>CM065131.1:4680000-5880000 GCA_033026305.1 Cirrhinus molitorella
TCTCGCCCACAGACCATACATCAGTGGAAAGCTTATTTATTCAACTTTCAGACAATGTATAAATCTAAATTTCGAAAACATGTACACTTATGACTGTTTTTTTGGTCTAGGGTCCATGTCATTTTTTATTTCTAAATGTATTTAAAACTAAAAATAGGCCACGGTGTATCTTTGTACACTGTACTTGTTGATTATTAAATGAAAGTTTAGTAGCAATTAAATGCTTCTGTATTTTCTCTTTCCCTGTTTTCCAGAGGAGTTCATCATTGCTGCCCAAAGGTTTGGCCAGGTGACCCCTATGGAAGTGGACATCCTGTTCCAGCTGGCTGACCTGTCTGAGCCGAGAGGGTGAGTCACCATGGTGACGGGGCCTTGCTGAATCATCGTCTGAGAGCCTCTCCCCATCAAGAGGAGGGTTCGAGGCTCAGCCATAACATACTTCAGCTCAGCCTGGGTTTCAGAGCCCTCTAGCCACTCTCGCTGTCTAAAAACAGCATTGTTTGACTCTTCTGTAATTATATGTGAAAAGTTTTCTGGTCTCTCTATTCTGAGTCTTGTTCTGGCAATTGCATAGTCGATGATACATGACTCTTCCTATTATTGTACAGCGGGAGCTTTTGAACACGGTCCAGCTTGTTCTAACTTTCCTGCAGCGTGTAGCGGCACACATGTTTCCACACTACTGTAACTGCTGCAAAGTTCTTAGCAGAGCAGTAATGAGCTTGGAAGTATATTTACAAAATATCTGCTCTGAGCCATAGAGCGGTGTAATCATGGCGAATTAAAGCCCTCTTTCCAAAACCAAAGATATCGCATGAACATTTTTGAAGAGTCAGATACCATGACCTATGAACTCACTCATGACACTACTGGATAGGTCTCAAATGGAGCAAATGCTGATCGGGAATTGGTTTTTGGACATTATTATTATTATTTCTTTGCAATGTGATACTGTAATTACCCACCTCACTTTGAGTCAAGATGTTGGAGCTTGTTTCTTGTGAGGGCACACTATACCACATTTTCTCAGACTGTCTCAGAAAAGCTGTTTAAGTATTTACTAATTTTGTCTACCTGTGTTTTTGTTTTTTACAGACGTGTTGGTTTAGTTGACATTGCGATGATTGCACCTCTGGAGGAGGGAGCTCTTCCTTACAACCTTGCTGAGATTCAAAGACAGGTAACTCACAGAAAGGCAAAGTATAAACTTGTCTTAAAAGATTACAGTGATCCGTATAAACTCAGCCTTGGTCCACTAGCTTTTGGGACACTGTGACTCAGATATGAGGTTGTGCATTAAACCGCAATGCCATTGTGCTACTTCATTGTGGTTGGCAAAAAGTACAGTGCCATTTTAAAGTATGCACTTTTTCCTGCATTTTTAAGACAAACAGATAGCACATGCATAATGATGACATTCAGGCAGGAACCAAATGTAATAAATCAAAGCCACAAAACACATGCAATATAAATTTATATGGTTAAAATACACTGGCATTCAAAAATGGCAAATTTAAGGTCAGGTTTTTTTGTTTTTATGTTTTTTTTTTTTTTTTTTTTACCAAGACTGCATTCATTTGATCAAAATACATTAAAAGTACAATTTAAACTAGTTTCCTGTTTTAATATAATTTAAAAAGTTGTTTTTTTTTTCATTTAAATTTGATCATTTATTCCTGTGATTGCAAAGAGAAATCATTAGAAATCATTCTGAAATGCTGATTTGTTAATTCTTCTTATCAAAGTTGTAAACAGTCATGCTGTTTAATATTTTTGTGGAAAATGTTATAGTTTTTTCAGGTATTTTGGGATGAATAGAAAGTTCAAAAGAGTTCAGAAAGCATTAGTTTGAATCTTTTGTAGCATTATAAATGTCTTACTGTCAATTTTTATCAATTTAATGCATCCTTACTTAATAAAAGTATTTATTTAATCAAAAAAAGAGAGACATAAAAGATAATTGCAAATAAAATCTCTTTTAAGAACAGAAATAAGCATTTTCTTAATGCATTTATATTTCTACTCAGTCTTTGAGAACTTAAGATACTTAGTAAGACATGACAGAATGTAATAAATAAAAGCCAGTAAATACATACACTTCCGTTCAAAAGTTTGAAGGTCAGTAGGATTCTACCAAGACTGCATTTATTTGTTGACAAATACATTAAAACAATTTTGTTTAAAAATAAGTACAATTTAATCTACTTTCCTGTTTTAATATCGTTTAAAATGTATTTAAATTTGATAATTTATTCCTAATAATTTATTGGATTATTAGGAATCATTCTGCAATGCTGATTTGCTGCTCACGAAACATTTCTTCTTCCTATCAAAGTAGAAAGCAGTTGTGTTTAATATTTTTTTGTGGAAACTGTACTTTTTTCATGTTTTTCAGGATGAATAGAAAGTTCAAAAGAACAGCATTCATTTGAAATGCAAATCTTTTGTAACATTATAAATGTCTTTCTGTCACAAATGTCAATTTAATGCATCCTTGCTGAATAAAAGTATTTCATCAAACCCAACTCTACTGACAGCAAACCTTTGAACGGTAGTATAAATTATTAATAAACAATAACAAAAGGAGATACGTAAAAGATAATTACTAACAAAATCTCTTTTAAAAACAGAAATAAGGCATTTTGTTGATGCGTTTACACTTGTTCTCATTCTCTGAGAATTTAGGCTAAGACGACAGAATTTCCAATAAATGAATGAGTGGCATTTATTGTGAATTCTGGGAATACCTGAACGATTTAGACAGTGATTGAACGATTTTGACTCTCTGGTTAGCACACTTGTAAACTGAAATCGGATTTGGACACACCCCAGAGTGTATTGTTCTATTTTTTTTTCTCTTTGTTCTGTCATTGCAGAAATATGACTTATATATCCTTATATAACTTGTCAAATCACTAAATGTGATTCTTTTACTCGTATTGATGCTCATTTTTGTCGCTAAAGTTAAAGATATATATTTCGAGAGCTCGTGTTTGTAAGTAAGTGCTTCTGATCAACGCATCATTTCCAGCCCCTCTGGATTTTTCCGTCAGCTACCGCTGAGCTCTCGTCTTCGCTTTGACCAGAGCCGTGAAAGAAGAGAATATCTGAATCTGTCATCAGCACACAGATCACACATATAAAAAGCTGTAAATGAAACGCAAACCCAGCAGTCGAGGAAACTTATCAACGTCTGATGGTGAGATGAGGGGAAATGAAAACAGACAGAAAGGCTCGAAGACTCTACAGGGAAAAGAAAGAGAGTGTGTCTGTGCCTAGATATTCCCTCTTTATTTTATCAGAAGTTCTGCCTCCAAACACATTGAGGGCTGAGTTATTCCTTCGAGCAGGGCCATACGAAGCGGGGGCCCGGGACAGAGACGCCAGTCCCACCACAATGAGCTGCTTTGGGCTGTGGTCTGGCCTTATGGGCTGCTGGCCAGCTCTCTCTCACCACCTCCCCCCAACACAGTTCATCCCACACCCTTAACCCCTCACTGAGTCGGGGAGGGGCGGGGGGCACGGTGGCGGCCCGGGCAGTTACCTTGAGGTTCCTGACAGGTGGTCTCGGGTAGGCAGGGCGACTGTATCTCCGGCGGGGAATGTGGCATGGGATGCTTGGATGGTTCTGGCTGGCCTTATTTCTTGTGCTGTCTCTAACTGTGGGGCTAACGGTTGTGGTTGGAGCACTGATTAAACCCACTTGATTGTGGTTTCTGCTCGTCTCGACTAACACTATGAGAAAAGCAGCATTTTTCATTATCTAGAGATGTTGGATCAAACTAAATAAGTGTTTTATTATGCTGTAAAATCCTACGGTTTCTTTTTCGAAGGAAAAATAATTCTTCTATTTTTCACGTTCATTTTAGAATAATTTATTTGAAATAATTCATTTAATTCATTGAAACTGAAAACAAATGGAAGTGAAAATGTAAAGTGCAGACTTTTCTTAAGGGCTGTTTTCCCTTTACTGTTATATTCACAACAGTTATATACACAACTATATAACAGTTCTTTCTGTTCCTCGAATCTGATTGGCTGAGAGGAGGGCAGTATTTTAGTCATAGTGGAATTCCACTCACAGTTTGTATTGGTCCACTTTTTGGCTGACACCCAAATCCACTATAATTTTACAAATAATAATTTTTTTTTAGGTGAGAATGTACTTTTTTTAGACTTTAAATATGCAACTTGTTATATAAACTATATTGCCAAAAGTATTGGGACGCCCCCTTCTAATGAACAGGTTTGACTACTTTCATAATTTCCATGAGTACTAAACTTATTATGATATTATATTATGATATACTATGGAATTGTGTTCTTTTAATTTTATAGCAAAAGTTTGGACAGGACCCTTTTTTATTCTAACATGACAATGCCTCTGTATTTGTATATTCAGGCAGTGTGGAAGAACTTGACTGGTCTGCATATGCCAAGTCCTAATCCCATCTGAACACCTCTCGTGTGACTTTAAATGCAGAGCCTGAGCCAAAAACTCATCACCAAATACCAATGACTTGTACATACACTATATGGACAAAAGTATTGGGACACCCCCTTCTTTAGAACAGAAAAAGGCACTTCCAAAACTGTAGCAACAAAGATGGAAGCATAATTCATGTATTTAAAAATTGTATTTCCATCTCTGTTGGTTTAGTTTTGAAAGTGTCTAAAGTGACTGTACCTATGCACAAGTCATTGGTGTTTGGTCTGAGTTTTTGGCTCAAGGTCTGCATTTAAAGTCACACCAGACGTGTTCAGCTGGGATTAGGACTTGGCTTTATGCAGACCACTCAAGTTCATCCACAATGACTGAATCAAACATTTCTCTATGAAGCTTGCATTATACACAGAGGCATTGTCATGTTAGAATAAAAAAGGGTCTGTCCAAACTTTTGCCATTAAATTCTCTATAATATCATTATACACTTAAGCATTAAGATTAGTACTCCTGGAAATTAGGAAAGTAGTCAAACCTGTTCATTAGAAGAGGGTGTCCCGATACTTTTGGCATTATAGCGTGTGTTCGTGAACCTGCCGAGAGCAGCCTTACCTCGGCCAGATCTTCTGGAATTTGCCATTGGCTATGATGTTTCTATAGTGGTTAAACATAAGATATAATTTGTCTTGGATAAATCTAATGGCCACTCTTTGGTCTCATTAATCTATTAATCCAGAGTAAATCATTTTGTCTCAGGGCATTATATTTTATGTAAATTTGATGTAGTAAAACAGAGCTCTGCTTTTGTACTTTTGACTGAATGGCCTAGCGACTTTTATGATGGCTGTTGTCGTTGTTAATTGAATATAATTTTTTTATACATTTTATGTAAATAATAGTATTTAATAATAGTATTTAGTATTGGGAAACGGTGTGTTCATGATGGTGATTTTAGATACATTATTCCGCCTTTAGATGGTGAAAAGGGACTGTTTTTATGAGTGAGTCAACACTAAAGACCTTTATAATGAAAGAGACTGAAACAGGGTTATAAGCAAGAAAGTTATTTTTACTTTCAACAACACCTTGTAAGACGCAGCCAGCAAATGAACTAAGCAGAGCCGTCCTCCAAAATCAACCTTAACAGATGAAAGGATGGTACTATAAAGATATCGCTTTCCTCAGCGGACATTCAAACTAATGTTTTATTGTGACTATGAGATTGAGCTGAAAAATGAATGCGGTAGCATCCGTGCAATATGGTGGTATATGTTCTTGATATATGTTCTATTTTATATTTAAATGATTTCAGCAGTCATTACTCCAGTTGTCAGTGTCAAAATGATTCTAGTATGCTGATTTGGTGCTCCAGAAATATTTCTGATTATAATATCAGTGTTGAAATATTATATTATTAAATAAGTTTAAAATGGTCTGAAACCTACTTTTTATTCATAATTTATATATACCATTATATGACTGAAAACTAGAAATTTTTGAAAAGCATAAAGGTGGCAGTTCTGATTCTCTTGTCTTTTAATTTTCTCCGTCCACAGCAGTCTGGTGGAGATGTGTCTCGCTCCGTTCTGCTTCAGGTCGCTGAGTCGGCGTACAGGTTCACCCTGGGCTCCGTGGCTGGAGGTGAGTCAGTCACAGATCATTGTGCACCACTCCTTTACCTGAGCCTGCACCAGCAGCAGCCCCTCCTCCACACGAGAGATAGCAGCACCGGACAAAAAGAAAAACAAAGCCTGCCCTATTGCCTTCTTAGGGGGCTATTTTTCCAGTTTAATGAGGTTATGCACCATGGGAACCTCCTGGGTAGATTCTTTTGTACCTGTCAGTGATCAGAGGTGTGTGTGTCTGTGTGTTGGACTGTGTGTACGTAAGGAGGTGGTGCTTGGCCCTGTGTTTGGCTCCAGTCTGGCTCTCTCGGAGGAGACAAGGTAATAAGGAGGTAGTGCAGGGCGACTCACTCTTTAATTAAGCCTGTCGCTGCTGTATCCCCTTTGTGTCCACCCCAAAGTTGTCAGATAAGAATTGACTGATGTGTTCTTCCAAAATGTCCTGACTTTCTTCCCGTTTGTTCTTCTTTTTTGTTGTTGTTTGATGTGCCCTTCATCATTCCCCTCCTTTATGTGTCCTTCATCAGCCTGCACATCTCTTTTAAACGAATAGTTTGGCCAAAAATATAAATTTGCTGAGAATTGACTCAGAACTCTTTGGAGAAATGTAGCATTACATCACTTGCTCACCAGTGGAACCTCTGTTGTGAATGGGTGAAGTCAGAAAGAGAGTTCAGATAGCTAAAAACAACATCACAGTAGTCCACAAGTAATTGATGGATGTCTTATAAATGAAAGGTGTAAGAAACAAGTCAATCATTACAGCGTTTTAACTTTAAACCATTGCTTCTGGCCAAAATGCCAATCCATAATGTATAATGCAACTTCAAAAAAAAGTTATGTTTGATAGTAAAGTTATACAAATATTGTTTGGAAAAAAGAGAAGTATTGTATTATTTATTTATTTTTTATTTTAAACAATCTTTAGCATATTTTTAGCTTTTCCTATCAAATCTCTATGGAAGCCTGTGTTATAATTTAAAAAAGGTAATTGCAAATTTTATCTCACAATTCTGACTTTTTATCTTAGAACTGCAGGATATAAACACACAATTCTGTCTTTTTTTCTTCAAATTTAGTGATATAAACTTGAAATTGCAAGATTTTTTTTGCTGTTGCAGGGTTGTGCTGCAGATTTGCAAGATATAAACTCATAATCTCAGAAATAAAGTTGCAATTCTGAGGAAAAAAGTTAAATGAAAGTTGTAACGTTTCTTACAGTGAAAACTCCAGTTTCCTGTTGTCCGTTCACATCAACATGGTTGTTTAAAGCTGTTTTTGATGATTTTTGCTTGTAAATGTTGCTTGATCTGTGCGCATTTCTCTCCTGATTCAGATAAGACAATTTTTCATTGGAGAATGCAATATTATCGTATTTTAGCTGGAAACAATGGTTTGAAGTAAAGAAAAAAAGATGAATCTTAAACTAAATGAGGAATTAGTTTACTACAAACACGCAGATTTTAATTTCACAAGATGTTAATTAATGAACTGGAGTTGTGTTAGTTACTTGTGGATTGTTGTGACGGCACCCATTCACTGCAAAGAATCCATTGGTGAGCAAGTGATGCTGAATTTCTCCAAATCTGTTCTGATGATGAAACAAACTACATCTTGGATGGCCTGAGAGTAAAAACATTTGCAGCAACATTTGTATGCAACATTTTTGGGTGAACTGTTCCTTGAACAGTCGTACTGTTCCATATCGTACATGGGTTGAAACAAATTTCCTCTCACGACAGCCGTAGGTGCCACGGCCGTGTACCCCATCGACCTGGTGAAGACCCGCATGCAGAACCAACGTTCTTCAGGTTCCTTCGTGGACGAGTTGATGTACAAGAACAGCTTTGACTGTTTCAAGAAGGTCGTGCGCTACGAGGGCTTCTTCGGCCTCTACAGAGGTCAGTGGCTTCGTGCAGCCAGGCCATCAGAGATGCAGTAACAAAAAGCGTTTTCATGAAAGCCAGGGGCAGGTCATCTTCCCTCTGACCTTACCTGCTTTGAAGAGATTAAGTCTACCTTTGCTGCTTCAGGGGACAATGTGCAGAGCATGAAAGGGCACATACCAGCACAGGAACTTAACAATGAAGAACATGAATGCTCTACGCAGTCAATGGCGCTCAGATAATGAGTATCTGCTCTGCTTTTAGAGCTGGAACATGAGTTTTTAAAGCATTCTGTGAGGTCACAGATTCAAATTGTGATTGCAAGGTGCAATTGCCATGTGACCTCTATTGAGAACACTAACTACTGGTATTTGTCAATCATAAAGCTGACAAAAGAGAGGCTGAGATCTTCATCACCTGTGCAGAATTATAACGGGGGATGGTATGAAAATTCAGTACTCGTTTTAGCAGAGCATATCAGTGCTTTATGACAGAGAGCACTATATTTGAAGTGAGCACTAAGTGCTTTTGTTTTACATATAAATTGTTTAGTTTTTAAACAAGGAAGCGGGCAGTCTAGGCTTTTAGCAAATGCATAAAAAATACTTTAAAGACTAACACAAATTTTAGCGTACATATAGTGCACAGTTATCATTCCTATTGGTATGAAATGGTAAAGTTTTAAGTAATTAGGTTAAACAATTATTGTAGGTAAAAAGAGATTCTATCAGATCCCTATGATAAGCCCATTTCCACTACTGAATAAAAAATAAAAAAAGGTAATTGCAACTTTATCATGCAATTCTTGAGGGTTTACATCTTGCAATTCTAACTTTTTTCTCAGAGTTACGTGATACAATGTTGCATTTTTGACTTTTTTTCCTCAGAATTTGAGTTTATATCTCTATAACACAAAATTGTGATTTTTTTTCACAGAATTGCATGATATAAACTTGAAATTTCAGGAAAATAAACATTATTGTGAGATAATTTATTGCAATTCTGACTTTTTTTTTTTAAAATTGCAAGTTTATATCACGCAGTTCTGACTTTATAACACAATTGCGAGCTGAGATTTAAACTTGCAATTCAGATTTTTTTTTAACAGAATTGCATGATTGAAATTACGAGAAAAAAAACAAAATCGTGAGTTTAAACTCACAATTCTAATAAAAAAAATAAAGATTATAAGATATAAACTCACCATTCTAAGAAATAGTTATATTGTCATATAAAGTCATATATAAACTCCCAGTTTTGAGTTTATAATACATAAATTGCAAGTTATTAAGCAGTGAGATATAAACTCTATTCTTCCTTTTTTCCCCCAAGGAATTAGACTTTACAACTCGCAATTGTGAGTTTATAAACAAAATTGTGAGTTATTAAGTGAGAATTGTGAGATATAAGCTCTCTATTCTGAGAAAATATCAGTCTTTATAACTTTATAGCTCACAAATGCAAGTTTATATCTCACAATTCTGACTTTATAACACAAAATTGTGAGTTATTAAGTGAGAAATGTGAAATGTAAACTTTTTTTTAATGGAATTGTTTGATATAAACTTGGAAATAAACTTTGGGATATAAACTCGCAATTCTAAGATTTGAGGTCATATATATATATATATATATAGTCATATGAAGTCATATAGAAACTTGCAATTCTGACTATATAACACAAAATTGTGACTTATTAAGCTAGAATTGTGAGATATAAATTTGCAATTTTGAGAAAATAGTCTTTTTTCCCCCAAGGATTTGGACTTTATAACTCGCAATTGTGAGTTTGTCCCACAATTTTTAGAAAAAAGTTAGAATTGCAATCACAATAACTTTTCTCTTTTTTTTCAGTGGCAGAAACTGTTTACCATAGATCCCTTAATACAGGGCAGGAATAAACATATTTACTGTTATTCAAAACCGAAATTTGTTCAGGCAAACTCACGCTGATTGTTTATTGACAAAGTAGATGCTCCGAAATTTGTTAAAGACAACAGCCAATGATGTCACTAGCCTGGCAAATACAAAACAATCAGCAGCATGCAAGAACAATAATTGTTTACGGGAACTGCAATGGATGATTACGTTTGAAAAATATTTTTGTTTAATTCATCTGCTTGTATTTAAACACAAATGCGCTCCGTAGGCAATGCGTGCAGGAAATGTTTGTATTCATCTAGCTGTGTGGCCTATTTACACCCGTATAGTATGCCCACATTACTGCGCTTGTTTGTTACTGCCGGGGGTGGGTCATCACTTTTAAATCAGATTATTTAGTTTATTTTTGTCTAAGCCAGAAATCTGCGTTGTAATTGAGGGCTGTGTAAACTTTGGTTAAGTCTGTTTTTAAAGGGAAAAAAGAGTTTGTAGTACTGTTAAGTTTCCAATATTTAAACACTCCACATCAATAGTGTTCATTAGTGTGTGGATGATAGGGAATTGGAGGCAGCACTGCAGCTTTTATATTGAGGAAAGTCGTGCTTCCCTTGCCCCTGTCTTTTTTAATCAACTTGTTTTCTAATTATAGGCCTCGTACCGCAGCTTCTGGGCGTGGCTCCCGAGAAAGCCATAAAGCTTACAGTAAGTGCTCTGCCTTCACCACATCAGCGTGGCCTCTTAAAACCAAAGCCCTTAACTCCTCAGAAATACACCCCTCCCTTTCTCCCGCCCGCCTGCTGCCTGACTTCAGTGCCTCGCCTTAGCCCCTTGAAAAAGAAGTGAATCTGTTTTCTGTTTGATCCCCTGTCAAAGTGCTGTACATTCTTGCATTCTTGAGCTGGCCATCAGCAGCCTCACTTATACTTTATTTCCCACAATTGTGGCTTTTAATCTCACAATCACGACTTTGTATCTCACAGTGACTTGATTGTCACATTTGCAGCTTTATATTAATTTTTTTTATATAATTATTTATTTATGTATTACACTTTGACTTTATATCACACAATTGCCACTTTATATCTCAAAATTGCTTACTTAATATATATAAGTGACTTTATATCACTGACCTGATAAGTCACAGTTGAGACTTCATATCTCACAATTGGCACTTCACATCTCAAAATTGTGACTTTGTGTCTCACAATTACCATTTTATATCTCACAGTTGAGACTTCATATCTCACATTTGCCACTTTATATCTCAAAATTCTGACCTAATAATTCTCAGTTGAGACTTTATATCTCACAATTGGCACTTTATATCTGAAAATTTTGACTTAATATCTCACATTTGCCACTTTATATCTCAATATTGCTTAATTAATATATACCAGTGACTTTTTATCTCAGAATTCTGACCTTATATCTCACAGTTGAGGCTTCATATCTCACATTTGCCACTTTATATCTCAAAATTGCTTACTTAATATATACCAGAAGTGACTTTATATCTCACAATTGGCACTTTGTATCTTAAAATTGTGACTTCATATCTCACAATTGCCATTTTATGTCTCACTTTATATTACTTGCTTAATATATACCAGAAGTGACTTTATATCTCACAATTGCTACTTTATATTTCAAAATTGTTACCTGATAATTCAGTTGCAACTTCATTTCACAATTAGCACTTTATATCTGATAATTGTGCGTTTATATCTCAAAATTGTGATTTTATATCTTTATAAAATTGCCATTTTATATCTCAGAATTCTGACCTGATAACTCTCAGTTGAGACTTTATATCTCACAATTCATATCTCACAATTGCCATTTTATGTCTCACTTTATATTACTTGCTTAATATATACCAGAAGTGACTTTATATCTCACAATTGCTACTTTATATTTCAAAATTGTTACCTGATAATTGCCAAAATTGTGACTTCATATCTCACAATTGCCATTTTATGTCTCACTTTATATTACTTGCTTAATATATACCAGAAGTGACTTTATATCTCACAATTGCTACTTTATATTTCAAAATTGTTACCTGATAATTCAGTTGCAACTTCATTTCACAATTAGCACTTTATATCTGATAATTGTGCGTTTATATCTCAAAATTGTGACTTTATATCTCACAAATTGCCATTTTATATCTCAGAATTCTGACCTGATAACTCTCAGTTGAGACTTTATATCTCACAATTGCCACTATATCTCAAAATTGCTTACTTAATATATACCAGAAGTGACTTTATATCTCAAATTTCTGACCTTATATCTCACAGTTGAGACTTCATATCTGACAATTGGCACTTTATATCTCAAAATTGTGACTTCATATATCACTTTTGCGACGTTATGTCTCAAAATTCTGACCTAGGAACTAACAGTTGAGACTATATCTCACAATTGTCACTTTGTATATCAAAATTATGACTTCATATCAAGTCAAGTCACCTTTATTTATATAGCGCTTTTAACAATACAGGTTGTGTCAAAGCAACTTCACAGTATTAAATAGGACAGTAGTGTGTCAATAATGCAAAACATCAGTAAAAACAATCAATTTTCAGTTAAAGACAGTTCATCATTGAATTCAGTGATGTCATCATACAGCTTACTTCAGTTCAAATAGTATACAATATCACTGGAAATTAAGTGTCCCCAACTAAGCAAGCCTTAGGCAACAATGGCAAGGAACCAAAACTCCATTGGTGACAGAAATGGAGAAAAAAGCTTTGGGAGAACCCGGGCTCAGAACCCAGACTTCATATCTCACAATTATGACTTTATATTTCACAAATTGCCATTTTATATCTTAAAAATTCTGACCTGATAAGTCAGTTGAGACTCTATTCATATCTCACAATTGGCACTTTATATCTCAAAATTGTGGCTTTATATCTCGCAGTTGCCACTTTGTCTCAAAATTGTGACACTATATCTCACAAACTGCCATTTTATATCTCAAAATTCTGACCTGATAACTCTCAGTTGAGACTTTATATCTCACAATTGCCACTTTATACCTCAAAATTGCTTACTTAATATATACCAGAAGGGACTTTATATCTCAAAATTCTGACCTTATATATCACAGTTGAGACAATTGGCACTTTATATCTCAAAACTGTGACCTGTTAATTCAAAGTTGCAACTTCAACTCACAATTACCACTTTATATCTCATAATTGTGACTTTATATCTCGCAATTGCCACGTTGTTTTCCAAAAATAACCCAACCTAACCCAACTTTAGATCTAAAAATGGCAACTATAGTACATTTTGAAATGATGACTTCATTTTTCACAGTTGTGACTTTATCTCAAAGTTGTTACTTTATATCTCAAAATTGTAAATGTATATTTCACAGTTTAAATTTTATATATTGCCATTGTGATTTCATTAGATCACAACAATGACCATTCATCCAAAATCTTAGGAATGCACAAAAACTATTCACTGACCACCTGCAATCCAGTTTAAACATGCGCTATCATGCAGACTGCTATAGCTGTGTCCATTTAAGTTAAGTCACATTTTGCGTTTCCCAGTGTGGTATACAAGACGCATTCGAATTCTGCAAAAAAAAAATCTGTAGGTGCTAAATCTGTGCAGGTGTTCTGCCATATAGCGCTCTTCCTCCAAGAAACTATAGATATCTGATGCTACATTGTTTTTTTCCCCCACAGGTGAATGACTTTGTGAGAGGAAAGACTATGCAAAAAGACGGCAGCGTTCCTTTACCTGCTGAAATCTTGGCCGGCGGATGTGTGAGTAGCTTTATGCTTTGATACGCAAACATATAATCCATACATCACGCAGTAACAGTACACTGACAATAAGGAGTTTAGTTTTGAATGTCAGTAGGCTTTGAGCTCTCAGCCTTGGGCCTGAGGGAACACTTCTCTCCTTTTGTGAGGTGATTGAAAAGACACTTCAGCCCCATCAGTGTTTAAAAACATGTATAAAACACTTCTCCTCTGTCATCTCACCTCTAAATCATAGTCTGCCGCCCCACGGCTGCTGATTCTCGACCTGCCCCTCACAAGCATGAGCGCGGGATCACTTACCCTTTTCATTAGAAGAGCAAGGGCGAAACTGACGTTGTTAATATAACGTTTACACGTGCTTCAGTTCATGCTCGTCCGAACGGTGTGAAAGCGAATGCCTACAGTTCAGATTTCAGACCTGTCAAAACCAGACCCTGCTTCTTCACATCTGCCCTGACCCAGGACGCTGAAAGACCCTCTTTTATACGACAGTGATCACTAAAAGATTTCTACACATGTGGGTTTCCATTTAAAAGATGATTGCGAGTCTCAATTATACCGACACGAGTGCATTTAGCCCGCAAGATCTCAGCTCTGAGATTTGAAAAGAGATGGCTAGGGAAACATCAGGTTGGTTGCAGATGAAGTCAGCCCAGAAAGGGAGCTTGTGCCACGGAGATGTGTTTTTCCTCTTCTGATTTCTCTGACAGCTCCTTTCATCCCGGCCCGAATCCCCAGTGTTTGGCCTGGCAGGATCCGCTCCCTTTCTCACGCCTGCACACGCGCCTCTCGCTCAAAACCGTGTTTATTGACACTGCAGCCACGGCAAATCAAATCTATTTATTTGCTTTGAGAGGGAAAAGACTAGACTGCTGATTTGCGCTCCGTGAATGTTCCTGTCTGAGAGAGGAGAGCAAAAATCACAGAAAACGGGAGAGGGGAAAAGCAAGAGATGTTGAGGCTCATGGAACTGCGGTGATTAAAATTAAAAGTTTTTTTGAACATTTCAAGCTCGTCTCCTCTCACATTGCAGCCTCTGAATTAGGCCCTTGACAGTTGCCAAGAGTCGATCGTTTGGTAAGAACAGCACGCTTCGCTGGCCTAGGAGTTGGCCGGATTCTTATCTGGTTGTCGCTGGCCTTCATTTGAGGGCTTGGTTACTCAAAATACTCGCTTGGCCAATGTAAAGCGCCGGGGAAAAAAAGCGTGGCTTGCATACAGTGACGCTTTGTTTAGTTGTAAAGCTATGTAATTTAGCTTGTCGGTTGTTTCTCAGCATTCGTAAAGGATTGTTAGTCTGTTACGAAACTCTTTTTTTTATCGGAGGGCAGTACACGAAAACGCTTGTGTAATCCCGTTTAAGTGCGAGGAATGCAAGCGAGTATTAATGAAGGGAAGCTAATGTTTGTGTCTGGCGCTGAGCTATTGTTTTTAGACGGTTGTAGTGTTTATGTGCTCGGTGTGTGTAAGTATTGTCTTCAGTTGTGCTCATCTTGCCAGTAGAGCGTGTATTAGGTATCCCCCCCCCCCTCGAATACGCACACACTCTCTCAGTGCCTCTGGGGATTACCTTGCCTTGTAATTACCACCGAATTATCGAGCCGACGCTGGCTCACTCTGCACTCAAATCGCATTTCTTGCAGTCACGTTGCAGCGCGTGCTTCCCGCTCTTTAAAACTGCTTCTCCGCCAGAGGTGATTGATCTGTTGTCTCCCTCTAACCGATGTTCTTGTTTGCCTGTTGCTTGTTCTCTTTGTGTAACTTTTTAAATATCCAATTAGTACCCAATTAATGTGGCTAATAGCCTGGCCCTCTCCTTAGTGCATTATTCCTTGCCAAAACAAAGGGAAAAAAAAGATTGCTTTCGGCCCTGATGCCATAATTAGCCATAAAAGATTACTTTCCACATAAATAAGTGGCATTTTCCATGAATGGGGTACTAAATAGGATGTGAAGCTCGTAACTTTTTTTAAAAAAATAATTGTTAACCTTCAGAAAATGTTGATTTGTGACTTGTGTAATTTTGTAATAGTTTTTCTTGCAATAAACATTAATTAAACAAATTTAAATAGACAACTTTTGGTTTTGGGAACTATTGTTTGATCATTTTTATCCTACATAATTTCAGTAACAGTTTAAGAACCAAATGAAATCCATTTTTTCCTAAATTAATTCTGTCTAAATTAAGTCTAATTAATTAAAATCATGCAACTTACACAGTTTAATAGCAATAAATTAAATGTTTGACAAAAACTAAATTTTTAAGGCCTAATGAAATTTTCATTTAATTTTTTTCCTCAAATTACAAAAATAACAAAAACAATTAATTTCCTGTATTACATTTTCATTTGATTTTAATATCAAAAGTATCTTTAAATAATTAATTAACAAAAATTAATTATTTTATTTTTTGTATTTAAAATTTTTCTGGTAAAGAAATGTTGGTAAATAATTTTTCTTGTAAATATTCCTGAAAAAAATAATGTTTTAATAATAATAATTTTATTAGTAGTAATAGTACTCTCAATTCCATTAAGTAAAAACTTACACAATGTAACTGCAGGTTATTAAATGTTTAACAAAATGAAAATACGTTTAATTTTTTTTCTCAAATTAAAAAAATAACAAAAATAATGAATTTTCTGTATCACATTTTCATTCAGTTTTAATGATCAAAAGCATCTTTAAAAAATTAATTAACAAAAAGTAACAAAAAATCTTTGTTGTTGTTGTTGTATTTACAATTTTTCGGGTAAATAATTTGTTTTGTAAATATTCCTAAAAAAATAATGTTTTAATAATAATTGTATTAGTACTAGTAGTAATTAATATATTTAGTAATATATTTCTGTCACTGTTTCTTAAAGTTAAATCAAACTTTTTTTTTTTGACGGGTTGCTTGAACTTTTGACTTTTATTTTCTGTTTATATATGATATGACAGTACTTTTTCCTCAAAAGAAATGGTAAAATGCTGGCTTTCAAAGCAGTTCTAGAGACTGTTCATGTGTATCATGTATATATTAAGGCAGCAGAGGCCGAAAACACAGCAAAGTCAGTTTGTGTGTGCTAAATGAAACCATTTGTCTGCGCCATTCATTCACACAGAAACATGCAGGATTCATATTTAAATAGTATTTTTGCAGCTTAATATTCACAGACTGACCTACAATTAATTTATTCATCCAAAATTTGACAAATTCCGTCCGTGCTTTCCACATTGCGGAAATCATTGGGCCCTGGTTTATGAAATTCAAACTATTTTGACTATGAATTGAATGACTTTTCACTCAATTATGAAAATGAAAAGATTTTGATTGTTAGATTCAATATAGAAGGTTAATTTTATAGATAACTATAACATAATATCTAACATTTCTAAACCCATCGGATTTGTGCTTATAATACTTTAAAAAATATATATATAATAAAAATATATATATATATATATATATTGGACACCAAAATAAACCATATTCCTGAAATGTGCCAACTATTAAGTCTGAGCTTTGAGTACTTTGTAAGGTAGGAACCCCTTTCTGCATGTCTGAGCTGTAATTTCCTCTGGAAGGAAAGTGCGGGTCATTGTGGTCCATCCTATTTAAAGCGCACCTTCAATGAGATGATAATGATCTTTATTTTTAAATACGCTGCCTCGCACTCGATGGGATTTTTAAATGCACGCACTTGTGAGATTCGAGACCAATTTAGCAGATTCCCGTAAGACGCCCCGTACGTTAATATCTCTGAAAGAATAGAGGAATAAAATCAACAACAAACAAACAGTAAGGCCCTTCTGTATTCAAAAGGAGGGCTGAGGGAAGGAGAAGAAATCCATGGAAACTGATTTCCATCTAATTACACTGCTCTGTTTTTCTGCGTGCAGCCTCAGTAACTAGGAGCAACAGGAAAGATAGGGCACGGAGGCGGCAAGCGGCCAGCCTCTTTGGCGAGACATGTTTAAATGCTTCTGTTGCAGCCTCAGATGCCGTCACGTCAAAGCCAAGCCGAACCGTTTCAAAGAGCTCGGAGGAACCTGTTCCAACCTGCAGATGCTTTTTATCTGCCTCACAAGTACAAGGTTGGAGACACAGGGTTGTTTTTTGAAAGGCCCCCAGGGGCCTGCGTTCTGTGTGATGTTTCAGGCACCGTCTGTCTTTGGCAGGTATAACCTCCTCCTCCTCCTACAAAGAGTGACAATAGCACAATTACTCTTTAAAGCATCGTCCTCTTATAACAAGAATATCGCATTACTTCCCTCTTGTCATTTTTGTTTTTTCACTTTGGGTTTATCAGAACATGTTTACAACTGTAACATCAAGCTTCCCTTTTTTTTTACCACATTTTTTCCTCATTTACCCTTCTTAGTCACAAACATGACTGTTAATGAAGCTCTGTGAAAGCCTGTTTGCTTGTGTTGTTGATCTTCAGGCCGGGGGATCTCAGGTGATCTTCACAAACCCTTTGGAGATTGTGAAGATCCGACTGCAGGTGGCAGGAGAAATCACCACAGGGCCACGCGTCAGCGCTCTCTCTGTCATCCGTGACCTGGGTTTCTTCGGCCTGTACAAGGTTTGTCACATTCGCACAAAACAGCCTGAAACCTATTTCATATATGTCAGATACATCTGCTGTAGTACAGTATGTACTGTGCTGGTACATACTTTTGCTTATGTTCTAAAACAATATAAGAATATTCGGATATATTACCTTATATAAAACTGTTGCGGGAGTGTTTTAATGTAAACATCGACACTTGGTTAAGTGTTTTATAAAAATAAGTTAGCCCTCTTCGATCACTTTTGACCGAAACATTTTTATATTTTAAAATTTTGTAAAAAAAAAAAAAGCGGAATCGGAATGAGATGACACTTGGTGACTTTTGTCACATTAGAAATGTGAACACAAAAAAATCATGGACATGATTTGGATATTTTAAAGGGTCAAAAAAATAATAGTCACTCTTGACTTCTTCCTGGTCAAAAATGAATGGCAAATACAAAAAAATATGAAAAATCAGAGAATCTTTTGGTGGTACAAACTACAAATTAGCCACTGTGCAGAAAAAGTGCATTTTAAATGCTTTTACTCTATTTTAATATGAAATGTTGATTTATTGAAAAATATTATATAAATAATTAAATACAAAAATATTAATTCCAGTGGCTTTTTAAAATTGTATAAATAGTGCATAGTATCTTTTCATAGTATCAAGTGTGACTATTTTTTTTTTTTGGACCCTTTAAAATATCCAAATCATGTCTATGATATTTTTTTTTTGTGTGTTCAAATTAAGAAATTAATACTTTTATTCAGCAAGGATGCTTCAAATTGATCAAAAGTGACAAAGACATATATGTGACTCTGTACCACAAAACGGGTCTCAAAGATACATAGTATGGGTCAAAATGATTGATTTTCTTTTATGTCAAAAATCACTAGGATATTAAGTAAAGATCATGTTCCATTAAAATATTTTGTAAATTTCCTACCGTAAATATGTCAAAATGTAATTTTTGATTAGTAATAAGCATTGCTAAGAACTTCATTTGGACAACTTTTAAAGATGGTTTTCTCAATATTTAGTTTTTTTTGCACCCTCAGATTCCACATTTTCAAATAGTTGTATTTTGGCAAATATTGTCCTATCCAAACAAACCATACATCAATGGAAAGCTTATTTATTTTACAAAAATAGACCCTTATGACTGGTTTTGTGTCACATATAATGTTATTCAATATATAATGCTTTTCTTTTAAACTTTCTATTCATCAAAGAATCCTGAAAATCCTAAAATATTAAGCAGCACAGCTGTTTTTGACATTGATAATAACCAAATCATTATATTCAAATGATTTTTACAGGATCATGCGACACTCAACTAGATTGATACATTTTAGATACGTAGATACATTTTAAAATATATTGAAGTAGAAAACAACTATTTTTAAAATATTGCGCATTGTTTCTATTTTGCTGTATTTTTGATTGTATAAATGTAACCTCAGTGAGCATAAGAAACATTTCATATTTATGGGTGTTTATTTTCATATTTTTCTACATAATTATTAAGGGGTTGTGAGCAGTAAATACCAAAAACATGCATACTAGCTATCCTAAAAATATGCAGTCATCATTACTCACCCTCATGTCGTTCCAAACCTTTGTTTTTTTTCTTATGTTGAACATGAAGATGTTTTGCAGAATGCAAATCACGTGTTTCTGTATTTCTTTTCTTACTATGGAAGTCAATGGGGAACAACATGTTTTTATTACATTTAGTATAGTTTTTTTTGCATGTATGTGTTTTTGTATTTGTATAAAAGTGTATATATATATGAAGAGTTCAGATGCAAAACCAGCTAAATACCATCTCGGTCGAAAATGAGAAAATGTTATATACATCCATCAAATACTTTTACTTCAAACTCACTAGAATCCCACCCTCAGTCCGATCAGAAGTACCAGTACTTACATAGAAACCTATACATCGGAGTCTGATAAAAATGCATTTTTTAAAGAAAGATGTCAGGCCTCCAAAATACAATCTGACTCACCTTGTTCCACACTAAAGACCTAGAAGAGCATCCTCAGCTCTCTAGCGCCTCCCACCTGTGGATTGACTCCCTGCACTCCCTTTAATATCCCTGAGTGCCTCAGTCATGCTCCACATTCTCCAGCAAGTCTCATACACACCCACCCACACACTATCAGGCCTCAATCCACCCCCTGCGGTCTGCTGTAGCAGTCGGACCAGGTAGCACCAGCCTCTCAGAAGCGTGACTACACAGCAGTTCCCTGAGTGCTGCTTTTGTGTCCTGTTTTCCCCATGAGGCTCAGCAGCGCTGCAGGAGAAGATCTCCAGTTGTTCTGCTGCTGCCGAATGCATCTGAGCAGGGATGCAGGACTGCATTCCTGAGGCTTGGAGAGCAGGAGGTTGCGGAGAGCGAGTGTTTTGGTGTAAACAACATTGTGGGGACTGCCATGATGGCGTTGGGTCGTATCTCATCCAGTGGCTGCCTTCTCTGACATTTTATGGACAGCTGGAGGGAGATGAATGAGGCGTGTTCACCTCTGCGTAGGTGTTATGTGTGGTGCTAATTACATGTAGACACGATGTTGGTTTACGCTGTAATAATAACTGATGTTGACTTTTTTTGATTAATATTTGCATAGGCAGTAGAAAGGACAGGAAAGAATGGTGAGAAAAGGAAAAAAAGTGTCAGCTCAAACCCACTTCATCCACACCAGAACCGTGGCACAGTATGTAGTGTGGGCATGTGGGATGACTGCAAGGCCACAGGTCAGATGGAGATATTCAGGAAAAAAATAAAAAAATGTATATACAGTTGTGCTCAAAACTTTACATACCCCTTGCAGAATCTCCAAAATGTTAATTATTTTAGCAAAATAAGAGGGATCATACAAAATGCATGTTATTTTTTATTTAGTATCTACCTGAATAAGATATTTTACATAAACAACATTTACATATAGTCCACAAGAGAAAACAATAGTTGAATTTATAAAAATTATCCTGTTCAAAAGTTTACATACCCTTGATTCTTAATACTGTGTTGTTACCTGAATGATCCACAGCTGTGTTTTTTGTTTAGTGATAGTTGTTCATGAGTCTCTTGTTTGTCCTGAACAGTTGAACTGCCTGCTGTTCTTCAGAAAAGTCCTTCAGTTCTCACAAATTCTTTGGTTTTCCAGCATTTTTGTGGATTTGAACGCTTTCCAACAGTGACTGTATGATTTTGAGATCCATCTTTTCACACTGAGGACAACTGAGAGACTCATATGCAACTATTACAGAAGGTTCAAACACTCACTGATGCTCCAGAAGGAAAAAACATGCATTAAGAGCTGGGGGGTGAAAACTTTTGAACAGAATGGAAATGTGTACATTTTGCTTATTTTGCCTAAATATCATATTTTTTTCATTTAGCACTGCCCTTCAGAAGCTACAGAAGATACTTGCATGTTTCCAAGAAGACAAAATTAGTTAAATTTATCATGATCTTCAAATTTCAAAAGCATTTTCATTAAGCTGTGTATAGGTTTCTGTGTAAGGACTGGTACATCTGATTGGGCTGAGGCTGGGATTTTAGCAAGTTTGAAGTAAAAGTATATTATAGATGTATACTATGTGTCGAGAGCATTCACTCAGTATCAATATCTCATTTCTGACCGAGGTGGCTTTTAGAGGGTTTTGCATCTGATCTCTTCATATGGTCATCTTCAAGAATCAGCTAAAACCGCATCTTTATTTGACCCTCTAACTCTAGCACCCTCTTTTCTAATTCTATTCTTAAAAAAAATGCCCTTTTAGACGTATACTCTATTGATTTACTTTTTGTAAATTGCTTTTTAAATTTGCTTGTTTTCTAACACTAGCTTCTCTCTATACAATTAACAAAAATGAAGGCATCTAACACTTCTTTTTTTCTGTTTTTATTCTATTTTCTTTATTTTATTTAAAAAATCCCTTGCTATGTGTACTGCGCTAGGCTAAATGAGACTTGTCATAGCACTTGCATGTTATTGCTCTTTTGTTGATTTTGATTGCTTCGATTGTCCTCCTTTGCAAGTCGCTTTGGATAAAAGCATCAGCTAAATATCTAAATGTAAATCTGTATATATGAAGAGTTCAGATGCAAAAGCCTCTAAATCCATCTGACGTCTTTCAGATTTTTATCAGGTCACGATGTATAGGTTTCTACCCAAGTACCGGTTATTCTGACTGGGGTGAGGCTGGGATTTTAGTGAGTTTGAAGTAAAAGTATTTGATGGATGTATAATATGTGTCAAGAGCATTCACTGAACTCTTCATATATATACACACACACACCTTATTTAAAAGTGTTTTTTTTTCTCTCGAATGCTCACCAAGACTGCATTTGTTTGATCAAAAATTAACTGTGATATGTGACCCTGGACCACAAAACCAGTTATAAGTAGCACACGTATATATGTAGAAATAGCCAACAATACATTAAATTGGTCAAAATGATCAAGTTTTCTTTTATGCCAAAAATCATTAAGATATTAGGTAAAGATCATGTTCTGTGAAGATATTTAGTAAATTTCCTAACATAAATGTATCAAAACTTGATTAATAATATGCATTGCTAAGAACTTCATTTGAACAACTTTAAAGGCGATTTTCTCAATATTTTGACTTTTTTTGCACCCTCAGATTCCAGATTTTCAAATAGCTAAAAAAATATCTCGGCAAAAAAATATTGTCCTATCCTAACAATCATGCATCAAAGTTTATTCATTCAGCTTTCAGATGATGTATAAATCTCAATTTCAAAAAACTGATACTTATGACTGGTTTTGTGGTTCAGGGTCACATATTATGAAATATTATTATATTATATATTATATTTCATTACAATCTGCAATTGAATTTTCAGCAGCAGTTAGTCTATCAGAATCCTTTAGAAATCATTCTAAAATGCAAAATTGGTGCTCAAGAAACATTTTATTATTTTATTGTTATCAAGATTTCCTTTCTGTAAATTCTGATCAATTTAATGCATCCTTGCTGAATAAAAGTATTGATTTCTTTAAAAAAAAATACTGACCCAAACCGATCCACCTCATTTTTCCCACATTTGTAAATGTAAAGTTCTGACTTCCGGTGTCATTTGCTTCCAAGTGTTTATAGCTGTACAAAACAGCTAATTTTGCTGCTTGATATTGCAAACTGGTGTGTCTTACCATATTATTTAATCTATTATCTTAATTATGAACACACCGGTATGTAGTGCAGTTTTACCATTTACTGCACGTTGTTATTCTTTTTGTTATTTCCCTACAGCAGCTAATGAACCAGAAGTCTCACACATTCGAAGAAAACGGTCAACACAATAACACAAGACAGATTTAAACGCACTTTGTCCATTCAAGGACCATGGTTCAGTGTAGCACTTTCTGTTGTATCTGTTGAATCAAACCCAGCCTTTTGTTTCCCGTATGTGACCCTGGACCACAAAACCAGTCATAAGTGTACATTTTTTGAAAGCTGAATAAATAGGACAATATTTGGCTGAGATACAACTATACAATACTAATCAAAAATGAAGTTTTGATATATTTATGGTAGGAAATTTAGAAAATGTCTTAATGGAACATGATCTTTATATCCTAATGATTTTTGGCATAACAGAAAAATCGATAATTTTGACCCATACAATGAATTTTTGGCTATTGCTACAAATATACCCATGCTCTTTAAGACTCATATTGTTTTTAAGTATCAATACCTAATGTACAGTTTCAATATCACTCAGTAGATTACAGTAGAATGTTCTTCACTTATCAGTAAATCACATGGCTGGTCACTTGAAAAAGAAAAAACCTGCGCACTTGTCGTCTGGCCGAGGCAGGTAAGTCTCCAGGGCTCACCTGTCAGCCTGTCGTGGGAAAGGAGCCTTTATTTCAGAGTCATGGTCGGGGAGGGGGGTTTGCTACCGTACACAACAGGCTGTGTGTGTGTAAGAATGTCGAATCCGGTGCCTCCCCTCCATCTGTGTCTCTCCTGAGCCGCGCGGACAATGTGCTTTGAGTGCAGGAGACGCGCTGCAGCCTGCTTCTCTCAGACGGCCTGGCTCCTCAGGGTCCGGCCCAGGCACAGAGCTGTCTTTGTCAGCCTAATTACCCCGCCTCTCCCCTTCTGCCGCTGCAGGGCCTCCACCACCACTCCCTGCCCGTGCTCCAAACCGAAGACACACACTTCATATCACATTCACTCGCACACACACACCTGCGTTGTTGTCGAGTTATCATGCACACTGAGGGCCAGTGGATCCAGATGTTCCCACATTAACACAACCCTCACCTCCGGCACTCCGGGCTCTGCCAGAGCAGATGAGCCAGGCCTGGTCCTTCTGGACGCGGGGGTGATTTTTATCTGGTTTCGCAGCAGGCAGTCTGCCCTGGCCCGCAGGAGAGCACAAAGATCGCTTCAGGAAAGAGATACCTCGGCTATCTGCGCTACCTGTGTACACGCTGCAGATTAACCTTGCGAGTTTAATGAAGCCTGTCTAAAGCGCACTTCAGCCGGGCTTTAAAGCGTTCTGCTGAGAGGAAAATCTCTCTGTTTCTGCACTCCTGGCTGCTCGCCAGCGCGCTAAAGACGAGGAAACCGAATCCCGTTGAAGGTACGGCTTTGTTTACGGTGACAGGCGCAGGAATGGTCTCCAAGAACGGAGAGAAGAAATGCCATGGTGAATGTATATTTGAAGTGACAAGTCAGAAATGGTACAAAACAGGGCTGACATTAACACACCATAAACCAAGCTCCCAGAATACCTCACAATACGACACTTCTGCGCTCCTCGAATGAAAAAAGTTCCTGTGATATACCTCATGAAATATTAATGTCTCCATCTTCTTGGCCCCCAGGGTGCAAAAGCCTGTTTCCTGAGAGACATCCCCTTTTCGGCCATCTACTTCCCCTGCTACGCACACACCAAGGCCCTGACTGATGAAGACGGGCGAGTGGGACCTGGCAGGCTTTTGCTGGCAGGGGCGCTGGCGGGTAAGCCACCACGCACTCTCCGGTAGCCGCCTGCCACCGCTGGCTCCATTGTGGTTGGCCGTAATTAGAGTGCTCAGTGATTTAGGCTGTGTTTTGAAGTGCGGCGCGCCTGCCAAGGGTCGGATATTTTCCACTGTTTAATATATAGGGGCTGGAAGTTTGTGCTTTGAGCTTTGAGAGTGTTAAAAGAGGAAAAAAAAATCTGAGTCCCAAAGTAGCCATACTGCAGGAGCAATAAACAGATCCTACGATACTGGCATGACCAGGCCAGCACATCCAAGATCTGACTTGCAATATTTTTACAAGTCTCCCTTTCCTCGTCACGTATAAAATACGATCCAGATCTGATGTTGTTTTTAATATTTTACTCTTGTGGTTCATCTTTAAGAAAACATTGTTGAAAAGGCGACGTCTTTAGCCAAGCCAGTATGGTTTGGAATGTAAGTCAAAGAGAATTAATATTTATTTCTAATCCTTTTTGCCTTTTTAGATTTACTGCCTCTTGACTTGAGCGTGATATGAGATCGAAAAGCCATACATGGACAGAGAGAGCTTAGCATTCCTGTCTTCCCCAATGTTTTATATCTGTCAGATGGTTTAAAGCACGTTTTTACGGTTAGGTATGTTCGCATGGCATGTATCACTCAGTTTACCATTTATCAGCAATTCGAGCTTCAAGGCAATTAGTGATTTACAGTCAGTTCGGGAAATTTAATTACACGCTCAGTTTGTGTGCCATTATTGGTGAAGCAGGCAGACTTCTGGGGCATTGACCAACATACAGTCGGCTTTTCCCCTTATGCCTGTTCTTGAGGAAGTGGATATATGTATTACATTTTTTAATCTTTAATTCAATGTATTTTAGAGTTTTCTAGTTTTTAATTTTAGTATTTTAAGCCTGCCAAAGTTAAAACTGGTACACTACCAGTCAAAAGTTTTTGAACAGTAAGATTTTTTATGTTTTTTTTTTAAAGAAGCCTCTCCTGCTCACCAAGCCTGCATTTATTTGATCCAAAGTACAGCAAAAACAGTAATATTTTGAAATATTTTAGCATCATTACTCCAGTCACATGATCCTTCAGAAATCATTCTAATATTCTGATTTGTTGCTAAAATATTATTATTATTATTATGTTGAAAACCGCTGAGTAGAATTTTTTCAGGTTTGTTTGATGAATAGAAAGTTAAGAAGAACAGCATTTATTTGAAATAGAAATCTTTTGTAACATTATAAATGTCTTTATCATCATTTAAAGCGTCCTTGCTAAATAAGTGTTCATTTCTATAATTTCTTTAAAAAAAAAATTATACTGACTCTAAGCTTTTGAATGGTATAGTGTATAATGTTACAAATGTACTCAACTGTTTGAAATATTGATCAAAATAATAATTTAAAAAAGCAGCAAATCAGCATATTAAAATGATTTCTGAAGGACCATGTGACACTGAAGACTGGAGTAATGATGCTGAAAATAGAAAGCCGTTATTTTAAATGGTTGAAGTATTTCATAATATTACTGTTTTTGCTGTATTTTGAATCAAATAAATGCTTATGTAAAAAACAGTACAAATTTTTTGACTGTTAGTGTATAATTCAAAATTGTTTAACAACATTAAATGTCATTCCATGAAAATGATAGTAACTCTGATACAGGCGAGACTAAAAAATGTACAATTTCTATTTTATGTTCTTTGTGCTTAACAGTGTAGGTCAGCAAAGAGAGAAAGGCTTATAATTATTCTGATGAAAGTATTTTATTTAGATGCTAAAATAAAGCTCTTGAACATGCGGTGAAGTTGGCGTGCCGGCGGTGTGGCTGCTCAGGCTAAATGCTATTGCTGATTTAGGCTATTAAGAGCTGAATTGGTGCCACATTGGCCTTTGTGCCGGACAGCGTGGGACAGGGCTTATGCCAGCCTCATTATTAAGCATTGTCTGGACCTTTAAATAAAAAAAGGATGCATACCGATTGATAAATGGTGCTTTTCGCTTGAGAAATTTATAACATTTGATAAAATAGGCTGCTGGTATTTATTTGACAAAACTAATTTGTGACACACTGTGCATTAATCATAGATGAAGTCGCAGAGTTTACATACGCTGATGTTTCAATCCTGAATTAAATTACATTTGTGAATCTATTATATTCAAATGTGATGTCTGAATCCTTATTGCGTCGGTTTTCTAATGAACTGAGATCAGGCTCTTTATTGACATGTGTGACTTCTCTTTAGGCATGCCTGCCGCATCCCTGGTGACCCCTGCTGATGTTATCAAGACCCGGTTACAAGTGGCTGCCCGTGCAGGCCAGACCACGTACAATGGACTCATTGACTGTTTCTGGAAGATTCTTCGGGAGGAAGGGCCTCGCGCCTTCTGGAAAGGAGCTGGAGGTACATCTCGTGGACGTACCTGAGACTAGTCATGCTAATGTTTTTTGCTACCAATGATTTTGCAGTTGAGTTTATTTTTAAAGCATCATTTCAGCCAAAAATAAGAATTTCGTTATCATTTATCCCTTTCCAAAACTGTTGAATTTTCTCTTTTAGTTCTTAAATCGCACTGAATTCAAATATGGCGTCAGGACGTGTCAACGATGAGACATTGTTGACATCTGATCTCGAATTCTTGATGTGCCACATTTGAATTAAACGCAAGCCCAAATTTGAGACCCTAGAGTGGAAGATTTTCAATGAATAATACCTTAAATGACCATATGACTTCAGTAGACTTGAAATATACTGCTAACGTCATATGTGACCCTAGAGAACAAAATCGGTCATAAGGGTCAGTTTTTTTTTAATAAATAAGCTTTCCATTGATGTATTTGTTAGGACAATATTTGGCTGAGATACAACTATTTGAATATCGAAATATTGAGAAAATCACCTTTAAAGTTGTCCAAATGAAGTTCTATCAATGCATATTACTAATCAAACATTAAGTTTTGATATATTTACAGTAGGACATTTACAAAATATCTTCATGGAACATGATCTTTACTTAATATCCTAATGATTTTTGGCATAAAAGAAAAATCTATAATTCTTACCCATACTATGTATTTTGGCTATTGCTACAATTACACCTGTGCTACTTAAAGGATTAGTTCATTTTCAGAACAAAAATTTACAGATAATGTACTCACCCCCTTGTCATCCAAGATGTTCATGTCTTTCTTTCTTCAGTTGTAAAGAAATTGTTTTTTGAGGAAAACATTTCATGCGTAGTCAGGATCACACAGACTACACGTGTGCATCACAGAGACGAGACAAGATGAGCATTTGAGGTTAAAAAGTATATAAATTGTCAGTTTGTTTGAAAATAACCGATCGTTTCGCTAGATAAGACCCTTCTTAGGATCGTTTAGAGCCCTTTGAAGCTGCATTTAAACTGAATTTTGGAAGTTCAAACTCGGGGGCACCATAGAAGTCCATTATATAGAGAGAAATCCTGAAATGTTTTCCTCAAAAAAAAATAATTTCTTTACGACTGAAGAAAGAAAGACATGAACATCTTGGATGACAAGGTGGTGAGTACATTATCTGTTTGGTTTTGTGGTCACATGGACTTTTGTTTCTTTTTTTGTGATGATTTTTTATTTCATTTTCGGAGCTTGACAGCCATGAACTGCATTTGAGAAACACAGACCTGGACTTTCTGTGATTGTTTTTAGGAAATTGGAATAAATTCTATCCTTTTGTTGAGTGAAAGTCATGAGGAGCTGGGTTCACAAAACATTCGTAATAATAAAATTCTTCTTCGTTTATTTCTGAAGAAACAAATATGATGTTTTTAATGTAAAACTCTGTGATAGTGCTCTGTGATTTCTGTAGGCTAAGTGAACACAGTTTGCTGTCTCACATCACTAGCTTTATATATGCTAACAAATGCATTAATGTGATCAGCAGGATATAAACTAATGCAAATAGATCGTAACAATCGTGACAAACATTTGGGTTGGACTTACTGTTTTGGTCACATTGTTTCAACCTCTTGATGTGTGGCTAATGTTTGCATTCTCTCAGCCTTGATAGCAAACATACTGCTGTGCTTTCTCTACTAATGCAGCATCTAGTCAACAAAGTACTTGCTAAGTAATGATATAAAAACATGCACTATATTTTGTGAAGTGTCCCGCTGTGTTATAGCTCATGCACGTTCATATTTTCCAGCTGCTACGCATTTAGCCTAGCCCTGGGTGATGTCTGTTTTTATATTATCAATATTTATCCTTTGGATCAACTATGAGTAGACATAGACATGTTTATTCATAATAACCATACTGAAAATAAGTAAATATTGTTAGCTAATGCTAACTATCTAGCTAAAAAGCTTGCTGGTGCTAAGTCAAGGTAATTTGTAGATATGAAGTCCAAATATTTTTATTCAACCACCTAAATAGATTAGGTACATCTGAGGGAAAAGAAAAGGATGTGATGTTCAGAACATGGTAACTACTGTAATTATCAAAGTGGGAAGTGATGCCCTCTGGGGGCATTTGGCCAGTTTTTGGGTGTTTTTATTATTATAGAAATATAATTATATTCTTAAAATGTTCTTCCTAAGTTCAGGCTTTCATATCATGTAACTGTGACGTTCTGCAAAACAACAAGCTTTAAAACACTTTTTTTTTCTTACTGGTGAAAATGTTATGTTCAAATCTGTTTTCTCTCAGATAGCTGGCAGCTTCACAGTGAACATTACAACATCACTCTCATCAGTGTAGTCCATATCAACAACAAAAATTTATCTTGACTCCATATAGTGGTTATTTTGGCAGAATCCCAGGTATTTTAAGCAGCAGGATTATAAAAAAAAATATGTGCTAATATAAAATTAAATTATACTTTTTTACTTAAGTACATATAAAATCGAGTACTTTTGTACTTTCACTCGAGTAAAACTGAAAAAGGAGTACTTTTGCTTTTACTGGAGTAATATTTTATTGTACGTATCTGTACTTTTACTCAAGTCCTTGATTTGTGTACTTCAACCACCTCTGGTTCAGCGAGCAGTATCACTTGTGTAAACAAACAGCATGTGTTATCAGTGATTTCTGCCTCTAGAGGCCACTCTCATCATACATATCTATGGCTCTCATACTGTATAACCGATAGTTCCGCCAGTCAACTATCGGTGCCGATTAATCGGCAAAACCTCTAATACAGACTGCTTGCTGATGCTTCATTTAAATGTTTTTTTTCTTCCTCAGCACGTGTGTTTCGCTCCTCGCCTCAGTTTGGAGTGACTCTGGTGACCTATGAGCTCCTGCAGAGGTGGTTCTACATAGACTTCGGTGGACAGTAAGACTCTCACGCTTCCTAAAACTTTGAAATAGTTTAACACTTTCTTTAGAAGTCTTCCATTAGGAAAAAAGCTCTGGGCCACGTAGTGTGATTGTGAAGAGGACTGAAATGTCAGATGCCCTGAGATTTCATTAATAGCTGTTTAGAGAGGGCTGGCTTTGTAGCGAAGACTCTCATTTCGACGGGCACTTTGTTACAGCTGAGGCTGGAAGGCCTAATTACTACACAAGAAAGCGTCGAGCGCCTGGACTGAAAGCTGTTTGCCGTGGCATCTTTATCTCTCCTGCCGAAGCGAAAAACACCCCTCGCTTTATGATTTAGAAAGGGTCAGCTGACTCACTGAAGCCTGGAGGTGACATTTCTAGAAATGCTCTTCCATAGCCACATGGCTCCATGTGTCCAAGTGATTTGAGGTGGGGAGAATTGCTTTGACTGGAGTCTGTTCCAGTTCTGGACAGAATGACCTTATTTTCCCGTGGAATATTGTGCTGTCCTGAAACCCAGAAACCACAGGCGCATATAAAAGAACATGGTATATATACAAACCTGCGTGTGGATTTGTTTTTGTACCTGTTTATATATTGATTCATGTGGCTCAGTTAGCACTTTAATAAATACGTGCTGTCATATCGAAAAGTGTACTGGAGATCAACAGCCTGACTGAATTGTGAAAACTAGAAGACTTTCCTTTCAAGTTGTGGAACTCAAAATAAATGAACAGTGGTTTCTTGCCATTTTTGAAACCTTTCCATTTAGGATACAGACTGTATTTTAGGCCATTTTATGACATCAGTTTAAATATAATCATACATTCATGTACTGTATTTTTTTTTTCTTTTGTTGTTTATGTGAAAAATACACTGTAGAAATGGAGGATGCATTTGATATATATATATATATACACTACCAGTCTAAAGTTGAATAGTAAGATTTTTTTTTTTTCAGTCTTCAGTGTCACATGATCCTTCAGAAATTGTTCTGAAACATTTATTATTATTATTATTATTATTATTATTATTTAAAACAGTTGAGTAATTGTTTTTAGGATTCTTTGATGAATGGAAAGATCCAAAGATCAGCATTTATCTGAAATAATAAGCTTTTGTAACATTATACACTATACCATTCAAAAGCCTGGAGTCAGTATCACTTATTTATTTTTTGCGAAAGAAATTATAGAAATTATTACTTTTATTTAGCAAGGATGAAAAGTGATGAAAAGTGATGATAAAGACATTGATCATTTCAGATAAATGCTGTTCCTCTGAACTTTCTATTAATCAAAGAAACAGAAAACTTTTACTCAGCTGTTTTCAATATAATAATAATAATGATAATAAATGTTTTTTGAGCAGCAAATGAGAATATTATAATGATTTCTAAAGGATCATGTGACTGGAGTAATGATGCTAAAAATTCAGCTTTGAAATCACAGGAATAAATTAAATGTTTTAAACAGTAAAAATATTATAAAAATTGACTGTTTTTGTACTTTTCAAAATATGCAGGCTTGATGCGCAGAAGAGACTTCTTTAAAAGACTTAAAAATCTGTTCAAAACTTTTGACTGGTAATATATATAATTTATATTATACATTGTGAAAGTTGAATAAATATTGTTTCTATTATAATGTTATAATGTTAAATTAGGAAAATAAATAACAAAATACAAACATTATAATGTTTATAATAGGGAAGCACTCTGTGAATATTATAATTTCTAAATTATAATTAATGTTTTTGAAGTGTATTATTCTCACTAAGGCTGCATTTATTTGGAAGATACAGTAAAAATAAATATAAAAAAATACAGTAAAATTCAGTGAAAATTGAAATATTCTAAAATGCCTGTCAAATTATGTAAAATGTAATTTATTCCTGTAATAGCAAAGCTGAATTTTCTGCATCATTACTCCAGTCTTCAGTGTCACATGATCCTTCAGAAATCATTCATATATATATATATATATATATGTGTGTGTGTGACCCTGGACCACAAAACCAAATATCAAAAATACATTATATGGGTCAAAATTATTGATTTTTCTTTTATGCCAAAAATCATTAGGGTATTATGTAAAGATCATGTTCTATTAAGATATTTTGTAAATTTCCTACCGTAAATATATCAAAACGTAATTTTTGATAAGTAATACGCATTGCTAAGAACTTAATTTGGACAACTTTAAAGACGATTTTCTCAATATTTAAATTTTTTGGCACCCTCAGATTCCAGATTTTCAAATAGTTTTATCTTGGCCAAATATATCATAACAGACAATACGTCAAAGGAAAGCTTATTTATTCAACTTTCAGATGATGTATAAATCTCAATTTCGAAAAATTTACACTTATGACTGGTTTTGTGGTCCAGGGTCACAAATATACATATATATATATATATATATATATATATATATATATATATATGCCAATTTGTGATTAATAGAAAGTTCAGCATTTATTTGACATATAAATCTTATTTGTCTTTACTTTCACTTTCGATTAATTTATTTAATCCTTGCTGAGTGACGGTATTAATTTCTTCTTACTGACCCCAAATTTTTATATGGTAGTGTATGCAGAAAATCATTTGCTTGTGACAGCAAAAAAATATTTGGATGCCACAATCAACCAGTCAGAGTCATGTATTCCAGAAGCTGTGCTAAAACAGAGAAACTGAAAGAAAAAAAAACAAGCATATACGGAATGAATGAAAAGATGTGTTTTATATGTGGTCGTCGTGAAACTCTATTTACATGCTTTTTCCTTTGTCATAAATATACATAAGCACATAGACATTGACATGTTTATTTTATTGCTTATGCGGATACTCAAATTTAGATGTAGTTTTTCATATTCACGTCTGGTTTTGGTGCTTCAAACAAATCTGAGCTACATGATTATGATTTCATTCAGGCTAAAATGGTAAGACCACGTCCTAAAATAGGATTTGTGTCCTAAATGGAAAGTTTTCTCTGTTTCTCTCTCTTTTTTTTTTCTCAGTTCTGGCCTATTCATTTATTTTGTGTTCCATAACTTGAGGGGAAAATATTCTTGTTTTCACTATTGAGACAGGCTGTTTATTCTTTTTGACAGGACACAGCAGAATGTGAAGTTTCCCTTTGCTCCTCCTCCTCCTCATCCATCTTCTCTCTCCCTCTCTCCTCACCACAGAAAACCAGCTGGCGCAGAGCCTACTCCCAAGTCTCGGATCAGCCTCCCGGCGCCCAATCCTGACCACATCGGTGGCTTCAGGTTGGCTGTGGCCACGTTTGCTGGCATCGAGAGTAAATTTGGACTGCATCTACCACGATTCCGAGCGCCTGCCGCCCCACACGTTTGAGGCACACGCATCCACTTCAGCTGCACTGGAACAAACACGCATATCAATCTCTTCCTTTTTGTTGAGAGCATAAAACCCTCAGCAGATGAACTGGAAATAATGTTTTATGTGATTGTTAGTGCAAATTACAACTTTAAAGTACAACATAGATGGGACGATGTTGAGTATTTTTTTTTTAATCCACCACAAGTTCTGGATTCTTCATTTTAAATGGAAATCAAATCATTTTTATTTGACTCTCTCAGTTGTTTTATTGTATTTTTTATTTACCTGAGAACTGTTGCAAAACCTAATATTGCATGGTTTTTAACCAACACAAGCAGATCCAGCTGGAAAAGTCCATGTTGTATTTTCTAAATGATAGATGTGCAACTGTTTACATTTTCTTTTCTCCTCTTACAACTACATAAGCACATAGCACACATTGGGCAGTTCATTTCATTACTGACGTGGACTTGCACATTTGAATGTATTATAGTATTTCATATATATGTTTGTATAGTGTTACATTTGTGTTTTGGGAATCTACACGCAGTGGCAAATTATGGTCAATGTGAAATGAAAGGTTTTACAGATGATGTTTGTCAGACTATTTCTCAACCTTTGAAGACTAAATTGAGCTGTACAGTAGAGTTGATTGCACATGTAGTGTGTAAAGATTGTGCCTTACTCTAAGTATGGCAGCAATAGATGCACTGATGGACAGATTTATTAAAGGAGATCAAACAAAATGGTTGCTAGAAGCATGTTTTATTTGCCAATACTTGTTTCATTACTGGTTGTCAGTAACGTTTGTTTCTAACATGTGAAACGTCTTTTACTAAGCACACCATAGCTTGCATCGCTGTAACACTGATGAGAAAGCCACTGTGAATATTATTGACACAGTCACCAACTTATATATAACTTAATTTGTCAATAGTTCATGCAGGGGCTCAGTACAAAAATATATACACACACACACACACTATTTAAGTACACTAAAAATAACCACAAATCAATACCTATGATGACTTCCTAGCAGCAGGTTATTCAAATTCGCATTTTTGAAACGCACATTTTCAAAAATTTAGCAGTAATTGCCATCAAGGAACGGAACAATAAAAAAACAATGAACTCTCGCACAGCAAAACTGTACATAAAGCGCACAGAAATGAAACCTAATTTTAATGCTTAGTAACAAACCCATGAGTAACAACATTAAAGGGATAGTTCACCTAAATATGAAAACTCGGTTATTTATCTTCGTATCATTCCAAACTGGACTATTGAGCAGCTCTTTCACAAGAATGCTCATTATTCAGGTTCATTATAAAACAGTGGTGAGTAAATGAAAGGGCTCTCTGTATGTGTAACTTTTATTTCTCAAGTTATAACGTGTTTTGTTGATATATGATGACACTCTTTGCTAATTCCGTAAATTATATAGTTCACGAACGGTGACTTAATCGGTCCTTACCAGTGTACTCGCTACTGAATCATTTACACTTCCGGGTCATAGAAGTAATTTGTTCGTGATCCAAACAACATTGGTCATGTATGTTTGTTTCACATGCATCCCGCGAGGACAACTCCATAGAAAAACATTATATTCATTTGCTGAACACAATCATCACAGTCACACACACAGCAAACTGTCATTCACAATATAATTTCATTTGCACTTGTGCTGAAGACTCACAAGACGAGAAACACGTGATACATTACCCTGCACCCTACGAAAATCATATCAATAAAAAAAAAAAACAACATAGCCCAAACTGTTTAAATAGCGCAAATATACTGTCACGTTGTTACTGAAATTAGAGGCCACATACGTAATCGCATAGACTACTTTCCTACTACAGCCTATAACGAAAAACACCATGTGAAAACGTAGTATTCACATTATTCATAAAACAGTAGGAGAACAAGTTCCCTACTTTTGGTAAGTAATTAAGCGTTAGTTCACCCCTAAATTAAAATTCTGTCATTAATCACTCACCCTCATGTTGTTCCAAACCCGTAAGACCTTTGTTCATCTTCAGAATACAATTTTTGATGGAATCAGAGAGCTCTCTGACCCTCCATAGCAAGGGGCCTTTCACGTTCAAGGCCCACAAAGGTAGTAAGGACATTGTTAAAATAATCCATGTGACATCAGTGGTTTAGGAGTAATTTTATGAAGCTACAAAATGTCACATGGGCTATTTTGTTGACGTTCTTAGTACCTTTCTGGGGCTTGAACGTGGAAGGACCCTTGCTGACTATGGAGGGTCAGACAGCTGTCGGATTTCATCAAAAATATCTTAATTTGTGTTCCTAAGATGAACAAAGGTTTTACGGGTTTGGAACGAATGACAGAATTTTTATTCTTGGGTGAACTAACCCTTTAAGTGTGCATTCAATCGACACTTACTATCCTATGAGGCCAGCAGGTCACATGATATTGACAACAAATGTAAAATGTCTTGATTAAATTCATATTACACACATCAACATACTTTTTTAAATGGCCTGTAAGTAATTACTTATTTAAACAAGGTAGGCCGACCTATTTAGAGAGTATGCCGTTTCAAATGTAGCCAGAGAAAAAGATTAATCTTGTTTTTTTTTTTTTTTGGGGGAAATCAATATTTATTCATAATTTTCCCCTCTAGACCAGTTAAAGGGATGGTTCACTCAAAAATTAAAATAACCCCATGATTTACTCACCCTCAAGCCATCCTATGTGTAGACGGCTTTCTTTTTTTATGTAAAATAACTGGACAAATACAATTGGAGTTATATTAAAAATGTTAATTAATTAACCCACTGGAGCTGTGTGGAGTACTTTTTATGATGGATGGATGCACTTTATTGGGCTTAAAAATCTCAACAGCCATTGACTGTCATTTTGAAGCTTGGAAAGAGCCAGGACATTTTTAATATAACTCAAATTGTATTCAACTGAAAGAGAAAGTCATATACACCCAAGATGGCTTGAGGATGAATAAATCATGGGGTAATTTTTATTTTTGGGTTAACTATCCCTTTAAGCACAAAACATACAGCTAAATTCACTGGTCACAGTTCAGACCCCATTTAAACTCAGTATAGTGTAGGTAACACATTCTGATAGCCTGATAGACCTACAGTTTGCATCGATTTGATCCACTTAAGATATTTCTGAACTTTTCTTAACAGGTGACTACATAATGACCAACGGAATCAATGTGGTTGAAGTGGTTTGGAGGAAAAAAAATCATGCAATATTTTTACCCAGCCCTAGTAACCCATTTTTCATCATTTGGATAAACGATCCCTTTTATTGGAGAAAACAGCACAGTACTAGTGGACATGCTAAATGGGTGTGTTACATCAGGCTCAGTCTGGGTTGGTGATGATGACTCTGATCCTGTGTTTACGTGGCCAGCTCCACGGGCCCCTCCTCTTCACCATCCCCGCGGTTGGCACGGATCTCCATCAGCGTGCGGCCGAAGCGGGCCCAGTCCTCACTGTGGGGCACGGCCAGCTGCAACAGATGAGCGTTTTAGAAATCCAGTGCCAAAAACACCCCCCACCCCTCCAAAGCGCCACATCAAGAGCAAAAGCTACGCATTACATGTGCTGTCACAGTGTGGGAGAGGAAAGAGATCACCACACATTGTGATTCAGAGACAGAACAATAAAGCTGCTTGTTTGGCCTTTGAGTGCTGAATATTTATCGTGTCAGTTCTCAGGAAGGGGAAGATGGGGACTATGGGCCGGCTGGGTGACGATGTGGGATCGCTTTCTGCTGTCAGAGTCAGATTTAGACGAGAAAGGACGGCTGCCTGCCGCCCAGGCTGAGGGTGAGAGAGAGATAGAGAGATAGAGAGATAGAGAGAGATCTACAGGGTATAATTAAACAGGAATAGAGAGGTGGGAGGAGATGACAGCCACTTCCAAACCCAAGACCAAATCAAGCTCTTTTATAGCACAGCAGGGGGTCTTAAGAGGCCTTCATCAATAAATGACCTTATAACACTGGGATTTCATCATTGTATTCTGTATACTATACATATTCTTATATATGTGTACAGTATATGTGATGCGATCTGGGAAAACCCGTCGGATGTTGCGCTGGGACATTTTCAGGAAATTCAAAAAATAGGTTGAATGTAAATTAAATTATTATTCTATAACATCTTGTCTATCGTCTCTGAAAATATCTTGGCAAAATTCACTTGCTTGAATGCAGAAAAATAGCATTTTATTGCAGCAAGCAGAAATGACTGTCTTTCTCTAATGTTAAGAACGTGTTGCCGAGGTGCTTTCTCTTAACACCACAAAAAGTTAACCTATCAAATGTATCAATGCACATTTCCCACCAGTCCTGTGTAAACTATGGCACATAAAGTTGTATTTATTTATTTATTTATTTATTTTTTAATACTATGAGATGGCGGAGCGCGAGAGAACAACGAAGTCGGAAGAAGCCGCTCACTCAAATGATCTAACTTGTCTCAATCTGCTCAATCCTGGTGATGTCAGTGCCCTAAACGATGTTATAATGGACTATTTCACATCCAGAGATGAAGGATTGGATGATGAAGTTGACAGTCGACAGTTGGTTATATAACCAGTGCACAAACAGTTGTGAGGCTCGCGTTTCTACATGTAAACTACAACTACAAGGTACATTATTTGTGCTATTTAAACATACAAGGGGTGATCAAAAGTTCGGAGACTATACTCATGATAAACAACAGAAAACAGGCATTAGTCTGTTTGTGTAATAATGCAGTATAGCACTCCTGACAGCTCTCCTAAAACCTGTGAAAGTAAAACACGTCTCACTTTAAATCCGTTTTTCTCAAAATTCCATTCCTGAAAATCATAGCTATCAGCCAACTTCAGATAGCTATAACTTTTGTTATGTTCAAGCTATGACAAAATAAAAACCGTTTTGGAAAGGATTTGAACACAGCTTTCAAATGGTATCAAAACCTAAAAAAGGTGTTGGGTTTTCCCAGATCGCATCACATATATACAGTACAGGGGCATTTCCTCTGAGGAGGCAAAGGAGACAGTGCCTCCTCAAAATATTAAAACCTGTATAAATCACTAGTTTTTCTAAAGAAACTCTGTCCAACAGTAACACCAGCAGGTAAAGTCACAGCTCGTCTCTTGCCTCCCCTGAGCCTATTGAGATTTAACAGACCCCCTAAAATGTGTGGTGAGTTTGGTGGGGAGTAATTGAGAATGAATGGGGAAAATCATGTGAGAGGATTGGATATGACTGGATATAATCAGCTGTGATTGGTTCATGCAATAAATCCTGCCTCTTGTGATCATGTGCATCTAAATCAATCAGAATCAGTCTGAATGAACAATATAATGGCATTAATGGGAAGACCAATTAAAAAAAACGATGTAATCAACTCACACACTTAGATATAACCCCTTTGTTACATCAAAATAAGACTTAAAATGGCATGAGAACATGATCTGTGGGATTTTTTTAGTGAGTATTCAGCTTTGTGAACTTGAAAGTAAATCTCTGTGACTGTGACCAATATTAATTTTGATGACTGATGATCAGAAAAATGTAAAAATATCTAAAAGTTAACTATTAAAAAGAATAACTGAACAGAAGTCCACAATTAAAATATATTGTTTCAATCATTACTGCCTTGAGTTATTATTTTGGAATAAATGTAAAATGCTTAAAAGCACTAACTTGATGAGATTCTTGGCTTTATGTTATTTAAGAAAATGCGACCGGTACATGAATTAACATTTAATAAAAAAAAAAAAAAAAGAAAAGAAAGAAAGAGGACTTTTTTTTAAGTTCTATAAAATTTTTCAAGAAATGTTTCCATTTAATAATAAATATGAGTCATGTTGCATAGTCAAGTAAAAGTATTAGAATTGTGTACCTTGTACATCTTAATCAAATGTTTTAAATATATATTTTCAAGATATCATAGTTTATGTTTTTAGGGATTGGCACCACATGATATTTTGCAAATGGAAAAAAAATACTTGCCTTGTAATAAAAATCTCTAATATTTTACTGAACTTAACACACAGTCATTATGGTCTAGTGGGGTCCTCTCTATGTTTCTTTTTTCTGCAGGTCGGTTGGACCACATCATTTTGCAGACAAAAGTTATTTAGATATTAGTACGTGAAGCAGTTAAAAAAAATCCAGAAAATACTAAAATACTATGTTTAACATTTTTTTTTAAAGATTTAATAAGATGTTTACCCTTGTTTCTTTAAAAAATGCATTTTAAATCATAAGAAAAGATGTACATAGAAAAGATGTACAGTAAATCACAGTTTGTATAAACTGCAGTAAAATGGCAAGAACAAAAATAAGATGCCATATTGGTATACTGTGGCTTTTTAATATATCTTGGTTTTGTGTACTTTATTGTATGTTATGTACTGTTCTGTGAGTCTAATGTTGTGTACCGGTTGTCATAGTTGTCCAAGATGAATATCCCAGAAATGGGACCATAAAGTCTATTTTATAAGAACAGGAACACAAACACAACTGTGAAAGACTAATACGTGTTGCATTATTTCTGTTGCCACAAGGGGCAGTAGAGTGGATATTCGCATAAACTGTCTTCTTCTATGGTCAACTATACAGTTTATATAGTTTACAGTATACAATTATACAGTTTATGTACATCACAGAGTATATTTCTGTCCTTAAAAAAAACTCTCATACAGGGGGTGACCCGCGGCTGAAGAACAAAATCTATTTAACTTCAACTGTAAGCCGCCCGAAATGGCATCTGAAGTTTATGCAATATGACTCAAGCGTAGCGAAAACATGCTGCGGTGATCCAAAGCAAATATTTAACACAGTCTACTAAATATAACACAAAGGGACCTCAGCAGTCATCAGAAGTGGTACTTCTCGCCGCGACTGGAAGTTGGTGACTGCCTCGGCTGATGGAGGCCATGTTGAGTGCTTCATGTCAGAGTCTTTTGTAAATAAGCCCCGGTCCACCTAAACCCTTCAACTTTCCTTCACTTCATTTTATTGATGACCCACCATTATCATCAGCCCAAGGAGCCCACATGTTCGACCGACGTACTCTCCAATTACCACAAAACACTGCGCTAAGATTAGCACTGCCCCACACACGAGGCGAAACCCGGAGACCGAAAAGAACATGGTGAACATGGGAGTCCTGGTGGTTTGCCGCTCTGTGGCGGTGGTTAAGTCATGTGGAGACTGCCTTAAAATAAGGAATTAAAATAAAAGATTCAAACAAAAACAAGCTAGCCACGCGGGGAGCTTGGTCAACATGCAAACCCTTTATGTCAAACTCTGAGAGATTCAATTTCACTTCCACTTTCATTCAGCATCCAGGCCGTACTGGGTTGATGATGTTCGCAAAGCTGCCATACGGCTGAGAATCCTGAGAGAACAATAATAACAGTAATTTTGCACTTTCTACTTCATTAGTGACAAAACATCATACCTCTCCAACGTCGTATATCCACACACGTCCCTCTGAGTCTCCCACGGCGACCTCTTTGCCCCCGGCGGCCCATCTGACGCGGTTCAGAGCGGGGGCTCCCTCTATTGTCACACTTGCGGTGGGCACCTGGACACAAAACACACCTCTAATCATATACAGCTTCATATCAAACATGCAATATGTGAATTATGCACTCATGAAGGATAAAGGTTGCTCTCTCATAGCTCACAAGAATTAATGGAGTACTTTTTAAGTATTTTTTAAATGTTTTTGAATTAACTGAAATATATACCAGCATACACACTAAGAACTTTAAATGTTTTTGATATAGGCATATGCACACCAAGGCTGCATTTATGTGATGAAAAATACAGTAAAACTGTAATATTGTGAAAAATGATTACAATTTATAATAACGCTTTTTTATTTTTATATGTTTAAAAGAAGTTTAGATTAGAAAAAAACATTTAAAATAAAAATATTAGGGGTTGGCCAATTACCAACCTGGCCAATTATCAGTGCAGATATTAAGCATTTTTATGGTTATCGGTATTGGTCATTAAATAAATAAATAAAGATGCAGATAAAACAATTTATAAGCATTTGAAGAAAGTTTTTGTCAATGCATTTGTTATTCTAATTTTGACAATTTTAATTTTTACACCAGACATATATATTAGTTCAAAACATAAGCTATCGGTCTACTTAATCTCTAATAATCGGTATCGGAATTGGCCCTTAAAAGCACATATCAGTTGACCCCTAAAAAAATATGACAAAACTTAATATAATAAAGAAGAGATCATTAAAATGTTTTAAGTATATTTAAATACATTTTTATGTTTTTAAAGTCTCTTATTCTCACATTTATTTTATCAAAAATACAGTAAAAACTGTAATATTGTGAAATATTATTACAATTTAAAATGAATGTTTTCTACTATTAAATATATTAAAAAGTCAAAATGTAATGTTTCAGTTAGGGAAAAAAAATGATCAAATAAAAACAGTTATCGGTATTGGCCATTAAAAAAAAAGATTTGCAGATAAAATAATGTAAAAGCATTTAAAGAAAGTTTTTGTCAGAGCCCTTGTTGTTCTTAATTTTGACTTTAATTAACATTTTTAGACCAGACATATATATCAGTTGAAAATATTATCCGTCTACTTGATCTGTAATTATCCGTATTCACGTCGACCCTTAAATATACATATCAGTCGAACCATAAAAAATATTATAATGCTTAATATAATAGAGAAGATATCACTGAAGTGTTTTAAGTATATTTAAATACATTTTTTGTTTTTAAAGTCAGGGCTGTATTTATTTGATCAAAAATACAATAAAAACAGCAATACTGTGAAATATAATTTCAATTTAAAATTCCTGTTTTCTATTTTAAATTATTTTAACTGTAATTAATTTCTGTGATGGAAAACAATGAATTTTCAGAAGTCATTACTCCTGTCTTCAGTGTCACATAATCTTTCATGCCGATAACTTGTATTTGTTATTATTATTATTAATATTATTATTATTATTATCAATGTTGAAAACAGCTGCTAAATATTTTGTGTAGAAACTGTAAAACAGTTTTCATGATTCTTTAATGAATAGAAAGTTAAAAAATGTCATACTTGTGATCAACTAAACACAATAAAAATATTAATTTATTTCAAAGAAAAACAAAATTCTTACTGACCCAATTGTTTAAATGCTAGTTTATGTTTACGTTTATAATTGTATAATGTGAATATTTTCAGTTTAAAATGCACACCAAAAATCTATAAAAATGTACCAAATTTTTTCATCACAAGCACATTTTTTAAAAGATCTAAATTTACATTTACAAAATGTTTCAAATTTTTGTCATGTTGCTAACTCCACATTACTTCAAAAATAAATTAGAAGTAGTAAAGACAGACACAAATGAGCCCTTCAAACATATAAAATATCAACCACCAGCCTCAAATTCTCAAAAATTCATGCAAGAATATAGAAAAATACAATAAATTATAACAAAGAGTATTTGGACTACAGAAAATGTGTCTTCAGTTTTTGCATATTAGCCTATAAGTCAGATAATGTAAACATACAGAGCTCTTATGATAAAATAATGTCATTAAGATGTCTAGTCAAAGCTGAGCTCTAATAGGAAGAAGACATGAATCCACAGCTCTACTGGAAATAACTACGAGCGCTTTTAATGATTTCATAAATCATCATGAATAGTTGTGCCGCACACATTAAAGCGAAACGCAGGCTCTGTTTGTGCGCGTGTGTGAGGTTGATTTCTGCCTATTACTTATGACAGTTAAGACTGGCCTGACATATGTTGTCAGCAAAGATGGAAGCTGTACGCTGGCTAATACAAAAGCTTCCTCGCTTCAGAACAGGCTAACCACAGCCTGAGAGCTATTAGCGAGCAGCTTCCTCCAAGAGTCAACTGCAAGGTTAAATTGGCTGCAAGCTTCTCTCTGCGTAAATTGGAACCAGGCGAGCCCGCAGTCTGTTAATGGTGTTATGGGTGAATTTCTTTATAAGTTGACAATGGAGAACTGTTGGCTGCTTTCTGGCACAAGATCTTTGGCTGTTTACGCATGTGTCCGTGTGTGCGTCAGCATGCGCACTGCCGTGCCACTGCCGGTTCCTGATGTTTTGGATAACGTGCATTGTTCTTGAGGCAACACACACACTCTCTTTCCCATTATCTGCTCTCAACAAACTGAATGAGCTGTTGACACTGGAACGAGTTACGTAAGTTAGGGTCAAAGGTTACAGATATGACACTAAAGGCCAAATTTACTGCTATACATGAAAGCCATACTTTAATACTAACTATATTACACTATATTCTTTGAAATACCTTACAGTCTAAAAAAATTCAAGCAACTCATTATACCACAACTTCCACTACTGAGTAGTAACTGCAACTTAATTTCTCACAATTCTGACTTTCTTCTTGCAATTGAGTTTACAAACTTGCCATTCTGACTTTTTTTCTAAGAATTTAGATATGAACTTGCAATTCTAAGAAATTAAGTCAGAATTGTGTAATATAAACTAGCAATTGCGAGGTACAAAGTCAAAATTGTGAAACATAAACTCGCAAATCCGATTTTTTTCTCAGAATTGTGTGATACAAACACTAAAACTATAAATATAAATTCTGACTTTTTTCTGAGAATAGTACGTTTATGTCTGGCAATTCTGACTTTTTTCTCAGAACTGTGAGTTTATATCTTGCAATTCTGCTTGTTTTTATATATAACTTTTTTCACAACTGCGAGTTATAAAGTCAAAATCAAGGGTCTTTTTGCCCCTTCAAAACTGGGCTTTACAACTCGCAGCTGCAGGTTTATATCTCACAATTCTGAGAAAAAAAGTCAGATTTGTTTTACAACTTTCAACTTTTTTTTGCAATTGCGAGTTATAAAGTCAGAATTATGATTTATTTTCCCCCTCCGAATGGGACTTTATAACTCGCAATTGTGAATTTATATCTCGCAATTCTTCTCTTATTTTTGACAACTGTCAACTTTTTTTGCAATTGCAAGTTATAAAGTCAGAATTACGAGATATAAACTTGCAATTCTGAGAACAAATCAGTCTTTTTTCCCCCTCCAAATGGAACTGCAAAATACAAACCTGCATTTGTGAGAAATAAAAAATTTTCTTGCAATTCTGACTTTATTTCTTGCCATTTTGAGTTTATATTACACAATTGTGACTTTTCTCAGAATTACAAGTTTATATCTCTCAATTGTGACTTTTTTTCAGTTTGGTAAGTTTATATCTCACGACTTTTTTTTTTTTCAGAACTGACTTCATATCTCACAATTCTTATTTTTCTTTTAAAACTTTCAGCTTATTTTGCAATTGCGAGTTATAAAGTCAGAATTATGAGATATAAACTCGCAATTCTGAGAACATATCAGTCTTTTTCCCCCCTCCAAATGGGACTTTATAACTTGCAATTACGGGTCTATATCTCATAATTCTGAGAAAAAAGTCAGATTTGCAAAATATAAACCTACATTTGTGAAAAAAAAAAATTGTGAATTTTTATCTTGCAATTCTGACTTTATTTCTCACAATTGTGAGTTTATTTTTTCAGAATTGACTTTATATCTCACAATTCTTTTTTTTTTTTTTACAACTTTCAATTTTTTTTTCAATTGCAAGTTATAAAGTCAGAATTACGAGATATAAACTTGAAATACTGAGAACATATCAGTCTTTTTTCCCCATCAAAATTCCGAGTTTATATCTCACAATTCTAAAAAACATCATTTGCTAGAAAAAATATAAAAATGGCAAAAGATACAAATTCACATTTGCGAGAAAAAAGTTGGAATTGCGAGATACAAACTTGCATTTGTGAAGAAAAAGTCACAAAAAAGCAAAAAAAAAAAAAAAAAAAAAGATACAAACTCGCATTTGTGAGAGAAAAAAAAGCAAAAATTGCAATTCTTTATTCTATCTTTATTTCTCACAATTGTGAGTTTTTAATCATGCAATTCTGAGTAAAAAAAAAAAGTCTGAATTTTGAGTTTATATCACAATTTGGAGCAAAACCTTTTTTAAATGTTTTACTCAGTTGTGGAAACGGGCTTCAGTTAAAAATTCTAATTCATTTAATGAGTTCTGCTGACATAATGTTCAATGTGGTCATTACATCAGCTTTTTTGAATTACACTGCAGTAACTTGTCTTAATAACTTTACAAATTTTAGAGTGTAGAGTACCATAAAAATACCATGTTATACAAATAAGAATGAACAATATATTGATACTATATTATTAGCAATGTTAATTGGAATCATTAGCAAATCTCAAAATAAATATGCATTTTTTTATTGTGATGTCTAAATTTACTAGAAGCATTAAATGCATTTTTTTTTAATTATATTGTGTTGTTTTATTTGTCATTTATTTAAAAATAGTATAGAGTTTAATATCATTCATTTATTGGTTATCGGCCAGAACATTAAAATTATTATTTGGCTTATCAGTATCAGACAAAGCTTTAATATTTGTGCATCCTTATTTTTGCAGCATGGTAATCATTCATTACCATGGTAAACACTGTATCAAAGTACCCTATGTATTATGGCCTAGTGGTCTTTAAAACAAAATGAAATGGCGTTTACAATTTTTTAGTTTTTTTAGCATTGAGTTAATATTAATGAATAATGAAATAAATAGGATGGGATTAGTTTTTATCAAATGAGATTTGAGTGGATCATGAAAAGCGGTCAGTATATGAAAAAACAAGAGGGCTTGATTACAAAAGGCTTTTTTTTTAATGAAAGATTACATTATTTTCTAAGAATCATTCAGCCAGACCAGAAATGTATGTTACGAAGGTCAGTTTTGATTTCAATTTGACTTCAGTATACAGTATATGATTTACAATCAGTGAGCTGTTTATTGGTTACCTTCCACCAAACCCACAGAGTATGGTTAGAGAGAGACGGGTGAGTCGAGAACAGCAGATCTCAGAGCAGTATGTAATTAAAGTGGGTGTGTATTCCTTAGTGGACAGGCAGTGTCAGTCAGAGCAGATTTCATCTCACACAGGAGAGACGTAACACCCAACAGCTCTCGCCGGACTCTTTGTGCTGTGGCCTCAGGGGCCACAGTTGTGAGAGGCATGTACACCATTGCAGACTGACGTATTGTGTGAATGCTCCATGTAGCACTAAGTCAACTGTCACATGAAACAACATCATAGCATGTGATGCATGATGACATTCCATTATCCAGTATATGACAGTTAACATGACTTCACTGTTCTACAAAGTCTACATGCTAATATACTGAACAATCAGTTGAATCAGGACTGAATCAGGCCTTGTTTTCAGAAAATACATTTCAAAACATCCTTAAAAACATCATTGAGCAAAACTGCTTCAGATACAATTTTTAGGAGTTTATATTTATATTATATCATTTTTCATAATTCTAATTTATTTTTCTTAATTGAATGGCAAATTATTTTTGTCCTCAGAGAAAACATATTTATATAATATATCAAAATAATTACATATTAAATTACATATTGAGCTTAATGTTAAAAACAAGATTTAAAAAAGTCCAGTGGAGTAATGGCAAATTATTTTTTTTTGTTTTGTTTTTAGAGAATATATCTTAAATATTTGTTTATTATATATATATATATATATTAATATAATTTTATTTTTATAAATTTATATGGGTTTTAATGAAGTATTTTACTTTTTATAATCAAAATGTTAATGTTAAAAACAAGATTTAAAAAATTCCAGTGGAGTAATGGCAAATTATTATTTTTTTGTTTAGTTTTGTTTTTAGACAATATATCTTCAATATTTGTTTATTATTATATATATTAATATAATTTCATTTTTATAAAATTATTTGGGTTTTAATTAAGTATTTTACTTTTTATATTCAAATCTAACTAAATTTAATGACGAATGTTAAAACAATATTAAAAAAATCCAGCAGTCTAATGGCAAATTATTTTTTGTTTTAAGAGGATATATCTTGAATATCTGTTGATTATTATATATTTTTATATAACTTAATTTTCATATAGTAACATATTTTGTATTGATTAATTTTTTACAATCAAATTAACTATAATAAGTATAAATGTAACAAAATTTAGTAAAAAGAATGTTAAAACAATATGAAAAAATTCCAGCAGACTAATGGGAAATCATTTTTCTTTTTCAAAGGATATATCTTGAATATTTGTTGATTATTATATATTTTCACATAATTTTATTTTCATATAATAATATATATTTTGCATTGATTTTTGTACAATCAAACTACAACTACATTAAAGTATAAATCTAACCAAGTTTAATAAAAAGAATGTAAAATATATATGGCCAATTATTTTTTGTTTTTAGACAATATATCTTGAATGTTTGTTGATTATTATATATCTTTATATAATTGTATTTTCATAGATTTATACATTTTGCATAGATTTTTTACAATCAATATAACTGTATATGAAAGTATAAAGTATAAAGAAAAAGTATAAAGAAACAAACTTTAATGATGTTAATATTTAAGATAAGACATTCCAGTGAAGTAATTAAACGAAAACAAAAAAAATACACAAACTATAAAATATTATATAAAATTATACACATATATTAAAATGTATTCATACAACACAAATCTTGTTTTCTTACTTATTTTCTTATATTTTGTTTACCAAGTAAATATGTTTTGTTTTACAAATGTTTAGAAAAATATTTAAAATATTTTTTTTCGGTATACCTCAGTCCTATACAAGAATTAAAGCTGCGTTTGTCCGTTAAGTCTCTGAAGGTCTTGAGAGACAGTGGCCTTAGAAGACCAGGTTAAACCGCTTTGCTGGGCTGTAGCCCATGGGAACTCAATGACTCTGGAATGGTGGAGTGAGAGGAATCCGCACACATCGGAGTAATTAGCCATAAGCTTGCAGACTATGCATGTGTGTGTGTGTGTGTGTGTGTGTGGAAAGGAACGTCGCTGGAGTGTTGTGCGAGCTGTTGGTGAGGAGCTGTCAGAAAGCTGATTTAAGGGCGGCCTGCGGGGAGACGCCCACACAGAAAGGAACTTGTTGTTGTTTTGATGCATCTTTGGCCTGGCGTGATCTGGGGGACCAGACCGAAAGCGTTACCTCACCTCAGTGTCGTTGTTCAAGTTCCACAGATCCAGACGACCCATGCCGTCCACGGCGGCAAAGAGCGAGGGGTGCACGGGTGACCACATCACATCGTAGACGTAGTCCGCGTTATCCTCAAACGAATACAGCGGCTTGTTTTGCTGAGGGGGATGCAAAATGAGAAACATAATGAGAGAGATAGGATTAAAGGGCAAACGGGACGAGCGAGAAGGTGCTGGGGTTGTAAGGGGACAGGCAGAGGGCGAGAGAGCGGGCGAAGATGGAGAGAGAGGCAGGGCGAGAGAATGAGAGAGTGGCATAGGCGGTAGACAGAGTGGCGCTGCTGCAGCCCTGGGGCCTGTCTGGGATCGAGCTAATTAAAACCTTTGCACATTCAAGCAGTGTCATAAAAAAACACTAGATGAAAGTCTCTCCAAGGTGTACTGTAACCTAAGTATAACAGCTGTCTGTGGCATAGAAGAAAAAAGAATAAAGGGAGAGAGAGAAAGGGGTAGAGTGAGGTAGAGCGAGAGATGCATTCCGCACAGGTACAGAGAGAGACAGCTGGGCGGGGAGCAATGCAGACCACAGCACACTAATCAAGCACACAGAGACACACTCCACCTAGGGCTGGGCGATATGGCCACGATAACGATAATTATCACGATAAATGTCACATTTTTATTTCTTTTTAAAAGTTTTAAGGTAGATTTTTGCTACATTGTAAAAAGCAGACAGTTAAATGTGGCTTTTATGGTCAGAACATGACAAAAACTTCATGTTTTTTTTTTTTATTCTTCACACTTTTTCCAGTCAAAATAAGTATCTTAATAGAAGTAGTTCTTAGTTCTGTCTTAATGAGTAATATTCTTTAACCTGATAATATTAATAATAATAATAAAAACATTTTGTCTCTTAGAAAAACATAATTTGGTAGTAGCTTGATTTAGAATGCAGATGTAGATTTATGTTCATTATCAAAATCAGTAATATCTGTAAAATGAAAAATCTCATTTTTATATGGTGAAATGTAATTATTCTGACTGAGTTTTTTTTTTAAACCACAAATATAGCACCTCAATACCATGGTAAAAATGTAATATGGTTCCAAGCATGGGAGTCGGAACCATTGTATGTGGGTGGGACAGGACCCACCCACTTTTGAAGACCAATGATATCGGACCCACCCACTTTTACCGTCTCTAATTCAGCGAATATGTTTGCACTTTTCAGAGCACCGTCAATCGAATCCATTGTATGACGAATGCCCTAATAAATTAAACTCCATTTAGCTACAGCCTTAAATTACACACTGCTGTTTCCCTCAAATCCATTCCACTTGGCTCATTCAGAGTCCATATAAATTCAACTCATTCTGCGTTTTCACTAGTTACTCGCACCTGCTGCACTCCTGAGACACAACAAAGTGATGACAATTTGTAGATTAAAAAGTCTTCTAACTGTATTGTTGAGCACAGTGTTTCTCTTGTTTGTCAGCGCTGTTTCATCTTGCTATAAACCGAGTCATTTGTGTTCTATGCTGAATTCAATGCTTCTATGCTTCTGGAGCTGTTTAGTGACCGAGACTCATCAGCGAGTGAAAGTATCTGCTCTAGTACGTTTACGCTGTGCTGCCGTTTGAACTTTGATCCGAGCGGATAAACGGTCCGAGTGGCACGCTTTGACTAGTGCTCTTTTGTTCTGCTGTTGGTTCATAAACATTATATCGAACATATATCAAACTCTTATCGTTTATCAAGGAAATTCATATTGTGCGATAATTTTCATTATCGATTATTACAACCAAAACACACCGTGTGCATACTTAATTTTGTTCTTTTGTTTCTATTGGTTTCTTCCTCCTGATATCAAGAATCATATCAACTTGTGGAAAATCTGATGACGCCTATATAGATCACTGTGCAGCTCCCAAAAACAAATTAACTGTCATTTTAAATCTTTACCAATCTTTGCCCCTATCCTTCATTCCACTAGAGGCTTTACACATTTGTCAGTTTTTATTAGTTTAAAATATAATAACATTTAGTATGATCACTTTTTCTTTTATATATTTTAAAGGGGTCATCGGATGCCCATTTTTCACAAGTTGATATGATTCTTTAGGGTCTTAATGAAAAGTCTATAACATATTTTGGTTAAAAACTCCCCTTTTACCTTGTCAAAAACAGCTCTGCAAAAATCAAGCTGTTCTGTTTTAATGTTCCTTTAAATGCAATTTAAGTGCCAAAGTTTTCAGGCGCATAGTTGGTGCATTGCTATTTTGAGACAAATTAAATAGACTGTGCCATTGACCAATTAAAACCTGATCTAAAGTCAACGGTGCAATGTTTTTTTTTTGCTATTTAAAGAGCACATTAGTAATATGCGTCTATAGGCAGGTGCACAACTCGCATACACTCTGCTTATTACACACACACAGGGATGCACAGCAGCACATAAACATGCCAAATATTAGAAATGAAATGATTACAATGAAAAAGATTATTATTGTATCCATACAGTTAGGGTATGGTGAAAAACTCCCATCTCGTTTTCTTCCCCAACTTCAAAATTGTCCTACAACGCTGCAGAAATACCAACCCAGTGTTTACAAAGTGAACATACAAAGAGATGGGAGTTTTCCACATACCCTAATTGTACTGACCTGGATCACACAGACTACGCATGTGCATCACAGAAACGAGACAAGGCGAGCATTTGAGGTTAAAAAGTATAAAAGTCAATTTGTTTTGAAAATAATCAATCGTTTTGCCAGATAAGACCCTTCTTCATCGGCTGGGATCATTTAGAGCCCTTTGAAACTGGATTTAAACTGCATTTTGGAAATTCAAACTTGGGGGCACTATAGAAGTCCATTATATAGAAAGAAATCCTGAAATGTTTTCTTCAAAAAACATAATTTCTTCATGACTGAAGAAAGAAAGACATGAACATCTTGAATGACAAGGGGGTGAGTACATTATCTGTAAATTTTTGTTCTGAAAGTGCACTAATCCTTTAAATAAATTGTGGTTTACATTTCACATTCAGCATGTTACTGTGTGTGCCACTATGGTAATTTTGTCATGTTGTTATGTTATGATCAAACCAGTACAGGTCCAATTAGAACTTTAACTATGCTCATCAGCCGATCTGATCCACAGGATCCACAGCCCCAAATCCAAATCCTGAAGGCGCCAGTGCTGATTCTGCTCTCCCTGAGGACTACAGATCAGCTTGCATGCCATTTTTTTTTCCCTCTAACAGAGCGTGATGTGCATACTCCTCGGCACACGAAGCAGCAGACCTCGCGTTCATTCCATAACCTTTCTGATGCCTCTGAGATCCAGTGATGGGATTTAATATTCTCCAGTAACTCGTGTACTCGGTTATGTACCTACAGTAAACGCTGCTTATACATGTCACCACCATCACAGACCCGGGCAAGGACTGAGATGCAGATCGAAAAGTCATCAAGGGCTCGCCACAGGCACTCAAGGAGGCAAATTAGGGCACGGGGAGAGTTTTCCGAGCAGGGACCGAGCATTGATGGGAAACATACACTGGATTTTCCTTTTGTGTTTTATAGGACACCAATAAAAGGAACAGAATTATCTGTCGGCACTGCCTTGGTTATACTACAAACAGAAAAACGGAGGCAGTAAATTAAATATAACATTTGTATAACATAAAACGACTAAATATAGCAAGCCAGGTGTCATTTGAAACTCAAAGTATTGCATGTGACTGATAATGTGTGGAGGTTCACAGTGTGCTTAGTTCCAAGCTAAGGTGTGCCTACAACCACATGCAGGAGAAAGAGACAGGCCTGCATTCCTGCGGCTCTCCTCAAAGGGAAGGAATTCCCCCGTCCCCAAAAAAATAACGCATGCACATCCATAACATCCCAGGAATGTTTTAATATCTGTCAGAATGCACAAAGTCTAAGATTTGTAGAGAAAATCCATTGAGCCCAACTTAAAGTGACAGGACGGTATGTTGTGGTTTCGGGAAGCTCAGGACTTTACGTAGCCTTGTGCACACAGATAGCGATGTAACTTTTTTGTTAATGCGGCTCAGCTGTATTATCCATCGCAGGGCCTGAGGCAGTAGATGTGCCACTTCCTTGTTAAATGACCCGTGCCCACCATCTATATCAGATTATTTGGCTCTCTTCTGCTTGTTAACTCCTTGTTAACCCATTTTAAAGGGACAGCTCTCACAAAAATGCACACCACCAACATTTTTTCTTTTAAAAGACGTTTAGAAAAATATAGAATATATACACTGTCACTCAAAAGTTTGGGATCAGTAAGTCTCTTATGCTCATCAAGGCTGTTTATTTGAGTACATACACATTTATTATATAAACAAAAAATTATTTTAGATGCGATTAATCATTGCCCAGCACTGCTATAAATGTGTTTACCATCACTTTTGATCAATTTATTGTATACTTCCTGAATAAAATTGATTACTTAAAAAAATCTTACTGACTATTAACTTAACTATTATATAAAATAAGAAATTATTCATTAAAATTATATATAGTACATTATATATTAAAGTACAACTTTAATGTGATCTCAAAAGATGTGAAAAACAAGTTTTTCAGACCATTTTTTGAAGCTCAAATTCCACACAAAATTCCACACAAAAATGAAAGTCATACAAGTTTGAAAGAACATGAGGGTTTGAAAAGGAAGACAGCATGTTCATTTTTAGGTCAACTATCCATTAACTACTTTCTACCAGAATTGTGTCATTAATGTCTCTTATTCAAGCTATCCTACTTTTCCATCGTTTTTTTTTTATTTTTTTATTTGTGCCCCTCTCTCCTCCCCTAAAATTCCTTCGACGTCCATCTTTTATTCATACTTGGCCTTCATGCTTCCCTCACTCTGTGGTTAATGTGATCTGAGCCAGTATCTCCAGACACAGATTGCAGTATCTGTGAGCACAACCATGTCCATACGTCTCCCACCCTAGCCCGCTCTTGCTCAATCTCTTTGGTCCATGTGGTTTGAACCCCAATCAAGAGACTCAATCATTCATTTCTGAACTTGCAGATTAAGCTCCAAGGCAAAAAGCCACTGTCCAGTGGTCTCAAAGCTTTGGACACAGAGTGGATTTACTTGCATGTACGAGACAATGCCAAGACGCTGTCTTCATTAACTAAGCAGGGCTTAAAATGCTTTTTTAGAAATAATGTTGGAAACTGTGTGTGCATTCTGAATTAGTCTGGTTTGTACATTACATATTAGGGTTTTATTAGCATAAAGCAAAAAAGCCCAAACAAAACACACAAAATATCTTGCTTTCCAGTCAAACCATCCTTAACACAAGATGTACAAAAACCCAAACAAGTTGAAGTCAAAAGTTTACATACACCTTGCAGAATCTGCAAAATGTTAATTATTTTACCTAAATAAGCGGGGATCATACAAAATGCATGTTATTTTTTTATTTTGTATTGACCTGAATTGAAGTGAAAACAACTGTGTTGTTGTCTGAATGTTCCAGAGCTGTTTTTTTTTGTATGATAGTTGTTAATGAGTCCCTTGTTTGTCCTGAACAGTTAAACTACCCGCTGTTCTTCAGAAAAATCCTTCAGGTCACACAAATTCTGTGGTTTTTCAGCATTTTTGTGTATTTGAACCCTTTCCAACAATAACAATGATTTTAAGATCCATCTTTTCACACTAAGGACAACTGAGGGACTTCTGCAACTATTACAGAAGGTTCAAATGCTCACTGATGCTCACTGATTTTGTCTTTTGGAAAACATGTAAGTATCTTCTGTAGCTTCTGAAGGGCAGTACTAAATGAAAACAACTATGATATTTAGGCAAAATAAGAAAATTCATTAGTGAGCTATCAGTGTAAAAGTTGCATATGAGTCCCTCAGTTGTCCTCAGTGTGAAAAGATGGATCTCAAAATCATACAGTCATGGTTGGAATAGGTTCAAATACACAAAAATGCTGGAAAACCACAGATGGTTTCACACAGTCTTCTGAAGAACAGCAGGCAACAGGGTCATTTTTATCAATTCAGCTATTATTTTCAACCTGTGGACTATATGTAAACATCTTTTATGTGAAATATTTTATTCAGGTCAGTAGTAAATAAAAAATAACATGCACTTTGTATGGTCCCTCTTATTTTGATAAATAATTAACATATAGCAGATTCCGCAAGGTGTATGTAAACTTTTGACTTCAACTGTTACTGAACACTAAATATTCAAGTACCACTGAATTAACAGAAGTGCTACAAAACTTCAGACTCTTGTATGAATTGATTGATGATGCACTGGTTAATGTTTAAATGTGACTAATTCCAGTCCATGAGTCAATGAGTCAATGAGTTAGTCATGCATAAATTCATTTAGGTCATCTTACAGTGTGTTTAGGGTTAGTGAACACAGAAGAGTGTGGTTCTGTGATGATGCTTGAAAGGTGTAGAGAATACTATCTCTTACCTTTGTGCTCCACAATTTTACAGTCCAGTCAAAAGAAGAGGTGACAAAGAGGTGGGAGAAATCGACAGGGCCCACAGCACTGTGACAACTGATGCCTGTCACTGGCCCCTGATGGCCCTCAAACATCTCACAGATGCCAGCTTTACTGTAGAGCAAAATAAAAACAATAACAACAACATTTCGATATTTTATAAAAATTCTAATATTTTCCAGGAGAAACTTTTTTAGCAATGTCCATTAATGTAATGTCTGAATAAAACTGTCAAATAAAATTTCTGTTAAATTAATTTTTGCCCTATTGAAAGTTTCTTGAGCTCCAAATCAGCATATTTAAAGGGATAGTTCACCCTAAAATTAATGATTTTTTAGAAAGTGAGCATGTCTCCATATTTTTATCTAAGGCTATCATACCATCAGAATCTCATACGTGCCCATGCCTACACCTAGGATGGTTTGAGGGTGAGTAAATCAAGAAGTCAAATCAAGTCATTTTTTGGGAGAACTATCAACTAACATTTCTGAAAGATCTTAAAAAAAAAATAGTACATGCTTTTCCAAAAGTTTTGATCAGAAAGCCAGATTAAACTAACAAAGTTTAAATCCTTGTTTTGACTGACAGATGAGTAGGCGGTCCAGGATGGACATCAGTACAAATGAGATAAAATAAGGCCAAATGAGTTTCTGTCTACCTCTGAATGTGGTTTAAATGATTAGATCAAGGTTTGGACCCCAGGTATATTTATTTGTCTCTGACCTCTTCTGACCGGTTGACCCAAGGCAGATCTAAGAGTCTATTGTTAACATGGAGAGTGTGTATGTGCCACTCACCTGCCATGTCTGGACGCTGTATACACCGTTCCCTCCTCACTGCCAACTATATAATTATTGACGTCTCCAGTGGGGAAGGCCATCCCAGTCACAGCCACAGGCTTAGACTTGTTATAAACAAGCTCCATGCTCTCCTACAACAAACACACATGGAATGAGCAAGCAGAATTTTATAGATGTAATGGATGCTGGTATAGTGTCAGCACTGACCTGAGGCTGTGAGAGCATATCCAGGTTCCAGGAGCACATCCGTCCGTCTGTGGACACAGTGATCAGGTTGTTGGCGTTCTGAGTGCCGACCACATTGACGCAGTAGACCGGGTGCTTTGAGAAAAATACATTTACAGTATGTCACCTACTGTACAATTCTCAGACAAACACGAGAAAATTCAAGAAAGTTATACATGGGCAGTAAACATCTAGGGATGGTCCCATAATATAAGCACCGAATGTCTACACAGACACAATACCTAGCTTGTGAACTAACCTGGCCTGAGCATCTGCCCGTCTGCAAATACAGTCGATTGTGTGAATCCATTATGTCGTTATTGCCATCAATTTGATTTTTGTTTTTTGGCCAACAATGGGCTCTTTCAGACGGGCCGGTGGAGTGGTGAGACGGCGGTCGGGACATAGGCTTTCATTATTGAGGGCACGGGAGTTTAAACCCTCAGCATGTATGGCATTCAGGGGCCGTGTGTGTGGCAGCTGAGCACAATAAGGGTCTATGGACGTCCCTTTCCTCTGCTACTAGGCTGTACTGTCTTTATTGCATGACAAGGAGTTAGATGGGGCTCATTGAGCCTGACTGTGCTGACAGACTGAGTCTATCCCCGGGCAGACGGTGGGCGGCCTTTTGCACAGGGAGAAGATGAGGTCACAAAAACGTACATGTAATAGCGTGATTGCCTAGTTAAAGAGAGTTTACCTACAATAAAAATTCTGCTATCATTTATTTCACCCCAAGATTTTCCTTCATATTTGTTATGCTTATAGACCCTTTTTTATGAAGCTATGAGATTACTTTTTTGTGCACAAAGAATACAAAAATAATTTCTTTATTCAAGGTCTTACGGGGTGAAACGACATGGGGGTAAGTACTTTTCTTACACACACGCATCGATTCGCTTCAGAAGGCCTTTATTACTATTTATGATGGATGAATGAACTTCAAAATCTCAACAGCCATTAACTGCCATTAGAAAGCTTGGAAGAGCCAGGACATTTTTTAGTACACAGTTGAAGTCAAAAGTTTACATGCACCTTGCAGAATTATTTTACCAAATAAGAGGGATCATAGAAAATGCATGTTATTTTTAATTTAGTACTGACCTGAATAAAATATTATTTATATAATAAAATATTCTCCAAAAGAGAAAATAGTTGAATTTATAATACACTTTACATTCACTTGATTCTTAATACTGTGTTGTTACCTGAATGGTCCACAGCTGTGTTTTTTTTTTTTGTTTAGTGATAGTTGTTCATGTTCTTGTTCTGCTGTTCTTCAGAAAAGTCCTTCAGGTCCCATAAATTCTAAGGTTTTCAGCATTTTTGTGTATTTGAACCCTTTCCAACAATGACTGTATGATTTTGAGATTCATCTTTTCACACTGAGGACAACTGAGGGACTCATATGCAACTATTACAGAAGGTTCAAATGCTCACTGATGCTTTAGAAGGAAACACAATGCATTAAGAGGTGGGGTGAAAACTTTTTGAATTTGAAGGTCAGGGTAAATTTCACTTATTTTGTCTTCTGGGAAACATGTAAGTATCTTCTGTAGCTCCTGAAGGACAGCACTAAATGTAAAATATGATATTTAGGCAAAATAAGAAAAATGAAAACATCTTCATTCTGTTCAAAAGTTTTCACCCCCCCCCCAGCTCTTAATGCATGGTTGTTCCTGCTGAAGCATCAGTGAGCGTTTGAACCTTCTGTAATAGTTGCATATGAGTCCCACAGTTGTCCTCAGTGTGAAAAGATGGATCTCAAAATCATACAGACATTGTTGGAAAATACACAAAAATGCTAAAAAAACAGGTAAGAACACAGTATTAAGAATCAAGTGTATGTAAACTTTTGGACATTTTTATAAATTCAACTATTATTTTTTCTTGTGGACTATATGCAAACGCCTTTTATGTGAAATATCTTTGGTGTTAACTGAATTTATGATGGCGTATGCGGATGATTGCATCTGTACGTTCACTTACTGTGTGTGCTGCAGCAGACAGGGGGGTCCTCTGAACCGGCGTTCTTCTGTGACTTCGGTTGTCCCAGAGAACAATCTGCCCCGAGTACGTGCCACCCACCAACAGGTTAGGATGAAACCGAGCAAAACCCACCGACACCACTGGAGACTGGAAAAGAGATGACAAGACAAAATCTTTAGGACAAAAGACAAAAGAAAAATTGAGATGAAGTCTATGTTAGGGATTGTGGGAGCAGCAGTTTTATATTACAGCATCATAAACAGAGTTCACTAGAGCGGAAAGTGCGGCCTTTTGTTGTGACAGCCTTGGCCTTGAACTTTCCCTCCGTCTTTACTTTTATTGAGTTTTTGGTTCCTCTTCAGTGCCTGTCACATGAAACGTGCCCTCATGCTTACATATTCTCACACAAAATTCTCTGTAGCGCCTTTTACAATTATCTCAGGAGACCAATTACTGACAGCAAGGAGACAACGATATTTTGTTTTACTTGCAAAACTGCCCTTTTTCGCCATGGTGTGACAGCAGCGGGACAGAAGTGTAAAAGGCATGTTTTCATAGCGCTCTCCAGTCATCTGTAAAGCAAAGACTACGACTGTCTCCCATCGCACACCGCACCATCTGCGGCCTTCTCGTCATGCACCCAGAGTTCATTTTAAAGTGACTGGAAAACAAACCAGAGAAAAAGAAAACACGCTTCTCTTTTCTTTCATTCGTTCCCCCCTCTAAAAAAAATACAGCTTTCTAAGAGGGTTCGGGAGCAGCCTCATATGCGAGGTGGTTTTTTAAAAGGACTCAAAATAAACTAAGTTGGAGGGGTAAAAATAAAGGCGAGTTGAGTTTATTTACACTCAGGACACACAGGCCAATCTGGTTGAAAGTTTAAACGCATTAAGACAAAAGTATTTGATGGTTGGACTGGAGATTATTTGGAAAATTTCAAAATACATGTGACTGATTGTGTGATTGACTGCGGCCTGACATAGAAATACTAAATAAATATTGAGTACTGGTTCTTATTGAAACATGATTCCATTTATTTACATACAGGAATCAAATGATGTTGTGTTTCATTAATGTTTGTTGCATCTTCATTATTCAAAACAAATATTATTGCAGCTATTGCAACACTGCTACTGAATCTACAGTTCAAAACATATAGAACTTTTTCTGTGATCAATGTAGTTGATTGTCTGATTCTTAAAGTCCAATTCATGAGGAAATAACTGTTATGAATCACTTCTTTTTAGTGAATCAAAATCAAGGGTTTACCAAATCCAAACAATTCACAAACAAATGACTCTCTTGTTACGATTATTTCGGTGAATCAAAGCCATACAGCACAAAACAGGTAGTCTAATTCCCAAATTAATTACTCTTTTGAGTCGGTTCTTTATAGTGAATCGAAGTCAAACAGGACACCCAGGGTAATCAAAACATTTTGTGAACAAATTATTCTGATGAGTAGGTTTTTTTAGTGCATCAAAACCAAACAGTGCAAACAGGGTTTTTCAAATCCAGCCAATTCACAAACAAATGACTCTTTGAAAAAATTCTTTTTGGTGAATCAAAATCAAGGGTTTATCAAATCCAACCAATTCACAGACAAATGATTCCGTTAAGACGATTCTTTTTGGTGAATCAAAGCCATACAACACAAAGTCAGTAGTCTGATTCTCAAATGAATGATTCTTTATAGTGAATCAATGTCATACAGCACAACCATGGTAATCGAAACGATTCTGATGAGCAGGTTCTTTTTGGTGAATCAAAACCATACAGTGCAACCAGTGTATTCCAACCAATAAATAAATGACTCTTATCAATTGGTTCTTTTTAGTGAATCAAAACCAAACAGTGCAACCAGGGTTTTTCAAATCCAACCAATTTACAAACAAATGACTCTTTGAAACAATTCTTTTTGGTGAATCAAAATCAAGGGTTTACCAAATCCAACCAATTCACAGACAAATGATTCTGTTGAGATGATTATTTTTGGTGAATCAAAGCCATACAGCACAAAGTCAGTAGTCTGATTCTTAAATGAATGATTCTTTATAGTGAATCAATGTCATACAGCACAACCATGGTAATCAAAACGATTCGCGAACAAATGATTCTGATGAGCAGGTTCATTCAAAACCATACAGTGCAACCAGTGTATTCCAACCAATATATAAATAAATGACTCTTATCAATTGGTTCTTTTTAGTGAATCAAAACCAAACAGTGCAACCAGCGTTTTTCAAATCCAACCAATTCATAAACAAATGACTCTTTGAAACAATTCTTTTTGGTGAATAAAAGCCATACAGCACAAAGTGAGTAGTCTGATTCACAGATTAATGACTCTTTTGAGCCAGTTCTTTAAAGTGAATCAAAGTCATACAGGACACCGAAGGTAATAAAAACGATTTGCGAACAAATGATTCTGATCAGCAGATTCTTTTTGGCGAATCAAAACAATACAGTGCAACCAATGTATTCCAGCCAATATATAAATAAATGACTCTTATCAGTTGGTTCTTTTTAGTGAATCAAAACCAAACAGTGCAACCAGGGTTTTTCAAATCCAACCAATTCACAAACAAATGACTCTTTGAAACAATTATTTTTGGTAAATCACAGCAATACAGCACAAAGTGAGTAGTCTGATTCCCAAGTGAATGACTCTTTTGAGTCGGTTCTTTATAGTGAATCAAAGTCATACAGGACACCCAGAATAATCAAAACGATTTGCAAACAAATGATTCTAATGAGCAGGTTCTTTTTAGTGAATCACACATACAGCTTACAACTTATGAGTTCTGTAATCAGTGGTATTTTATAAAAACAAATGAATCAATTAAATTTAACCACATTATTTAGTATTATGTAATACAGGTACGGCACACTTTAAAAAGACAATGAATTCGGAATAAATGAATAGTCCTTAAAAAGTCACCTTTTCCAAGAATTGTTTTAAATTTATTAGCTTTAAATTTCTTATGATTCCCACCCCTAACTACAGTGTTATTGTAGAAAATAAAATGGAAAGCAGATACTTTCAAGGCACTAAACCGGCTGCAATAATACAATCACCGGACATCAAAAGCCAACATTTCAGTTAATAAATTGATTAGTATCTTTTAAGAGGTTGAAAAGTTTCACTCAAGTCTTGATTAGTCTGATTGCCAGTACTGCTGGAAAAGGATCTCAGTTCTGTGATTAATGATCAGTCTGTCCTGAATACTAACACACAGACAGGGGAACATTGCTGCTTAAATACACGGCTATTTCAATCAGAGCCACAAGGCGACCTCTGAACCAAGTCTCTTTCTCTCTCTCTCCTATAGTCATGTGTCAGGGACACGCTCCCCAGACCAGCGCTTCATTACTGGGCTAATGAACATGAGCTGGGGTCACCACAACAAGAGGGTAATAACTCCACTATGAAGCCATTAATCAAAGACTTAATGAAGTATCGTAACCTGAAACTTCAGCTCAGGAGAGCAGTCCAGCCAACAGCCAATCACGACCATCTCTGGCCTCTATCCGTACACCGCAGGCCTCTGTTTTGATCAGACTCGTCTGCTGTGGTATCATCACTGTGTCCTGCAGCAACCTCTGATGACTCGATCTGTCTGTTTTCTCTACTTAACGTTAAGCTGAAGTCTTTAGATTAACAGATTGCTAGTTTACTTCTGACTGGATAAGCTTTGATTTGTGTGAATGTACCTGTTACAGTTTCTTGTTGGCAAAATTACATGAAAATCGCTAAAATCATACACATTAGGACCAAGGTCGAAAAAGGTCATACACAAAATTGTCTCACAAATTCTTTGGTTTTTCAGCATTCTTATGTATTTGAACCCTTTCCAACAATGACTGTGTGATTTTGAGATCCATCTTTTCACACTGAGGACAACTGAGGAACTCATATGCAACTATTACTGAAGGTTCAAACACTCACTGATGCTTCAGAAGGAAAAACAATTAATTAAGAGCCGGGGGTGTAAACTTTTCAACAGAATGATCAAAAGATCTGTACACTTTTCTTGCCTAAATATCATATTTTTTCATTTAGTACTGTCCTTCAGAAGCTACAGAAGATACTTATAAGTTTCCCAGAAGATAACATAAGTTACATTTACCGTGATCTTCAAATTCAAAAAGTTTTCTTAATGCATCTTAATGGATCGTGTTTGAACCTGCTGTAATAGTTGCATATGAGTCCCTCAGCTGTCCTCAGTGTGAAAAGATGGATCTCAAAATCCCACAGTCATTGTTGGAAAGGGTTGAAATACACAAACGCTGAAAAACCAAAGAATTTGTGACCTGAAGGATTTTTTGAAGAACAGCAGGCAGTTTAACTTTTCAGGACAAACAAGGGACCCATGAACAACTATCACTAAACAAACAACAACAACAAAAAAAAAAACAGTATTGAAAATCAAGGGGATGTAAACTTTTGAACGGGGTCATTTTTATAAATTCAACAATTATTTTCTCTTGTGGACTATATGTAAACGTCTTTTATGTGAAATATTTTATTTAGGTCAGTACTAAATAAAAATAACATGCATTATGCATGATCCCTCTTATTTGACAAATGGCAGAGACAAAAAAAAACGCTAGATGACATCCTGGCAGGATGTAAACATGATGATGCTTGTCATGATGTAGTTTCTCGGCGCAGATTTCACTCGATATCCAGAGGCGTTTAGACTCCTTGTGGGGAAAAATTAATGGTACAGCATTTGGTTTAAGCCTACGCTTGTATTTATCGCCACCTGTAAGCTTTCACCTGTGGTCACTGTATTTATTTTTCGAGTTGTGTTGCAGTAAAAATAGCAACAGGGAGTGCAACCATTTCACGTCACTGAAATAATGACACCCCCATAGTCCAAAATATGTAAAAAACGATGTGGATTTTTTAAATAACATAAATCTTTTATGGGTTTTCAACTATATATTTCAGTAAAACACATGATTTATGTTATATCAAGCCATACGAGTCTAAATACCCAGAGTTCAACGCAGTGGACACTCTTGACACGATGTGAACGGGACTTTAATGATGAATAACATGTCATAGGGCAATCTCAGTTTATAAAACATCTGATGTATACTTCCCTCATTACCGTGACCACATAAATCCACAGAGACCTTCTGCTCCATAACGAAGCGCAGATAAATATGACAAGTATCTGAACTCTCTTTAAAGTCATAATCTAAACATGGCAAAGGCACAAGACGCTGAGAGGAAAAGGGATGAAAAGGCTGTATATTCACACCATATGGAGAGCGTGAGTTAAGATCTGTCTATCTTCAACACACGGACCCTGAAACCACCCTCCTTAGTTTTACTGGAAGCCATAAACACCATTATTCAAGCAAGCTTTTGCTACTGGAATTAGCTCACTTTGTCACAATACACTGTGACACATTTTTGTCTACACTACAAGTAAAATATTTAAAGAAGTCTCTTCTGTTCACCAAAGCTGTATTTATTGAAATAAAAATACAACAAAAACAGTAAAATTGTGAAATATTATTACAGTTTAAAATAACACAGTTTTTTATTTGAATATATTTTAAAATTGTATTTATTCCTGTGATTTAAAATCTGAATTTTCAGCATCATTACTCCAGTCTTCAGTGTCACATGGTCCTTCAGAAATCATTCTAATATGCTGATTTGCTGTTCAAGACACATTTTTTGTATTATTATTATTATTATTATTATTAATATTTAAAACAGTAGAGTAAATGTTTTTTTTAAGGATTCTTTGATGAATAGAAAGAGATCAGCATTTATCTGAAATACATTTTTTACATTATACACCATACCATTTAAAAGCTTGGAGTCAGTATCTTTTTATTTATTTATTTATTTATTTATTTGTAAGAAATTTTAGATGATGTTACAAAATAAACTTTCTATTCATCAAAGAAACTACTTAAATCTACTGTTTTTAACATAATACTACTAATAAAAGTTGAAAAGCAAATCAGAATATTAGAATGATTTCTGAAGGATCATGTGACTATAGTAATGATGCTATTTAGCTATTTAACTTTGAAATCACAAGAATACATAACATTTTAATATATATTCAAATTGGAAACAGTTATTTTAAATAGTAAAAATATTTTAAAATTGTACTTTTTTTAATCAAATAAATGCAGGCTTGGTTTTAATTAAAACATTAAAAATCTTTTGACTGGTAGTGTATAATACACTAAATACATTGAATTATGAAGTAAAAGATGAACTGAATTATTATTAGTATCAGTTCATTTTGTACTCAAAGATACTTCAAGAGAATCATGACCAATAAAATCATGGTAGCACAATGTGACTCATTAGGTATTTTTATGAGTGTACTGCCAATATTAGGGAATTTCATGTTTGTTGTTCCCTCCTGAGATCAAATTTCACTATTCCACCATTGCGACAATCCAGTCATTTCACTGATTTAATTGAGAATATTTCTCATCACAAGCTCAGCTTGATGCCTAACAACCCGAAGTCAAATTGAAAAGTAAAATGCAAGTGAAAATACAATCCCACAACACTTTCCTGCAGTTTAATGGGTTTCACTGGGACTAAGTGCATGGGACATGATAATATCAATGGGAATGGTTCAGTATGGGATAATCCACAGGACTAACCCCGTGAGGAGAGATGGCATGAGGAACACTCCCTCCTTTGTTGCCCCCCTTTTTGCGGGCCGAAAGGGAAAAGAGGAAAAAAAAAAAAGTTGGAGCCATTTGTCAGGGAGGAGATGACTGTGTAACAGACAGTACATTCACTGCCGCCTCCTCCTGAAGCACCACAATCATGTGGTTCTCAGCAAAGCTTATCAGCTCCAGATGCACTCCTCTGTCTTCCACCAGCATCCTTCGCTCCCTACCTCTTTTTTTTTCCGAAACGGCACCCCACGGATTTTGTCACTCTGCGGTTACTGGCACAGGCCGTGTAATACCATATCTCCGTTTTAGAGAACAATGGAGGAGAAGCCAGTGAATGCGAGCAGCTCGATCTCCCTCTCTTTTACCTCAGGACCAAAGTAAAGAATGGCAGTGTCCTAGTCATTATGAATGAACAGTCTTCTTAGTAATGCAGTTTTATACTCAATTTCACTCGATTTGCAGTGCACTTATAAAGTGAATTTGTTCCTCACAGCTTCATAACATTACGGCTGAACCACTGATGTCACATGTAGAGGTCGACCGATATTGGATTATACTAATACCGATAGCCAGGTTGGACCACACTGGCAGATACCGATTAATCGACCAATTAATAGATACTGAATGGAAACTAAAACAGTGGTCTACTATTTAAAAAATAGGACTGAACCATACTTTGTAAAAGTATAAATGTATTAATATTAATTATATATTTTAAAATATCAGTAAATGTTGAAAATAACACACTAACAAGGAACAATACTTACATTCTACAGCTTTTATTAATCTTAGTTAATGCTACAAATGGACTCTAGGTGTTACCATTTCATATCAGCAGTCTTTAAACATCTACATAAAAGCCATAGTATTAAAATTGCATCATATGGGTATTGTATGTATAGTTCCACAGTTTAACTGCTTCTATTCTAGAACACTTGATGAATATCTAATCAAAATAACAATATTTTAGTCACAAACCAAGCAAAAGCCCAGCGCCGCATCCAGGAGATCTCGTATCAGTTATCACACACCGGACGCTTCGTGTTCAGTGGTCTAAAATGGTTTATTTAATCACCAAACGGACATAAGTTTACTTCAAGAATCATTAAAAAGCGGAATGGATGAGTTTGAAGTTCGGTGTTTAAAACAACAAAGCAAACGGAAAAAGATATATTATAACTCTCTATATGAAACATATACTTTATTAGAGCCACAGAAAGAAAAATGTTTTGCTAAAAATGCACAATACACACAATCTTCCAGTCCATGGTAAAGTCTTTATGTACATTTACATCAATCTGGGACAGATATGATGTATTTAATGTAAAACCCGGTGATAGCGCTCTGCGATGCTTCAGGATTCCTGTCGGCTGAATGAACACAGTTTGCTGTCTCACATCACTAGCTTTAAATATGCAACTTTCTGGCTAACAAATGCATTAATGTGATCAGCTGGATATAAAATAATGCTTATAGATTGTAACAATCGTGACATTAAACATTTGGGTTGGACTTACTGTTTGGTCACATTGTTTTAACCTCTTGAGGTGCTGCTAATGTTTGCTTCCTCTCAGCCTTGATAGCAAACATACTGCTGTGCTTTCTCTACTAATGCAGCATCTAGTCAACAAAGTTTTTACTAAGTAATGATATGAAAACATGCACTATAGTTCGTTGTCAATGTTTTAAACCTGCATTTGAAGTGTCCCGCTGTGTTCACAACAAACAGCACGTGCTGACAGTGATTTCCGCCTCTAGAGGCCGCTCTCATCATACATATCTATGGCTCTCATACTGTATAATGACAGCGGAGCCTTCTCAGCCGCTTCAGCAACGGACGCAACCCGGAAAAACTATCGGCATGGATTTTTGCAGATAACCGCTAGTTCCGCCAATCAACTATCGATGCCAACTAATCATCAAAACCGATACATCGGTCGACCTCTAGTCACATGGACTATTTTAATGATGTCCTTAGTACCTTTTTGGGCCTTGAACATGGTAGTTGTGTTGCAGGGTCTGAAAGCTCTTGGATTTCATAAAAATACCTTCATTTCTCTTCTGAAGATGAATGAAGATCAACTACCTCTACAGAACTAAAGATAAAACTAACAAAAAAGATCCAAATAAACTAGTCAACCATCATGACCCATTCCTATCTGATAATATATGTGAATACAAGAGTAGGCAGTAAAACCATAGCGGACCGGAGGTCTCTGCTCTTCCTGTTTCAAAAGCTGTGAGTGGTTTTGAAGCCTTTCTACACTCAGCTTTATGAGCACATGCAACTCCATCCACCAGCATTATACAGAACGGGCATGTCTCCAAGCTCCTGCGAACACATCTTCCTCTGTGCCAACCTCTATTCAGTGAGCCTCAGGCATCCAGCAGGGGTTCACATAGAGTCATCCTGGGTAAAATATAAATGATATCAATAAAATGCAGGCGATGCAGATGAGGGCTGACAGTATCGGTGGGCCGTTTTTTTGGGGTGTGCCCTTGATGTGGCGACAGGCAGCCCACTTTAGAAGGTCATGTGATGTTACTGGCGAGCTGGGCCTGCTGTGATGATGGGCCCGAAAGAACAGCAGAGAGCAGGGAGCCAAGATCACACCACACAGAGCCCAAAACAAACCCAAACCACCTCAGAAATATTCCACAACTGTCTGAAAAGGAGTGGCCTCCTGTAACCATCTGAAGCCAGAGAGACTGCGAAATGAAGGAGAGGATTAAGAAAAAACAAACATAAAAGACAGAAGCTGTGTTTTAAAATCTAGTAAGCTGCCTTCGTAGGAAGCGAAGTTTCAAACTGTTTGGGGGGCAGTAAGATAAAATTAGTTATTTCGTTGCATTATTATTGATCAAAAGTGACAGTAAAAGCATTTACATTTACACTATATTCAAATTAATGAGTTTTCTGAAAAAATTCATCCTGGTTTTATGGTTTATACCAAAAATATTAAGCAGCACAGGTGTTTTCAACATTGCTAATGGTAAAAAATGTTTCTTGAGCACCAAAGTCTCTTCTGCTCACCAAGCCTGCATTTATTTTATCCAAAGTACAGTAAAAACAGTTTCAATTTTATTAGTTTTCCATTAGCATGTTGCTAATAAGCCAGTAAGTTTAAATGTTTTTTAGAATGTAATTTATTCCTGTGATTTTAAAGCTGAATTTTTAGCATCATTACTCCAGTCACAGATTTCCTTCAGAAATCATTCTAATATTCTGATTTGCTCCTCAAAATTTTTTTATTATTACTGTTGTGTTGAAAACAGTTCAGTAGAATTTTACAATTGATGAATAGAAAGTTCAGAAGGACAGCATTTATCTGAAATAGAAACATGTTGTAGCATTATTAATGCCTTTATCATCACTTTTGATCAATTTAAAGCACCCTTGCTATATAAAATTATTAATTTCTAGAATTTCTTCCTGAAATTATCTTTGGATATTTCTATTCATCAAAGAACCCAGAAAAAAAAATTTACTCAGCTGTTTCAAATACTGATAATAAAAAAAAAACTCTTGAACAGCAAATCAGCATATTAGAATGATGTCTAAAGTATCATGTGACACTGAAAACTGGAGTAATGATGCTAAAAATAGCTTTGATAACAGGAATAAATTACATTTTAAACTAAATTCAAATGGAAAGCAGTTATTTTAAATAGTAAAAATATTTCACAATATTACTGCTTTTGCTGTACTTGCTGGATGAAATAAATGCAAGCTTGGTGAGTAGAAGAGACTTAAAAAAAAAATCTTACACTGCAAAAAATGCTTCTTGCTTGGATTTTTAGTCTTGTTTCCAGCCAAAATATCTAAAAATTCTTAAATCAAGACAAGTAAAAATTATTGTCTTGTTTTCAGAAAAAAAGAAGTTAGAATTAAGTGAGTTTTTGCTTGAAACAAGTAAAATAATCTGCCAATGGGGTAACAAGACAAAAAATCTAAGTAAGAAAAGCATTTTTTGCAGTGTACTGGCTTAGCATCATGCTAATGGAAAACTACTGAAATTGAAACTGTGAGTCAAGCTTCCCATGACAAGTGCTATTTATGTGGTGTGTGGAGGTGCTGCCTATGTAGTACGTTCACTTTCCATGACGATTAGGAAGCTGCCTAAGTAGATGGCGAGTCAGCTCACTAGGCTTTGGAACAGAGCTAGACTGTGGGAAGAAGTATAAGGAGAGAAAGATGTGGCAAAAAGAGGTAAAGATGGAACAGCAAAAAGAGAAACTGAGGGAAAAGTGGGAGACAGCGGCGCTGGAGGGAGGGTTTCTGAAGTATCCAGCACATGAAAGTGGCGGCTGTGGGTAAATCTGGAAAAACGACTGCAAAAACTGCTGAACTCCGTCGCACGGCCTGCCAAAAGTGAGGGAAGCCGCAAAGGGAGAATAGGAGGGGAGAAGAAGAGAGGAGAGGAGCGTGTGGGGGATGAGTATATGGCTCTTGCATGCGTGTACCTCAGAGGGAATAAGATCAGTGTGGTTTGGGGAGGTTAAGCGGCAGAACATGCTCACACATTAAGAGCCATCAGATTCCCGGTCTAGTGAGAGGGGAGCACCGGCGTTTAGAACAGAGCCCAGAGCGAAAAACAATATCTCGGCAAATTGGCCCGACCTCTTTCATCCTCAGCCAACGGCCAAATGTTTGGAGATCCTGTGCTTCTCTCTCCATCTCTCTCCTCATGATGAAAAAAGGATGGTTGAACCTCAGGCCACTCTGAAGGAAAGCTGTGAAATGCGTTTTATTTTTATATGTACTTTCTATACATCCCATATTTTTGTAGCACTGAGCTCTAGAGAAGAAAAGGATGGAGTGAGGCAGGTCAAAGGGAGGCTTCGTTTATGCTCCTGTGTGACGGCACAATCACAAATACAAGGCACTTAAATTGACCTAGGATGTTACACTAAATGTCTATGTCTGTTACCATCACCACATGACTTTCTTCCTGCTACAAAACATGTACAGTTACATTGTGACTCCCAAAAAATAGCAGTATTTGGAACCTTTCTATTAATATTTACACAAATTGTAGTGCTGATGATTAAACCCTATCATCCAAATTCATTGCAAGAACAATTGATATCATTAAATGTATTTTATTAAGAGTTTGTTAAAAGATTAGTTCACTTTCAGAACAAAAATGTACAGAAAATATACGCATCCCCTTGTCATCCAAGATATTCATGTCTTTCTGTCTTTAGTTGTAACAAAATTGTTTTATTTTAGGATTTCTCTTCATATAATTGACTTCTATGGTGCCCCAAGTTTGAACTTCCCAAATGCAGTTTAAATGCAGCTCTAAACGATCTAAACTTCATTGGCTGGGATCGTTTAGAGCCCTTTGAAGCTGCATTTAAACTGCATTTGGGAAGTTCAAACTTGGGGGCACCATAGAAGTCCATTATATGGAGAGAAATCCTGAAATGTTTTCCTCAAAAAACATAATTTCTTTACAAATGAATAAAGAAAGACATAAACATCTTGGAAGACAAGGGGGTGAGTACATTATCTGAATTATCTGATCATTATTATTATCTTTTTGTTCTGAAAGTGAACTAATCCTTTAAGAGAGAATTTTCTTCATTCTGTTAAGAAGCTTGTAAACCTCACTGAAAATGAATAGAAAATCAGCAAACTAATATGTTCATTAACTGACCAATTTGTTTAAAAATGAAAAAGAAAAAAATCTAAATTCTCTAGAATTTTTTTTTAAAAGTTCTTTGACAGCAAATTTTACTCCAAATAAATCACATAATTCAGAATTGTTAACTGGCTTTAGACATTTCCCATATTCTGTTAACAAGCTTGTAAACCTAATAAAAAATGAATAGCAATAAAATGAATAGCAATAAAATGAATAAGCAAACTAATATATGTCCTATAACTGAATTTTTTTTTTAATGAAAAAAAAAAAATCTAATTTCCTTAAAAAAAAATTAAAGTGTTCTAAGGAGCAAATTTAACCCTGATTGTAAAATAAAGAGCCAAATTAAAAAATTATCTACCATGAAAAATGTTCTCTTGACAGTCATCGTGGTATTATGGTTTGTGCCAAAAATATGACGCAGCACAACTTTTTCCAACATTGACATTAGTAAAAAGTGTTTCTTGAGTACCAAATCAGCATATTAAATTGGTTTCTGAAGGATCATGTGATACTGAACACTGGAGTAATGGCTGCTGAAAATTCAGTTTTGCCATCAAAGGAACAACCTACAATTAAAAAAAATATATATTAAAATAGAAAACAGTTATTTTAAACCAGGGATTCTCAAACCTGGCCCACGAGATCCATATTTCTGCCCTAATCAAACTGACCTAAGCATGCTAATCAAGGTCTTCAGGATCATTAGAGAGGTAGGAAGGTTAGTTTGATCATTAAGTTCTTTAGGAGCAAATTTTACCGATTGTAAAATAAAGAGGCAAATTCAAAAATGATAAACATTAAGAAAATCATCATGGTATTATGGTTTCTACCAAAAAATATTAAGGTTAAGCATGTCTTTTAAATGACCATTGAAAATTAAGTTTTTTAAAAAAAATTCAAAGACCCAAATTCAAAAATTATCTATCAAGAAAAATGTTCTTTTGATAAAACCATAAAAAATTTGTCCTGTAAAAGCATTGATATCCAGTTTTCAATTATAAATTCAACTACAAAAAAAAAAAAAAAAAAAAGGCTATTAAAAAAAGTCTGTTGTTTTTAAGCATGTGCAATATGGCATGTCTGAGTATGCTTTGGTTGTAATCGTGTGTAAAACGAGCATGTGTACGTGTATCCGTCTCTGTGCATGTGAGAGGTGCTGGGCATTGGAAAAGCAGCACATGCACGAGCAGACCATGTGGGTGGGCAAACATATGCGGCTGGTAGGATTAGGAAGTGGTAAGCCACATCTTTTTATTACAGAAATGTCTCTCTAATATCTCTCCCTCGCACCAGGCTGTCGCCTCCCAGACTTGCTTACTTGGTCGTCTCCCTGAAAAGACTCTCAAACCAGAGTCTTTTATAATTAGCGTCAAAACCGACACCAGATACATTTTACACACAAACCTCAGGATTTTTTTGGCCTGACCCAAGTGGACACACACCGTAATAAGGTGTTCTGTTCCGCTGCGGTACTCCAAGGCCAGCATGCACCTTTAATTAAATCACCTTAGGCTCCTTTAAATGCATTTCGTCATCTGAAGTGGTACGCTCCATTAGATCTCCCTTTTATTGAAGCTACCGCTTCCTTTATCACGGCTTTCCAATTAGGTTGTTTTATTATACATTTATTGTGAAGTGCTTGGAATACTACTGGTATTTTTGGAATAGGATACTAGTGACATGCTTACTGCACAGTATGCGGTCTACAATTTAAGTCTCTAAAATAAATACGGACAGTTCACCCAAAAATTTAAATTCTGTCATCATTTACTCACCTTTAAACTTCTGCTGAACACAAAAAATACATTTTGAAGAATTCTGGTAACCAAACAGTTGCTGGTAGCCATTGACTTCCATAGTATGGAGAAAAAAAACAACCTGTGGAAGTCAACTCTTTGGTTACCAACATTCTTCAAAATATCTTCTAACGAGTTCTGCTGAGTAAAAACTCATACAGGTTTGTAATGACATGTCTTTAACATTTCCCTGCTCAGTTTTTGCTCCCTTAATATTCGGTGTGACGTGATTTTTGGAGAGTAAGTGTGTAACGTTGTGTTGTGTTAAGGGTTTTCACCTGGCAGTGGTAGATGTACTCTGGTGTGGTCTTCTTAAATTTCATATTCCACACCAAAGCCACACCGTCTGGCTCATGGGGAGCGTCTTCGTTGTTGTTGTAGGAGGCCACCAAGAGCTCAGGGTACTGGAAATATGTAGAGAAGAGAGTAAAGGCAGGAGAAAGATGAGAGAGAGAGACAACAGAGAAGAGGATGATAAGGCTGACTCAGAGACAAAGAATGGGAGGATTCTCCCTTTAAAATGAACAGGTGCTGACACATACAGAAGGTCAGAGAGGGAGGTCAGTCTACCTGAGGGGACCAGTCCAGACAGGTGATGACCCGATGCTTTGACCAGTGCTCATCATAGAACAGACGATTGAGAGAGAGACTGGAGCCACCCTGCAGATCTCTGGGAGGGAGATACTCTTATTAACATTGACTCACACAAAATATAATCCACAAGAGAAAATAAATATTTATAAAAACGACCTGTTCAAAAGTTTACATACACTTGACTCTTAATAGTGTGTTGATACCTGAATGATCCACAGCTGTGTTTTTTTGTTTAGTGATAGTTGTTCATGAGTCCCTTGTTCGTCCTGAACAGCTAAACTGTTCTTCAGAAAGATCCTTCAGGTCCCACAAATTCTTTGGTTTTCCAGCATTTTTGTGTATTTGAACCCTTTTCAACAATGACTGTATGATTTTGAGCTCCATCTTTTCACACTGAGGACAATTGAGGGACTCATATGCAACTATTACAGAAGGTTCAAACACTCACTGATGCTTCAGATGGAAACACGATGCATTAAGAGCCGAATTTGAAGATCAGGGTACATTTAACTTATTTTGTCTTCTGGGAAACATCAAGTATCTTCTGTAGCTTTTGAAGGACAGTACTAAATTTAAAAAATGTGATATTTAGGCAAAATAAGCTAAATAAAATCTTGTTTAAATAAAAAAAAAAATAAAATACAAATTTTGTTTAAAAGTTTACACCCTGGCTCTTAACGCATCATGTTTCCTGAATTAGATTTGGGGGCTCGTCCGGGATTTGAACCCAGGAATAGATATTTGTCCATTTATTTATCAAACAGACCTATAGATAAATAGACAGACAGACAGACAGACAGATAGATATTTGTTCATTTATCTATCAGGCAGACAGGTAAATAGACAGAGAGATGATAAAACACTTCATAAAAATACTTTTGAATGCAATATAAGAGTAAAATTAGAGGTTGTTAATGGATGACATAATTCTGCAAGAATTTCTTTGAAGAACAATGGACACACACACACACACACACACACTTAGCTCATTGAAGGTATACTATAGCTTTCTATTGTTTTCATAACAGCATAATTATAAATACTGCAGACTAACACCAACACTTTCCTAATTTTGTCCCATCTTGTTTTCTTCCCCAACTTCAAAATCACCTTACATCGCTGCAGAAGTACCAACCCAGTGTTTACAAAGTGAACATACAAAGAAGATCAATCGCCCTTTACAAAAAAAGGTAAAACAGCATTGTAGGATGATTTTGACGGTGAAGACGAAAATGAGATGGGAGTTTTTCGACAAACCCTAACTGTATTGATCCGGATCACACAAGCATTTGAGGCTAAAAAGTTTAAATTGTCAATTTGTTTTAAAAACAATCGATCGTTCTGCTAGATAAGACCCTTCTTCATCGACTGGGATCGTTTAGATTTAAACTGCATTTTGGAAGTTCAAACTTGGGGGCACTATAGAAGTCCATTATATGGAGAGAAATCCTGAAATGTTTTCCACAAAAAATGTAATTTCTCTACAACTGAAGAAAGAAAGACATGAACATCTTGGATGACAAGGGGGTGAGTACATTATCTGTAAATTTGTGTTTTGAAAGTGAAATAATCCTTTAATCAATAAAGTAATAAAGTTTTGAAAAAGTAACTCAGATATTTTCTTGTTGATTAAAAATTAATGCGTTACTTCACTAGTTACTTGGAAAAAGTAGTCTTATTACATAACTTGCGTTACTTGTAATGCGTTACCCCCAACACTGGTTCCCTTTTCTGTTTCGAAGATGAACGAAGGTCTTATGGGTGTGAAACAACATGAGGTGAGTAATTAATGGCAGACTTTTCATTTCGTGTAAACTAATCCTTTATATAACTGAGAATTCATATTTCTACATAGAGCCGCATCTGTTACGTATCACATTCTCACCCCTCTTTATCCTCCAGGTCTCGTCCGCTGTAGTCAAAGAAGATGTTGGAGTCCTCAGCTAAAGCCCTTTCCATCACACGAATACTGCGGTCGAAGAAGATGAGGAACTCCTCGGAGTGCAAAACCTGCTGTTTCTCTTCCTCCGTCAGCTCCCGCGGGTGGCCTGATGCACACGCGAGACAAAACACAACAAAATGAAGACGTAAACACAGCTGCCAAGTAAATAAACACAGAACGGGCCATACGTTTTAATACACAAACACACGAAGGCACATGCCACGGCCACAAAGATGGGCTATGTGTTTATACCTACCACTTACATACAATAACACTAACAAACGGATTTAACCACAGACAAAATCATGGCCGTATAGCATAACGACGAGCAGTAACTGTACAAACTGAACCTAAACAAACTCGCCCGCATTCTTCTTCCCGACTCCCAACAAGCCTCGAAGGTAGTTAAGCCAATTAGAAGGGAGTAAAAACGACAAACAAATAATAAACGAATAAGCAAATACATTAACGAACACACACGGCTCTTAGTCTTCGTCTTTCCATAATGACGACACGCCCAGTTTTTCTCCTCCGTTTTTGATGTTATTGCGTTTCTCCATTTTCTCCCAGACTATTAGGGGCCCGTCCCTTTGATCTGAGCCCACTTGATTTGCGTGCCTTTTTTGATGACTCATAAGGAAGACAAAAGCGTGATCAAAGTCAGCGTGGAGTCAAAGCCCTCGTGTGCTTTCACAGTCTGCCTCTGTCCGGCCTCTCTCTAGTTATTTACCCTGTACACTTGCACAAAGAATGCACTCTCCGCTCGCTTTGAAGTCCACTTGCTGGGGTCTAGTGACATTAAAGTTCGATCAGGCCTGACCCAGAATGCCGCAGCCTGATAAGCCCAGCCCCCGGTCGGCGAGAATGCCATCTGATACGGCTGCGGGGGTCACACGCGAGTGGCCGCTCAACGCTCCGCTGATCCTGTTTGGTGACTTTTGGGAATTTTGACATGTGGGAGGCCCAAACACAGGTAGGAAAAAAATGCCTTGTACAGTAGTGGAAATGTTTGCATCACTGACTTTGCTGAAATTGTAAGATACACATTACTTCACTGGCGGAAGGGTTTACGTCGCATGACTTGCATAACAGCGCAAGCTGTAAATCACATGGCAAATTATTAGAGGCACTATGTCATGTTAATAAACCCCTCAATGTCATGTCACTCCACCCATGGCTTATTAATGCATTTCCCTTTGAAACATCAAAAGGAAGGCGACAATAAAATTCCAGCTATGCCAACACAGAAGGAATTGCCCTCGTGGAACAACCTCATTGAATGCCATTTTAGTCAGTGTGGGTAATTTGTCTATTGGCACTTATTGGAACATGTGTGCAGAACATGCGCCTCAACGTCAGGCTTTACTGTAAAGAGACGTCTCTCTCGTTGAGTCTGAATTAAGCAGATGTTGTGTAACTTCCAACATACAGAAGTCAAATGTGCTAAATTTGAGCCAGGTGGAGGTTGTTGGAGTAGGGTACTTTTTTTTTTTGACAGCGCACAACCTTTGTAGTAACTTTTAACACATGTTTGCTAAACTGGTATATACCATTTTATTTTTAATTAAATTAATTGTATTATATTATAATAATATAATATGTAGCTCAAACGGTGGCATGTCATAGCATTAGAGCGTAAAAAAGGCATTTTGTAGCATTAGGGGCATAAAACACATTGCTTTCAAAAAATAAATTAATAAAATATGATAATAAAATATGATAAAGTAAAATAACAGAATAAGATTAAATACAATTAAATAACAAGATAAAATAAAATAAGATACAATACGATAAAACAAAATAACATAAGATTAAATAAAATAGGATAAAATAAGATAAAATAAAACCAAATAAGTTATGGTAAAATAGATAAAATAAAACAAAATAAATTAAGACAAAATAAGATAAAACCAAATAAGATAAGGTAAAATAGGACAAAATAAGATAAAAATAAATTAAAATAAAACAAGATAAAATCAGATAAAATAAAAAAAGATCATTTAAGATAAAATTAAATAAGAAAGATAAAGTTAAACAAAATACGATAAAATAAAATCAAACAAGATAAGGTAAAATAAGATTAAATAAAATAAGACAAATTAAGATAGAATAAAAAAAGATAAAACTAAAATTAAAAGATAAAATTAAATTAAATAAGATAAAGTAAAATAAGATTAAATAAAATAAGACAAAATAAGATAGAATAAAATAAGATAAAACTAAACTCAAAAAGATAAAATAACAAAAGCTAAAACAAAATAAAATACAGTTAAACAAAATAAGATAAGATAAGGTCAAATAGATAAAATAAAATAAGACTAAATAAAATAAGAAAATAAGATAAAAAAAATAAGCTACAATAAGATAAAACAAAATAAGATGATAAGATAAGATTCAAGAAATTTTTCATTATTTATATTACAAAAGTTATATAATATATAAACATGATTTACATATATTACATTAAATCTGAATAAATACTAAGAACAACAATACTAATAAAAACCCTTTGGCTCACACAAGTATCATTTCTGTCTTCGAGGACATCCTTGGATATCATCAAAGGGAGGTTTTGTCAGATTTAGCTAAGCAAACACACTCACACTCAGCCACTCCTACCTTCCTTTGTATCCTTGCTTTCTTCCTCCTCCTGCAGGTCATTTTCTGGCCCAGCTTTCGGTTCTGTGACCTCTTCATCCTCCTCTTCATCTTCTGAAAAGACACACAAAAGGTCACGTTCAGTTTCGGTTCTACGACACCTGGCTCCCCGTGACCCACCCCGAGACCCAGACTCTTCCATAATAATCGCTTACAGATCTTCTGTACCTGGCACACCGACTCATTTCACAACCAGACTCAAGTCGATGCCTTGTTTTGGATCAACGCGGCCTGTTGTTTTTTCGGTTGGATGTGGATTTGCACAGCTGCATTTTCACAACCATGAGCTCAAGAGAAACAACACACTCAGTTAAAAGACACTTCCTTCGGATCCCAAAGAACATATGTGCTACACGTGTGCATGCGCTTGTGTGAGTTTATGAATCCAGAGGTCCGCTCGTGAAGAGAGGCACAGATACCCCACAGGAAGTGGAACGGGTGAGTGGCGTGGCCTCTTTCTGCACTCCATCAACCCGCCTGCCCCGGGGCCCCCCAGGCCCTGAAGCCTCACCCCTTAATTAACCTAGTCACCCCAGTCAAAGACCCAGCCACCTGCTACGCCGTCCGAAGCCCTGTGCCTGCAGATGGCGAGAAGGATGACGCTTAACACCCTCACAGGCACCTGTAGATGGGGCAAAAACACAGTCACGCTAGCATACACACAGAGCACTGTGGGATTGTTTTCTTGTTGAACCCCAGTGGCAGAGGTTAATTATCCGGGGTCGGGCTGACAGTGGGTGCCCAGTCTGCAGAAGGAAGTGATCCCATCGTGCCAGACGTGTTGCGGCTGACTCTCTTAACACCAGCGTATTTGTGTTCACACCAGTTAAGGAGAAGGCGAGGGCCTGGAGGCACGCTTAACAATGATTTAAGCTTTGCAAGAATGCAGTCGCTTACATTGTTGTGAATTACGCTGTAGCATGACAGACTTGCCGCCTTTATTGGGGTTTAATCTCAAACAATAATGTTTTTTCCTCTATCTATCTTTATCCAGTGGGGCTTAAAAACCGGAAACATTGTGAAAGCCACAATGAAAGAAATGAATGCTTTTATTCAGCAGGGATGCATTAAATTGACCAAAAGTGATAGTAAAAACTACACTGTAAAAAAAATCCGTAAAATTTACGGTAGAAAACTGGCAGCTGTGGTTGGCAGAATTTCACTGTAAAAAATACGGTATCAAATACGGTTTTCAGTTAAATTTACAAGTAAATACCGTAATTTCATTAACTGATATAAGTGTAATGCACCAACCTACTGAAGTACCGAAATCAGTTTTATACCTTTGTAATACACCAATAACCACCAAAACCAGGTGGTGATGAGAAAGTCACATGATAAACTAAAGCACATCACAAGCAGCTTTTAAATATTAACATATATAGAAGGTGCACAGTGTCACACATGAAACTGAAATAATGCAATAAACATTAATTTAACAACATTAGATGTAGCATACAACCCTAATGTACAAACCTGCTAAGAAACAACTAAGAAGAAAGAGTTATTGCAACGAAAAAACATCACATTTTTAAAAATGTAACACAGGGAATTCTGGGAATGTATTTACGGTAAATTTTATGGCCTTTTACCGTTAACCATTTAACAGGTTTTTACTGTAGCATTTTCACAGTTGTTTACTGTTAAATTCACTGTCATTTTTTTACAGCGTAGGGCTGCTAATTTAACATTATTAACACATTTAACACACTTGGTCACATTTTATACAGTTGACTTATGACAAATATGAGGTCACTGCGTGATCCTAGTGCCTAGAGAAAGTACTTAGAATGTCCCTAAAATTCAAGATATGGGGTAAAAATGTCCCTGTTTGAATTTTTTCTCATATTTACATCATATAGTTAAGTAATATCACACGAGTGGAAATGTGATACTGATCTTATATAAGAGTTCAGTACGTAAGTACACAATGTTGTCTGTTTTGCTCAATTTTGCCAACGAAAATATAAAGAAAAAGCTGAATTTCATTTTCTTAATGCACATTTTGAACGAATTGGGTGAACCACTTGCCGTGTTGGCGCATTGAACCACTTGCCATAGGCGCATTGGATTTGAAGCTATTTGACCTATTGGTGTATGACATCAAAGAACTGTGAGAGCGATTCAAAAGCATAAGGAGTCGTCTGCTTTCTATAGCTCTTGCGGTATTTTGATGTCACACACCGATTGCTCTGATGGTGATGATCCGCTTCAAGTCGAACAAGCTAAATTATTCAAGAATGGACCATTAGATAAGATAAGGAACCATTTACTTCACTCCTGAATGAATCAGCCATTTGAATGAATCAAATTAACTGACCACCACCTACTGGCAGTTTTAGTTTATTATTTAGAGTATCATTTCATTAAAGAAATTATGAAATAAATTTAAAGTTATAGTTCACCCACCCAAAATGACAATTGTGTTATCATTTACTCACCCTCATGGTCCAAAAGAGACAAAATATTTCTTGCTGAAGCTACTTTTTGTAATGTCTGTTTTGATGCTTTACACAACGACTTTAAATGATCTTTTGGGAGTAATTTCTCAGCCAGATTTGATTAATTAGATTAATTAATTGCCACATCATGTAATTAATTTGCTAAAAAAATGTAATCGCTAAAAAAATCCTAAAAAAAAAGCATATATCTACACAAATATTAGGCAGAACAACTGTTTTCAACATTCATAATAATAAAAAAAATGTCAATTGAGCACCAAATTAAGTTGAAACTTTGCACCCCTAGACTGGAGTAATGCTCTTGAAATGTCAGCTTTGCCATCATAGGAATAAATTAATGGATGTTAGACATCATATTTAATTGATGCTCCACTAAGCTCTGCCTCAGTTACTCAAATGCCTTATAACTGACTCTGCAACACTATTGCAGCATTACTGGATAACTTAAACAGTCGCTAATTGGCCAGTAATGTTTTAAAGGCAGGGCTTAAAGGGACAGTTCACCCAAAAATAGGAATACAACGATATCAAAATCTCACAATATGATATTAGCTCAATATGAAGTCCATTATACAATATTTATAGCAATATTTTAAAAACAAAAACAAATGAAGACTTGGGAAAAAATGAATATTTTGTACATTAAGTTAAATTATTCTAATGCTCTTTGAGAGTTAAAAAATTAAAAGCTCCAACCCATGTTCTAACTTAGCTAAGAACAAAGTCATTTTTGTACCTGAAATTTAAAGAGGACTCAATCCTATTTTTATTTGTGGTATACTGTCTCAGTCTTAATTACGTTCACACTAGTGTTTTAGGAAGCCAAACAAATTAGAATTTAATTCAAATAACAACAACAATGACAGTAATATCCATATATTGTAAAACAACTGCACTGTAAAATTAATGAAAATGAATATTTCATAGGTATATTATTTTTGCTTTCCAATACAGTAGGAAAATTACTATACTTCTTTATTAAATTTCTACACTTGAAAGAGATATTTTGAATTTGGATTGCAGTAATGTTGCTGATTTAAACCGCTAGCTGTCAGCAATTCATACTGCACTTTTAAGCTTTTATTTTGATGGAAATGGCAGTAGAGCTTTAATTTTGACGGAAAACTCCAGCTTCACTGAAAACAGGCTTACAAAAACATGTCTCACTATAAATCTAGTGAAATGCTGTAATCATCTGCTGTGAAAATAAAGCATAACCGGTGGCCATTGCGTTCCCAAACTCACGCTAAACTCACAGCTTATGCAATAAACGAGCTCACTGTATTCACTGTGAACTGAGCCGTTCTGAGGAGCAGAAAACACCGGATCACAAGCTGACTGCATTAACGTGCTTTGAAACGCGCAGCAAAAACAGACTTGATGAATGGATTAAGTCATACTGTGCTTTCGGTTTTAGTTCGCTTGACAGATACTGTGCCAAAGCATAATGGCCCACATGATTTTTATGCTGGATGGATGCACTTTTTTGGGCTTCAAAATCTCAACAGCCATTATAAAGCCTGAAAGAGCCAGAACATTTTTTAATATAACTCTGATTGTATTTGTCTGAAAGAAGAAAGTCATATGCACCTAGGATGGCTTGAGGGTGAGTAAATCATGAGGTAATTTTCATTTTTAGGTGAACTATCACTTTAAAAAAGAGGTGACTTCTGAAAACAAACAAAAGTGTACTTCCCTTCTTCCCAGCCTTCTTTTCATTTGCTAACAATGAATAAAACTGAATTCACTCTTATAATACAAATACTTTTTTTGGTTTGAATCAATATGCATAGAATGGAGTGTAGAGTTAAATCCATGACATATGAGTATGAGCACTGAGACAATTGATTCCCCAGAGGCTGAATGTGGATCACTGATGTGAGCCGAGTCTGGCCCGGAGCAAGTGCGGTTTAGCTGCTGAATACGACTGGGCTTCTGAGCCAGAGACCAGCGGGGAATAGAGGAGTCCTTAGACCCAGACAGGCAGCCAGCCAGCCCAGGCCGACCACACCACCATGGACTGCTCTGGCCTTGTTTCTCTTTCTCTCTCATCTGTTTTTGCCCTGAGAGGAAGAAAGAGCCCTGCCATTCATTTTCAGTTTGTTCCTTTCCTCTGGGGCCTGACAGAAAAATAGCACAGGCAGAGAACGGGACACCTCTTGCATACCAGAAGACCCACATGCTAGACAGACTATGTCAGAGGGTTTTGGATCGGGATGTCCAAGTCTGGAGGAGGATGTGACCTGATATGACCAGGTCTAGAGGAAAGTCATACGCACGAAGCCGCGTTGACCACACGGACGGGGGACAAAGCAACAGCAACCCTGATTCATGGTTGTGGTCAAAAGGTTCGCAAACAACGTTTGCAATATATCCTCAGATCCCTGTGGCTTTTTGGCCAAAGCGTGTTTTCGTGACACCCCATATCACTCTGGAAAACATCAACACAGGGACAAAATTCGGTGAGGAAACTTAAGGCAATTTGTAAATTAAACCATGCCCTTAAATCAATTATTAATGCATCTGACCTTCTTATCCTAGTCAGAATTATATTTGAGCTTCCCATGAGGTGACGGCAACAGACATAGAATCAAGGAATCAATTATAAGGCTCAAAGGCAAAGAAGAGATAGATAAACGACACAACTTTAACACACTCCACCCTGGTGCTTAATACAGGTTCACTCTGTGGGAAGAAACAGTATGAACCATCCACCCTGCTCGCCAAGTTGATGAAACTGTGGACCTACCCTGCAAGGTAATGACATCCTCCCCATTTTACCTGCCTTCAATCTCTTCTCGGTTTCCTCAAGCTGCTCGAGCAATTCAAATCCATCGCTTGTCAAGCTGCTAGTCTTAATGGCCAACACAGCAGCGGCACTCAATCAAAACGGGACTTCCATCCTTAAAACCACAAGCTTATCTCAGGGTGTAGGACTCAAGACACCCGAGCTAATTAACTGCTTAATTAGGCACCAGAAATCGCTATTTGTGCAGGATATGTGAAAGATTAGTTCTGGTTATCACTTATTAGAGTAGCGGTGGAAACGTTTTATTTGTTACGGAGAGTGTTCGAGCAGAGAATGCCTCTGAATGTGGTAAGGAGGATCTTAGCGCTTCCCGCTCTAAAGACACTGCACGCGATATACCAGATGCAAATGGATCACAGATGGACGTGGTCATGGAAACATCAGTGCTGAAGGAGAATTACGGTGCACTTGTCAGGCTCACACTTCTATTCAGTTTTCATGATGTTAAAGCATCTTAAACTGGTTTACTTGAGATCAGTGATCCACCATGAAGGCATACTATATTAACCAAACTTTAACTATACTAATATATATATATATATATATACTGCCTCCAAAAGTTTGGAAACACCCCTGTGAAAAACGTGGTTTTGGACTATATCAGCATAAATCCTTATCATTTTTTGGTTCAAATACATTAAAGCAACTTGACATTATCATTGAAGACCATCATGTCTGTCAAGGAATGGCCTTCCCAATAACCCGACCTCAACCCAATTGAGCTACTATGGGAGGAACTGGACCGTGATGTCTGTAAGAAGTGTCCAACCAGTGTGAATCATCTTTGGGCAATCCTTCAACAGGCTTGGAGAAATATATCAAGTCAATGTTTGAATAAACTGACAGCTCGGATGCCCAGATTATGCAGAGCTGTCATAGCTGCTAATGGTGGATATTTTGATGAATCGAAATTGTATTTTTTTTCTATGTATAAACTGTTTATGTAATAAAATATGTTTTTGTTTATACCAATATTGTCCAAAACCCTACTTTTCCACGTCGTTTCCTAACTTTTGGAGGGCAGTGTATATATATATATATATATATATGGCCCATGAAATCTGTTTTATTTTTCCCCCAAAATTCCATTACATATATATATATATATATATATATATATAATTTTTCTTTTCTTTTTTTTCTTTTTTTCAGAAATACTGCATTGTGTATTTCAGGGTTCAGACAGAAACTTGAAATTCCAGAACTTTCAAGGAGTTTTCAAATACTACTTTTTTAATTTTCAAGGACTTCAATCAGTGATTTCACTTATCAAACATGGTCTTCTCTTTCAAATTCTAAAAAAAGATAAATAGATTAATAAAAATATACTAATACTAATAAAAATGGCAAAAATAAAGTGAAGCACATGCAAAATATTATTACTAGAGTATTACAAACTACACTTTTACTATAGTGACTATTTTCCTTTGTTTTGTTTTTATAGCTGTACTTCCCTAATTGTTTGAGGTTTTCTACTGTTTAGGGGGGAAAAAATCTGAAAAAAAGATCCACAAAACAGATCCTGATCAGAAACAAATGATTCACCATACGCACTCCGAAGTCCCGAACTGAATCAAATGATTTGCGGTCCGTGCTCCGAAGTTCCGTTCTAAAGCAAAAGATTTGTGAACCTGCTGTAAAGTTCCCATCTAAATCAAATGATTCGCAATCCACACTCTGAGGTCCCGATTTGGATAATGATTCCCGAACCATCATTTCAGTTTACGACTTGGAACAACGGACACAAATCATTTAATTTAGATCTGAACTTTTACGTATCTAGAACTGGACAAACTGATTTAAATTCATCAAATTCTCAAAATGATTCACAAACCTGTTTCAATTTAAACCAAGTGAGGTACAATATGCGCTCCGAAGTCCTGATCTGAATCAAATGATTCACAGTTCGCAGTCCAAAGTCCTGGTCTGAAACAAATTATTTCCGATACGCAATGTGATTGGAGTGCTTCAAAACAGTGAATCATTTTGCGTCGCAATGAATTATTTCAACGGATTCAGTTTCGAAAAGCTCAGTTTGCTTTTTAAAATCATTACAAGCCATGTTCAATTTTGAAAATGAATGGCTCTTTTAATTTAATCTGGCTTTTGCTAGTGAATCGCTTGAACTGATTGATCGAAGTCACAAGTTTGAATCAATCTGAGCGATTCCAGCGCAAATGACTCAATTGATTTGGTTCATCTGTTCCTCTTTTCATGTCTTCTGGCATGTTTACACAACACTGTAAGTACTAGATTAGCTTGCTAGTTTATGACATTAACTGAAATAAGAGGGAAAAAACATTTTGTACATTGTCTTCAAATAATTCAAGCACTTTTCTAAAGTACTTCTTGAGGAATATTGCTTTTTTGAATTTCAAAAAGTCAAATTCAAGTACTTTAAGCATTTTTAGCACCTTGTACACACCCTGGTATTTACTTTTAAATATTGGTTAAACAATAATGTTTTAATAATAATTGTATTTGTAGTAGTAATAGTAGTACTATCATTACATTAAGTAATATATTTCTGTCACAGTTTCTTCAAGTTAAACCAAACTTTTATTTTGATTTATTTGGGTTGCTAAACAAATGAGATAATTTTAAAGTTTCCATTTTTTGCATTTTTTACAAGTTAGGTAAGTAAAATTATTAATATAAATATTACATTATTAATATACCAGTAATGAAAAACGCAATTACATTAAGTATATTAGTTATATGTTGTATTATTATATTAATTACTCTGTTAATGCTATATTAATAATAATTCATAGAATTTTAAGTAATCCTGAGGCCCAATTGGAAGTTTGCTAAGGCCCCCGAAGAAAAATATTTTTAATTCAATTCAAATATATCTCTGTAGCACCTTTAATAAGTTAACAAAAAGTGAAATAATAAATAAAATATTCATGATTAATCCTGTGATTTCTGTATGAAAACAGTAATATACTATGTATAATATACTATATATATTTAATGTGAATTAAGTTTCACACTTTTGATTAACAAACCTTAAACTATATATATATTTTTTTAAATCATTAGTTTTCTTTTGCAGAGTGAAATGGTGGTGAAAAACATGCCGCCAATAGTGAGATAAGATGCCATCGATTAAACGGAAGGAGGATGCGACTTAGTCTTTCATCCAGCATTTATTGGACAAAGCTGCACTGCTCCAGGCCTCTGGATTGGGATATGGAGCTGATTAGACAATCAAAAAATCCCCTCATCTGACAAGTGGGGATTTTTTCTGTCAGCGAGGGGGCGGAGGGTGTTTGTTTTCCTCAGGGCCTCTGAAACACAGAGCGAAATTGAACTGAAGGGCCGGGGGTATTTCCATATGCGACATGAGACACAGTAGGGAGGACACCCCTACTGCCCACCATATTGACATAATGACACTATGACAGTACATAAGACACACTTTCAGGCCTGCATACACACATGTGTCTCCTTTTTTAAGAAGAAGTACAAACAGACATACCCAAATTAGGCTTCAGAAGTTGGGTGTCAAGCAGCCTGCAGACCACAACAGAGGCAGAGCACTGAGGAGGCGGCAACAGGAACATGAAAGAGGCCTGTAATGTGGAACTGGCACGACAAACTGAGCATGAGACAAACACTATCTATCTACTGCACTCCTGAATGACACATAAGCCAAAAAAAAAACGTCCTCCAAGTCACATCCTCACACACTAACGGACCTCAGCCAGGCTGGATGCCATACTGCACATGACACAAATGAGAATGAGGCTGTGAGTCCTTTCAATAGGTGTACTATAACATTGCATAAACTTGATGAAAAAGAAGAAAAAAGTAGTACACGTGCTTTAAAGGATTAAAACTTCATGATAATTTACTTACCCCTGTGCCATCCAAGGTGTTCGTGTCTGTCTTTCTTTTTGAGGAAAACATTTCAGGATGTTTCTAAATATAGTGGACTTCAATGGGGATCAGTGGCTTGAAAGTCCAAATTGCAACTTCAGTGCAGCTTCAAAGGGCTATACACGATCACCGATGAGAAATAAGGTTCTTATCTGGCAAAATGATCAGTCATTTAAAAAAAAAATTTAAAATCATATACTTGTAAATCACAAATGCTTGTCTTGCTCTAGCTCTGCGATGCATGTCTGTGACTTCACACATAATGTAATGTAATGCAATGTACTTTGGTTCAAAAAGGTAGGTTATAGCGAAAAACTTCATCCAACATTGTTGTTGTTTTTTTTTTTTGTAAAGGGCATTGGACTTTCTTTGCACGTTCGTTCTGTAAACACAGGGTCGGTATTTCTGCCTACATCACATATGTGGACGCAGAGCTAGTGCAAGATTAGCATTTGTGGTTAAAAAGTATATTACATTATTTTTTTTAGAAAAAGACCCTTATTCCTCCGCTAGGATCATGTAGAGCCATTTGAAGCTGCATTGAAACTGCAATTTGGCCACCCATTGAAGTCCACTTTATGGAGAAAAATCCTGGAATGTTTTCCTCAAAAACCTTAATTTCTTTTCAACTTAAAACAGAAAGACATGAACATTTTAGCTGACATGGGGTGAATAAACGATCAGGAAATTTGAGTTCTGGAGTGAACTGATCAATTAACACTGAATTATAACCGTTTTAAGCTGATTTGCTTGTCTCATCTGGGTTAAGTTGGTCTATCTGATCTACTAGGCTGATGGGAAAATGGTTTTATTTTACATGTAATTTTCTTTTCTGGAATTTTTGTCCGTCAGAAATAAAGATTCATTAGCTGGATTCAAGTTGCTCGACAGCCAAATATGTTATTCAAATCATCCTACAAGTGGCTTGCTGTCTCTGCATACTGTATTAAACTGAGTTGAAAGAAAATATAATCTTCACAAAATGAAACAGTTTATCTTTAGTAACTAACTATGCCTTGTGCTAGAAATCAGGGTTCCTACTCGAACGCCAAATGTCAAATTCCCTGACTCTTCCCTGACATTAACTGACTAAAAAACTGAATTTCCATGACCTATGATGAACAGATCCATCCATTTGCAAGCTTTATTTACTTGTTTACAGACATTTTTAGTACAAAACATTAAATTCACTTTGATATTTTTCTGTACTGTTTCTACAGAAATTCATTTTTGTTTTTTTATGATTTCAGGGATTAAACGCTGAAATTTTCAGGGGATTTTCTGTTTGTCATCAAGTTTATCATTCAGTTTTTTTTATTTCTTCACATTTAAGTTATTGCTATTCTATCGTCTACTTTTAACACCCAGTCTCTGAAGTGGACATTTTGTAGCCACAGATCTTGAAATTTACATTTTTCTGACATGTTTGCCTTAGTTATCAGGTACAGTCTGGTGACTGCATTTGACTTAAAGTGATTGGCAGTTGATAAATGCCAGGAAGGGAATAAAATGGCACTGAAAAGTAGCCTAACCATATAAATAGGCAAAACGTGTGAAACAACGCAATAAAAACATTTTAAAAATACGGTATCGAAAATTTTTGATAAATGGAAACTAAAATTTAAAGCAACAAACAAAAATCTGTGATATTCCATGTCCAGAATAGACCTTTTAAAATTCCATGATATTCCAGAAATTCCATGACCTGTGGGAGCCCTGAGAAATGCAAAGGTTATAGATTCAATATCTGGGTAAAACACAAAAAACTGATGAAACGTATTAAATGCATTGTCTGCCACATGCATAAACATAAACGTAACAACCTATAAATGTAAACATTAAAATAGCAACAGGAAAATAATTCACATCAAACTGGCCTAAGCCACGATAATAGATTCCGCACACGCTGCAGTCTGCAAACTGTGACCCATCCAGCCAACAAAAGCTCTTCTCTTTCCTTTTCCCGTCTCTTTCACTCAGACACACACAGAGAGTGTCAGACTGTCTTGTGAAATCAGATGGGAAAAAGCTGTGGAGAGAGTACTTGTACTCCTGGCTACTTGCTCATCAAACACACAGAGCACAGGCCAGAGTGGAGTCAGGTCCTTGAGCTGACACTCTTCACGGCCTCCTGCAGCTGTGTGAAAGCCCATGGCTGTGGATACAGTCTTTGCATTTCAGATCTACAAACCACACGAATGGGTGACAAACCAGCAACGCTGTTTCCACCCCTGCAGCTACAATTCAGAGAGAAAAAATAGAATTACTTAAGTCCAAATAAAAGTGCAAAAGTAAAGTCATCTCTTACCCCTGTATTCCTTATATATCTACATCTTTATATATATATATATATATATATATATATAACCAAAATAAGAGGGATCATAAAAAATGCATGTTATTTTTTATTTAGTACTGACCTGAATAGGATATTTAACATAAAATACATTTACATATAGTCCACAAGAGAAAATAATAGTTTGAATTTGAAGATCAGGGTAAATGTAACTTATTTTGTCTTATGGGAAAAATGTAAGTATCTTCTGTAGCTTATGAACTAAATGAAATATATATATATATATATATATATATATATTTAGGCAAAATAAGAAAAATGTACACATCTTCATTCTGTTCAAAAGTTTTCACCCCCTGGTTCTTAATGCATTGTTTCCTCCTGAAGCATCAGTGAACGTTTAAACCTTCTGTAATAGTTGCATATGAGTCCCTCAGTTGTCCTCAGTGTGAAAAGATGAATCTCAACATCATACAGTCATTGTTGGAAAGGGTTCACATACACAAAAATGTGAAACCTGAAGGACAGTGGGCAGTTTGACAAACAAGGGACTCAAGAACAGCTATCACTTAAAAAAAACCAAAAAAAAAAAACGCTGTGGATCATTCAGGTAACAACACAGTATTAAGAATCAAGCACATGCAAACTTTTGAACAGGGTAATTTTTATAAATTCAACTATTATTTTCTCCTGTGGACTATATGTAAACATCTTTTACATTAAATATCTTATTCAGGTCAGTGCTAAATAAAGAATTACATGCATTTTGTATGATCCCTTTTATTATAGTAAAATAATCAACATTTTGCATATTCTGCAAGGTGTATGTAAACTTTTGACCTCAACTACATACATAACTTTATTATCATTTATTTACGTGCTAAATCACTTATTTAACCCCTAGTTAGTTGCTAACTGTATTTCATTGCTCTGTACATGTGCTACACAAAAAAAAACAATAATTTTGAATCTAATCTAATAATAATGACTCAAACATCAGAGAAAACTAGATGAATGACTCAATAGCTCGATGACAAATGTTAGAGACAACGTTTAAGCGCACTGAATGCAGCTCATCAAACCATACACATAAATCATAGCAGCCCTTATCTTTCTTCTCCTCTTCTGAAGACCGTTCTGAGGCTCTTTAAAGTTTGCTGTTGTGGCAAATAATGCTTTGACTCTTTACTGGAAAAGCAACTTCACATTTCGGCACGGCCTTTTGTTGGCCTTCCTCATCGTTCTCGTTTGTCATCATTATGACATCATCGTGACAAACGGCTGAGATTGATCATCGAGTCCTTTTTAGAGTACCGCTATCTTCTAGCCCAAGGCCACGCAGCACAGACCTGCCTTCCCCTCAGAGAGTGAGACAGCACTCTGGGGTCTGGAAATGTTCAGAGTCGGGCAAGATAAAGAAGGCGCACACTTTGAACAGATATCTCCTCTAAAGCACTGCTAACGTGCACAGGAAATGTTTTAGATTCGAGATTTTCAAGTCTTGTCAGATCGGACCGAATATTTTAAATAATGTGTTGGGGAAGCTGTGTGTGGGGAAGTTACCACCTTCTTACATTTTCTACAGCTTTAGAGATTGTATTTCACTATTGTATAATAATTTGCACTATTATGATGGAAATTCATTTTATTATGTGTAAAGAATTCTATATTTAATTTCAAGAGTAATTTACAAAACACTTTATCTATTGAAATGATTCACATTTTACTTACTTATTTATTACGATAATTTTAATACCATATGATATCTGATTGCCACATCCCCACAAAAGCCAACAATTCATTGTCACAGATCAAAACAATTCTACAGTTAAATGTAGAAAATTATAAAAAAAATAAATACAAAAAAACATTATTTCTATTTAAACATTTTACTTGATTTATCGGCAGTCCATTGATAGCAAATAACATTAAACTGCATACTAACTTACATATTTTCGATTTAACCGTTGTCTTATTTTGGACAAAATCACTTTCTTAAAATCACAAATAAATTATTTGTACTGAAATTATTTTGTTTCTATAGTTTATTAGACAAAAAGCACTTGAATTATTAATCAGAACGGAAAATGATACTTTGCTGAAAAAACACTAATTCAAACAATAAGAAAGAAACTACATACTAAATTAGACAAAGACATGGTTCTGTTACCATCTGACCAAACTGTTTGGCTGTAGCTGATTGCCTAATTCAGTACTTTTTAACAAAACAAAAAACTACACTACATACTACTGTACATATTTTTGGTTCAACCTGTCACATTTAAAAAGTTCATTTGTTTCTATATTTTACTGGGCAAAACCATTACTTCTACTGAAAGTACTTAGTTTCTATAGTTTGTTAGACAAAATGTACTCAAATTACTAATCAGAACATAAAATGATATTTAGCTCATTGTCAAAAAAAATAAATAAATAATAATAATAATTTTGAACGAGGTAATTTTTTATAAAGTCAACTATTATTTTCTCTTGTGGACTATATGTAAACATCTTTTATGTAAAATATCTGATTCTGGTCAGTGCTAAATAAAAAAATAACATGCATTTTGTATGATCCCTCTTATTTTGGTAAAATATTCAACATTTTGTATATTCTGCAAGGTGTATGTAAACTTTTTATATATATATTCATCAAATATATATTGCTTGTAACACTGCATTGACAAAATGCACTCAAATTACTAAACAGAACATAAAATGATACTTAGCTCATTGTCAAAATAAATCACAAATATAAAAAATCAAACCACTAAATTAAACAATAAGAAAGAAACCAGATATGAATTTAGACAGAAAAGGACACGGTTCCATTAACCATCTGACCACATTAAACCTAATTTAGTACTTTTTAACAAAACCAAAATCTTCTGTATATTACTGTACATATTTTGGTCATATTTAAACAGTTACTCAGTTTTTGTATTTTATATTCGACAAAATCACTTCAAGATAAATTTAAAAAAATCAGTATTTCTAATTATTTACATTTTACTTGATTTGTTGGTGGTCCAATATTATAGTCAAACCAAAAATTATTCAGACACCAGATATATTTTTTGATATTTTTTTACTAGTGTGTGCAGGACACTATAGTTTATGTATGTAAGTGAGAATAGCAAGACATATTATACCCAAAAATTCTTCTTACAGTGGAATACTAGTAAAATTGATTAAAAAAATTTCAGAAACTTGACAGACTGAACAAAATTAAGCATTGCTTGGTAATTGTTCAACAAAGTATTGATAGCTGTGTAAATATTGTCATACTAACAGCTGACCATTACATACCTTTCTGTTAAAACCATCTGACATCATCAAGATGAATTTGTTCTGACACGGTTTAACTTATCACATTTTATTACCTGTTTTTAAACTACGGCAAATAAACTGTGATAATGTGAGAAATGTTGAAGGTGTCTGAATACATTTTGGTGCGACTGTACATATTTTTAGATTCAACTATGAATCTAGCAGGACCTAGCAGGAAATGCACTCTACTTACTAATCAGAACAGAACATGTTCGTTCATTGTTAAAAAAATATTTCAAACAATGAGAAAGAAATTAAATACTATTTTATTCTGACACAGACGGGGTTCCATTAGCCATCAGACCAAACTAAACGAACTAGTTTGTTTACAGCTGATTGCCAAATCAGTATTATTATTATATAATTCAGTATTTTTTGAACAAAACAATAAATCTGTTGGATAGCTTACATTTCCTTTATTCAAGCTCTAAGCCCTACAAGTCAAAGTAATTGTGCGCTGAAACAATGCTGCATATAAAATTGCTCTATTACCTCTGAAAACCTCCAAGTCTTTTAGTTTGTCTAAAAATCCCTGACAATTAAATTCTATATGCGATGTGAAATGAATCCCTTACAGCATCTCAGACTGACATTAATCACAAACTCTAATGAAAATGATTAGTTCCTCCTTTCACTGAGCGTCTACTGTTCCAGGTCCCATATTCCTGACCTACCAAGACTCTGGTCTGGTAATGAACCTACATTATGCAACGGGTCTCTGGCCCGCAAATGTGGTGCCAGTGAAGCTGGCCTGATCCCAGAACCACATCTTTAAGGGAGTCATCATGCCACGCCATGCACAGACTGGCCACAGAGCATGATTAAACCTCATGACTTCAAACTTTCCAAACCCTAGCTTGTCAAAATGAGCAACTCAACCCAGGCAATGAGCTAAACTCACTTTTCAACAAGTCACAAAATAGAGATGGCATATTGGCTGAAATTCTTTGATTTCATGATTTATTTCAGCGCTTAGAGAAATGTGTCTGAAAGAAGTCGTGCTTTTATTCAGAATTAAGAATTACTAGAACTTGGTGATAAAATAATTCATTCAACAGTGAAATACGCTATTTCAATTATTAAGTTTACAATACACAAGAAAGAGTCCAGAATTTAATTATTTAATAAATTATATCATGGAATTTTCTTAAGCACACAAATCATGGCTTTTCACAGAAGCAGAAGACTGAATGCTGCTGCATTTTCTGAGACGTTGATGTGCTAAGAGTGCCCCCTAATGTCCCCTGTAGTGCACAACCACAACAACTCATTTAATCAGCACACAAATAATCAAGGCGTCTAATCTGTTACAAGGCACTGCAATATAAATTATAAATACTATAAATCTTTATATATTTAAATACTATAGCTAAAATCATTAAGAATGTCCCTGTTTAATTAGAGACACCTTAAACCTTATAATGTATATAATGTATATATATATATATATATATATATATACACACACACACACACACACACACACACACACACACACGCATATATATGCATTTATACACTGCTGTTCAAAAGTTTGGGATCAATAAGTTTTTTAAAGAAGACTCTTATGCTCATCAAGACTGCAAAATGTTATTACAACACAAAATAATGGTTTCTATTTTAATATACATTAAAATATATTTTTTTTCTTGTCATGCAAAGCTGCATTCTCATCAGCCACTATTACTCTGGTCTTCAGTTTCACATGATCCTTCAGAAATCATTCTAATATGCTGGTTTATTATTAGAAATATCAATTTTGGCAACAATTGTGCTAACAAGTATATATTTTTTGGAACCTGTGATACTTTTTTTCAGGATTCTTTGATGAATAACAAGTTAAAAAGTACAGCATTTATTCAAAATATAATTTTTTTCTAACAATGTAAGTCTTTGCGATCACTTTTTTTTTTTTATCAATTTAACACATCCTTGCTGAATAAAAGTAATAATTTCTTTCAAAAAAAGAAGGAATAAAAATTTACTGACCCCAAACTTTTGAACAGTAGTGTATATTTTGTTAAAAATAGTTCTGTTTTAAAAAATGCTGTTCTTTTTAACTTTTTATTTATCAGAGAATCCTGAAAAACAGTATCACAGGTTCCAAAAAAATATTAAGCAACACTGTTTCCAGAACTGAAAATAAATTAGCATATCAGGATGATTTATGAAGGATCATGTGACACTGAATACTGGAGTAATGATGCTAAAAAATTCAGCTTTAATCATAGATATAAATTAGATTTTATTTATTATTTAATAGTGCACAATATTTTTTTTTTTTCTTTTTTTTTTTTTAAATCAAATAAACGCAGCATTAGAAACATTTAAAATACATTAAAAATCTTACTGATCCCAAACTTTTGACTGGCAGTGTATACACATACACTGTGTGTGTGTGTGTGTGTGTGTGTGTGTGTGTGTGTGTGTGTATATATATATATATTCCATGGAATGTATGGATACTGAATTCTGATTGGCTGGCAAGTATGCAGTAAAGCCGTTTAATGCTTAGGTAGTTTCAAGTCAGTGTAATCACCGTTCTATATTAATGCACTGCTTTAACTGATGCACACTAATGCACAGAGAGAGAGAGAGGTCTGTGCTGCGCACATACATAAACTTGTCAGCGCTTCCTCGCGATTTTTATTAATAAAATAGCATAAATACTAGATCGCTACATTACATTCCTCAGCAGCAATGTGGTAAAAATGCTGTTTTAGAATTAATTGGTTGTTTGTAGAGAGAGAGAGACGCGCAGCATTCAGGTAACACGCACAACTGTCATCTCACCCCTTTTCTCTCTCTCTCCTTCTTGCTCTCTCTCTCTTTCAATCGATAATTAATTGAAATAAATGCTACAAATCAATATGTTTGTGTGGGAAGCCAGAATGTGATGTAATGAAACAAAAACGTTTTATATTGTTTTCTCTTTCAATATTAATAATCATTATTACAATTTAAAGAGCAATAACGTACAATAATTTTTATCATTACATTATTACATTAAAAACAACATAGTATGGTCCAGTATCTCAAAATATTAGAATATTCCTACGAGCAAAAACGGATTTGCAAAACAGAAAATTTCAAGTTCTTTAAAGTATGTTCATTTATGCACTCAATACTTGGTCGGCAAAACATATTACAGCAAATGACTTGCTCCTAGCACAAATTACAGCATCAGTGAAGTGTGGCATGGAAGTGATGAGCCTATGGCACTGCTGAGGCACTAATGAGCCTTCAGATCGTCTGTACATTGTTGGATTGACTGTTTCTCAACTTTCTCTTGAAAATATCCCATAGATTCTCAATGGGGTTTAGGTCAGTCACGTTGGCTGGCCAATAAAGCACAGTAATATCATGGTCAGCAAAACACTTGCAAGTGGTTGTTGCACTGTGTGCAGGTGCTAAAGTCCTGCTGGAAAAGGAAATCAGCATCTCCATAAAGCTTGTCAGCAGATGGAAGCATAAAGTGCTCCAAAATCTCCTGGTAGATGGCTGCATTGACTTGCACTTGATAAAACACAATGGACCAACACCAGCAGACATCACACACCCCAAATCATTACCGACTTCAGAAACTTCACACTAGACTTCAAGCAGCTTGGATTCTGTGCCTCTCCAGTCTTCCTTCAGACTCTGGGACCATGATTTCAACATGAAAAGAGGACTTTGGACCACTGAGCAACAGTCCAGTTCTTTTCTCCTTAGCCCAGGTATGCTTCTGACATTGTTTCTGTTTCAGAAGTGGCTTGGTAGTCCTTTTCCTGAAGACGTCTGAGTGTGGTAACTCTTGATGCGCTGACTCTGGCTTCATTCTACTCCCTGTGAAGCTCTCTCAAGTGTTTGAATCGGCTTTACTTGACAGTATTCTCAAGCTTGCGGTCATCCTTGTTGCTTGTGCACCTTTGACTACCCAATTTCTTCCTTTCAGTCAACTTTGCATTTAATATGCTTTGATACATCACTCTGTAAACAGCCACCCCATTCAGTAATGACCTTCTGTGACTTACTCTTTTTGTGGAGGGTGTCAATGATTGTCTCCTGGACTATTGCCAAGTCAGCAGTCTTTCCCATTAGTGTGGTTTCAAAGAACAAGAGATACCCTGACTTTATACTGTAGGGATAGTCATTTAATGAAACTCAAATGTAAATATTCTAATATTTTGAGATACTGGATTTTTGACTTTCACGAGCTGTACGCTCTTATCATCTAAATTTAAAAAAAAAAATGTTTTACTTGACATGTAATGAATCTCGACTATATGAAACTATATATATATATATATATATACACACACACACACACACACAGATGTTTTTTTTTTTTTTTACATGTAGAACTGAAATACTTAATTGAAACCCTATGTAGCTGCAATCCTACGACCACCCAGACTTATACACCACCTCACCTGATTTTACAACGATCTTAGACGTTCCTAGGGAATATGGGACTTTCAACTTTTGTGTGCTACATGGAAAAAAGTTTAACTGTTCAGAGGAATGAAACAGTATCCCATCTGATGTTCAACACACATCAGATGGCAAATATTATTATAGTGGCTCCATGGACAGGGGCCGATTTTTTGGAAGAGGTGGTTTCATGTATCGCATTATGTGGCGGTAAAAGAGGAAAATTGTAATCATCTGGGTCCAGATTGGCATGGTCCACCTACTGTGAAAGACATTGTATTGTCTGATATCACTTTTTTTTTGGATCATATCCCGCCTCGATCCAAACCATTGGGGATTCAGGCCTTTTCGGGCTTGAAACCAGAGTCAGATGATGGCGATGAATTCAAAGTCTAAGCATTTCAGCACAGAGCAAAGGGAGAAAAGACAGACATCCCCTCTAATGCCACCAATTAATTTTGACATTGCAGATCAAAAGAGAGTAAATGTAACAGTATCTAAATGCGACATGACTCTCGCCGGGACGGAGAAGGAGGAAAATAGCAACCACTGTTGTATGAGAGCGAATTTTGGCTAACCTTTAGTTTTGTGAACACTGACACCCTCAGCTTTTCTCTTGTATAAAAGAGCTAAAACAACACGCCAGCATGAAGCGCTTCCATATGTGACCCATGCGCCCGGCTCAACCCAGACAGAGGGCGAGCTGGTGCCGAATGGCAAAAGCCTTGACCACAATCATCACGAGACCCTCGGAAAACTGCTGTTTATGAGACGCCAACTGCAACACGCTCTCGACAAGGCAAAACTATTTGTCAAGGTGATATTAAATACATGTGCCAGAAACGAAATAGTTTTAAGCAGGCCCTTCAAGCATCATTCACGGCAAATATAACTTGAGAATGATCTGAAAAAAACATCACAATCTCATTTAGCCTAACTATTAATAATCATAGCTGTGTCATCAAACATTATGATTATTTTGTCGCTTGAGATACAAACGCTGACCCGAAGACACAATTAATTAATTGAGTCAGTATGTTTGGCTGGGATCAATTGACATTCACTGCTGTTTTCAACCGCTTGGTTACGGTGGTCTCTGCAAAGTCCCTGTAATGTCTTTCAGATTAGCAGTTAGTTAGAACTCAGTTTGCCTGCAATTAGGAACCATTACAGGACCACCACAAGTTTACCAAAAAAGTGACTGTAAAAAAGTGAATCACCACTTCCCACTGGAGACCCCCAGAGCTAATGGCCCTGAAAAATTCCAGCAAAAGAAGCCTAATGCACATTCACACACACACACACACACACACACACACACACACACACACACACACACACACACACACAAACGTATGTGCGCACATTAAATAGAGAAAGAGGGAGATTGTGAGAAACAAAGAACCACATCATTTCCATGACCTTCTGAACTGTTCAACTTCCTTGAGATGGTTTCCAGGACAGGGGTGACCAAGTGCAATACAGACATTGCAAAATTTAGTATCGTAATGGTTGCAATAAAGTTCTATGGTTTTGAACCAACCTTGGGTCTCGCTATCTTGCACAAGGGTCTTTGCGCAGCTTAAATACTTGGACTTTTTTAACTATAGTGTTGAAACTTTTCTTATCGGCTGATGGTAATTAGCGGTAGAGCCTGCTAAAGCTGGCTTACCCGTAGATCCAAGCTCTGTTGATTTGGACCGCATTTCATTAATAGGTCCATCAGAAAAGGTTGTAGACTATGACTCTCAAAGCATTAATGTTTGTTATTAAATGAATATATTAAACCTAAACATTATCCTAAAATTAAACATTTAGAAATCAAATTACATTGTTAAAAAAAAACATTATTACCATTATTATTATATTATTATGCTTGTAGTCCACTAAGAGAGTCAGTTTATAGCTCAGTAACCGCTAAGTAATTCACTGACTCGGATTTAAATTTCTAATACAGAATGGCTGAGTTTTCTAAAATGTAAAATATAAATGACAGTAACAGACTTTATTTTGAGCCACACATTACTGAAAAATTACTTGTAGTTCAATGAGGGTGTCAGTTTACAGCACAATAATAGCTTTAAAAGATTCACTGACTTTGATTCAAATTGCTAATACACAATAATTTAATTCTCTAAATTTAAAATATAAACGACAGTAACAGTTACTTTATTTTGAACCACACATTACTGAAAAAATACTTTTAGTTCAATGAGGGAGTCAGTTTTATAGCTCAGTAACAGCTTTAAAAGATTCACTGACTTTGATTCAAATTGCTAATACACAATTTAATTCTCTAAAATGTAAAATATAAATGAGAGTACCAGTTACTTTATTTTGAACCACATATTACTGAAAAATTACTTGTAGTTCACTAAGAGAGTCAGTTTATAGCTTAATAATAGCTTTAAATGATTCACTGACTTTGATTCAATTTGCTAATACAGAATAAATAGATTTTCTAAGACATAAAATATAAAAGACAGTAAAAGTTACTTTATTTTGAACCACACATCACTGAAAAATTACTTGTAGTTCACTAAGAGAGTCAGTTTATAGCTCAATAATAGCTTTAAATGATTCACTGACTCTGATTCAAATTGCTCATACAGAATAATTTAATTCTCTAAAACGTAAAATACAAATGACAGTAACAGTTACTTTATTTTAAAGCATACATTACTGAAAAATTACTTGTAATTCACTGAGAGAGTCAGTTTATAACACAATAACAGCTTTGAATGATTCACTGACTCTGATTCAAATGGCTAAGTTTTAAGGAAGGTTGTTTTTTGTTTCAAAGAAAAATAATTATATGAGAAAAGACTAGTTAAAAAGAACTGATTCATAAGAGTCATTTGTGTGCAAATTGGACATCATAGCTTGCAGTGTTTTGCTGTTTTAGGAAACACTTGTGAACAAGATGATATCTGCAAATTAACTCACAAAAGACTACATTTTAAATTATTGTTTATTTTATATTTTCATGTTTTATTTTATTGTGTGGAAATCTGGAGTCCTGAGAAAGATTTAGAAGGAGCAAACGATGACAGAATTTTCTTTTTTGGGTGAACTTTAACTTTGGATGAACAATTGTTTCTTCTCAGAGTGACACAAAAGATCTTACGTGTTCTTTTACAAACTGTTTTTACAGATTAACATTTAATCACTGTCGCTCCACTCAAGGATGCCAAAGTTTCAGGGGTTACTTTCTCTAAAAATGCACAGTGTGACACATTACGCCAACAATGGCAAGGCCAGAGGAAAGTATATAACCGGGAAGCCGACTTCCCAGAACTCACTCAGGCACTGTCCAGTGGATGAGCCATGCCTTTGCAATGTTATCCACTCCCAGCAGTCTTTAGGAATTACAAGCCTGTTCTTTCATACAAATCATGTCGCCAAGAGCCCACTGGAGCCTTGAATATGACGCTCAGTGATTGGCAGATAATTTGATTGAGTCAACAACAATGTACACTTAGCAGAGACAGATCTCTGCCCAACCAACAGACAAGAACCTGGACACATATCACACTAGCCATATTCATAAGAGCAAAGCTGAGACGGAAGCGAACAGTTCATTGAATTACATTTTCCTAAACAGAGTCACACACATTTAGATGGATGTGAGACAAACTAGGGCTGGAGAGAATAGGCTTCTCAGCGGGGTTAAAAGTTCAGACGGGTCACAACCCCTGACTGACCAGTACTGCCGAGTCATGACTACATGCTCCACACATCCAGTGCTGCAGCTTCACAATAATGTCATTTTAAGGTCTTTCGCCTCTGATGGTGAGATCTGGAAGGCTTTTATACCACAAATGAGCCACTGGCTAACAGGTTTGGCGTTCATTTCTGCTAACTTTTCATAGACCACCAGCATAAATCTTCATGAAACCGTATCTATGATGGGATCTGATACTGCACAAGGACACACAAGGGCTGAACCTGCACGTGGCTGAACCTGCATCGAGGGCTAAACTGAGGTCAACAAAACACCACAACCAGCCGACGAACACAGTACACACAGCCAAGTACTTTTTGGATCCAATAGGAAACTCTTCGCCTGAGTGTGTTTAGCCACAGGCATCAGATACGAGCCAAAGAAAACCTAATACTTTATCGAAAACAAGACCTTCTGACCTTGTGTACAAAGGATTCTGCATGATTAGTGTCGCAAGTTAGTGACCTTCCCTTTTGAAAAACAGCATATGCTGGTTAGGTATGTTTCGAAGCATGGCAGCTGGATTACTCCACTTCCAGAATAAAAATGTCCTGATAATTTACTCACCCCCATGTCATTCAAGACATTCATTGTTTTGAAGGTTAAAAATGCACTTTTAGTGCATCTTCAAAGGGCTCTAAATGACCCCGGCCGTGGAATAAGGGTCTTATCTAGCGAAAAGATCTTTTTAAAGATTTTTTAATCAAACTAATATTTATACACTTTTTAACAACAAATGCTTGTCTTTTCTAGCTCTGTGATGCGCATGCATATTCTGTGCACTTCAGTTCAAGACAGTTAGGGTATCGCTGTTTTACTTTTTTTTGACCCTCCTTGCATGTTTACTTTGTAAACACTGGGTCGGTACTTCTGCAACGATGTAGAACGATTTTGAAGTTGGAGGAGAAAATTAGTTTTTTGACATACCCCGACTGTCTTGAATGGGGGCTAGACAAGACAAAAGCAATTGAGGTTAAATTGAGGTTATTTTTTTTAGAAAATAACAGATTGTTTTGCTAGATAAGACCCTTATTCATCTGGTTGGATCGTGTAGAGCCCTTTGAAGCTGCACTGAAACTGCACTTTAACCTTCAATTCGTTGAGCACCACTGAGGTCCACTATATGGAGAAAAATTCTGGAATGCTTTCCTCAAAAAAACATATTTTCTTTACGACTGAAGAAAGAAAGACATGGACATCTTGGATGACATGGGGGTGAGTAAATTATCAGGAAATTTTTATTTTGGAGGTGGAGTAATCCTTTAAGCTGGTCCTAAGTTGATCATGAGCTGGTTTAAACTGGTCCTGAGCAGGAGCTACACTCTCAAAAATATAGGTGTTTTAAAAGGTTCTTCACAGCGATGCCATAGAAGAACCATTTTTAGTTCCACAAAGAACCGTTCAGTCAAAAGTTCTTTAAAGAACCATCTCTTTCTTACCTTTTTACAATCTGTAGAACCTTTTTTCGTCTCAAACCTTTTGTGAAACAGAAAGGTTCTTCAAATGTTAAAGGTTCTTTATGGAACCATTTAAATGAAAAAGACTCTTCTATGGCATCATGAAGCAGTGTAATTGCTTATGACCAGCTTAAACCAGTTTATAACCAGCTGTGTGTGTGTGCTTGTGTGTTAAATTTATCAAGAGACAGTCAAAACATTTATTAAATGTATTTTTTTTTAAACGTATTCTATTCAAATAAATGCTGTTCTTTTGACCTTTCTATTCATTAAAAAATCCTGAAAAAAATGTATTACAGTTTACACAAAAATATTCAGCCTAATAATAAAAAATGTTTAGAACATTAGAATGATTTCTGAACTACCATGTGACATTGAATATCACTGTATTTTTCATCAAATAAATGCAACCTTGGTGAGAATAAGATCCTACTGACCCCAAACTTAAAGGATTAGTTCACCTTCAGAATAAAAATTTCCTGATAATTTACTCACCCCAATGTCATCCAAGATGTCTTTCTTTCTTCAGTTGAAAAGAAATGAAGGTTTTGCAAAAAAAAATCCAGAATTTTTCTCCATATAGCGGACTTCAAAAGGTTTAAATTGCAACTCTAAATTATCACAGCCAACGAATAAGGGTCTTATCTAGTGAAACAATCGTTCATCTTCTAAAAAAAAATGAAAAATGTCCATCATTTTCAAACCATAAATGCTTGCACTAGCTTGACTTCATGCATTACGTAAGGTCACGTGTGGTGCAAGCAAATGTGCAAAGAAAAAGAAAGTCAAGGGCCATTTACCAAAAAAAAAGGGTAAAACAATAATGTTGGATGATTTTGAAGTTGGAGGAGAAAATGAGATGTTGAGTTTTTCACCCTACTCTACCTTTCTGAACAAAATTACACAAACCAAAAACTAACCACGCGTGACTTTTCCAACATTATTACGTAAAACGTAAAGTTGTGCATGCACAAGACAAGCATTTGTGGTTAAAATGTGCATCCATTTAAATTTGTTTTTAGAAAATGGCCAATTGTTTCACAAGATAAGACCCTTATTCCTCAGCTGGGATTGTGTAGAGCTCTTTGAAGCTGCAACTTGGACCTTCAACCCGTTGGCCACCATCGAAGCCCACTATATGGAGAAAAATCCTGGAATGTTTTCCTCAAAACCAGTAATTGTTTTAGAAGACATTTAACCAAGCATATCTTTAGCCATAGTACTGTAAGTAGAGGGCAAATTGGAAACTACTCAGGTTAATTTGACCTTAATCAAACTACATGATGGCTGCTGCTGGTACAAGGGTTTTGCCTTCACGATAGTGTTATAGTGCAGTCTCGAGGGGGCTAACACCTGGGCAGTTCTTGCATCCCCCAACTCAGGGAAAAAGAGAGAGAGAGGGTCAGAGAAGAAAAAAAGAAAGAAAAGGAAAAAGGCATCTGCTTAGTTTCACCAATCAGTGGACGAGACCTCTGCACCGGCCTGAACAAACACAGAACGCAAGCTGTAGCAGGTGGTGGAAAGGCCTATTAAAAGTTCCTCTCTTTCTCATGTGAGAGGTCTCGCAGGGGCAGGGTCTCCCTTGGACAGACAACCTGTACCTACAGACAGCTGTGAGCTCAAGCTGCATCTGTAGGCCGAGAGGAAAAAACAAATAAACTGTACAGAGTGCGATTGCTAAGGGCAACGGCCAATCAAAGGCCTGTCAGCGGTTGCACTTGCTGAATAAATGACCTGCCTTGACAGGAAATTCCACCAGCAATTTTAATTCTGATCAGGCTTCAAGGAAGTGGAAAGAATAAAAACACATCAGTTATAATGACAGGAAGTCTCCAATCACATGGCAAGCAGCTGTTGCCAGCGTAGGGATCAAGGAGCAATGAGAGGATGGAGGGATTCTGGTGTGAAATGCAGATGGAAAAAAAGAAGATGAGATGGAGAGCAGCGAGGTAAAGCCCGGGTTTTGCAAAACACTCAGTTTTAGAGCAGCGCTTGCAGGTTTAAAAGCCAAATCAGAGGAAACCAAATAGCGAAAGCCATGCTTCACATCCCAACTACCAGCGATGTTATGCAAATACACCAAAAGCCGCTTGTTAGGGGGTCCCGTCCATATGGAGATGTTTAGGGTGCTTTTCAAACCATCTGCGTTTTATACCAGGCCTGGCTCCCGAGTCTGGGGGATGCAATCAAATTAGCCGAGCTCTATGTGAGCTTCGTTTTAACAAGGCTATAAATTTAAAAATGTAATTGAAATATGACACTTTAAATATGATTGGCTTCAGATATATGATTGAAGCCAATGGAGTACATTAGAGTACACTTGTGGAAGAGGGCGGCTCAGAGCTGAGTCTGACTGCTGTGTCGAGTTAACGAATGGAGAAGCCAAGAAGTCTTTGTGGTAGGAACCACACTTAAACTAATAAGGAGAAATATCCTGACATTATTCTCTTACAAACAAGCAAAAGTGGCTTTGATTAAGCACTTTCACATTTCATAAATCAATCAGCTCGAGGAGTTTTATTAATGCTATATCGTGCTACATGAGCTACAGGTTTACTATTTAACCATTTAAAGGCTTGTATTCTTTCAGGATTCAACAAAAAAGGATGCCTTATGTATATGCCTTGCAAGCTTAAACAAAAATCATTTTGGAAACAAATCATCACTGCCAACATTATTTTTCAGGAAAAAAAAAGTGTATTCATTTTTATCTTATAATTTCGAGTTATCACTGAAAAAATATCTAATAAATTATTTGCTGCACAATTTTTTGCTAAAGAAAATTTACAACAACAAAAAAAGTCAAATACACAAAAATAAAATAAATAGATAGATATAAGATATTTGAATATGTTTTTAAAAATAAGCATAAATAAATTAATCAATCTGTGTTCAAAAACAAAAATAAAAAAGTGGTCAAAATGTTGGCAGGGCTAGTAAAAATCTGAAACAAAAATGGTAACACTATTATATGGACCAATTTTCAATATTAACTAGCATGCATATTAGTAGCATACTGGCTCTTTATTGGTTTAGATATAAACTCGAAGTTCTGACTTTATTTCTCAAAATTGTGTGATTCTCGCAATTCTGAAAAACAAATGCACAGTTCTGAGAAATAAAGTCAGAATTGCGAGATAAAAACTCACAATTCTGACTTTTTTTCTCAGAATTACATGTTTTTTCTCACAATTGTGACTTTTTTTCTCAGATTTGTGAGTTTATATTTCGTAATTCTGACTATACAACATGCACTTGTGAGTTATTAAGTCAGAATTGTGAGATATAAACTCTTTATATAGATATAAATCTTTTTTCTTCCTCAGAATTAGACTTTACTTTTACATGTATTCATTTAGCAGATGCTTTTATCCGAAGCGGCTTGCAATTGCAAATTATAAAGTAAGTTGCTTTAGATAAAAGCATCTGCTACATGAATACATGTAAATGTAAAGTCTAATTCTGAGGGAGAAAAAAAGACTGATATGTTCACAATTCTGAGAGAAAAAAAAGCACTGAGGTAAAAACTCGCAATTGCCTTTTTAATTTTTTTTATTTAGTGGTGGAAACGTGCTTCCATTCAGTGGTCACCTAAACCAAAATATCAATATCAAAATATTATCAAAATCTTCTTTTGAACCAAGAGTAAAATAGGTTTGGAAAAACATAAGGGTGAATAAAAGATGACAGAACTTTATTTTTAGGGTTACCTATCTCAGGCATATTACTATGTAGATGGGTTTATAAAATTGGTCTTCAAAGGACTCATCTAAAACATTTAATCTTTTGAAATATCATGCACCTGAACTGATATTGGACCCAACAATCTCAACAGAAAGGTAAAAACAAACTGGTAGCCCTCCACAGAGACGCAGGCACAACTCCAAGTGATGTTCTGATGATAGAAGCCATCTTGAATTACCCGTCTGCATCCACTTAAAGCCTGACTCAATGCCGTTACTGTTCTGCCATTTCAAGCAGAGCCACTGATGGGCAGGCATCTCTTTTCAAAAAAGCCATCCCCCCAGCTCCCCTCTCAGGAAATGGAGGCCGCGGCTGGTCAAATGAATCTTAATCTGCACAGGTTTGGAGCTCTTCAACGGAACCAGACGGTCAGGATGACAGCCCACCTGACAGCGATGAAAATCAAAGCTCTTCACTGAGCAGCCCGTTTCAATTTCCAAGCTTGTCCTAAACTGTTTTACCATGAAATCCCAAATTGCCTATTTTGATTGAATACAGATAAAACTAGATGAATAAGTTATCGTAGATCTTAACAGTGGTTGACAAGGCGAGAACATGTACATTTGTAAATAAATGTCTGATTTTGCGCTACATAATATCACTTCACACAAAAAAGCAACTACTACAGTAGTTTCATCAGGAAACACCAGGAAAACATATTTTAATTACATTTATTTTTAAGTGAATTAAGCATAGGTTATGACCTCACACCGTAGTTGGCCGGAAAACTTAAATTGATTAATAGCATTATTTTTCTCCCCACAGTTCATGTGGTTATAGTTCAGAGTTGGGGAATAACTAACTGGAAGCAATGCTACGCACTACATTTTTCATTAGTATGACAACAGCTGAGTTCTTTCCAAATTAGCAGTTTTTCCAGTAACAGTCTACTTCCAAATGAGCAGTGATGTAGCATGACAAAGTGCTGTTATATTACACAAGCAACTTTACAGCTGAACGAACTTGAATAACAGGCACTCCAAAACTGATTCCTTTCCGTGAATCGGTTCATTGGAAGATTCATATAAATAAACTGATTCATTTGATTCATATTTTTGGTTGAATTAAACAAATAATTTGTGCTACTGGAACAAATCAACACTTCTTCTACCAGTAGTTATATATATACTCTGCTCCCTTAAAGAGATCTAAATTAAACAATTTTAATTACCCCATAATTTACTCACCCTCAAGTTATACTAGGTATTTATTACTTTCTTCTATCAAACGAATAACAATCGAAGTTACATTGAAAAATGCCCTGCCTCTTCCAAGCCTTATAATTGTCTTATAAGTGAATGGGTGTTGAGATTTTGAAATCTAATAAAGTGCATCCGTCCTTTATAATAAGTGCTCCACACGGCTCCAGAGAGTTAAAGGAACACTACACTTTTTTTGAAAATAGGCTCATTTTCCAACTCCCCTAGAGTTAAACAGATGAGTTTTACCATTTTTGGATCCATTCAGCCGATCTCCAGGTCTGCTGGTAGCACTTTTAGCATAGCTTAGCATAAATCGTCATCATCAGATTAGACCATTAGCATCTCGTTCAAAAATGACCAACGATTTTCAATATTTTTCCTATTTAAAACTTGACACTTCTGTAGTTTCATTGTGTACTAAGACCAACAGAAAAATAAAAGTTGCGATTTTCTAGGCTGATAAATCTAGGGGAGTTGGAAAATGAGCCTATTTTCAAAAAAAGTGGAGTGTTCCTTTAATAAAGGCCAAATGAAGTGAATCGATGCATTTGTGTAATAGAAACATCCATTTTTAAAACTTTATAAGCTGTATCTCTAGGGCTGCCCCCTAATAGTCAACTAACCATTAGGGCAACAAGAAGAGGCTTGGTCGACCATAATTTTATTAGTCGCTTAGCAGAAAAAAAAAATCGACAGGCAGTCTGTGACGGACAGATAGTTAATGGCTGGTCTATGTGGTAGTACAGTACATCGGGCAGGACAATCAAACCCTCACCTATCATTCATTGACTTCAAATATGGCTTTTAATCTGAAAGACGTATGTAGTAGCAATTTTCCATGGCAGCTCAATCTAATGTGAACCAAAAAAAAAGTGTGGAGTATGGAAGCTAAAGAGTAACACGCTCACTGCATGACAGATGGAGGCGCCGGTGCGTTCACTTGCTTTTAAAATTTTTTGTCATACAGATAAAAGTAATACATGTTTAGAATCTGTAAAAACTCTGTTTATTTGTTTGGACTCAGAATAACAAAACGTGCTTTTGCAAAATAATGAAAGCAAATAGGATGCGCTTTCTGCCGTCTCTGTCTCTGTGAACTTGAGCACAAAACTCTGAAACGCTGATATTTGCCTTACAGACATGAAAAATATAATTGTAGAGAGTGAAAGTCTACTTTCAAATCAACCAATTAGTTGAGAACTGAGTTTTGTTTACAGCAAAGGAGAACCAGTCCAATATGGCTTATATCAAAGACCTTCAACATTTTTCCTTACAAATCCTCGTTTTGGCTGCTTTGGCCTTTTTTTGCTTCCGTGTTCATCACTTTTGCGTTCGTCACTTTCATCTATGTCATCCGCTGGAATGTGAATGTGCCCAAAGGTTAGCGGAAGCTAGAGATCAAATTGAAATATGGATATTTTTCCTATACAAATGCATCGATTCACTTCAGAAGGCCTTTATTAACCCCCCGGAGCCGCGTGGAGTACATTTTATGATGGATGGTTGCACTTCAAAATCTCAACACCCATTCACTCCTATTATAAACCTTAGAATAGCCAGGACATTTTTTAATATAACTCTGATTGTATTTGACTGAAAAAAGAACATCATATACACCTAGGATGGCTTGAGGGTGAGTAAATCATGGGGCAATTTTCATTTTTGGGTGAACTATCCTTTTAAATGTAGTTTAACCACTCTAGATTCTGTCTAGCAACTAGGCAAACCACAGTATAGTTTAAAAGCAGCATCCTGAGAACACACAGAACATTACTATAAGTATCTACCTTCAGACTGATGGGCTGCTAACGGCGTCTGAGTCTCTTTACAGTAGGACACCACCTCTCTGGGCAGGAAATCCACCTGAGTTATCTTAGAAGGTCCCAATCTGTGCATTCGACGTCTGGGGAGAGAGAAATACACCCTATGAATGTCCTGCAACCTGACACACGTGTGCACACACACTTGCATGTGCATTAAAATACATACAGCAATAACAAATTGACTGCATTACAGTGACAAAATGCAATGTTACATCTAATATGCTGTAGGGCTCATTATTCAGGTCCATGAACATATTGTAAGTTTGGATGACCCTCGGTTGACTGCTAGAACTAATGTTTAAAGCATTCTCAGTACATGGCATGGTGCATCAATCACTGTCACATACAGCCCTGGGCACACAGCTGGAGAGTGACCAGCTGAAAACACTTGAACCTGACAGACTTAAAAGGAAAGGGGAATGAGATAGAGGGAGTGAGCCAGAAAGAGAAATGAGAGGAACAAAGGAAAAGTTGCATACACAATGGTACACTATGGTACAAAGGCAGCACAATACCACACACACACACACACACACACATGTAGATGTAGATTATCGATGTAAATAAAGAAGTAAATTAGAAATTATAAGGGTACAAAAAACACAATTGGCCTTGAAACTTTGCAATGTTAGAATATTAATTCATATTTAATTAATCTAAAATTAAAGTTACTTTGCCTGTGGACTATCTGTCTATCTATCTATACTTTCAAACACTAGTCTTGACAACATTCACTGTACAAAGTAATAAGGTAAAGTATGCAATTTTGCATCCTGTTTAACTCAATTCAAATTCAAGAATTTATTCACACACCCCTGCACTGAATGTAGCCAATAGTTGTCCAAAGGAATGCATTTACATGTGTTGAAAAGTCTTTGTACAAATGTGTCTGTGTATGCATATAAAAGGTCAGCAGATTTGAGTAAGAAGAAAGAAAGAAAGAGACAGAGAGGAGGAGATACCCGAGCTCAGAGTCAGCCTGCAGCTGAAGAACAGAGGGGTCAGTGTCCCACTGCAAGGTCCTGGAGGGGGCAGCAGAGGGTGTCACGCAGGGGACAGGAGGGAGAGAACATGCAAGATTAACCTTGGCAGAAACAACACCGTCATACACACAAACATAAAAATCATAGCACACACGCCTCATGCAAGCCAGGAGAACAGTGAGAAAGGACCAATCAAATCAGCACACATGGGGATGCTAAGGAGCTTCATGCATCGTGTTTATGCACTTTGCAAAAGATGACATGTATGTTACTGTAGAAGATGTATACTATTCAAATTATGTGAGAATTGCATGGGAAATATGATAAGTCACCAAATCTTTCTTAGGTTATAATTGTCATACATTGCGGGTTGGACATATGAAAAATGTGAACAGTGTTATGAAAATAAATCTGAATAAACCCTTATAAAAAGTTCCATAGTATTACCATGGTTTCTGGATGTGGTACCTCAGGCTAATGTTCCTATATAATATGTATTTTAATATCATTGATTGGCCAATGGCCAATAGGAATGTAACAATATCAAAATACTATAATACCTCGATATGAAGTCCGTGATACAGTATTTATTGCAATATTTGATAAAAAAAAGTTACATTTTTCTATCTAATGCACTTTGAGAGTTCAAAAATAAATTAAGTTGGAAAAAAAGTGAAGTGACCTTAACTTTAAAGGGGACTCAGTCCTCTTTTTATTTGTGGTAAACTGTCTCAGTCTCAATAACATTTACACTGGTGTTTTAGGAAGCCAAACAAATTAGAATATAATAATAACAAAAATTTTATTTTACTGTTATTCCTATGACAGTAATAGCCATGTATTGTAAAACAATTGTGCTGTAAAATAAATTAAAATGAATATTTCATAGGTACATTATTTTTGCTTTACACTACAGTAGGGAAATTACAATACTTCTTTTCTGGCCCAAAACACAAATTTAAAGACCTTTTATGTTAGAACAAGAAGTTTTAATATATTTTAAAAACTACACTTTTTGCCTGGAAGACCTATTGTTTCATATCGTCATGTGACCACGATAATATCGAGATAGTTTTGCCATTGCAATACCACAATATTGATAATACCGTTACATCCCTTTTGGCCAAACACAATTCTTGACCTTACACATCATTTATATGTTCATAACCTTACAGTGTGTCCTTGATAGATTTTTTTTTATCCATAACTTTAAGAATAATTCGCTCTCTTCTTCAAATTAACTGAAAATCCACCTTTTTGAAAGGGTCTGAAAAACACATTTTCCATCACTGTTTGACATTTTTACTGTGTTTGAAATCCCATACTGTCTAAGTAGGTATTATATTTAGTGAAGAAATTACTTTTTGATTATCAGAATAGTATGTTCTCTATATTATGAAAGTATGTGAATGTGTGTAGTAATTTTTTGGGGGGAGGTTGCTAAACACGTATGATACATTTTACACCAACCCAATCTAATGCAAAAACATAATTATTTCACAATGTGGCAAATTTATATAAACACGTACAATGTGTTTCATACAGAAATCACATGGGTCCACCCCTAAACCTAAGATGTAAAAATGAGATTGTACAAATTCATATGAATTAGCCACTAAGTTTTAAATAGTCATGAATTGCCATAAGAGTGTGACACTGCTTTTAGTACCACAATTTGCAGTTAATCCAGAGTTATAAACTATGCTAACCCCATTCCAAAATGTTATTTATGAAACATTGTTTTACCCAAGGTTGACAGTAGGATTTAAAAAATAAATTTTCTTTGAATGTGCGAGACTACCGATTCATTAGACGCTATAATTAAAAAACTAGAAGATTAACAAAGTTCAGAAAACAGTAAAATTATTTGTGCTACAAACCAGTGTGTTTATGATTATGATAATCATATTAATATGACTGTTTTTATACAGCTAAAAATAACTGGAAGCATATAAAACCGAAAGCCTCACACATTCAAGTTACAAATGGCCACACCTACACTTACATTACAAATAAGGTGGATATAGTAGGCCTAATTCAGTACCATGGTAATGCCAGAGAGATCCCTTTTTGTTAAGGATATGCAAAATGTGTCATCTTTCAAACGATCAACTATTAAAAGGAAATTTTTGTTGTTAATTACTTACCCTCAGTTTCAAACCCATAAGACCTTTGTTCATCTTCGGAACCCAAATTAAGACATTTTTGACTAAATCTGTGAGCTTCCGTGACATGTTCAAGACCCAGAAAGATAGTAAGGACATGATTAAAATAGTCCACGTGACATCAGTGGTTTAACTGTAATTTTATGAAGCTATGAGAATACTTTTTGTCTGCAAAGAAAACAAAAATAACGACTTTATTTAACAATTTCTTCTCTTTCGCTTTAGTCTTCAACGCATGTTCACAAGAGTGTAGTAGTAGTGTCGTAAACGCATGTCGAAGACTAACTGACGCATAAAAGTATTTTTGTAACTTCATAAAATTAAGGTTGAACAAGTGATGTCACATGGGCTATTTTAACGATGTCCTTACTACCTTTCTAGGCCTTGAATGTGGTTGAATGCAGGGTCAGAAAGCTCTCGGAATTCATCAAAAATACCTTAATTTGTGTTGCGAAGATGAACGAAGGTCTTACGGGTTTGGAATGACATGAGGGTGAGCAATTAATGACAATTTACGGTTTTGGGTGAGCTATCACTTTAAGCTGACTAGGAAGATAAACAAACATGTAAACAGTACTGTATGTTACACATAGTTAGACAGACATATATGACATGTTTTGATTGGTGGCCTGAATATAGCACATACATATTCTGTAATTCTATATACATTCTATTTTTATGTGCCCCACAAAACCTGTAGGCCAAGCTTTGCTGTGATGTGCATATTTTATCCTATAGAAACAAGTCCAAACGGTGCTGACCTTGTAAACTTTTTTCCTCAACCTTCAGTACAAGTCACAAACATGCCTATTAAATTTTTTTCCACCAAACTTACACAGCCAGAGGGGTAGCGTGTCAAACTGACACTCTGTTTTACCAGTGATGGCATTTAAAAAACCGTATTGTCATTCACGTCGTTGCAAATGGCTCCAATTTAACCATGCAAGAGGAATTGTTGAAGTCAAGGCTCAAGGTAACAGCAGGCATCAGGCAGTCACACCGGGGGGAGCAACCTAAACTGCTCTGCTTTTTTCAACTGCCAATGAGATAGAGTGTGCGCTGACTTTAATAGCAGAGCGAATGCGCTCCCTTCAAAAGGGGCTGCTTGGGATTCTGGGTTTGGGTTTTGTGCAGATACATACCTTTCATTGTTTGTGTCTGTTTTGTGCTTACTAATGCCACTGACCCCTGACCTGGGAGAGGACGAGAGTTATAGATGGAGACACTTAGAGCGGGACACTGTTACAACCGACCTTGGAGTAAAAACAACTCATGAAATCCTATGTGACTATCATGTTATCATGAGGCAACGGTACTGCATAGCTAAAGATGAAGTCATTAATATGTCCTGGAAATATCGCTTCAGTCCAGCGGCTGTGAGCCGAGCCCCCCTGCAAAGAGCGTTGACAGGGACAAACGCGCACATCATGTGTCAAACGTGCTGCACGTCTGCATTATGCAGACTTAATTACAGGCCAGAGCAGCAGTCGCATCAGCCTTCCCCTTTCCACATGACTGCAGCTATCTGTCTATATTTCAGAGACAGAAAAATGAGCCTGTTAACAACCCTCACTGCTACCGGCACTGATACACTCTTGGTTGTTATTTTTGAGGCTTTATGTTAAAAGTCAATCGTCTCATCTTACAAATATTTCTCTTACAGGAAGTCCTCTGGTTGGTTATGAATTTCTAGATGCCTACTAAATTGATCAGAAAGTCTAAACTCTCCATTTCAGTTTCATTTAGATTTTATACCATGAGATAGGCTGCTTTGGTCTTTTAATATTGTCTCAGGCTAACAGGTGAAGTGAAAATTCAAAAATGAGCACATTACAGGAACCACAGAATGATTCTTACCTATATCTGTTGATCCCATAAAAAGACAGAGAAACATGGGTATCAGTCACACTTGTGTTACAAAATAACTTGTTCCTGCTTAAACACAAGCTATTAATAGAAAAATGGTTTAGAACATAATATTTGATTTTTTAAAAATGAGGTTTACATTCTCATTTAATGTTTTCAAATGTTCCTTAAGACTCATGGTTATGAATTTACTATAAAATAATTATATACTTTTTTTTTTTTTTTACATTTTATATACATTACCAGTCAAAAGTTTTTGAACAGTAAGATTTTTAATGTATTTTTAAAGACATCTCTTCTGCTCACCGCCTTCATTTATTTGATACAGCAAAAACAGTCAAAAATATTTTTACTACTTAAAATAACTGTTTTCTATTTGAATCTATTTTAAAATGCAATTTATTCCTGTGATCAAAGCTAAATTTTCAGCATCATCACTCCAGTCTTCAGTGTCACATGATCCTTCATATATCACATATCATTCTAATATGCTGATTTGCTGTTCAAGAAACATTTTTTATTACTATTATTATCATTATTTTTTGATGAATAGACAGATCCAAAGATCAGCATTTATCTGAAATAAACACTTTTGTAACATTATACCCTATACCTGGAGGGGTTATAGAAATTAAAACTTTTATTTAGTAAGGGTGCTTTAAATTGATCAAAAGTGATGACAAAGGCATTTATGATGCTACAAAAGATTTCTATTTCAGATAAATGCTGTTCTTCTGAACTTTCTATCCATCAAAGAAACCTGAAACAACAACAACATAATAATAATAATAATAAATGTTTCTTGAGCAGCAAATCAGAATATTAGAATGATTTCTGAAGGATCATGTGACTGGAGTAATGATGCTAAAAATTCAGCTTTGAACAGGAATAAATTATATTTGAATATATATATATATATATATTCAATTAATATTTTAAATAGTAAAAATATGTTAAAATTATACTGCTGTACTTTCGATCAAATAAAATCAATATATATACTTGGGGGTATGTATATATAAACAAAAAAAATCATTCAACGATTGGGGTCAGTATGATTTTTTTTATTAATAATTCACTATTAATTATTCATCAATTAAACATTAAATTAATTAAAAAAATGATATCATCATAGTATCATAGTAATAAAATATAGTAAATATATTAAATGTTACAATATATCTAATATTACAATTGGTGGGCATATATATATATTTTTTTTTAGAAATCTTTCCAACCCAAACTTTTGAACTGTAGTGTGTATAGATAGTGTACATATATAGCTATATAAAGAAAAAAATGTAATTAACCTGCAAGTATTGTTTGTCTTAACTATTATTGGTGAAAATGTTTCTATTAAATACTAAAAACATCCATTAAATACTGTATACTGAAGGTAAATGGTCTTATATGAAGATTTCAGGGTGTTAAATACCTGCCAGCAGCTGCTCCATCAGAGTCCTGGCTGCCTGTCTCGCTAGGTGTGCTCATTGACTTTGATGGAGACATTGGTGTCGGGACTATGAAAAGACAAAAAAAACACTCTAGTTAAATTCTAAACACATTTTAACTTTTATAAACAAAGATATTTTGACATTTATACTGCACTAATGTATACTGTACACAATTAGATTTTATTTAAAAGGCAGTGAGTATGGAGCTCATGTTTGTAATGTACATGGCTCTGCACTAGATGGCGATAGCAGCAGAGAAAAGGATTACAAGGACTGTCACAAAAATCAGCACAGTGGTGAAATAATTCATATAGACCAATAACAAATTACTGTAAGTTTCTTAATTTGCTCATGTTTGCATTAATTAGCGTTTAGAGATTTGTGTGACTCGCTGGGCAGTTGAAAATATCTGTACTATTGAATAAACCCTAGAAATTACATTAGCAATTACAACTTTGACAAGGTAGTAAAAAGACTAAAATGCTGGGAAAAGCCCACCTAAAGAGTTTTGTATGAAGTCCCATTCAGAGACATGAAGCGAACCCAGAATATTACACAGCCAGATCTTGGCAAAGGTAAAAAGGCAATTTTCTGATGTGTTTTGGAGGCAGGCATTGTTGAGTGAGGGGACTGCGGTGCAGATGGATATTTCAGTGCAGTCCAGTGGTCTGTGTACTGTACCTAATGAAGGTTCGGGTGAGATTCCAATGCTCTGGAGGAGAGCCTCTGTCTCTCTGCGTTTACGGTCCAAATCGGAGTCCTCAGGAGCAGCTTCGGCCTTCTGTTGTGTCTCTGACTGTTTACATTTACAAATGGCACAAGCACACATATATAGATATTCATATTAAATTCTTACCACTGAATAAGTCACATTCAAATACTATCTCACCTCTTTCTTCTTTTTTTCTTCCTCCTTTCTCTTTTTTTCCTCTCTGATTTGAGCAAGGCGCTGTTTCTTGCGCTCAAGTTCGGCTTTCAGGTCACTCTTATCAGCCATTTTGTCCTGCGACAAAACAATTACACCACAAACCCAGTTTTCACATCCATCCCAGTGTAAGCAGAGGCGTATGGAGACTACAACAGATAGAACTATATTTAGAGCCACTGTTAACCCCCACTACTGCAGTGAAAATAGTGAAAATGCCTCAGCATTTGTAAATGTAATATTATGCATTTATAAGAAAAAATATTTTAAATATTTATGAGGCATTTTAAACCTAGTTTGATCCCGCTAAAACAAACAAAAATAAATAAAAAACTAAATACAGCTGTTTCTGTATTAAGGGTGTGGCAGATGACAGTATCTATAAGATCAAGAATAATACTTCTTGCAACTTAAAATGTGATGACATGGAGTGGGAATAAAAACAAAGCAATATCAAAATGTGGGGAAAGGCTTTATTAAAGCTTAATTAAAACATCACAAATGACACACAGCAAAATGTAAATGCATTAGGGTGGATATACATAACAAATAAATACACAAAAATAAAAAAATAAAAAAACATATTCTGACTGCAAATTTTAACGCAAACGTCATATTTATGATGTGGACAGGTTCATAAGGTCCAGAGATAGCTGAGGATGCTACATTAGGTGGATTGTCATGTATCATAATGCTGGTTTTGTTGTCATAACAGCCGCCAATTCGATTACAGAGCGTTACAGAATCAACAATTATTGAAAATCCAGTTATATCACACAGATGTCACAATAGTAGCTACATCTGGATATACAAATGATGTCAGCGTTGCTATTGCTAACAGTGGGTACCAAGAGAAGCACAATGACGTCATAAACGATTATGAAGTCATCGAACATAAAGGATGAAACACAGCGCGGAGTTACAACAAAAAAAAACGTATGAAACCTCACAGTTGCATGAGGGTGAGAAACATGCACCCGGTGTGTGTGACACTTCCTACCTGTTCCCAGTGTGGATGCTGTCCACTGTAAATATGCTGTATCACTGCTGATGTACACAATCTGCCATCCGCTTTAATACGGCCCTTAATTTAAAACATTTTATTATTATACGATGCGATCGTTTAGAAATTCATCGAAGCTGCTGGCAAAATTTAAGGCTAATGGCCTACATTTTTTGGAGGTGGCAAGATGCTCATAGACCGCCTTGCTACCTCGAGATAACTAAGACATCCCACCTCTCCCCTTCCAAAATGCTGTTATAATGTAGAAATAAATTAATCCACTGCAACAGTGCCACCTAGCGGATATTCTTTTGCATTGATGTACAGATGTAAACATTCGGTTATCGAACCATTAATGTTACATTTGAATCATAACTTTAGTCTCTTTGCTGGAAAAAACAAAAAAAAAAAAACAATTCAAAACTAGCTAGTTCTGGTCTGATCCGCGTCTTTTTTAGCGGTACAAAACTGATTGTTTTGCTGCTTGGTATTGCAAATTGTTGTCTTACCATATAGTTTTAATATATTATATTAATTATGAGCACACTGGTTTGTAGTTTGTAGTACCGTTTACTGCGGGCTGATATTCTTCTTTTTGTTATTTCCCTATAGCGACTAATGAACCGGAAGTCTTATCCACAGGCTTACTCACGCGTTGATATCCATATGAAATCTGAACATTAAAATACAGTGTTCGTTTCAATCGTTATACACCACTAGATGGAGCCATAGTCCAAATGAGCAAAGCAGTTAAACCTATTGTCATCCATCCTAAAATATCTTAAACAAGCCGAAAGATTGTTTGCTGGCTTAAGGATTTCAGGTCTCTCGGCCTGATCATCCAAAATGTCCCTAAAATATAAATAGCCAATGCAGAAGAAAAAAAAAAAAACGACTGTACTCCTTTTATAATAGAAATAAGTCACTTCATGAATGAAAAGCGGTTAATCTAAAAGTAAAGCCTATGTTTTGTAATCTTAATATAATGTACTTTATATTATAGGCTAGTATTATTTTATACTTTAGTATTGACTTTCTATTACAATACTGTATACTTTAGTATTGATAGCCCTAAAACGAACTACATGAATTATACATTTTCATTTTATTCAATTAAATAAAACAAAAAAGAGCTTTTTTCCCAGTAGGCCTACATTGTATCCAGTCCCATTAACGGAATTAAAGGTTATTATAAGTGATTTGACCCCTCAGTCATTTAGAGGATGCGGAACACGCTGTACAATACGCCACTAAAAGATGACTTTAAAAAATTGTGTCTCAGCCCCACTCCCAAAGACCTTTGCTCTAGATTAGCTCTGCGCATGCGTCAACGGCAGGTCGATATAGATCTACAACATATAGATCGCGATGCCCATTTCTATTGGCTGCACAAGGTACAGCGTCTGACAAAATCATATAATTAGTCAATTTATATTACCTATATGTTTCAAAGATAGCGTTTTACCCGCCGATAAGACTAGAAAGAAAGATTTTGAGGTATGTGTTAAAATCTATAATAGTACATCTATGCAGATCGGACTAACAGTCTCCCCTCTCCCCTCCCTCCCTTCTGTTATGTTTGTGTCCTGTTTTGTACCTTGCGCTGGTCAGTTATTTTGGTGCAATGACAAATTAAACCGAATTCAGGAGGACTCTTCCATCGGGCAGTCCAATCACAACCGGATTTCCGCGGATATCTTTATTCGTGTGATGAAGTAACAGGCTGTGCTACAATGTCAAACTTTGCGAACTGCATCTGATGAGACCAGCAGGACAATAACTCGAGAGAGCATTTCAAGATCTGTGGATTTCACTTGGAGATCAACATGAAGTTCGCCCAGATCATGCTGAAGAACAGCTCAAAGCTGAACATACCCAAACAAGTGGACCGATTTTCAAAATACTCTCCGTCCCCGCTGTCAATGAAGCAGTTCATTGACTTCGGTGAGTTGTTTACCTGTTTGAAAAGGATCTGATGCAGGAAACTCATAGTGGTTGTGTCTGAAAATCTAGTGAGCTCACTAATATAAAGTGCAAAGGCACTTTTGTAGTAATTTAAGGGCTCAGTGTAAATACCTTAGTAAATCAATATACTGATAAATGGTTTGTACAACAATATAACTGCACTATGTTATCCTCATAGTAACAACATACTATTAAAAAGCCATTACAACATGGTATTATAGCCTTTATTTATTTATTAGTTGTCTGAACATGTATCATGTTCATATACCATATCAAAGACCACAGTACCATGGTATAACATAATACTTTTTGTAATAACACCTGGGTCCAGTTGCATAAACTTAGTCTCTGTGTTAAGACTACTGTGTCTTAAGAACTAGTCTGACCAGCCAAGGAGTACACAGACTTGTTTTTCAAATTCAAATCAGACTAGTCTAAAAATAAAAAAGTTATGGCCATTCATAAAGAAAAGAATTTGATTAGGCTACTAACTTGTAAGACTAAGACTTACATCTTTAATGTCTTTATAAGCAACTCGCAAGGTTTTTTTGGCACAACCTTCCTTGGCAGGTGAGATCACATAAAAATCTCTCAGTTAACTTTAATATAGTTCAATGATACATAAATAGCAACATAAATAGAACATCACCTCACCAAATCATTTTACCATTCATGTTTTAAATAGCTGTACACATACATATTTACATACTTTGACCTTAAGTAAATAGTTAAGTTCCGATTTGATTCTTAACAACCAGACATTGTCTGTTTTTATTACATTTTCAGCATTGTTACAGGTTCTTATAATCTTAACAGCTCATTTTACACAACATTTCATATTGCAAAGCTAAAATATAAAATCCACAATTATTTACGAGTCTAGACAAAGGTTGTCTAATTACAGATCACACCAAATATTGGCCTTAATTGTATGGTGATTTTAGGTGTACAGTACATATCAAGTTCAAGAGTGAAATTCTTACAAATGTAGTCTCTTCTCGCTTGCAGGATCTGCCAATGCCTGTGAAAAGACCTCCTTCATGTTTTTAAGGCAAGAGCTTCCTGTTCGGTTAGCCAACATTATGAAGGAGATCGACTTCCTCCCGGACAAGCTGCTCAGCACTCCTTCACTCAAGCTGCTTCAAAGCTGGTGAGATCCGCAGCTGACATGCTGTTCTAGACCGCCTGATGTGCCATATGCTCCAGTGTGATGAATTCCAGCATACTCTAGACTATCTATTAACGTTTTACAACTCATATGACATATATGACCTGTAATGCATATCACATGACTTCAAACGAAAGGGGACCGTGAAGTTTCTTTGATAAGTTGTTGAACAAAATAAAAATTTAAATTTTGTAGTTTTTTTATTATATTGTCTCATATTTTTCTCAATTTGATGAGGTCAGATAGACTTGGGATATCATAACAGCAGATTGTGTTTAAATAGGGAGTTATGTTTCTATAATGTAGGATGGTATGAAGTGTCAACTCAGCACATTGTAACAACCTATTAGCAAAAACCTATTTAGCCACCATTTTAGCTAGTTCAGGTTAAATAGTAATGTATTTTCAGATAACATTTCTGTTTATCTTTAGGCTAAAATGGATATAGATACTGTATATAACAGTCAGTAGTGTTCTGAAATTTGAACCTGAGGTCAAAGTTCATTAGTGCTGTATGCATCATGAAAACAAAGATGCTGGATAGACAGCTGTCCTTTGATCTTTTTTACACCATGTAAAAACGTCACAGCCTGGAGAAGTAATAATCTTTCTAAGCTAGTTTGTTAAAAATAAGTCATAAATCATTTAGGGTATTAAAAATAAGTGTTTGTAGGTATGTCATTTTCATATTAGCGAGTAGTAAGAGTCATTTCCATGAGGATGTGGGCCAGAGCCTGACCTTTGCCACATCCTGATCGCTTTCCTGTGAACTTCCCTGTTGCTTTCAGCTGTCTGCTATACTGAAAGCAAAAGGCCATATACACAGTGAATGAGAACATTTGAATAACATGTATTTAATTTGTAGATAGGTGATTTAAATGGCTTGTTTTTTATCGAAAGCTTTTCTGTTTAAGAATAGACTTCTGAATGGACAGGATTTGAAGTTCAAAATGAGCTGTTGCAGTTATTGACCTTTGTCTTACAAAGATTATCAGAGGCTTTGTGTTCAACAGGTCAACTGGAATGCATTGAAAATTATGTAATTGTGGGCGTTATGTAAACGGAACATTTTCTGCTGATTTTGATGGATTTAGAGGCTTTTGTGAAAACTATACATGACGCTGGAACAGTAACACACACATTTATTCAATCACAAACAAGCAGTGAAGTACTTCCGTTTTCTTTCTGCCTGAGAAAAAGTGTAAACTGTCAACAAAAAATATAAAAAAAAAAGTATTGTATGTATTCTTTATTAGTTTCCTTTTCAGTATGTATTTTTTTTAAAACAAAATTGGGACTGTCACGATTCTTGGATTCAATTCGAGTACTCGATTTTAAAAACAAATCCTTGAATGCAATTGGTCAGTGTCCAGTATCTGGCAAAATACCAGAAGTGACACTTTCCACTTCATAAAACGCATTATCGTTTTCCACAGCTGCATGATATAGTAAACCCATTTAAAAATCATAATAAACCATAATGCTACTGTGAATTCACAAACACTATGATTCAGTTAAATAAATGTGACCCTGGACCACAAATCCAGCCATAAGGGTCAACTTTTTTAAATTGAGATTTATACTTTATGTAAAAGCTAAATAAAGAAGCTTTCCATTGATGTATTGTTTGTAGGAAAATATTTGGACAAGATACAGCTATTTGGATATCTGGAATATGAGGGTGCAAAAAAAAAAAATAGAAATATTGAGAAAATCACCTTTAAAGTTGTCCAAAACAATCGTCAGGCCGTTGGCGCCCTCTGCAGGCATTTGTTATAATGGGTAATGTACATTAGCTCTGTGGTTATAATACATTATGTATTTTAACAGTTTTGTTCAGTAAAACCATATGATTCCTTGTTGTGACAGCCCTAAACAAAATATTAAGGTATTTCTGTTATTACTAGGGGTGCAATGGTTCAACTTACTTATGGTTTGGTTTGTATCACGGTTTTGGTACGACTGTGCTATATTTATGGAAAAATGTAAAATAAAAATAAATAAAATAAGAACAAATAATCTAACTACAAGCAACAGCACAAATAAATACAATAGAGTAAAGATACAAATAAAATAAACAGTGCTTTTCAGGTTTTTAGGTAGGTCTAACATTAGTTTTTAAGTACGGAAATTGAATAAAGTAGTGAAATGTAAAATAACATTGCATATTTGACTGTATAAATTAAAGATTAATCTTTATTAAAGTTACAAAAGCTATTGAATAAAGAGCAGCGAGTTATTTCCTTGTTGTTGCATTTGATTAACATTAAGATAGTGCTGTCACTTTAAAAGAATGCACTAATCCAGTGCACTATGTTGAGCCGGCTATGTCTACTAGGATACTTACCAAGATGGGCATTTTTACATCATTTTTTGTGTGAATTCAAACAAAATACTTCAAAGAGAGCTTAATATTTGTGCGCGTTCTGAGACGCGGGTTTGCACGAGCTCGCGTCGTCTGGCTCTTAAATGTATAAACTGGCAAAGGCTTAAGTGAGTTTAATTTAAACACAGATAGCAACGTGTGCTCTTCAGGTCTCACCTGCATACAAGCGTTATCAGCAAAGGGGTGATGATGGCAAAGGAATAAATGACTGATTGTTTGTCCACGTTTTTTTTTTCATCGCCGCTGTTGTACTAGGAAGCCAGAATGTGTATACAACAGAAACGTACATTATGTTTATCTTCCTGTTTGTTGTACATGCTATTATTTATTATATATATATATATATATATAATTGGGAAAGTGAAACCTCTGATGAACAACAATACATAACATATTGCACCGTGTCATTATTTATTTAATAAAAAATAAAGCCAAAATGGACAAGCCATGTGTGACCAAGTTATAGGACACCCTTACTCTAAACATAGGATTTAAGAGGGTAAATAGCAGTTAGACACTACTAATCAAATGCCTTTCATTAACTGATCATCAGCAAGAGTTAGCACATCTATAAAAGCAGACATTTTGGCAGTTTGCTGGTCTGGAGCTTTCATGTGTGTATTAACACAATGCCAAAGAGAAAAGACATCAGCAATGGTCTTGAAGAAGCTCAGAGATTACTCACAAGTGGAAGACATTCAACTCCTTCCAGGAGTGGATGTCCCAGGAAGTTCACCCCAAGATCAGACCATGTAATACTCAAAGAATTGGCAGACAACCCAAGAACTTCACCACACACTGGGCAGGCCACAGTTAACATTTCAGATGAAAAAATTCATGATATGAAAAATATGGGACAAGGATGGCATTTTTGGAAGGCTTGCCAGAAGAAAACCTCTTCTATCTAAAAAGCATGGCAGCATGGTTTAGGTTGTTCAGTTGCATCTAAACAAACCATAAGACTTCTAGAACAATGTCCTTTGAACAGACAAGACCACAGTGGAGATGTTTGACCATAATGCACATGGCCAAGTTTGGTGAAAACCTGTAGAGCATATCAGCACAAACACCTGCAGGTGGAGAGCTGATGACCTTGAGCTTGTTTTGTAGCCACATGACCTGGGACCTCACAGTCATTGAGGTGTCCATGAACTCCTCTGTATACCAAAGTATCCAAAGTCAAATGTGAGGCCATCCGTCCGTCAGCTAAAGCTTGACCAAAATTGGCTCATGCAACAGGACAATGACCCCAAGCACACCAGCAAATCTACAACAGAACGGCTGAAAATAAAAGAATTAAGTTGCAGTGGCCCAGTCAAAGTCCAGACCTCATAATGCACTCAAATGTTGTTGTGAGAGCTGTCCATAAACAAATGCCCACGAACCTCAATAAACTACAGCAACGTTGTAAAGAAGATTGGGCCAAAATTCCACCAGAACAATGGGAGAGACTGATAAAGTCATACAGGAAATTATTACTTCAAGTTATTACTGCTAAAAGTGGATCTACAAGCAATTGAATCATAGGGTGTCCTAACTTTGTCACACATGGCTTTTCCATCTTGGCTTTATTTTTGTTAAATAAATAATGACACAGTGTGATTTGTCATGTAATATTGTTTACTTGAAAATGTGTTTCCAAATGTTAAGACCTGCCAAGGACCATATAATTTTTTTATTATTTCCTGATACAGAAAACTGCAATTCAGTAGGGTGTCCTAACTTTTTCACATGACTGTATATTAAAGATGCGTTGGCAGATTTAAGTTGAACCACGGCCCAAGTGCGTGCCGAACCGTGGGTGGAAAACGGTACGGTTCGATTTTTTTTTTTTTACCGAGAACCGCTGCACCCCTAGTTATTACATTATATTGTTCCACGTGGATTTGCAATCGTTAGTGAGTTATGAAGGACAGTGTACAAAATGCTAGTTGCCCTTGGTCTTCCCTGTATGCAACAGATTTGTTGTTGTCTTCTTATGTGTTTGTTTCAGGCTCCTTGATTTTAGTCTCTAAAATCATGCTGAGATGATTAGTTCAAAACATGAACTAAATGTAACATTCAAATGTGTTCATCAAAATGTTATGTGTTGTCAGATAGCATGAGACACCGTACACAAACAAGAGTGTGCTGCAACCTTCCCAAAGGTCTCAGTGTAAACAAGTGCTCTTTGACAATGTGGCACACTGACACAGAACACTGTCAATCAGGTGATTTGTAGCTAGCCTAGTACACTGTGTTCATTGTGTCACGTCTTATACTATTGTCCTCCATGCAGCACGTCTCCCTTGCCGACAGTCACATGGGGGACTTGATTTACTCTAACCGTTCAATTATTAATGCAAAGCTGTTTAATCACCATTTAGCTTTGGGAAAGCAGTGATAAGAACTGGATCAGTGGGTAAAGTAAATACCTATCAGTGCTTTGCACCACTTTAGCCAATCAGATAAACAACTATATTGGCTTTGTTGTTCAAAGGAAACAATACAAAGTATTACATAATGTGGCGGTGCATTATGGCTGTGTTTCTCTAATGAGGCTGGGTATTGGTAGAGATCTCACAATTCAGTTTGATTCACAAGATTCGATTTGATTTAGTATTGTTTCCTTTGAAAATTGTGATCCACATTTAATAATCAATAATTAAGTCACATTACATCAGTTGTATATAGGCCAGTCTAAAAATAAACCCTGACTGTTTGTTTACTCTCAAAAACAGGTATGCACAAAGTCTGATGGAGCTTGTTGACTTTTTGGAGAAAGACCCTGATGATAAAAAAATCCTAACTAAGTAAGTACAGTATTCAGGAATATTCTTGGAAATCCAAAGTCCTGCATGTTTATCTCATGTTTAACTTGGCTGCAGCCTGCCTTAAATGACCTCTGATGGTGTGTTTAACTGATTGGCGTGTCTTTTAGATTCACAGAAACGCTGATCAATGTCAGGAACAGGCATAACAATGTGGTGCCCACTATGGCACAGGGAGTGCTGGAGTACAAGGAGGCCTTTGGCGTGGATCCCGTGACCAATCAGAACGTCCAGTATTTTTTGGACCGCTTCTACATGAGCCGAATCTCCACACGCATGCTGATGAATCAGCACAGTAAGTGTTCACGCCATGTACTAAAGCCCTGGCCAGGTAAAATAGATATTTCCTTAGTCTTAGTTGAAACAGTAGATTAGCAATCTGCTGATAATCTAATGTACCATAGCTTCATAAACAATACATATAAAATATATTTTAAAATTGTGTGGTATTCTGTCTAAATAAATTCAAATTGAAACACTAAAATTAATCATTTTAATTGCTTTCAGTGAATTTAGGCATTTTATTGCATTGAATAAAAAATTTTCATGTTTTTTTTTTTGCTCGCCAAGCCTGCATTTATTTGATCCAAAGTACAGCACAATTTATTTATTTTTTACTAGTAAAAATAACTGTTTTCTATTTTAATATATTTTAAAATGAAATTTATTCTTGTGAATTCAAAGCTGAATTTTAACCATCATTACTCCAGTAACATGATCCTTCAGACATCAATATTCTGATTTGCTGCTCAAAAACAAATTATTATTATTATTTTGAAATCAGGTTTTCAGGTTTCTTTGATGCATAGAAAGTTCAGAAGAACAACATTTATCTGAAATAGAAATCTTTTGTAACATTGTAAATGTCTTTATCATCACTTTAGGTCAATTTAAAGCATCCTTGCTAAATAAAAATAGGAATTTCTAGAATTTCTTTCCCAACAACAACAAAAAATTTTACTGACCCCAAGCATTTGAATGGTATAGTGTATAATGTTACAAAAGATTTTATTTCAGATAAATGCTGATCTTTGGATCATTCTATTCATCAAAGAATCCTGAAAAACATGTACTCTGCTGTTTTAAATATTGATAAGAATAATTTAAAAATGTTTCTTAAACAGCAAGTTATTAGCATATGATTTCTGAAGGATCATGTGACACTGAAGACTGGAGTAATGATGCTAAAAATGTAGATTTGATCACAGAAATAAATCACATTTTAAAATATATTCAAATAGAAAAAGTTATTTTAAATAGTAAAAATCATGTTTTTGCTGTACTTTAAATCAAATAAATGCAGGCCTGGTGAGCATGTATTTATTTTAGCATTTTTCAACAGTCATTACTCGAGTTTTCAGACACATTATTTTTTTTTTTTCATGATTCTTTGATAAACAAAGTTAAAGTCATTTGTAACATTATAAATGTATTTACTGTCACTTTTGATGACTTTACTATGTCCTTGTTTAAAAAAAGTATTAATAAAAAACAAAATCTTGGAAGTGCACATCCAATATTAAGGAAAACAGTTCATTAAGAATCACTAAAATAAGCAAATAACTGATTTAATACATGCATCCCTACAAATAAAATGTACTAATAATGTGTGTCCATTTTAGCATTAATCTTTGATGGCAGCACCAATCCAGCCCACCCCAAACACATTGGCAGTATCGACCCAAACTGTGACGTTGTGGGGGTTGTAAAAGGTAATTAACCATTTTTTTGCCTGATTAACACTGTTACGTACTTTGTGAAAGAAAGGCAATAAACTGTGGGTGAAGTGGACATTGTAGGCCCTACATGGGTCGACTCACGCTGTGTCTCTCTCTTTCTCTGTCTAGATGCCTATGAGAGTGCCAAGATGCTGTGTGATCAGTACTACTTGACCTCTCCCGAAGTGGAAATCAAACAAGTGAACTGTGAGCGAGAATTTTCTCTCTCAAACTTTCAGTCTTTGTGTGTCCTGGGCATGGTGAGTCATGAGTTAGTCAGAAAACCTGAACTCCAAAGTGGAGCTCTCTACACAATTATTTACACTTATTTATAGTTTTATTGATTCCATGTTGGTCTATAATTGTTTGACAGTATGGAATAGTGCCAATAAAATATGTTGGGTGGGGATTATGGGTATGTTCTTAAATCACATATCCGTGTAGACAGACAGTAATAGCACTTCATAATCTTATCACACAGTCTATGAAGAAACATATTGGATGATAGGGACAGCGCTGTGTACTCACTTGCATAATGGCAGTATGCTGGCATGATCTCTCATTTTATCTCTTTGACATGTAAATAGCAGTGTACTATTGTGTCAAGGAAAGAGAACCTATAAGGTTGAGTGAGCACCGTTGCGGCTGGTCTCCCTTTTACCAACACATAGTAACAAATTAGCCAGCATAACCTTTATCATGTACTTCATACCTGACTAGTTTGGCCAACATGCCAGTGTTGATTTCTTCTTTGCAGTCTTAAAATAACAAATTCATGTGGGCTTTATGCTATAAACTTGTTTTTTGGGTTACTCAGCTTTTACTGAATTGATATATCTGTTGTTTTGCAGCTAAAGGACCCAGTGACCCTATTCATATAGTTTATGTGCCTTCACATCTGTACCACATGCTCTTTGAGCTCTTCAAGGTACTTGAATCACTTTATAGTAGCTATAGCCTACACAATAATAGTCTTGTTTAAAAAAATACAAATATAATTTCAAACCTGTATGACTTATTTTCTTCTGCAGAACACAAAATGAGATTTTACAGAATGTTGGTGCATCGCAATTGAGATTTAGGAGCTAGATTTTTAGTGAATAATGACTAAAACTTTGTTGCTCATCTAAAGCTATTGTATGGATTCAGAAGACTTGGAATATAGTGCAAGAGGGGTATGGACTATTTAATGGTCCTTTTTTATTAAATGCAAAAGAGCAACACTGACATTCAGCTAAACGTCTACTTTTGTGTTCCACAGAAGAAAGAAAGTCAGATGGGTTTGGAATGACTTGACCATCAAGCTTTTGATGATATTATTATTTTTTCTCTATAACAGAATGCAATGAGAGCAACTGTGGAAACCCATGAGACCAGTCTACATCTCCCACCAATTAAAGTGAGAGTTTCTCTAGGAAACGAAGATCTGACCATCAAGGTGAGCTTTTTTTTTTAAAGGCGAAGTTCACATTCAGAATAAAAAAAATCCTGATAATTGTCTTTCTTTCTTTAGTCACAAAGAAATTAAGGTTTTTGAGGAAAACATTCCACGATTTTTCTCTATATAGTGGTTTTCTATGGTAGCCAACAGTTTGAAGGTCCAGCTTGGCACATAATGTAATCACGTTAAAAAGGTCATGTGCAGTTAGTAGGGAGTAGTATTTTATTCAACTGAAAAACACAAAATGCAAAAAAAAAATATTTATGTGCATTTTGATATAAACTTGTACCTTTTTAAATTAAATTTATATTTTAATGAATTATAAGCATAAACATTTAAACTAAAGCTGCATGATTCTGGATAAATTGAAATTTACAATTTTTTAAAATAAATTGAAGATCACGATTCTCTCATGATTCTGAAGAAAAAAAAGATTAAAAATCTAAACAAAATAAAACGTAATTTACTAGTGGTTCTGACACAAAGTTCATTTCTTAAGTCTTTTAAAAAAATACATTTGATCAAAAATTTAAAAAATGAAGTCAGTGCTTCAATTAATAAAGGCTTGTTTCACTACTGGAATCTCCTGAATGAATGATTCAATGATAAATACTTTTTTTTTTTTTTTTTTAACGTGAAGTTGTTGCCACCTCCTGGCGGAAGAGGATAAGCATTACAATACATACAACTGTTAAGATAATTTCATTTTGATCGCTACTGTAGGCAATAAGTGTTTATACCCGAACTCTAAACTTTTATTCCAGTACTTCTGTTATTTAAATGTTTGTAACGCAGAAATAATGATCATTATTTGATTGAAAAGACTGTGTTGCTCTTTCTGGATCAGCAGCAGCAGGAATGCCTTTAACACCTGTTTCACATCGTAAGCGTCAGTGGAGTGTGAGCAGCGTGTATAGAACGGTCGTAATAGACACCTCTGAATCATTGTCATTCAGGAATAAGATTGTGAATCTTTTAAGGATTAATTGTGCAACTCTAATGTAAACACTGCAAAATGTTTTGCAAGGATATCGTCATGTCACAAATCTCCTCACATCCTTAGCAGTTAGTGCTTCATCTGTGTACTCTGGTTCAGAAAGTAGGTTAACTCCATCTCATTTTCTCCTTCAAACTTCAAAATCTTCCAAAATTATTGTTTTACCTTTTTTTGTAAAGGGCATTTGACTTTCTTTGCACGTTCACACTGTAAACACTAAGTCAGTACTTCCACCTACGTCACGTGCAACCTTTCCAACATGACTTTGTTATGTGTGAGGTCAGACAAGCATTTGTGGTTAAAAAGTACATACATTTGTATTATTTTAAGAAAATTACAGATTGTTTCGCTAGACAAGACCCTTATTCCTCACCTGTGATCATGCTGAGTCCTTTGAAGCTGCACTGAAACTGGAACATGGAGAAATCTGGAATGTTTTTTCTCAAAAAAATGCATTTCTTTGTGACTGAAGCAAGAAAGACAAACTTCTTGGATGACAAGGAAGTGAAATAATTGTGTAACACCTCAGCGCTTATGCTTTCTCAGATGCACAGATATAACGGGTCATCAAAAGTTGAATATTTCATCTCTGTTTTAACTTGCAACACACTGGCAAAAGCCGAGCCAAAACATGTTTGTAATGACTCTTGTGATGTATTAGATGTCTGACAGAGGAGGTGGGGTTCCTTTGAGGAAAATCGAAAGGCTTTTCAGCTACATGTATTCAACTGCACCGAGTCCTGTGGCTGAAAACACCCGTAATGCTCCACTGGTAAGAACCAAGGCACACTTTATGCAGATTGTCTTTGTTGTGCAATGACTGTAAATCTTTGATCCACAGTCATGTTTTTAGGTAAACTGTGAGCTTACAGGATTATAAATGAACAGAATTACCTAAAGTCAGTTTGTTCTTTACACCAGATTAGTATTGTAATGCTTTCTTTTTCTCTCACGCATTTACTATGGCTTTCTTTCTTCGCAGGCTGGTTTTGGCTATGGCCTTCCTATTTCCCGTCTATATGCCAAGTACTTCCAGGGAGATCTGCAGCTCTACTCTATGGAGGGATACGGCACGTCGGCAGTCATATTCCTAAAGGTACATTCTAGTACTACTTAGTGAGAAGCCTCGCTGCCTACTACTTAGGCAGCTACTTTTCTAACACCATGTCCTAACTACATGTGATGCAACAAGATTCCAGCGTCAAACTATTTGGCTGTTTACACCAGATGTGATGCAACAGCAGAATCACTGAAATATCAGTTTATATTCTAATTCATAAACATTTTTAACATTGTTAAAACTACATACTCAGTGACTGATACCATCTTTGTCATGGAAAACACTTGTTTTGCACGTAGCACAGCAACTTCATATGTGCGTGTAACCTGTTAATAATTTTACCAGTTAATAACGCCCTCCCCTAATCCATCTGTTGTGATAATCCCAGAGGTAAACCGATGTAACGGATCGGCAAACTATTGGTTATCAGCAAAAAAGTCCTTGCCAATGGTTTTTCTGGGTTGCGTCTGTTGCTGAAGAGGCTGAGAAGGCTCCGCTGTCATTATACAGTATGAGAGCCATAGATATGTATGATGAGAGCGGCCTCTAGAGGCGGAAATCATTGACAACACGTGCTGTTTGTTTGCACACGTGATACTATGCGCTGGACACTTCAAATGCGGATTTAAAATATCGATAACAACCTATAGTGCATGTTTTCATATCATTATTTAGTAAGTACTTTGTTGACTAGATGCTGCATTAGTAGAGAAAGCACAGCACTATGTTTGCTATCAAGGCTGAGAGAACGCGAACATTAGCCGCACCTCAAGAGGTTAAAACAATGTGACCAAAACAGTAAGTCCAACCCAAATGTTTAATGTCAAGATTGTAACAATCTATTTGCATTAGTTTATATCCAACTAATCACATTATTGCATTTGTTAGCATATATAAAGCTAGTGATGTGAGACAGCATCACAGAGCGCTATCACAGATTTTTACATTAAATACATCATATCTGTCGCAAATCGATGTAAATGTACATAAAGACTTCACCATGGGCTGGAAGATTGTGTGTATTGTGCATTTTTAGCAAAACGTTTTTCATTCCGTGGCTCTAATAAAGTCTGTATGTTTCATATAGAGAGCTATAATATAGATCACGCTTTCTCTCTCCATTTGCTCTGTTGTTTTAACACCGAACTTCAAATTCATCTGTGCCACTTGATCATTCTTGAAGTAAACTTAAATAAACAGTTTTAGACCGCTGTTTAAACTGAATGTGACGCGTCCGGTGTGTGATAACTGATACGAGATCTCCTGAACGCGGCGCTGGGCTTTTGCTCGGTTTGTGACTAAAATATTTTGTTATTTTGATTAGATATTCATCAAGTGTTCTAGAATAGAAGCAGTTAAACTGTGAGACTATACATACAATATCCATATGATGTAATTTTAATACTATGGCTTTTGTGTAGATGTTTAAAGACTGCTGATATGAAATAGTAACATTTTACAATAAGAGTCCATTTGGAGCATTAACTACGATTAATAAAAGCTGTAGAATAAAAAAGTATTGTTCCTTATTAGTGTGTTAATTTCAACATTTACTGATATTTTTAAATATATAATTAATATTAATACATTTATTATTTTACAAAGTATGGTTCAGTCCCTTTTTAAATAGTAGACCACTGTTTAGTTTCCATTCGGTATCCATTTTAAAAACAGTCAGTCGATTAATCGGTCAGTATGTGGTCCAACCTAGCTATAATGTCTCCTATTGAAATGACTGGATTTTACCCTTGAAAATTTTCCAAACTGCTGTAAATATATCCGCACCTTTAGAATTTGTCTGAAATTTTACACAAATTCATAAATATGTTACAAATCTTGAATTCACACTCGCTCTGTTGTCTTTTACCCCCTCCTTTTTTAACAGGCCTTATCCACTGAATCAATAGAAAGACTTCCTGTTTTCAACAAGTCAGCCTTAAGGCATTATCAAACGAGCATGGAGGCAGATGACTGGTGCATCCCTAGCAGCGAGCCCAAGAAACTGGGAAAGTACGAGTACAGTGTTTGAGAGGAAGAAGATGCTCATACGATAAACATAAGGACTGAATTGGGCTTTGAACTACAGTGGAGTTCAGTTGGGTTAACTACGTATGTGACTGTTGAGGTATTTCAAAAGCATGGTATTATCAAAGGGTTGATAATTGACTTCATGAATGTTACAGTCTGAATAACAAGGGCATTTTGTCTTCCACAGCCCACATTGCTTATAATACACCACACACTTCATTTGCGGTGCTAACTTTTTCATCTTCACAAGACTGTGATGTCAGAAACTTCAGTCAGATGTACTGATGCTGATTGGTTGTTTGAGCACGTGTTGATTCCTATACATTACCACAGATTTGAACTGATTCTGTAAGTGTGTTTTAGAGTATGTGAACTTGTGTTTTAGTCAGTGGGGCCAAGTTACCAGCTTTGTGTGAGTGGGAGAACACACAAGGAACTGAAAGAAACCAAGGCTTTTTATATTTCTATGGTTAAAAATGCATTCGCAATGCAAATGTTAGAATGGCCATAGTTGTGTTGCTCGATTGCAATCTTGAATTGTTCGTCTAACAGTTGGAGCTACTGTCTAACACTCCATTTAGTTTTGAGTGGAAAAATGTGATGCTATCAATGAGGCCAAATCATTTCATAAACATGCAAGTTACTTCACTAACATTAAAAACTATTTTAATGAGACACTAATATGTAATGATAACAGACAGAGTTGTGTCAGAAGAAACCAACAAAGTAAGTTTGGGCCCATATTCGTTACTATGTTATTCATTTATTTAAAACTGGCTAAATGGATTACACAGTGTTGTTCTTTGTTATGTGTGAAGCTTTTTATGACCACAAAAAATTATGAATTTTGTGACAATTTCAGCATTTCAGGTATTCTGTATGAACAAAAATTATATGTAGCTCTATTTGATTTTTTTTCTTCTTTTTTTAAAGCATGAAAACACTGACGAGGCAGTATTTTCATTTGCGTATAAATGAAAGATACATGAAATGGCTTGTTTTTAAATGTGTTATCTCAGGATTGTGCAGATTTGCCTTTTTAGTTTTGTCTGTTTTTTTTATTTTCAGTCATTTAATTTTGTTTTTGTTGTCAGTTTGTTTTAATTTGACTGTAATATTTACAAAGCTGGCTTTTTGAAAGCAATGTGAAGGACCTGTATGATTTGTAAGGGAACTCAAGTGGCAGCAGCTGCTCTGTTTCGAGTGACACTCGTCAAACTCTGAGTGCAAGCAGTTTGCTCTGCTAACCTCGTTCGGAGATGGAAGCATTTAGACAACCTCAATAGATCATTTGCACATTTCAAGCTATAATCAAGAACTGACATGTTGATGTTATTCATTCTTACCTCATAAGCTTCATTTGCAGTCGTGGAGAGCTTGACATCCCCGTCCTCATGAAATCACACCTGCTTCTTGACGAGGTCTAGATTCACAAAGAAGCAACTGTGTTAATGGATGCTCAGCACTATTCATGAAACTCACTTGTTCAGTGAAAGTGCCATTTTGTGTACTATTAAAACAGTGAATGAAGAAAAAAATTGGTTTCTTGTCTTTTTTAACTAGAATTTTATTAAATGGAACAGTCTAGCTTAGACATTCCTCTAAATTTCTCTAAGAAAATTGGTCAAAATAGGTTTGAGACAACATGAGGGTGAGAGAAAGGAGAAATTTCTTTCCCAAGCCTTTAAAAGGTATAGTGTAAACCATTTCGAAATGGGTTAAACAATCAGATCGGTTGAACTATTTCGAGTTGGTGTTTTAGAATATTGTTTGCTGTGTAGCCTGGGGTATCTAGCAGGAGAGCTAAATTTTTACTTAAGGACAGGGTCTTGGCACAGATCCTGTGTTTATTTCTGGCCTGTAGCCATAAGCCAGGAACAAAATGATCCGTCTTTTCTTTTGCACGTCTCTCCTAACAGCATTTGATCTGGTGGCTGTGACTGGTGGCCACGCCCCCCTTGGAAAATTGTGCTATTTTAAGAACCATAACCACACCGCCTGACCTGTCAGTCATTCACACAATGTACTGTTTTGAAAACCGTACAACCGCACAAATGTCCACAGAAACTAGCATACACAGTGCTTGTTGCTCTACATGGTGGACTTCATTAATGTGCTTGAAATATAAAATATAATTTAATTTAACCTCATCCAACTAAAAGTTGGTCTTTACCTTTACTGGGTCAGAGGCTAATTTGTTGGTGACTGTTTCTCTGTTGTATCTCTTCTGTAGAGAATAAGTAGAAACAGGCGGTCCTCTGGGAAGACGAATCATTGCTTCCAGGTGACACTGTGTGGGTTACAGGGAGAAAGGAAGAACAGATATCCTAAACACACACCACCCAGCTATCACAGAACTCATCATTAAAGCAGATGGCAACCTTAAATTAAAGCTGACTAGATTGAAAAGAGCACCACCACTTTTAAAAAATAGTTTACCAAATGCTAAGGCCACAGTGATACTGCACCTCAAAGGCTGAAAGAACATACATAAGACAAAAGTTTACATACGCCTTGCAGAATCTGCTAAATGTTAATTATTTTAACAAAATAAGAGGGATCGTACAAAATACATGCTATTTTTTATTTAGTACTTACTTAAATAGGATATTTTACACAAAAGACGTTTATATATTGTCCACAAGAGAAAATAATAGTTGAATTTGACCCTGTTTTTTTCAATAGTTAAAAAAACCCTGTTCAAAAGTTTTCATACACTGATACACTTAATTCTTAATATGGTGTTGTTACCTGAATGATCCACAGCTGTTTTGTTTGTTTGTTTATTTGTTTTGTTTAGTGATAGTTGTTAATGAGTCCCTTGTTTGTCCTGAACGGTTACACTGCCCGCTGTTCTTCAGAAAAATCCTTCAGGTCCCACAAATTGTTCGGTTTTTCATCATTTTTTGTGTATTTGAACCCGTTCCAACAATGACATAACAATGATATATAATTTTGAGACCCATCTTTTCAAACTAAGGACGACTGAAGGCCTCATATGCAACTATTACAATAGATTCAATTTTTTTCATTTGAAGATCAGGGTAAAATTTACTTATTTTGTCTTCTGGGAAACATGTATCTTCTGTAGCTTCTGAAGTACTAAATAAAAAAAAAACTGTATTTAGGCAAAATAAGAACAATGTTCCAATTGTTCTGTTCCAATGTTTATACCCCGACTCTTAATGCATCATTTTTCCTTCTGAACCATCAGTGAGCGTTTGAACTTCCTGTAATAGTTGCATATGAGTCCCTCAGTTTTCTTCAGGTTAACAGTTCAGGACAAACAAGGGACTTATGAACATCTATCAATAAAAAAAAAAAAACCTGCTGTGTGCTGTGGATTATTCAGGTAACAACAGAGAATTTAACGGTAAACTTTTGAACATGGTAATTTTTATAAATTCATCTATTTTTTTTAACGGACTATAACTTCTTTTATGTTAAATATCGTATTCAGGTCAGTACTAAATAAAAAAATAACATGCATTTTGTATGATCCCTCTTATGTTGGTAAATTAATTGGCATTTAGCAAATTCTGCAAGGTGTATGTAAACTTTTGACCCCAACTGTATATTTAGTCACATAACTTCTAATATTACTGATAAAAACCCATACTAAATTTGTAAGCAGCTTTTTATTGTACTGTACATATCCCCATCTCCTGTGCTCTTATTTATTATTACGGCTAACAAGTAGCTACATATGGTCCTATGTAGTACTGAAAAACAGTGTACAGTATACTTACATTGTAGCCACCTTATTTTTCAATGCGGAAGCCATTTTCTGACTTCCGGTTCATTAGTCGCTGTAGGGAAATCGGAAGAATAACAAAGTGCAGTAAACGGTAAAACAGTTTGCACTACAAACCTGTGTGTGTTCATAATTAATACATTAAAATAAGGATAGTATACACCAGGTTGCAATATCTAGCAGCAAAACGAGCCGCTTTGTACAGCTAAAAATAGCTTGAAGCGGATGAGACCTGAAAACTCGCACATAAAATGTACAAATGATTATAAATGAGTGGAAAAATAAAATAATTATTTTTCCACTCTTACGGGAAAAATAAGGTGGATAGCTGGAAATCTGGAAAATGTAAGGACTTGTGAATGAAACGACATTGAATGACGGGTGATCATAACAAAGTGAATTTCCATGACTCACTTACCTTACAAAAGACTCTTTTTGACACCTACACTGGCAAAACGACGGAACCTAGAAGAGATTCACAAATGAACCTGAACAAATCTTTTTGCTGGACAGATTCAAAAGAATCGAGTCACTGAGGTTTACATAATCTTAATTTGTTGCACGGAAGTGAACAAGAACGACTCGTTCACTTAGATATTTATTATAAAACAATTCTTTCGTTTTCATTCGTTTTGATCCAAGTGAAACAAATGAGAATGTGTACTTATTCGGGTAAAGTATAATTATCTCTGTAAGGTCTTGTGGCTGTTGGGAATGTAGAATTTAAAACTGGAGTCCACAGAATTCCAAGCATTCATCCAGTTCAAGCATATTACCTTTATTCTTAATCTCAGATTCTAAAACTCCTGAGAGTGATTTAACTTGTCAGAAATGACCTTTAAAACCCCTTTCATATCTTAAACTAAATAAAGCCGCGCTAAAGAGGATCCATGACTATTGTGTGTGCTCTCATTATTTAGGGTTAAACCCTGATAAGCACTTCAGTTTTTCTTTTGACAAAGAGACTAATGCTTAGACGTCTCATCCTATTCAGCTGTTATCTGTAAAGTGCTGTTGGCGTACTCCCTGATATTATCCTCTTACGCTAAACATTGGCTTTCCATTGTTCGTTTCCCCTTCAAAAAATGATCTACAGTCTTAGCAAGACAAGTTTAAGACCTGAGGTAGATTACACAGCGCAGATCTTGATAGTCTTTTCATTATATGCACGGATGTGGAAAGACCAATAACTTTCACATGTATAATATTTAGAATATATTAAATATCAAATTATTCGTCGTTAATATATTAAATGTTTTTATTAATAATACACATTAAAAACATCAGCATTATTAATGTTCCCTGCTACAGGATCAAATAAAGAAAAAATATTTTAAAAAGATAATTTCAGAGCATTGTTTACATTGTAACAAAATCTGAATGTAGAAACAATGTCAGTATATGATTCCTACAGGCTCCAGAAGTATGTATTTCTTCACTGATGAAGGGAGGAGGAGTTGCTGGACACCCAGTTCACAGCGTTTCGCCATTGCAGCACGTATTGCACATCTGGCCAGATGCTGTAGAGTGCGTGGATTGTTGGTGCAGACGGCAAACAAAGAATCATAGAAATTCCTGTACCTCTAAATGAAGAAAAAGAAACAAGGCTGAAAAAACAATTCACTAATAAATTGTGTGCTACATTCAAGCCAAAATATTTAGTTTGAAATGCAAAAAATAACAAGAATACTTAAAGCACAATAGCTGTCTTGTTTCAAGTAAAAAAAATATCTAGTGCCATTTTCTGTACTATTAAAATAATTAATTAATATTCTTAATACTGTGTTGTTATCCACGGCTCCACAGCTGTGTTTTGTTTGGTTTGGTTTTTTTTTGTTCTGAACAGTTAAACTGCCCACTGTTCTTCAGAAAAATCCTTCAGGTCCCACAAATTCTTTGGTTTTCAGCATTTTTGTTAAAACAACTGAGGGACTCATATGCAACTATTACAGAAGGTTTAAATGCTCACCTATGCTCCAGAAGGAAACACAATCAAACACAGAGTCAAGGGGTGAAAACTTTTTGAAGATAAGGGTAAATTTAACTTATTTTGTCCTCTGAGAAACATTTAAGTATCTTCTGTAGCCTCGGAAGGGCAGGACTAAACGAAAAAAATATATGTTAATTAGGCAAAATAAGAAAAATGTACAGATCTTCATTCTGTTCAAAAGTTTTCCCCCCCAGCTCTTACTGCATCGTTTTTACTTATGACACATCAGTGAGCGTTTGAACCTTCTGCAATAGTTGCATATGAGTCCCTCAGTTGTCTTCAATGTGAAAAGATGGATCTCAAAATCGTACAGTTAAACAAAAATGCTGAAAAACCAAAGAATTTGTTGAATCTGAAGAAGTTTTCTGAAGAACAGCGGGCAGCTTAACTCATGAACTCAAGAACAACTATCACTAAACAAAAAGAAAACAGCTGTGGATCATTCAGGTAACAACACATTATTAAGAATCAAGTGTATGTAAACTTTTGAACGGGTCATTTTTATAAATTCAACTATTATTTTCTCTTATATGTAAACATCTTTTATTTGAGATATCTTATTTAGGTCAGTGCTAAATAAAATATAACATGCATTTTGTGTGACCCCTCTTGTTTTGGTAAAATAATTAACATTATGCAGATTATGCAAGGTGTGTGTAAATATAAAAAAAGTTTATTTCTGACCTCATATACGGCTTCAGGAATCGCAGCCCTCCATTTTTTAGTGTACTTGATATGTTCATAAGAATTGACCATTACCTCCACTGCCCTGGGGTATTCATAGCACGCCTGCAACACCTACTTAAGACAACCAAAAAGAACAACATTAATATTTTAAGACCCATAAACATTCTGGTCAACCACAAAATCCCCACTGACATCTTTACTCTAGTAAATATTGAATAATAAAGCAGTTTGGCTGAGCGTTGTACCTTGTGAAACTGTGGTGGATACACTCGTGCTGCTCCGTAGTTCAATAGCAGCTGATAGCAGCGTTCAGGAATGGCCCACGGCCTGATCTGCGTCACCTTCAGCAAATACTGCAGAGCTGCGCATCCATTGATATCCATAGTATTAGTCTCGGCACCGGCCTCCAGCAACATCTGAATAAGCACATGGTCACAGTTCCAGCAAGCTTTGTGCAGCGACGTCTTCTTGTCTTCCTCATATGAATGTGGGTTAGCGTTGTGGTCCAACAAGATCCGACAGACAAGATGGTGGTCAGAGCTGTAGGTCCGCTCGCGAATATCCATAGCCCAGAATGCAGCAGTGACCAAAGGTGTCTCCATGTAGCCGTTGACTGCATTGATATCTGCTCCATGGGCTATGTAGAAAGCCACCAGCTCTGGGATACCATAACGGGCCGCGGTGTGCAGAGGGGTGTCCTGGTTCTCCTCACTGGGCTTGTTGATATTTGCCCCTGCAGTAAGATTAGAAGTCTTTTGTGTTGTTTTGGACCTCATTGACTTTAATGATATGGACAAATACAATTACAGTTACATTTTATTTGTGTTCCACAGAAAAAAGAAAGTCATACATGTTTGGTATTACATGAGGGTGAGTAAATGTTGACAGAAATTTATTTTTAGGTGAACTATGAAAATTTTAGATTTAAATCTACATACCTTTGAGAATAAGATGTCTGGCGCAGTCCAGAGACTCTCGTGTAATGCAGTAGTGTAACGGAGTATGTCCGCTCAGGGACATGCTGTTGATTCGTGCGCCCCATTCCAGCAGAAGTCCCACACAGTCAGCATTAGACACCGTACAGGCCACATGTAGAGGGGTTTTCCCATTAGGTTTCCTGTTGACCGCTGCCCCGTTCTGCAGAAGGACTATGGCACTCTCCAATGCGTTGTACATCATACACACATGAAGACCCATAGCCCAGGATGTCTCCAATTTATAACTTGGTAGCCAGTAACCTGGTGAAACATAAGATTTATTTCACTAAATAGTCATAGAGGCTCAAAATAAAGATTTAAGGCTAAAATGGATATACATTTTATATAAATACATATGTATAGAGTATTTTCATGATGGGTCATCAATCAGCCATATTGGCGGCACAGTATGTAAACAATGCCGCTGAACTGAATGGAAATCACATATTTTGCTGATTATTGCTTCTAGAAATGGTCAATTATTGTCATGTTTTGGACTGTACTAATCAGTCAGGCCATGAAAAACATTTGGAGTACTAATTTGGAGCCAAAAGTTATAACAAATCAAGGTGAAGAGTGCAAAAAACTGTCTAAAGGATTTCCAGGGCAAGAATCGTGACAACATTATTATTATTTTTTTTTATTTGCGGTCAGGTAGGTGACATATTAGTCTAATTAGTCAATTATTATTAGTTAATTAGTAATTAATTCTGCTTGTAAGTATCTGTACCACCTATTAACTTTAGTTTGTCAAAACATTGTACCCTTTCCTGCTTAGCAGCTTCCACACGTTTTTGTTTACATCCGGGTAACTGATCAAAACGTTACTACGCGCAAACCATTTGTAGTGTTTTTGTTGTTAAAACAACTTTTGGTAACTGAAATAAAGCTTAAATATTAAAATTAGAAAGAAGAAATGCTGGCTTGGAAACTATCTGAAATAATAAGTTTGTTGAAGTATTACAATTATTAAAAGTAAAACATACATAATTAAAGTTATATACCTATTTAAAAATAAACTAATAAATATGACAAAAGTACATAACCAAATTACTAAAATTAAATTAGAACGAAACCTTTTCACCTTTTATTTTTCAGAGGTCGAGTGACATAAACTACTCAAGTCTCTTGATTCATTTGAGGTAAACATATCTTAGTGTATATCACACTGCTGATATCAAGGTCAATATCCAGTATCGATACAAGTTCAATATCAAGTATCAACCCTTACTGAGCGGACTTCACTGAAAGTGATTTCATAGACGACGTTTAATCTCTGTTACTGACAGTCTAGCTCCACCCTGTGGCTGGATAACTAACTGCAGTCACATATTATCATGATTTCTCTAGTAAAAGAGCGACTGTTGTGTCGTCAACATGAATTACCTTGCTTATACGAGGCAAGGATCATATCGCGGTCCTCCACGTCTAACACAGAGTCTATGTCAATGTTGGTGGTGCGAAGGATTTTTGCAATCTCAACTGCATCGTTACGCGTGAGCGCTTGTAGAAAGCGTGCCTTGAGAAGGTTAGCAGCTTCCCTCTGCGATAAAGTCCGGCTGTCTTCATCCGCTAAACCAAGAACTGCTCGCGGCCCGTTGCTCATGTCTCACACATACACCGATTAATCCGCAAGAAACACACTTTCGGTATGTTTAGATATTTCCAGAAAGCTTTGTGAATTCCAGTGGCCAGAAGCGTGTGTGAAACACAATCGGTGTCGAGTCAGTCACATCAGTCTGACTATTAATAGACTGTGAGGGGGAAAAGGTCAAAGCAAAGCCTACTGGACCAAAAAACGTTAAAAGTTCGCAAAAATTGATTACAATAGTAACTACACTAGCCCCCAAAATACTATTGGGTCATTCCTGGTATCCGGTAACATTTCAGCTCCATAATTCTTGGAAAAAAAGTTACGTTTTTCATGTTTTTAGCATTCGACCAAAATAGTGATACGTTTAAATGTTAGGAATACATATTGGCCAAGCTCAGAGACTCAAAAAATAATAATTAATTTATGGGTATATTCCACCCTGTTAGGGACATATCACAAAATGTTAATAATATAAATGCTAATCGATAATGAGATTTTCTTGGATGATATATGTCAATTATGCCATGATAGTATTTTTTATTACTAAAACAATAACAAAACAATTATTGATGAATAGAATATTTGGGAACAGAAAAAGTACCTGTTCTTAATAATCAAGATGTCTTGATTCCCAAATTTTCCAACAGAATGGTAAATAATACAAAACTTTTGCTCAAAAACATATATATGCTGTTAATGCTCCTCACAATAAGACAAAAGTATGCCAAATATTTAACTTTGCTGTCAAATTATTATTTAAAATGACTTGTCTAACAGGGTGGAGCACCAGTGTTAACAGGTTCTAACAGTGGATGAGCTTTCCGTCATTGTCCTGCATTGTTTGCCATCTGGAATGTGTGGAACTGCACCTGTATAATATTGATTCAAAACAATAAAAAAAATAGCTATGTGGCTATAGAAATAATTACAATTTAGAGAGGTCAGACATTAAATTAATTTTTATTTATAATTAATGAAAATAAAGATGCTAAGCAGACTAATCCTCATTATAGCTACAATTATCTCTGTTACCTTTGTTCTTTGATTTGATACTTTTTGCTGCTATGACTAAAGACCTGCTGCGCATAACTGAGGCACATCTCATTTTCTCACAACTCTTTAAGTTCATTTAAGCTGTTATTTAACTAATTTAAGACTGCACTTCAAAACACTGTTAAATATCTTTATATCTCCCTGCCATCTTTTTTCCTCCAAGCTTGGGTTCTGGAATTTCCACCCTGTTCATTTCACATTCCACCCAGTTAGGTTTATAGACCTATTATAACAGGGTGGAAAATTTTGAGCGAAGTTAGTCGTAGCTCTTTGAGTGATCAACATTTATCTACTACAGATAAACAGAAAAAAACAGATAAACATTCCCCATAACATAGCCTAACAAAGTGGATAAGTGTGACAAGCAGGATAACATTAAAAAAAAAAAAAAGAGGTAGAAGTTAGAACTGATGTTTACCTCAGCTTGTATTAAAGTGGGAAAAATAAACAATATCACTTCCTGAAACTGGTCTCAATGGAATTGCAGTCTATTTTGGAAGGAGAGAAAGTACATACTAACAGGGTGGAAGGTGACTTTAGGGACACAGTAAATAATTAAAATTGTAAAATAAAATAACTGTAGTTTCACATGATTTATATGTATGTTTAGATGCAGTTTAGCCTAGTCTCTAACATTATTTAAAAATATTTTGAGTTTTTTTTTATCATTAATGGTTATATTTATTGTGGAAGTTGATTACTTTGCACTGAGGACATGATCAAATTGAATGTCTACATCAATAAAAAGGTGTGTAAAATACAAAATAGTACTTTTAATGTCTATTATCTCTGTTAAGTGATAAATAAGACCTAAATATATAATTTAAGCCATTTCTTATACATATGTGACTCATTTTAGAGAAAATGACCGGAGGTCTCGCACATAAGCTTACTTACACATTGAAGTACCATGGTTTCTGGTTTTATTTATAGTAAAATTGTGGTTAATTTTCATAACAATTTAGTCTAAAGACGTCATATGTGACCCTGGGCCACAAAACCAGTCATACATCGCTGGGGTATATTTATAGCAATAGCCAAAAATACATTGTATGGGTCAAAATGATAGATTTTTCTTTTATGCCAAAAATCATTAGGATATAAAGTAAAGATCATGTTCCATGAAGATATTTTGTAAATTTCCTACCATAAATATATCAAAACTTAATTTTTAATAAGTAATATGCATTGCTAAGAACTTCATTTAGACAACTTCAAAGGCAATTTTTTTCTCATTATTTAATTTTTTTTACACCCTCAGATTCCAGATTCCATCAAATAGATGTATCTTGGCCAAATATTGTCCTATCATAACAAACCATACATCAATGGAAAGCTTTCAGATGATTTATAAATCTCAATTTCGTGGTGCAGGGTCACATATTATTGTATTATGATCTTATAGTACAGTACACACCTTGTTATTCGTCTTACCAGCCTTTTTGGAGGCCAAAATAAAACAAAATGTGACAGAGAGCAAGACATTACATCACGAAAAGGTGAAATAAAAATGAACACACCAATAAAGCTGAAATAAGACTTTCAATATTGTTTCCACAGGTCATTGAGTAGCACAACCGTTTTCAGATGTGCAATAAAAGTTCCAGAAGTATTATATCAAAACATTTAGAAGGGTTTCTTAAGGATTGTGTAACAATACTACTTCAAAACTGTTTCAAACAATATTACATAATGTTCAACACACTCATATGCTATTAAGTTTTATGCTTTGACAGTGTTCTTCATAAGTTTCAGAATGATCTGTTTATGGCTGCTTAGTTTTTCCCTAAAAAACTTTTCCATTATGTTTTCACACAAGTCTGAAATCTCAAAACCCCCACATTTGAATCCAACTGCTTGCACATGAAAAACTCGAGGCAGGTTTGGAATGATCTTTCATTGTATTTCTCTGACCAAATATGTCATTTGAAGTGTATTTACAGTCCAACATGACAAACTTTCACAAGGCTTTCAATTTTCCATGAACAAAAATAAAGGATAGAATTTAGTACTTTTGGAAAGAATGGGTATGGCACATTGAGGTCCCTCATGCGGGTATGACGAACAAAAATACACAGGTTAATGCTCTTTTCTCAGGTGTTGCGTGCAGTTCCTCTATATACCCTGACTGACTCTGCCATACAGTGAAAACAACAAATGACCCATGAAAGAGAACCACATTTCTGTCCTCAGATCCGTACGTGATTATCCCTGCACGCAGACACATTCAAACAGACAGACCCGGTCTTCGGTCTCCTCATGGAATCGATAAAAAAACGCCGGGATTAAAAGCTATTGCTTAACTTTCACATACAAAAGTCAGTATATCATAAATGAGTAGGCAGGTTAGATTTGGATCTACAGCAGGTTATGTTCTCAGCTGACTCATAGCAGAGGGCTAGAAAGGAGTTCGTAATGTTAAGACAAGCGTCGTTTTGCAATTACAACAATAAAGATATGTTCACAAGAGCATCGTGAGTTAATAAACAAACATACAATCTCCTAACTCTCCGACTTTTTGATTAAAGTTTTTTGGTAATCATTTTTTGCTTCGCAAATAAATACTGTGAACTGATTTACACATTTGATTGGGAACAAAAAATAAATAGACTATGACAGACTTCAAATGATTAGAGATAAATAATAATCCAGTAATTAGCAATAATATATTCTTAAATGGTCACATTTGAGTGCTTGTAATAAATCCACAGGGTCATGAGGCACTGCCTAATGTCCTCTGTACAGTGCCCAAGTACCACTGAAGCTGCCTTCGTGTTGCTTATGGAAAAACTCAGTAATTCAAATGTAAACATGAACGATATGCATCATCACAGATGGGAAAACAGCATGTTTACAAGAATGCAAGACTAGGGTTAATATGAGTCATCAAAGTGGAATCTGAAATGCAAAACGACGTATGTAGGCTACTGTGTTTTGTATACTTACAATTGATACTTATGGGAAATGTGTTGCATAAATTGAAAAATACAACCAAGATAAACTGATAAGAGGCGATACTGGTTAGTCTATGCAGTAAATTCGATTACAAAAGACTTATTTACTACATCATGGTGCTCTCTTTGTGAGTCTGACAAGTAACTGATAAAAACAATGGGATCAAACTGAATCAAACCTAGCCTGATGAAATAACATACACTACTTTTTAAAAGTTTAGGGTCAGTATATCTCTGCACCTAAGCTGCATTTATTTGACCAAACATTGAGTAAAAACAACGCTATGGTGAAATATTATTACCATTTAAAATACTAAGTTTTCTATTTTATTACACTCTTAAAATAACGGTGCTTCATGATGCCATAGAAGAACCTTTTTTTGTTTTGTTTGTTTAAATGGATCCATAAAGAACCTTTAACACCTGAAGAACTTTTCTGTTGCACAGAAGGTACTTAGCCCAGTTCAGATTGTCAGCCCAAATCCGATTTTGTGCATATCCGGATGGAATCTGATTTGAATAACTGACTGTCCACAATGTGTATCACAACTGTTCATATCCGATTTGTGTGTCCATAAGTATGGCAAGCCGTTTTGACTTCTATTCATTCGCAGGATATGAATTCTTGATATCAAAAATTCAATTTTCACTAGTTAAATGTCACCATAGACTCCCATTCAGATGTAATTGTTGATATCTGTAAATGTATTTCACCATGTTACATTTCTTATTTTTGATATCCGAAAATGTATTTCTGTTATCAATCATTAGGAGAGTAATTTCAGATATATCTAAAATGGCATTCTTACTAGTAACAATCCCACTCATGATATCAGAAATGAACATCGTCACTAGTAGCAACTGAATTGTTGATATCAAGAACGGACATTTGCACTAGTAACCACATAATTATTGATATCAAAAATAAAGTTTTTACTAGTGAGAATTGTATTTCTGATATGTGAAATTGGAATTTTAACTAGTAAGAAGTGAATTCTTGATATCAACAATTAAATCTGAATGGGAGTCTATGGTGATATTTAACTAGTGAAAATACAATTCTTGATGTCAACAATTATAGTTTCTACTAGTTGAAATTCAATTCTTGATATCAATAATTCAGTTTCTGCGAGTGATGACTTCATTGTTGATATCAATAATTAACCTTTTTACTAGTGGAAATGTAATTCCTGATATCAAAAATCGCCATTGTTACTAGTGAAAATACAATTCTTGATATCAAGAATTATAATTTTAACTAGTGAAAATGGAATTGTTGATATCAAGAATTCACATCCTGCGAATGAATAAAAGTCAAAACAGCTTGCCATACATAAGCGCTCTTTCCTTTAACGTAATGTGCGTTGGTTTCTATGGCAATGCCTTTGCTTTGTTATGCCACTATTAAAAACAGAAATACAGTTTGCAATATAGACACAATCGCACTTGATTATTGTCATTGCAGTCGCGTTGGATTATTTTGTCTTCTGAGGCAGCGGCATAAATGCAACGTGAAAAAGCTACGCTAAATCTGATCTGACCGCTCAGACTCAAACGCATTTCCAGAAATCCAATTTGAATAGGATTCCAAACCACATACGAATGTAGCTTGAAGCGGATTTGCACAAATCGGATTTCATGTAGTTCCTTGCTGTTCAGACTATCTAAATATGATCAGTTTTCAATCGGATTTGCATAAAAATAGGATTTGGGCTGACAGTCTGAATGGGGCTTGAAAAGAAGGCTCTTCAGATTCTAAAAAAAGGTTCAGATTCTGAACCTTTGACTGAATGGTTCTTCGTGGAACCAAAAATGGTTCTTCTATGGCATTGCTGTGAAGAACCTTTTAAAGCACCTTTATTTTAAAATGTAATTTTCAGCATCGTTACTCCAGTTTTCAGTCTCACATGATCCTTCAGAAATCATTCTAATATGCTGATTTGCTGCTTAGGAAACAATTATTATAAGTATTGAAAACAGCACTGCTTAATAGTTTTTTTTAGTTCTTTGATGAATAGTAGGTTCTAAACAACAGCATTTATTTGTAACATTTTAAATGTCTTTACGGTCACTTTGGATCAATTTAATGCATCCTTGCTGATTAAAAGCGTTTATTTCTTTTAGAAATCCTACTGACCCCAAACTGTCAAATGGTAGTGTACTGTACATAAATAGGTCCGTTTTAAGTGCACATCTGTCAGATGCTCTACAACATCTGGAAGCCGATAAAACAGATGCGTTCACACAATCGGTGCGATCCAGACTGTAACCTCAAACCATAAAAATGAACTAAAAATCTAAACAGCACTTCAAAAGGCAGCACTTGGGTCTAACTGAGAATCTAGCTCAGGGCGATGGAGAGGGCTAGAAGCAGGTAGCTGTGAAACAGAAGCAGCAGATGGTCTTTTTTCTTGCTTTTTTTCTTTTAGAGTATAAGTCTCACATCTTTGGAGAAGAGTTTAAATGGCGGGCTCCTGAAATCGTTTAGTATCCCATTGCCACCAATTTTTCTTCCAAAGATCATTAGGAGGATTCAAGCTTGGAGAAGAACATACAGGACAGTTGTATTCATCTTGAATACTGGCAGGTCGATGAAGGAGATCCAAACAGGAGGTTCAAAGTATACAGCGAAATATCCACAATGAGGGTCCGTAATATCTCATTACCCGGAATGGCTTTCTTCTCACAGTAAGGTTTGCGTTTGCCAGTGAATCAGACTGTAGTGGTTCTTGCGAGCAGCACTCGAACTCTTTGAGGTGAAGAGACACTCGACAGCAACACTGTCCATCTCTATGACCTGTGCTTTGTCAAAGCCAACGTATTAAAAACGTTCCGCGTTCCTTTAACAAACTATCCTGCTTTTGATAGAAAAATGGCACGTTAGACATATTCATATATATGCTTTCTGCATATGTACATTGTCTCAATGTCTAAAGGTGCTTGCAATGCAGTTTTCAATGCAGTTGTGGATGAGTTATGAGCTGATACGCTCTGGTTCAATATATACATATTCTCCATTTGCAAATAAATAGATATTAATCAGACATAAAACAGGAAACCAAAAAAGCAGTGATCATTCTGCTAGAACGTAAAAAAAAACTGAATATTGTTCGGTAAAAATAACAAAAATCCATATCTGGAAATTTTGGTGTCAATTCATCCAATGGCAGCTCATTAGCAGTAAGCCCCTTTTGCAATGAACTCTCGGTCTGTGAAATGCTGAACTCATCTGTACTTATAATGGTGAGATAGTAGTGCGGTGAATACTGTCATTCAGTAGCGCCCTCTCCTGGTCTGGAGGAGTTGCTATTTTTCCGAACCTGCTCCTGTTCCTTCTTGCGTTGTTTCTCCATTTTCTCTCTGTTTCTTTGAGCTTTTTCCATCAACACCTTCAGATCCTTCAGCTTTTTCTTAATCAGAGCCCGATCCTGAGAGGACTCTACACCCAGAGCCTGCCAAAAACATGCACAGACACACTTACAGGAAGTTGAGACGGGTCCTAAGAAACTATGCTAATCTCTAAGGACAACTTTCTCATCGCAGGGAAAGCAGATGGGACATGAATTATTCTAGCAATTTTAGCATATGGCAGGAGAAACAGTCACTCTGATGGATAAAAACAACACCTAACCATGTACTGCACACATTTAATATTAAACATTTTTTGATTTAATGACCTTGTATTAAACAAAACTAAAAATATTTTGAAAATAAATAAATAAATGAAATCCTTTAAATGCCAAAAGACCTTCGTTCATCTTTAGAACACAAATTAAGATATTTTTTATTAAATCCGAGAGCTTTCTGACCTTGCATTACAACTGACATGTTCATAAATTGTTGAATAAAGTCATCATTTTTGTTTTCTTTGCCCACAAAAAGTATTCTTGTAGCTTCGTAAATTTATGGTTGAAACACTGATGTCAAAACTATTTTAACAATGTCCTTACTACCTTTCTATTCCTTGCATTGCAGTCTATGCAGGGTCAGAAAGCTCTTGGATTTCATCAAAAATATCTTATTTTTTTGTTTCAAAGATGAATGATGGTCTTACGGATTTGGAATGACATGAGTAATTAGTAATTAATGACAGAATTTTCATTTTTTGGGTGAACTAAAACCTTTAATGATCTTAAAGTCATCTGCTGATCATTGACAATTTATATTTTTGCCATCTTATATTCTTGGTTTTCGCAACACACAATAAAAGCAATAGAGCGTTAACAGACTAAATGATGTAAATCTGTTCCTCACCTTGAGTGCTGTGCTGTCCAGTTTCAGTAGCTGCTCTCCATCCACATTCTTGGCAGTAAAAAGAGAGACATACTGTTCTAGGTTCAGACCCATGAGCCAGCATGACACCTGTTGACACGTCCATTCAGTCACACTGCGGTTCTGCCACTGGTACGGCTTCGGAGGAGGACCGTCATCTAAAATCTGACACACACAGACGCAAACTGACAGCATTAGCTAGGCAAGGTCACATAGTCATCAGCACTGATTAATAATTCACGTGGATCGGCTTCTATGAATTTTACATGCATTTTTGAGAAATACAGTTAATATATTTCGGGGAAACAAATAGAATCTGAGGAAAAAAATATCATTAAAGGGTACATCGGATGCCCATTTTCCACAAGTTGGTATGAAATGTATGCAACATACTTGGGTTAAAATTCCTCAATGGTCATGTAAAACAATACATTTATACCTTGCTCTGTTCTGTTTCAGTGCATGTCTCTTTAAATGATAATGAGCTACTGCTCACCCCGCCCCTCTCTTTCATGTTTTTGTGTATTCGGTGATGTGCTACCATCAAAAACAAAACTAATCCACTGCGTCCTCAGTGGCTCTGATGTTGGGAGAAAATGAAGACTCTTAGGTACACTTTTACATCCAAATACAAAACAACTGCATTGCTTACGAGACATCGAAAATGGTGGACAGTGTACAACTGGCTGAGGGAGGAAATATGCTAATACAGGACTGTCCGTCAGCGTTTGTGGGTGGGGCTTGAGCAATATGACATCATACTGCTCAGAAAATTAAAAAGCCTTGATAATTGAGACTAAGATTAAAAAAAGGACTATATATATAATTTGTATTATTGTAGAGTGGTTGTCTCCACAAATTGCTGAGAAACATTTATATGCAAACACCATGCAAAAGTAAATTTTGCATCCAATGTCCCCTCTTAATCCTCTGGTATTGTTCGTCATTTTAGACCAGAAAAAAAATAAATGTTTTGAATTTTTAAAAATCGCTACTTCAACGCAATGATACGAAACTCTAAGACTTTTTATGGCAGTCATTATATGACCACAAAAAATTATTCAAAAAGCTAAATGGTCAAAAAAATAGTCACACTTGTGTTGTTTGCGGTCAAAAATGACCGCCATTGGAAATGAATGTGAAATACGCAAAAATACAGAAAATTTTTGCTGTTTAAAATCTACAGATCATTCATGACGCAGAAAAAGAGTGTACAGCAATGACAATCAAAATCAAAAATCAAAAATAAAGCGTGCAAAATAGACACACTCCACTATTCATTTTATTTTTATTGTTCATAAATTGTATTGTTATGTGTAACAAAATATCTTTCATTGTGTTCAGGTTTGACTGTAGTATAATTATACCAAAAACTGACATTTCAAACAAAAATAAAAAAAAATAAAAATAAATCTAAACCTTTAGAAAAACTTGTCTTTAAGACTAGTTAAAGTTAAAGACTTATAAAAATAAGTCTTTATGTCTAAAACAACTAGCATTTTCTAAGCATTATAAGCGTATACATATTATATATAGCAATTATAAGCATTTTATATAAAGCTATATAAAAACCAGTGATTAAACCACGGATGTTTTTCTTTTTTTGCTCCCAGATGGCACCAATCTGACTTCACTAATTGGATTTTAAAGGCATTGTCTTTATTTTAACATGAAATACTGCCATAATTTAAAAGTAATGTAAAAATCTTAGAAAACTATTTTTTGTATTATTTTCAATGGGAAAAATTGGTCATAATTATTGCATAAATATTAACTAGTACCATGAATTCTTTAAAAACACAAAATAAAAAATAAAAAAAAGTTCTGAAACAAAAATATATTACATTGATTTTACTGAAAATAAAAAAAGTTAAAAATCACTTTTGACCGCCAACAACACATGCGTGACTCTCAAATGAACAATACCAGAGGGTTGATAAAAAAGTTATTGTAGGATCACAAAGAACATGCAAGAAATTCAAAAACTAGACTAAATATAAGTATTCATTAAATATTCACTCGAACTCACTAAAAGTCTCACCTCATCTTCAATCATATCCACACTCTAATAAACGCAGCGTAAAGGACAAGAAAAACACTCAGTGAACCAGAAAAGGCCTTTGCTGATCTTTCCAGGCAGAACAATTTAGCATGCAAGTGATCCTTTAGATATAATTCAGTTAAAGAAAGTCGTACAGGTTTGGAACTAAATCTTGACATCAGGCTGCAAGTGTACGAACAAAATACCTCATCTGAGGAAAGCATTAGTGTTTGCGATCGGCCCGACATCTTAGCTTCAGTCAGGACGCCACTGATCTCTGTGGAGCTGGTGCTGCTGAGGCTGAGGTCATCAGTGACACCAGGACCCTGGAAGAGAGAGAAACAGAAATACACCTGTAAGACACAGTAGTTATCTGATTGACACATTCATCCGTGTTTCATTTTGATTTGCTTGAATTGTTTTTCCATTACTCGAGGGGTAATCATTTATTCCTTGATTCTGATTGTTTTATTGACTATGACAAAGAATTATCAGTGTAATTACTGGTGATTGACAGTTAAGCCAATTAAGTCTCTTTAAGATTAACAAGACAAAAGCAGACATGCACACCCCGACAAAATGCTTTGTGTACACTGATACTGTCACTCACATGATGATCGCGATAATTTGTCATCGAGTAAATGATTTGCATTTTTAAATGTGAAAGTCATTCAACATACTGCGTAATCAACTAAAATGATACATTTGAATATGATTCTGGTCAGATGTTCTGAACACAAGGTCACAGTTTCAACAATCAATGGCATTATCTTGCAGTCATTTTGCTCTGTAAAATATTGCTGAAAAGCTTCGAGTTTCTCAACGTCAAACTTGCATTTACTACATTTTTGAAGAGACATGCTGTCTCCCTGTAGAGACTATCCACACAGAAGAGATGGACATGTTTACCAGACTGGTTGTCTCCAACACCTCAAAGCCTGTGAGAGAGATTCTGAACTGAATATGAAAATACTGAATATGTAGGGCTTGCTGGCACAAAAGTGATTATTTCAAAGCTAATTTAAAAAGACCATGGGTATTAAGACTTGTATGGCTTAACATAATGTAAATAATTTGTCTTATACACAATAGAAAACCCATGAAATATTTATGTTATTTAAACAATCTACTTTATTTTATAAATATGTTGGACTATGGGGGGCGCCATTATTTCGATGACGTGAAATGGTTGCACTCTATGAGCTACTGGTGCTGACACAATGATATAAAATAAAACACTGATACAATGCCACATTGTGCTGTAATTGTAAGGTGAAGGGCAACAAAAGAAGTGACCTAAGTCTTCAATGCTTTCCTAATGATAAAACGAGGAAAAATGCCTGTGGATGAATAAAACTTCCTAAAGACCTGTGTCTTTGTTCTCTCCACTTTAGCCCTGATGCTTTTGAGGTTTTTAGTAGGGATGGTTGGCACGATACGATACGATTCTCATACCCAGCCATATACAATATTTGCCGATACCTCAAATAATTCTATGATTCAATTCAATACAGGAGTTTATCGATCGATATTTCGATATTATGACATTACATACCTATTTAAAACAACCATCTACATTTTTAACATATCACAAATGCAACCAAAATATATATAAACAGCATGAACATTTATCTGAATTTTCACATCCTGTATTTCAAATGGGACATTCACAACAAAAAAATAGGCCTATACACTTTTTTTTGTTTTTTTAATAAGAAAATAAAACAATTGGAAAAAACAATTCTGGCTGCTACTATGGGCTCAGTGTTAAAAAGCTTTTCCACAGATAACCAAATTACACGCAATAGCAGAAAATAAATACAATAGAACAAAGACACAAGTTCAATAAACAGTGCTTTTCAGGTTTTTCAGCTCAGTCTGAAAGAAGTTTTCAGGTATACTACAGAAATGCAATAATCAAATGTAAAATAACTACATAGTATTCACTGTATAAATTAAATATAGATTAGTCATATTTGATGTTACTAAGGTTATTTAGTCAGGAGCAGTGGGCACTTGTATTTTTATTATTAGTTGGCTTTCACTATAAGAACAAAAGCACCATACACATGCATTTTCTTTCTCAACTGTTTATGTTAAGATGTATGCCTAACCGACTGTGTTTACTAGGACATTTGCCAAAATGCACATTTTCATGTAATTTTGTCTGAATTTATTCATCCATGCCCAAAAAAATGTGGAAGAGAGCTCAATTTAGTATTTGCATGGCTGTCTGTGTGTGCACTTCAGATGTGTGCACAGAAAACTTCTCACACTGCGCTTGACTGTTCCACCAACAATCCCAAGAGTCTTTTATCCTCACCTTGTGCCTTTGGGCAGTCCTTATATCGAGTCCTGATATGTGAGTTTAAAACGAGAATGCGTGCCGGTAATGCATAGATGGACATTATGTGAAAATGTGAAAATAAAGGTGCCTATTTATAATACAGATATCAATATTTTACGTGACATTGATGCATCGTATCGTCATTTATCGTATCAATGTATCGATCCATATCGATGACTCGTTACACCTCTAGTTTTTAGTAGGCCACAGCTAATAAAAGCTTACAAACGGCAGAGACAAGAAACGCTGGATGCCATCCTGACAGGATGTAAGTAAGTTTCTCAGCGTGGATTTCACTCGAATTCTGGGGGGGGGGCTGCAAAAAATGCTTTTCTTACTTAAATTTAGACTTAAGATTATTTTGCTTACCCCATTTTAAGCAAAAACTCACTTATTTTTGACTTGTTTTGTCTGAAAACAAGACAGTAATTTTTACTTGTCCAGAAAAATCTTTTTGATTTAAGAATTTTTAGATATTTTTGCTGGAAACAAGACAAAAAATCTAAGTAAGAAAAGCATTTTTTCCAGTGTAGACTCCTTGCGGGGAAAACTTGCTTTGTAATCTGTAGGCTCTTTCAGTAGATGTGGTCATCGTATCAGTATTTTATTTTCTGAGTTGCGGCAAAAATAGCAACAGGTAGTAGCTCACTGAGTGCAACCATTTCATGTCATCGAAAATAATGGCACCCCCATAGTCCAAAATATGCATAAAACAATGTGAGTTTTATTAATTACATAAATCTTGAATAGGTTTTCTACTACATATTTCAGTAAGAGACATCATTAAGTTATATTAAGCCATACACGTTCCAAATACCCAGGGTTCCCTTTAATGCCTTGACTCAGCATTTCATTGTTTTTCTGTTGTCTGTCAGACTTAATACAAGATTTCATTGATCCCAGGAGCACAGTCCGAGCAAGCTCACATTTTAAAGAGTATGAGAGTCAGACTCAGAATTCATGCAGCTGAATAAAACTCTCCAATTTCAGAATCACAATGGTCTGTTTAGATTTGTGAAACTCTATAATAATTTAGCAACAATCTCAAAGCAAATAAAACAGTAATGCACAACTGCTGTGTGTCTACAGCTAAAATCAGAAACATCTGATTAGCCTTGGATCTGAGCAAACAAGACGTGTTACAGTACCACATAATATGAATAGGAGAAGAAGCGTGGCCAGGAAAAAGATTTCTGTTTAATGGAAATTCAACACACCAGATGGAGGTCATGTCACTGAACAGGCAGCAAGCATTCATATTTTAAAACGATCACAGCTTCTTTTAAACTAGCTATCTAGTAAAATATATACATATATATATATACACACACAAAACATACTGTGTGACTTTTCTCACCTTGCTCTTGCATCTTTCAGGACTGTTCTCTGCTGAAGGTTCTGTGGAGCTAAAGATAGGGGACTGGTTATTCAAGCATACACAATGAATGAAAGACTGGTACACAGCACTGCTGACAAGAGCTGAGACAGATCATACTCACAGACAAGAGCTACATTTATTTCACTGACCTAAGGTTCAGCCTTAATTTAGATTATTTTTAAAAATTATTTGTATTGTTAAAAGCCCATTGTGATTCACGGAATCCAGGGACTGTGACGCTGTGGGATGTGACCGGTCATCCATACATTCCCAGAGGAAATAAAACCTTCATTTAGCCTTGCATCTTCTGAGCAGCTCTTTTTAATCATCGATTAAGCAATTCTTTGAATCACTGAAGATTCATTCAAATGCAAAAAGTGTGTGTGTCCTGCAGTCTGGCACAGCTGAGACGTCCAGCCCAGTCTTTATTAATTAGGTGTGCAAGCTCAAGAAAAATGAAATGAGAAATAAAAGGATTGTACATTAAATCCAAGGTCAAAATCGTACCAAATCCAAGCTGAAAAGCCAAAAAGTACTCAGTAAAAAAGGTGAACATTTGTGTGTTACTTTTTTATTAGTCTCCAAGGACATGAGTTTGACCTCTCAGTGCAGATTTTTTTTTCTTTGGATTTAGTGCGGAAGCTCTTTTCCCTTTTATTCATCTTGCAGTCCAGGAGACCTCAGTTTTAAAGCACAGCTGAGCATGTACTTTACAGTTTATGAGACTTCAGTCACAATGCATTTATTCTGGCATTGCTATGAAAAGGATCTCAAAAATCCTGCTATTTCATACTGTAGATAGGTAGGCTGTATGTAACCACTTATATTAGTTATGTTGTTTTTCACCCTTTACAAGGAGGTACTTTTGGATCCTGCTCTTTCCCTTTACATTTCTCCAGAGAAGATCTAAAAATATTACAAGAAGCTTGTTGCAATTTCCAACAGAAGAATTTTCATCACTAAACAAAATTGTACATACACATTGCAGAATCTGCAAAATGTGAATTATTTTATCAAAATAAGAGGGATCATACAAAATGCATGTTATTTTTTATTTAGTACTGACCTGAATAAGATATTTCACATAAAAGACATTTTCATATAGTCCAAAAGAGAAAATAGTTAAATTTATAAAAATTACCTCGTTCAAAAGTTTACACACACTTGATTCTTAATACTGTGTTGTTACCTGAATGACCCACAGCTGTTTTGTTTTTTTTGTTTAGTGATAGTTGTTCATGAGTCCCTTGTTTGTCCTGAACTGCTCACTGTTCTTCAGAAAAATCCTTCAGGTCCCATAAATTCTTTGTTTTTTCAGCATTTTTGTGTATCTGAACCCTTTGCAACACTGACTGTATGATTTTGAGATCCATCATTTCACACTGAGGACAACTAAGGGACTTATATGCAACTAGTACAGAAGGTTCAAACACTCACTGATGCTCAGGAAGAAAAAAACATGCATTAAGAGCTGGGGGTGAAAACTTTTGAACAGAATGAAAATATGTAAATTTTTCTTATTTTGCCTAAATATAATCTTTTTTTTCATGTAGTACTGCCCTTCAGAAGCTACAGAAGATACTTACACATTTCCCAGAAGACAAAATAAGTTACATGTACAACGATCTTCAAATTCAAAAAGTTTTCACCCCCAGGCTCTTAATGCATTGTGTTTCTTTCTGAAGCATTTGAAAATAAAATGCTGAATAAATACTTATCAAGGATGCATTCAGTTGATCCAGGAGTGACCATAATAACATTTAGAATGTTACCAAATATTTATATTTCAAATAACTTCTGTTCTTTTGCACTTTCTATTCATCAAACAATCTTAAAACAGTTTAATGACAGTTTAATGTTTTCAAGAATAATAATAAGATTTGTTTTTATTTGTATTGCAGCAAATCAGCAAATTGTAACGATTTCTGAAGGACCATGCAACACTGAACACTGCTGTAATGGCTAATGAATATTCAGCTTTGCGATCACAGGAAATTCAAATGTAAAATACATTAAAATAGAAAACAGTTATTATAAACTGTAAAAATGTTGCATATTTTTTATTGTATTTTTGATCAAATAAATGCAGAGTTGGTGACCATAAGTGACTTCATTCAAAAACATTACTAACTAATTAATTTTGAACAGTAGTTTACATCAACAGACAGAATGTTAATGTATTTTGCATTTATTTTAATTACATAAAGCTCAACTTTTATACATCACCACACACATATAAATGTAGAACTGGCACCAACTTACCCTAAGCCTAGTAGTTTTTTGCCAGATTTTTCATCTCGACTTGCTGAAGAGCCTGTAGAAAAATCAGGCAGAGACAATTAGCATTCAACAAGATTCAATAACATTTACTGTACAGAGGCCATATTCATTACCTCAGGTGTTGCTCTTGATATGAAATCTTTTCTTTAGGGACGTTTCTTTATTGTGTCTCTCAGGCCTTAAGCATAATTCATTAGGTCTGTAATTGAGCCCTAATCAGGTTTTAATGGTTTGGTGCATTTACCCTCATTATCAGGTCCCTGCTGAGGCTGCGGGTGCCTGAGCCTGGCCTCTGTGGCACCAGCCACTCTGGAGGATTGAGGCCCTGAGCCCTACAGACAGCAAAAGAAAAAGAAGTGTTAAAAATCCAAAAGAAAGCTCTTTGTAACAATAAGCTGTTTCCTGTCAGCTCTTGCTGACCCAACAGTACTTCCTTCTGTTTCTCTGCATACGTATTATGGTTATTACAGACACTTACAACAGCTAGACACAGTGTGGCTTATGATTCTGAGAGAGGAAACATTGTAAATAATGTTTTCTCAGAAAACCTTAAAATATGCTAAAAAAATAAAAATAGACTCTTAGGTAACAACAAATTCACCATACAAGGATGACAAAGGTCTACAATAACATGTTCTAGCTTTTCTAAGTAAGGACATCATTATTCAGTGGTTCGACAGTAATGTTATGAAGCTACGAGAATACTTTTTGTGCACAAAGAAAACAAAAAATAAGGACTTAATATGTCGCAAGGACTATTTTAACATGTCCTTACTACCTTTCTGGGCCTTAAATGTATCAGTTGCATTGCTGTCTATGCAGGCATATATATATATATCTCTTAATTTGTGTTCTGAAGGTAAACAAAGGTCTTACAGGTTTGGAACAACATGAGGGTGAGTAATTAATGACAGAATTTTTATTTTTGGAGGAACTAACTTTTTAATGTTAAAGAAGTATTTTTTGTATTTTTACAGAAACCTGACATATTCTACACATACTCATGAATTAAGTATGACATTAGAAGTAACTTGCACTCTTTATCAGAGCATCTGGCTTGAATGTCCTGTACCTGAATGAGAGGTGTTTGGTGTGTGTGAAAGTGAGCCTTACCCTCTCGTTTCTCTCAGGGTGAGTTCCACTGGTTCCAGTCAGCTCGCCCAGTTCTAGCAAATGAAACAATAAAAAAAATATTTCTTGAGCACCAAAAGAGCGGATGTGACACTGAATGAATTACAATTATTTAAAATTTGCTATATACACACTACTGTTCAAAAGTTTGGGATCAGTAAGATTTGTTTATGTTTTTTAAAGTCTTTGATGCTCATTCCATTTATTTCATCAAAATAGAGAAAATATTAATATTATGAAAAACTTTTGCAATTCAAAATAGTTTTCTATTTTAATATACTTTAAAATATAATTTATTTCTGTGATGCAAAGCTGAATTTTCCTTAGTATTCAGTGTCATATGATCCTTCAGAAATCATTCTAATATGCTGATTTATTATTAGAATTAACAAATGTTGGAAACAGTTATATTTTGTCAAATATTTTTTTTAAACCAGTGATTCTTTTTTTTTTTTTGATAAGTTAAAAAAGAACAGCATTTATTCAAAATATAAATCTTTTCTAATAATGTAAATCTATGACATCACTTTTTTTAACACATCCTTTTTAAATTTTAAATTGCAATAATATTCCACAATATTACTGTTCTTTTCTGATTTTTTAAATCAAATAAACAGCCTTGATGAGCAGAAAAGGCTTTTTAATAAGCATTAAAAAATCTCACCGTTTTCAAACTTTAGAACAGCAGTGTATATATATGTGTGTGTGCCATATAAAAAAATATATTTTAAATATTGTAAAATATTTTACAATTGTGCTGTTCTTGCTGTATTTTTGCTCAAATAAATGCAGGCTTGATGAGCATAACAGACTTTTAAAAATTAGCCAACCTAAACCACTTTCCACACTAATGTAGGAAAAGTATATGAATTTTTCTAATAACTTAATCTCTCTAGCTAACCTCGAGCCCAAACAATGAAAACCACTCTCATAATGGCTTTAACATAAGAAAATAATGGCAAAGTGGCCCAGTCATATCTCCGGCCTCAACCCAACTGAGATGACCTCTAGAGAGCGCTGCACACCTGACTTCCTAAGAACTGTAGCTAAACTGAAAGAGGAATGAGGCAAAATTCCTCCCGACCATAATGCAGGCCTGGTCTGCAATTATGGGAAACGTTTGGTGGAGGTTTAGGGCGGGACAACCACTACATTTTCCAATATTCTTTTTTTCTTCTAGTACTGTGAATATTTTCATAGTGTGTTCAATACATACATGAAATCATATCGTTGTTCATTTGTTCAAGCAAATTGTGCTTGTCTATAGTGTGTTTTCACAATGCGTCATCAAGCACTGAACATAAACAATGCCACTGAACCAAGTGAAACTCATATATTTTGCTTATTATTCCTGCTAAAAATGGTAAATTATTTTCATGCTTTGGGCTGTACTAAACGGTCAAACCAGGAAAAACATTTGGAGTACTATAGACTGCCAAAAGTTATAACAAATCAAAGAGAAGAGTGCAAAAACTGTCTGAGGAACAAAAGGTGTTTATGGTTGGCCAAACTAAACCAGAATTTCCAGGGCAAGAATCTTGACAACATTCATTTAAATAAGTGGGTCATTCTTAATTTGTGGTGGCAAGTGGTGTCCCTCTACTTTCCAACCATTGAAATAAACTTTAGATACAAATAAATCATAAGATGTCTGCATGCTTGTATTCTGTAGGTTAAACACAATTCATGCACTGTTAATAGTTACATTTTTGCTTTATTTATATATATATTTAATTGAGTTTGAGAGATTTCATTTGTAACAAAATATGCATGTTCCCACTCTACCTCAGAAAAGTATCATGGACTGTAATTGCAACAATATAACATTTTTAACACAAATAAAGTGGTTATGCTGTGAATATAGATTTTATTTAACGTACAATTTGATTAAATTGTTTTAAAAAATATATATATATTTTGTTATATCTAAGAAAAAAGTTGTGTCCCCCAAATTAATGCAATGGTTGTCACCCCTTTAAGAAAATCTATTTGGATGACTTTCTGTGTGTAAAAGTCATTGTAGGTGCTGGTTGATCATCATGATGCCAGCCTTTATTTTAGAAAAGTCTGGATTTATGCTAATTTGTCTGCTGTGTTACTGTCTTACCTGTTGACACCAAAGACATAAGTCATAATTATTAAAAAATTTAAATTAAGCTTACATTTTAATTGACATAGCATATTAAACTAATTTTGAATGGATAGCAATACATTTTATTAAAAAAAATTATTTTTTTACAAATTCTGCCTCTCATTTGCTACCCCAATTGAAGAATGAACCAAGTGCAAATTCTCTATTGTGATTTTGTTCAAGATCAGATCAAGTCTTATGACCAAATTCCTATACTTTTCATATTTTCTTGCAACTGCTCATTTAACTAAGATAGAAGAAAGTATTTTAACACTGAAAAAAAATATTTAAACAAAAAAGAACAGCAATTCACTATCAAATACCAGGTACTTTAGCTGATGAAAACATATAATCCTACAACAGACTTCCAGCTAGTTTGGTTATATGTTAGTCCCGTAGTGCCATATGCTATTTATGGATATTTGAAATGAAATAGGCTCTTGTTGGAAACAGGGTTGAGAGGTTTTCTGCAGAAGAGCCTTTCAGTGAACTGAGGCCGTCCCTGCAGCAGCACTTCCTCATAATCTGCCTCATTCAGTCACAATGCATCCAATCAGCTTCCCAGCGCTGTCCACTCTTATCGCAATGATCATAGCAGATTCAGAATAGGCAGATTTGAAGGGCCAGTGAACCCATTACTACTGAGTGTGTGAGGTGTGAAACATCAAGCGTCTGAGATGAACGATACTGCTTTAATTTCATTAACAAACCTCAGTTGTGCGCAGCTGCAAGGTCAGAGTTCAAGAGAGAGAGAGGGTATAGGGGTATTGGTGCAAAATGGTTTATTACAGAGATATACTGTTACATAACAAGCAGAAATTGTTCGCCATATTCAATCTAACATAAGCTATGAGGAACAGAAGTCACACTGTTGTGTCCCTTGATATTGTTTGTTCTGCTGTCAATGTATTTACTAATAGTATTATTATTAATTTTTACAAATATTAATTATCAAATATTAATGATTATTTTTATTACAGTAAGATTTTTAACTTTTTTGTAAAGAATTCTCTTTTGCTCATCAAGCCTGCATTTATTTGATCCAAAATACCGCAAAAGCAGCAATATTGTGAAATATTTTTATTATTTAAAATAACTGCTTTCTATTTGAATATATTTTAAAATTTAATTTTATGTGTCAGCATCATTACAATATTTAAAACAGTTGAATACATTTTTTCAGCATTCTTTGATGAATAGAAAGATCCAAAGATCAGCACTTATCTGAAATAAAAAGCTTTTGTAACATTATACACAATACCATTCAAAAGCTTGGGGTCAGTATAATTTTTTTTGGAAAGAAACTATAGATATTAACTTTTATTTAGCAAGGATGCCTTAAATTGTTCAAAAGTGATGATAAAGACATTTATAATGTTACAAAAGATTTCTATTTCAGATCAACGCTGTTCTTCTGAACTTTCTATTCATCAAAGAAACCTGAAAAAAATCTACTCAGCTGTTTTCAACATAGTTTTTGAGCAGCAAATCAGAATATTAGAATGATTTCTAAAGGGTCATGTGACTGGAGTAATGATGCTAAAAATTCAGCTCTGAAATCACAGGAATAAATTACATTTTAAAATATATTCAAATAGAAAACATTATTAACATATATTAAAAACATATATTATTTTAAATTATTTCAAAATGTTACTGTTTTTGCTGTATTTTGGATCAAATAAATGCAGACTTGGTGAGAAGAAGACTGGTAGTTTATAAAAACTGAATGATTATAATTATTAATTTATTACTTTTTATTACTTATTACTATTTCACCAGAAGACATGTCTATCCCTTTCAGTTGCCTTTTTAATAGCTCTTTCTGATTATCTGCATAAGAATAAATACCAAAAATCAAAACAATCTAGCTTTAACTAAAACCCATTTAATATTGGGTGGGTTTTATAAACTCTATCTGACATATTTTCCCTCTGTAGCAGCTGAAACCATCACCTTTCCTCCTATCTTTCTGATAAGAACATCTTTAAATAAGACTGATAAGGAAATTTGTCCTGTGTATTAATTGTTCCCTGTCACATTATGATAATGCCCATCTGGTACCTGCATGGTGCTTCACCTACCACTATATCACTATTAATAGTCTGGGTGCAATAAAATGACCTGCTGTATAAAGTGTGTCCAGGTTTGTGAACGTCTGGTATGATCTGAGGACACTTGTCAAGTAGAAGACAGATGATAATTTTGGTAATTAATGAGCTACTGTGTGAGTGTTGAGGTGTGTGCACGTGTGTTTTTGTGACTCACCCCCTGCAGCAACACTTCTTCTTGGACACTGTAAGGCCGTCAGTCTCTCAGTCAGCTGGGCTCGGCTCTCAGCGCTGTTGTTGTTATTGTTTACCTGGATGCCATTTTGCTTCATCAGCTGCATCAGCTCTGACTCCAGAGTAGCAATCTATAGGAAACAATACATGCTATAGTTTTCATACAATATACAGCTGAGGTCAAAAGTTTACACCCCCAATGTTAATGTTTATTTACTACTGACCTGAATAAGATATTTCACATAAAGGATGTTTACATATAGTACACAAGAGAAAACAGCTGAATTTATACAAATTTACATCCCTTTGATTCTTAATGCTGGGTTCTTACCTTAATGATCCACAGCTGTCTTTTTGTTTAGTGTTCATGAGTCCCTTGTTTGTCCTTAACAGTTAAACTGCCTGCTGTTCTTCCAAATTCCTTCAGGTCCCACAAATTCTTTGGTTTTCCAGCTTTTTTGTGTATTTGAACCCTTTTCAACAATGGCTGTATGATTATAAGATCCATCTTTTCACACTGAGGACAACTGAGGGACTCATATGCAACTATTACAGAAGGTTCAAACGCTCACTGATGCTCCAGAAGGAAAAAACTGCTGGGGGGGTGAAAACTTTTGAACATAATGTAGATGTGTGCATTTTTCTTATTTTATTTTTTTTCATTTAGTACTGCCCTTCAGAGGCTACAGATACTTACAAGATTCACAGAAGACAAAATAAGTTAAATTTACCCTGATCGTCAAATTAAAAAAATTTCACCCCAGGCTCTTAATGCATTGTGTTTTCTTCTGGAGCATCAGTGAGCATTTGATCCTTCTGTAATAGTTGCATATGAGTCCCTCAGTTGTCATCAGTGTGAAAAGATAGACCTCAAAATCATAGTCATTGTTGGAAAGGGTTCAAATACACAAAAATACTGGAAAATGCTTGAAATGCTGAACTTTTGACCTCAACTCTACATAAGCATTACACAGTACAGATGTCCCTGCATCATCAAGGCTCCATTTACTATTTTAACGATGTTCTTACTGTCTTTCTGGGCCTTAAACATGTCAGTTGCGTTGCTGTCTATGTAAGGTCAGAAAGCTCTTGGATTTATTCAAAAATATCTTAATTTGTGTTCTCAAGATGAACGAAGGTCTTAAAGGTTTGGAACGACATGAGGGTGAGTAATTAATGACAGATTAGATACATTTTTGACTGAACTATCCCTTTAAGACTCTTGCTCAGTTCCGATACATCTTTTCCATGCGGGCTCACAAACTGACTAATGCAAACAGACTTTGGATGATTTTACAGTTCGAGACAGTTGCCATGAAATGCAGTGAAGTGCACTGACGTGTGTGTGTGTGTGTGTGTGTGTGTGTGTGTGTGTGCAGATAATTACCCTAACTTGAAGACTCTGGATTTCAGCCAAATGAGCCTTTTCCGCCTCCTCCAGCCTCTTCTTCTCTGCATCCTCCCTCTGAGCAAACTCCATCTCTCTGAAAGCAAGCAAAGACAGAGATTTGGAGAAAGGACAATAATGTTTGTGCTCATATATAGGCCGAGATTAGTCTATTTCGAAGGGCTTCGAGTCTAGAGCAGAGACCCTCATTATCAAGCAAATCACAAAAAACAAATCCATCAAACTACTGTCAACTGAGAGACTCCTTGTACAATGGAGTGCCATGACTGCTTCCTCAGGCTTGACAGCAACTCTGCAGTTAACTGTGGCAATAATGCCTGAAGGGAAACCACAATTAAAGGCAGTCAGGCTCCAGAGGAGAAGAGTTGTGATCGAAATGACCACAGAGATCAGCTCATAGCCTCACACACTCCGCCGCTCACGCTTTTAGGCTTCAGAAATGCTCCCTGTGATTTTCACAACCTTCAGCCACACAGACATTAATGAAGATTAAACTCTGTTCACAATTATATAACTGCAACATATCTTTTCATTTAAAACCTAAGCTGCATTTAAGTACAAAATCCACCCTGTTGAAATTTGCTTTGGATCTTCTAGCTCCATTCTAACCGACCAGCTATGTCAGCATATACCTGCTCCAGCATGACAATTGTTTTACAGACTTTGCATATAAACGGCTACAAGCCATTTCTTGTCACTGGGGCTCTGTGCCAAAACCTAGAGAGCAGCCTATGTACAGAATCATAAACACACTCCAAAGGCTGTTACAAAAGGTAGGTAGCACAATTATGTGCATTATTAAGACTTCTTAGACTTCTTCATGGTAATCACAGTCAAACCAAAAATTATTTAGACACTTCGACCTGATCTTGTTTTGTTACATAACTTTCTATCAAAGTTATCTGACATTATCAAAATGAATTTGTTCTGACACAGCTGTCATATTTTAATGCCATTTTCTAAACTATAGCGAATAAACTGTGATAATGTGAGTAAAAGGTGTCTAAATTAATGTTGGTTTTACTGTCATTTATATGTCGGTATCAAGATGAATTTGTTCTGACACATTTATCTCGAGTTCTTGTCATATTTTATTGCCATTTTCTAAACAACAGTGAATAAACTGTGATAATGTGAGAAATGCTGAATGTGTTTGAAAATTTTTGGTTTGACTGTATCATTTGTGGAGAAGCCAATCCCATAATGCACTGCAACATCAATCCTAGATCACGGCCAAAGTGACATAAATGTTAATTATAAATTAGTGCTGTCAACTGATTAAAAAAATATTTTCTCTGAAATGAATTGTGATAGATCCCACCTAACATTAAAGTTTTTAAATATACTTTCATATTGCAATTTCACATTCAATTTTCCATTTAATGTAGAAACAACATAAAGACAGTATATTTTTACTATTTGTTTTTTTTTTTTTTTATGACTGAAGGTGAGTATCACTGATACCAATATTACTGACATCTCTAGGAAATTGTTCCTTTGAGAGCTATCATTTTTTGGACTTAAAATAACAACTTCTAATTTAAGCGAAGCTACAACAATCTCCTAAATAAACACACTTCTTGTCAAGGAAAAAACAGACAGAAGCAGCAGTTGTGAGTAGGGTGGCCACCCCTACAGTATGTAGGTGGCAGACAGCCATGCAACTAACACTACTTTAAAAACTCAGAACGCTCTTTTACTGCTATTCATGGTAATGAGCTCATTTGAGGTCTTTTGTGATAGAACAGCCACCATATAATCAAGATCCTTCTCCTCAGCACTGCACTGGTATTATAATTACCTGAAATGTAATTAGTAAGCTCTTATGTTTAAAGAACATGGTTAAAGTACACTTCCATCATCTCAGTCTCTGTACCTCTGCTGGAAGTCTTTAATGAGCTTCTTGGCCTTGTTGTACTTCTTTTCCAGGGCCTGATACTGACTTTGGGCCTCCTTCAGATGCTCGTTGACCGTATGACACAGCGTCTGAGCCTCGATCCAATAGCTCTCCAGTTTTAGCATCCTCTCCTTGTTGTCCTCGATGCTTTGCTTGAGCTGCGTCTTCTCTCTCTCCCACCGCGCCTTCTCTTTTTCCACTGCAGCCAGCTAAATAAAGAGACCAGGATGGAGACACAGGACGGAAATGAAGGTAAATATCCCACAAGTCAATGAAGCATACAGTATCTCACAGAAGTGAGTACACCCCTTACATTTTTGCAAATATTTTATTATATCTTTTCATGTGACAACACCGAAGAAATGACACTTTGCTACAATGTAAAGTAGTGAGTGTACAGCTTGTATAACAGCGTAAATTTGCTGTCCCTCAAAATAACTCAACACACAGCCATTATTGTCTAAACCACTGGCCACAAAAGTGAGTACACCCCTAAGTGAAAATGTCAAAATTGGGCCCAATTAGCCATTTTCTCTCCCCAGTGTCATGTGATTTGTTAATGTTACAAGGTCTCAGGTGTGAATGGGGAGCAGGTGTGTTAAATATGGTGTTATGGCTCTCACTCTCTCATACTGGTCAATAGAAGTTCAACATGGCACCTCATGGCAAAGAACTCTCTGAGTATCTGAAAAAAATAACTGTTGCTCTACACAAAGATGGCGTAGGCTATAAGAAGATTGCCTAGACCCTGAAACTGAGCTGCAGCACGGTGGCCAAGACCATACAGCGGTTTAACAGGACAGGTTCCACTCAGAACAGGCCTTGCCATAGTCGACCAAAGAAGTTGAGTGCACATGCTCAGCATCATATCTAGAGGTTGTGTTTGGGAAAATAGACGTATGAATGTTGTCAGCATTGCTGCAGAGGTTGAAGGGGTGGAGGGTCAGCCTGTCAGTGCTCAGACCACACACTGCATCAAATTAGTCTGCATTAGGGGTGCAACGGATCGCAGTTGAACCGTGATCCGTGCAGATCGCGACCCACGGTTCGGTACGCACGTGACCCGCAGATTAATATCTAATTTTTTAAACTTGTAGATAATCCTAAATTGAATGCTAAATTTTTAACAATCGCAGAAGTCGTGTTCACGTGAACAGGGCATGTTAATCAGTCAACAATGGCTAAGTTAGTGGGGGAACAGAAGAACCCGAAAAGCCTCCCGCGTCATTCAAATCGCATGTATGGGAGCATTTTGGCTTTCTTGTAAAATATAATGATGGTGGAAGAAGGGTGGTGGACAAAACTGTTACAGTGTGTAGGCACCGTGGCACGAGAAAGCCGTATGAATGCGGCAATACATTGAGCATGTGCGCTGTTCTGTGTATGCGCTCAGAGATGGAACAGAACACGGACAAATAAAGTGAACGTTTAGCTTCAGATGTTACCTAAACGGTCGAATACATGCAAATTTATGTCAAAATGCGGCATTTGGTGATTATTCATGTAATCCTTCGTCAGTTGTCTCAAATTAACGCAAACAGTTGAGAATGAAATCACGTGTGTAACAGTATACTGGATCCGTGCAGCTCTTAAAGCGGCCACAAGTAATATTCCTTCTGCCGTCTTTGCGGTTAATGTTAATCAAACAACAAAAGACAAAATCATTCACTGTTCTTGACGGATGGACTTTTGTAGTTTTTATAAGAAACAAACATGTTTAATTCTTACAGTGAAGACTATGCTGTTTTATTTTCCATTCAGTTAATTACATTAAATTTCCAAAAAAAAAAAAAAAAAAAAAAAAAAACTTTCATTCCATTCTTTCACCATCTTTTTTTTCTATTGTATTGCTATCTTTAAATTAACCAATTATATAAAGTTCCGGACCCACTCATAATCGTGTTAAATAATCGTGATTACAATATTGACCAAAAATAATTGTGATTATGATTTTTGCCATAATCGAGCAGCCCTACTTGTAATAAATGGAAAGCAAATTTCATTTGTCTCCCCTTTTTGCTGATCTGAAAAATGGTCCGATCCATGACTCAAAAACCGTAATGTGATCCGAACCGTGAGTTTTGTGATCCGTTGCACCACTAGTCTGCATGGCTGTCATCCCAGAAGGAAGCCTTTTCTAAAGATGATGCACAAGAAAGCCCGCAAACAGTTTGCTGAAGACAAACAAATTAAGGACATGGATTACTGGAACGTCCTGTGGTCTGATGAGACCAAGATAAACTTATTTGATTCAAATGGTGTCAAGCGTGTGTGACTACAGTCAAGCATGGTGGTGGAGCTACAGAGTTCATTGAGGGAACCATTAATGTACTGTGACATACTGAAGTAGAGCATGATCCCCTCCCTTCGGAGACTGGCCGCAGGGCAGTATTCCAACATGATAACGACCCCAAACACACCTCCAAGATGAGCCCTGCCTTGCTAAAGAAGCTGAGGGTAAAGGTGACGGACTGGCCAAGCATGTCTCCAGACCTAAACCCTATTGAGCATCTGTTGGGCATCCTCAAATGGAAGGTGGAAGAGCGCAAGGCCTCTAACATCCACCAGCTCTGAAGAGGACTCCAGTGGCAACCTGTGAAGCTCTGGTGAACTCCATGCCAAGGTTAAGGCAGTGCTGGAAAATAATGGTGGCCACACAAAATATTGAAACTTTGGGCCCAATCTGGACATTTTCACTTAGGGGTGTACACACTTTTGTGGCCAGCGGTTTAGACATTAATGGCACTTGAGATGGTGTTGAGCTCTACACTACTTTACATTGTAGCAAAGTGTAATTTCTTCAGTGTTGTCACATGAAAAGATATAATAAAATATTTACAAAAATGTGAGGGGTGTACTCACTTCTGTGAGATACTGCATACTGAACTGTTCAAATGGACATTAAGACAACATGAAAAATAAACCAACCCTATTTACTTACCTAAGAAGATAAAATGTTCCTGTACATACTACTTTTATTTTACAGGAACAATACATGATGGAATGATGGATAGACATGCCAACATGTGTCTATATGAGCCAGAGGAATATAAATGGCTTCGTTCACACCATAAACAATTCAAATTTAGCCCTGACTGTCTGCACTGTCATTTTACAAGTAATGAAATCTGACGTTTGTTCAGACAGTGTAGTCAATATCTGGCGCGTCTACATGGGTTGCTATGGTAATGATGTAAACGTCAGCTCTTCGCCAAGAGACTTTCTCAGACAACAACTGAGCATAGATGTCCGTGTGGAAAGCTGTAATTTTTGATTCTGCTCATGTCTATCATGGCATTTGCCATTGAATTCACAAGGTGCTCAAGAGAAGGTGCTTTAAGCATTCATGCATATACTGTCCACAATCGCTGACTCATTCACTCATTCACTATTTACTACATAGCGAATGTCACTCACTATGAGGACAGTATGAGTAAAAAAAGGGTATACTTAGAAATCAAGACAATTTTGTGCATATTGTATGGCGTTTCATATGCCCCATGTTCTGAATGACGAAAAAATGATTTGGTTTGCTGTTTTTGCAGTTCACATTACAAAAACAGATTTTGTTTTAGCTACAACAAAAACATCAGATTTTCTAAACTAAAACTATTAAAACTAGTTTTCAGTGAGTAAAGAAATCTAAAGTAAGACATACAGTGAAACCAAAATTATTCAGACACCAGATACAATTTTTTTTTATATTTTTTTACTAGTGGGTGCAGTTCTTTTATATAAGTGAGGACAGCAAAATAAAGTAAACTGTGACAGAGGACTACCAGTAAAATTAATAAAAATTTAGGACCAAAAATTTGATATGACACTTTGACCTGACCATGTGTTTTTTCCTTAATTGTTAATGTTACCTTTTTACACCACAGACTGAACTAAATTAAGCATTGCTTGGTATTTAGTCAACAAAGTATTGATAGTTGTATAAATATTGCCATACTAACAGTTGTCTGAATTTTTAGTTAATTGCAATCCAGTACATACTGTACCTTTCTATCAAAGTTATCAGACATAGACTTTATCAAGATTAATTTGTTCTGACAGTTTAACTCTGAGCTGTTTTCATATTTTATTACCATTTTCTAAACTCTAGTGAATAAACTGTAATAATATGAGAAATGTTGAAGGTGTCTGAATAAATAATTTTGGTTTAACTGTAAATATTCAACAAACTAAAACCTAAAAAATGTGAATAAAATAAGAAATTTTGCCATAGCATCTAAGTGCAAGTGCTAAAACGAATAAAACACTAAACTAATAATTATTGCTATTAAGAAATATTTTTTAAATGAATAAAAATGGTAAAAGCTAACTGCTAAATTACTAAAACCCAAACAATAAATAACAGTGTATAATAGCAAATACTACTAAAATAACACTGATTTTTCCTGCCTTTCTGAGGCCATTAAGTCTTGCAGGTGCACTTTCTTCTTGCTTACTGTATTAATGATAACAAACAAAAAAAGTCTGAAGTATAAGCAATACTTGCAATAAAAAAAAAACCAGCATCCAATTTGTAGCTTTCTTTGGGGTAAAACATATGAGCAGATACAGTAGCCTCTTACCTTGTTCTTGAGTTTCTGGATCTCAGCTTCAGTGACAGTGTGTTTAATCTGCAGCTGTAGACACAAAGGGATAAGAGAGAGTAGAAGAAAGATGAGTGGATGATCAAGGACAGTCCTGCTCTCAAAGGGAACTGACCAGAGAGGCTCTCTCTGCGTGACAACACACTCTCTCTCTCTGCAAATCCAGAGAAAGAACAGCAGAGAGCAAGCAGGAAAAAGACTGAGACAGCTGAGGAATGAGTGAATTCTGGGATTTCTCGCAAAAGAATTCTGGAAGAAAAGCAGTGAAGATAATAGATAGTTGGGTACAAACCAATACTGAAATGTTATCTACACTGAAAAATGCTTTTCTTACTTAGATTTTTTGTCTAGTTTCCAGCCAAAATATCTACAAATTCTTAAATCAAGAAGTATTTTCTATTAAGTGAGTTTTTGCTTCAAACTAGCAAAATAATCTGCCAATGGGGTAAGCAAAAAATCTAATTTCAAGATGAAAACTAGATCATTTTGCTTACCCCATTGGCAGATTATTTGGCTTGTTTCAAGCAAAAACTCACTTAATTTTGACTTATTTTTTCTGAAAACAAGACAATAAGTTTTACTTGTCTAGAAAATCCTTCTTGATTTAAGTTTTTTTTTTTTTTTTTTTACATATTTTGGCTGGAAACACTATATTTTTTGAGGTGTATGTATTCTAGGGCAAGTGGTTTTGTAGACAGGAAAAATGTGAGTTAGATGTGAATTGAGTATTGTCACAATTAAAAGGATTAATGGTCTGTTTTCTCTAGCGTGATTAACCTGCCATGGCAGGTTGGCAGTAGGAACTTGCAATTTTTTACAATTTACAATGCATTACATTTTAAAATAACTGTTTCCTAAAACATTTTTAATGCAATTTATTCATATTTAGCAGCATGTTTAGCAGCTATTATTCCAGTCTTCAGTGTCACAGAAATAATTTCTTCAGAAATGATTTCAACATGTTGATTTGTTGCTCAAGAAACATTGTTTCAATACTGCAAACAGTTGCTTAATACACACAGAATGGCTTGCATTTTTTTGCCCAGTCTTATTTGAACCAGAATATGCAGATGGACATTCTATGCAGAGTCAGAAAGCTCTTGGATTTCATCAAAATACAGTTGAGGTCAAAAGTTCACAGACTCAGAATCTGCAAAATGTTAATTATTTTACCAAAATAAGAGGGATCATACAAAATGCATGTTGTTTTTTTATTTAGTACTGATCTGAATAAGATATTTCACATAAAAGACATATAGTATATATATAGACATATAGTTCAAAAGTTGATTTTTAAAACTGTGTTGTTACCTTTTTCTATAGTGATAGTTGTTCATGAGTCCCTTGTTTGTCCTGAACAGTTAAACTGCTCACTGTTCTTCAAAAAAATCCTTCAGATCCCACAAATTCTTTGGTTTTCCAATAATTTTGTGCATTACAATATGTAAACTTTTGATCATTTTTATAAATTCAACTATTATTTTTTCTTGTGGACTATCTGTAAACGTCTTTTATGTGAAATATCTCATTCAGGTCCCTCTTATTTTGGTAAAGCAATTAACATTTAGCAGATTCTGACAGGGGGGTGTAAACTTTTGACCTCAACTGTATCTTAATTTGTGTTCTGAAGATGAATGAAGGTCTTACAGGGTTTGGAACAACATGAGGGTGAGTAATTAATGACAGTTTTTTAATTTTTTGGTGAACCAACCCGTTCGTATACCGCCTTTCATTGATCATTTGTTGAAAAATGCAGTCTTGGTTTACCTCTCGAAACTTCTGATAAAGTTTGGTGGCGTCCAGTTCAGATGGTGAGATGATGTCCTCATTTTCGGGTAAATCGAAAACCTCAATGGCCACATCTCTGTCCGTTTCCGTCTGGCCCGCATCCTCCTCCTCATCCGTGGCGTACTCCCCTGTCTGAGCATGGGCACATGGGAATAAACATCCGCATTTACTGGAGCAATCAATGTGAAGGGTCTATCTTTAAGACTGAACAACTTTACATTGTGTGTCCAGGATATTTTATTGAGAACAATACAGATACTAGACCATTTCATATCCGAAAAACCTGCTGTTTTGATTTCATATAAACTCATGTTTAACCAGTTGAAACGTGAACCTTACCTCAATCTGCACAGCTCACTGAGATTTTTAAACAATGAAACTTGGCAAACCACAAAAAAAGTAATAAATAAATAAAACAAATCCCATATCCCAAACAAAATTTTTTGACTTGAGCTAGTAAACAATCACCTAGAAATCTTGTAGCAATGCATGAGCAAGCACTCTGAACATCTTAGTGAATGCATAGCATGCATAAATTTGAAAAAATTAGTCTGTTTTCAATATGGTATTTATGTATGAAACACACTACTGTTCAACAATTTTGGTTGCAGTTATTTGATGTAAAATTGTGAAATATTAATAGATTTTAAAATTCAAGTTTTCTATTTAAATATATTTTAAAAAGTAATTTATTTCTGTGATGGCAAAGCTGATTTTCAGCAGCCATTACTCCAGTCTTCAGAGTCTAGATCAGGCGTTGTGAACCTTTTTTCACCAAAAAGCCATTTTTTTTTTTTTTTGGCGAGTGCATTTTTTTTAAAGAGCCACTGAAAAAAAAACGATATATTACTATAATAAAAAAATAAAGGTTTTCAATAACAAAACCTTTATTTGTCCATGTACAACTAAAAAATAAACAAATATAAAGCATCACATGCTGAATGCATGAATGACAAGAAGCACATTTTTTAATTCTGGTTAATATTTTTTTTTTCACAAATACAATTTAAAATAAAATAATATTTTACTATAAAAATAGCATTTATTTATTTCAGCTTTCACCCACTGAGTACTTTATGCATTTTCTCTTATTAGATATCTATCTGCTCATGAAAAGAGGTGTAAATGCCCTCTGAAACACTTTTGGATTTAAATCCGATCTCTCAAACCATTTCAGGAGGTAGTCTGGGCTGCATTCCAGATGAAACTGCATTTGGTTGTTGAAACCACATATGCAAACTTTACTCCTCCCAAAATGTTAAAATAACAAACATAAGAGCGTTTTATAGGCTATATGGCATGTTACAGTCAGATATGACAGTGATAATGCAACAAACATCGCAGCATTTGATACATTTAATATATCCTTGCTGAAAAAAAATATATAAAATATATGTATATATAGATAGGTAGATAGATATTTTTTTATCATACTGACCTTTAACTTTTGAATGGTTTTAGTCTGTTATCTTCTTAAAATAAAACAATTCATGCAGCATCTATTTCTCCTGCTTGCGTGTGGGCCTGCCAAAGTTATTTTAGGCAGATGGATGTGCGGACACATACAGACAGGTTGGTTCTGCTTGGCTGATGCTTGTATCTGGTTGCAGGGCAGGGCTGTTCCCTGGGAAGGCCTACTTTCCAGATCAAATTATTCTGCCTAGCAGGAGACCAGATATAACCCTGTCCTACGGTACTGCTTTAACCTGAGCAGTCTCAATTGTGTCTCATTTGTGTCTCCTCATTTCTTTCTCTCATCGCCCTCACACACATTAAATGAGGGGACATGGAGCGTAGCGCATAGACTCAATATCATCAGCATGATATTACCTCTCAGATACCCTCAAGGGGCAAATTAGCTCATTTTAGAGTGTCACATTCAATTAGTATATGTGTCACCATCCTTTTTAACACACTGGTGGTTGCCATACCGAACATGTTTGAGGAAACTAATGGCAAGAAGGTCATATACAGAGACACAGAAAGTACTTAAAGGATTAGTTCACTTCCAGAATTTTTTTTTCCTGATAATTTACTCACCCCCATGTCATCCAAGATGTTTTCAGTGGAAAAGAAATTAAGGTTTTTGAGGAAAACATTCCAAGATTTTTCTTCATATAGTGGACTTCAATGGGAATCAACGGGTTGAAGGTCCAAACACACAACGATGTTGGACAATTTTGAAGTTGGAGGAGAAAATGAGACTTTCACCCTACCCGAACTTTTTAAACTGAAGTACACAGATGAAGACCTAACATCCTGGAAGGTTTTCCTCAAAAACCTTAATTTCTTTTCGACAGAAGAAAGAAAGACATGAGTGTATTATCAGGAAATTTTTATTCTGGAAGTGAACTAATCTTTTAAGCCACACTAAAAAAAAAAAAAAATGTATGAATGTCAGTTTATCAGATAACAAAGTGCCAAACTAAGTTCTTTTTATTATATGTGACCCTGGACCACAAAACCAGTCATAAGTCGCTGGGGTATATTTGTAGCAATAGCCTACATTGCATAGCATACATTGTTTGGGTCAAATTTATAGATTTTTCTTTTATGCCAAAAATCATTAGGATATTAAGTAAAAATCATGTTTCATGAAGATATTTTGTAAATTTCCTATAGTAAATATGTCAAAACTTCATTTTTGAAAAGTAATATGCATTCCTAAGAACTTCATTTGGACAACTTTAAAAGGCGATTTTCTCAATATTTAGATTTTTTTTTTTTTTTGCACTCTCAGATTCAAGATTTTAAAATAACTGTATCTCAGCCAAATATTTTCATATCATAACAAACCATACATCAATAGAAAGCTTATTTATTCAGTTAAATTAAAAATGGATCCTTATGACTGGTTTTGTGTCCAGGGTCACATATATCATATTATAGTAAAATTCCACACTATTTAAGTAATTTGTTTCAAGTGCTACATGTAAATTTGGAAACATTATAATGTATAAGAAAATCTATATTTTTTTCTGATATTTTTTTTTCTTGACAAGATTTTCTAGGGATACATTTCACTGTTATGTTTTTAAAGATTATGTTTATGTGAACAGTAAATGTAAAGTAACTAAATGTAAACATAAGTGAAATTAGCAATTTTGCATCATATATTTTGGTAGATTTAATATATTCAGTGTGCTAAATTATGAATTATTGCTTAATATTGTGATCTTTTTCAGTCTATATTATCCAAATGAGAAAAAAAATATATTATTTTGCTAAAATTTTCAAATATTACATTTAAGAGAATTTTAAATTCTTATTGTGATCAGTAGAACAACAAAGGTAATCTAAATGTAAAAACAGGAAATTAGCACTATTGTCTCATATATATTTTTATATATGAAGAGTTCAGATGCAAAAGCTTCTAAATCCATCTTTCTTTAAAAAAACATTTTTATGTATTATATATATATATATATATTTTTTTTTTTTTTTTTTTGCTGCTTAAGAAACATATGGTTATCAATACTGTAAACAGTCATTCTGCTTAAAAAAAAAATCGAAAACCATACTTTTGTTCTAAATTATTTGATTAATAGAATTAATAGATTAATAGAATAGAAGATTTTTTTATTATTATTTTGTAACATCATAAATGTCTTTACTGTCACATTTACTGTCACATAATGCCTTCTTTTCTAAATAAAAATATTATTTCTTTTTTTTGTAATATATTACTATAATACATTTAATATATTAAATGAGCTAAATTATAAATTATTGGTTAATATTGTGATCTTTTTCAGTCTATATTTTCCAAATGAGAAAAAATTATATTTTATGTATAATATTTCTAATATTACATTTGAGATTGGTAGAACGGACAACAAAGGTAATCTAAACAACAAAAAAATATAATATAATATAATATAATATAATATAATATAATATAATATAATATAATATAAAATATTTTTTTAAATCATGAAAAAATCTGACCCCAAACAATTTATTTATTTATTTATTTTGTTGTTTTGTTTTGGTCTGTTAGCTTAAAAAATAATAATAATATAACAGATAGATTTGAATACGTTTAAAAAATGATAAATATGATTATATGTGTGTTTGTTTGTGTGTGTGAGAGAGAGACAGACAGACAAATATTACAAATTGCCTGACATTATATTTTTCCAATTCCAATATGAATTTTGCAAAATGGTAACCTTCATTATTTGGTTTGATATTATGTAATGCTGTGAAATTCATAAATTTTAAGTGTGGCTGAGGCTACTGTGAGGCTGTTCCATCAACGCTAACCTTTCCGCACCTTTCTTGGATGTCCTTATAACCACTACATCCTGCAGGACCCTGCTGTTTTAAGGCCATTTACTGCTGGCAGGCAGCTTGTGAATGGCTTTGGCAGCTGCTTATCCACAGCACAGCAAGATTTCAAGCAGGTTCACACCATTCTGCCTCAGTGAACACACCAGCCCCTAAACCCTCATTCTGTGAGGCCTCACTCGCACGACACCGATATGACACGTTTAAACAGACATTCACATGCGCTGACGCCCAGGCACACACATGGCACATTCGCACGAATAAACACCCACCCACCCACACGAAAACATGCTAATCTTTTAGCAGGGACTGCTACATTCATTACAATTCCTTACGGGCAGCCCGTCTGCTGGGAGAAGCAGCCTGTGTCAGAATTATAAAACAGCCATTTCAAGAGCGCAGCCTGCATCCGAGCCAGTCGCCGCACAATATCCAGACGTTACCGCAGAGGAGGAACAAATAAAACCATGCGGATACTTAGCTAAACGCATAACGTGAGATTTTGATGCAATCTGAGATCTCACTGACAAATAACGCAAGGCATTAAAAATTCACTCTTGCATTAGCATGTGCGAGTCTTGCATCATTCTGCGCGGCACAAGAGCCTGTAATGCTAAATTGTCCGTGTCCTCCGAATCACAAGGTAGAAATTGCTTTGCCTGGACCACTGATGTAATTATCTCTGAATCGTAGCGGGCAATTAATTTGACACTTTCTTCAGTCAGTCATCAGAGCTTTCGTATAGAATCGCACTGCTGCGACAGACCTGCATGCATTATGGTAATGCACCGCTCTGAATCCTTTGAAAACAGATCGCGGCAACAGACTTGTGGCCCTTTTGTTTGGAAAGCCAGGCCGGCCTCCGATCTGCTAATGAGAACTGAGCAACAACTGCTCGGTGACTAGTAATATAACAAACCCCGTCAACTCTCCATGGAGCAGAAAAGCTGCCACTGTGGGTGTTTTTCCATGAGAAGCTCTCAACAACCAAGCACACTTTGCAACATTGATGAGATCTAATTTGTAACGATGGAGAAATATCATATTTGTATGGCGTAAGACATATCAAGACAAATATCAAGTGGGAAATTATTAATTTTCTACTTAAAAATGACATTTTTGTTGAACTGAAGTCAAAGAGAATTGTTAAATTATAAAATGTTTTCAAAAAAATATTATCAAAATAATAAAAATAATAATAAACTTGAGTAAACATGATTTTCATGTTAAAATCTGAAAAAACTTTGTTAAAAATTATTATTATTATTATTATTTTTTGAATTAACTTTTATTATTATTAAAAGTTATTATATATAAATAAAAAAATTAATATTCAAAAATTATTTATTAATATATAACTAAACTAACAAATATATTTAAAAAATATTGTATTATGCATGATGATGACTTAATAATAATAATTATTATAGTAAAGTATTATTAATAGTAGTAGTAAAGTTAGCATTCTTTTTTCATTTTTAAATAACAAAAATAAAACATATACTTACAATAAAAAACTTTTAATATTAAAAAATTATATATATATATATATATATATATATAAAATGAAAAACTTTTAATATTCAAAAAAATAATTATTAATATATAACTAAACACAAAAAAAATATATTTAAAAAATATTGTATTATGCATGATGATGACTTAATAATAATAATAATTATAGTAAAGTATTATTAATAGTAATAGTAAAGTAAAGTTTCTATTTTTAAATAACAAAAAATAAACATATACATACAATAAAAAAACTTTTAATATTCATAAATTATATATATATATATATATATATATATAATGAAAAACTTTTAATATTCAAAAAATATTAATTATTAATATATAACTAAACACAAAAGAGATTATATTTAAAAAATATTGTATTATTCATGATGATGACTTAATAATAATAATAAAGTATTATTAATAGTAATAGTAAAGTTAGCATTATTTTTCTATTTTTAAATAACAAAAAATAAACATACATACAATAATTTTTTTTACTTTTAATATTCAAATTATATATATATATATATATATATATATATACACACACAAAAAATATATATATTTAATAAAACATTTTGTATTATGCATGATGATGATCTAATAATTCTTTTTTATTATATATATTTATAAATAAACACAAAATGTTTTTATATATATATATATATATATATAATTATATTGTATTATAGTGTATATATATATATATATATATATATATATATATATATAATAAAGTATCTTCTTTTGAACTTTCTGTTAAATCAAAGATGATCAACTTTTGAAAAGCCCTCTATAGAGTGACATTTTAGCTAGTACAGGCTTAACATTCATTCAGATAATATTAAGGAATTATCCTTTTATCATTCCAGCTGCAAATGTAGAAAAAATATGGTCAAATACAGAATACTGTGAGAAAAATTATACAACAGATACGTTGATAAACAAGGACTGCGCAACCCACCAGTTCATAGTATTATTTTTAATATGACTGGACAGGTTACAGCTTGATTTTCTATAGATTTTGACTAGCAAAACCACTTCATCCTGCTGTGCTTTAGTGTGACCAATTGTAACAGGTTGAGGCTTGTAGCAGGGACGAATCATGGATAATAGATTTGAACCTGCTCCAACTGGCAGGTGACGGTTGATTAACCCGTTCAGACAGTCACAGACATGCTCAGACAAGCTGTGACGCGAGACCTGTCCTGTGCTCACCTCGTCATCATCAGCATCATACTGGGCGTATTGTTGCTCCATCATCTCTCTCTGACGTCTCTCCTGCTCCAGAGTCTGACTGATGAGTTGAGCCACCTCGCTCTGCTGTCCCGGACGCTCCCGGCCAATCACAAACCTGCAAAGATGGGAGGGAGGGAGGGGCTTTGTGATCAAATGCAGTTTTGCAAAGGCCATAAAAGATTATGGCTATTGATTTTCAAATGGAGACAAAGAACAGAATAGGTTTTACATTAATAAGGTGAGTATAAAAATGTGCAAGGTGAAATTGCAGTCATTCAGTAAAATAGAGAAAGGTATAAAAGCGCTTTTTTTTTCTATTTTAGTGAAGTAAAATATGTCAAGCTCTTTTCTTGCAGCGTCTGGCTTCAACAAGCCTTTTTGTTCTCACTTCACTGACGGATTATATCTTTTATAATACACCCTGTAAATCAATGAACATGGCAGGAGGTAATTCTTGTGAGGTCAGCGTGATAAATGACTGTGACAAAGAGAACGTAATAACTGTTTAAAAATGTTAACAATACTACTTGAGAGAATAGGGGAAAAATACTGCTGGAACAGTAATGAAAATAATATTTAAAGGTAGGAAGTTTGTCATTTCTGCACCACTAGTGGCAACAAACAAAACTGAATGTGAATGATCTACTTTACAATACTGTGTATTAATAAATTCAAATAATTTATGAAATAAATATTCACTGTTTTTCTTATATAAACTAATCGAATCGCTTATGAAGGAATTTATTGTGGAGAGTACTCTTTATGATGGATGGATGCACTTCACCTGACTTCAAAATCTCAAAACCTATTCATTGCCATTATAAAGTCCAGGAGGGACATTTTTTTCCTTTCTTAACTCATCTGTTTTTTGATGTTTTAATAAATCTAGATATATGGAAAAATTATAGGTTATTTAAATCTGTTAATTATAATATTTCATATTTTTATTTATTTCATATATATTATATAAATTATACAGACATTAATTTTTCTCAACTCAGCGTTTAGTATTTTTGTTTTGTTTTGATAGATTAAATGATAGATTATAGATAATAAATCTGTTCATTATATTATTTAATTTTTAGATTTATTACATATATATTATATAAATTATACAGACATTTATTTTTCTTAACTCAGCTGTTTTTTTGGATGTTTCAATAAATCTAGATATATGGAAAAATGATAATATTGATTATAATATTTCAAATTTATATTTATTTCACATATATTATATAAATTATACAGAATGTTTTTTCCTCAACTCAGCTGTTTGTTTTGTTTGATGTTTTAAGCATTTTTTTAATTATATTACAGCTTTTTATTATATTGATTTATTATATTTTATTTAGGTTTTTTTTTTATTATAACTCCAGTTGTATTCGTCTGAAAGAAGAAAGTCATATACACCTACACTACCAGTCAAAAGATTTTTTTTTTTATTGAAATATTTTTACTATTTAAAATAACTGTTTTCTATTTGAATAGATTTTAAAATGTAATTTATTCCTGCGATTTCAAGGCTGAATTTTTAGCATCATTACTCCAGTCACATAACCCTTCAGAAATCATTTTAAAATTCTGATTTGCTGCTCAAAAACATTTATTAACGTTGTATTATGTGGCATTTTTTCAGGTTTCCTTGATGAATGCAAAGTTCAGAAGAACAGCACTTATCTGAAATAAAAATCTTTTGTAACATTATAAATGTCTTCACTCTGATAAATTTAAAGCATCCTTGCTAAATAAACTTATTAATATTTCTATAATTTCTTTCAAAACATTTCTGAAGGATCATGTGACATTGAAGACTGGAGTAATGATGCTGAAAATGTAGCTTTGATCACAGGAATAAATTACATTTTAAAATATATTAAAATAGAAAGTTAATTTAAATAGTACAAATATTTAACATCATTAATGCTTTTGCTGTATTTTGGAGCAAATAAATGCAGGCTTGGTGAGCAGAAGAGACTTCTTTAAAAAAACATACAAAAAAATCTTAAAATTAAAAAATGTTAGTGTAGGATGCCTGAAGGTGAGTAAATCATGAGGTAATTTTCACTGAGTGAACTATTTCTTTGAATTATTTGACACAAAAGTGTAAAATTGTAATATCTGCCATTTATCAATTATTAACCATAACATGAAAGCTAAGGAGTGGAAATGTCTAATAATTTGAGATAAAAAAAGACAATTCCCTCCAATAATATTCAACCCCATCATCTGTACTGCACAATCCATGTTTTGGAGAACCAGAGGGAAAGTGCTCAGCATGGAGTCCTAATCATCCTGCATTAGGCACAGATAAAGGCCCAAATTTGATCTACATCTGAAGCAACAACTGGGCCAATACCGTGTGATGCCAAGCATCTCTGCTGCTTTCACAGCACAGCTGACCTGGAAACAGTCGTCTCTTCCATCTCGATACCACACGCAGAGATCCCAACTGCTCCGGGACAGAGCTCTCTTATTGGCAAAACCCACCATAATTATTCACATACATCTGGAGTGACAAGATGCATTTCAGGATATACGCATCACCTCATCCAGGGAGGAGACGTCTCTGCCAACTTGCTATAAAAATCTCTAGACTCTGACACTGAATCATCACAGCAATGAATCGAACTTAATCGAATGTCAATCTTCATGTATTTATTGGTGGTCACTCTTGCAGATAGAGTTTAGGAGCTGCCTTAATTCTTACAGTAAGTTAAATATAGCACAAAATCCAAATCTGGGCCACACTGCCTCCTCAGTGAGAACAGAGAGAAATAACCAGCAGGAGGGAATAAATCAAAACCAGGAAAGGATAGACAGCTGAAAAACAAAAGATTCACTTATGATGAAATAGTGTGATCCCTGAGACCTTCATAGTACTAGATGAATTGGATGTTTTCCAGTAAAATTTTAAGACATTTGTTTTTCTTAACTCAGCTGTTTTCTAATGTTTTAAGCATACATCTCTATATATGGAAAAAAAAAATGATGATTATAGATTATAGATCATAAAATGTTAATTATAATATTTCAGATTTTTATTTATTACATATATATTATAGAAATTATACAGACATTAATTTTTCTTAACTCAGCTGTTTTTAATGTTTTAAGCATAAATCTCTATATATGGGAAAAATAGATTATTCTAGATTCTAGATAATAACATATGTTAATTATAATATTTAATATTTATATTTATTACATAAACATTATATCAATTATACTGACATTAATTTTTCTCAACTCAGCTGTTTTTTGATGTTTTAAGCATAACTCTAGATATATGAAACAATTATGGATTATTATAGATATTATAGATTAAATATGTTAATTATAATATTTCACATTTATATTTATTACATATTATATAAATTATACATTTATTTTTCTTAACTCAGTGTTTTGTTTTTTGTTTTGATGTTTTAAGCATGAATCTAGATAATTGAAAAATGATAGATAATTATAGATTATAGATAATAAATCTGTTCATTGTATTATTTAATTTTTTATATTTATCACATATATATTATATTAATTATACAGGCATTTTTTTTCTGAACTCTGCTGTTTTTCACGTTTTAATAAATCTAGATATATGGAAAAATGATAGATTATTAAAATATGTAAATTATAATATTTCATATTTATATTTATTTAATATATATATTATATAAATTATACAGACATTATTTTTTTTGTTTTTTGTTTTGTTTTGATGTTTTAAGTATGAATCTAGATATATGGAAAATGATATAAATTATAGATAATAAATCTGTTCATTATAAAATTTCATTTTTATATTTATTATATATATATATATATATATATTATTTAAATTATACAGATATCTATTTTTCTTAACTCAGCTGTTTTTCCACATCTAGATTTATATATTTAGAAATATCTAGATTTATAAAAAAATATGGAAAAATTATATATTATTAAAATATGTTAATTATAATATTTCATATTTATATTTAGTTCATATATATATATAAAAATTATACAGATTTTTTTCTCAACTCAGCTGTTTGTTTTGTTTGATGTTTTAAGCATTGTAGATATATGAAAAAATTATAGGTTATTATAGATTACAATCATAAAATTTGTCATAATTATATGTATTACACACACACACACAGACATGCACACAGACTGTGTCAGTATCTGCCTGGCTTTATGAAATCATACAAATCAAAAAGGCTCTGTCCCTCTCAGAAAGGCACATCTAAAGGGATATTTCACCCCAAAATTCTGTCTTCATTTACTCACCCTCACGTTGCTCCAAACCTATATGAATATCTTTCTTCTGCTGAATACAACAAGATACTTTAAAGAATTTTAGTAACCAAACAGCTTCTGGTTCCCGTTGACTTTCACAGTAATTTTTTCCCATACTATGAAATCTGAAGGTGAGTAATTGATGACAGAGTTTTCATTTTTGGTTGAACTATTCCTTTAATTAAAGCCTTTTAAATAAACATACATTTGAAGGTTAAAGGTAAATTCATAGTTCCAATCAAGTAAGTTTTTTCAAGTTTATATTTACAGAGGAAGTATAATAAACCACTGACGGCATCTGTTTCAAAACAATTCGCTCCATCATGCTGTGCAGCTCTATTGTTAATGAAGAGTCTTGTTTTCTCACAGTGTAAAGTACTTGTTGGCCGATATGATTTTCAAAGACACGCTCTCAGCTGTCGTGTCTAAGGGGAGTTTAGATACACTAATAAGAAGTCTGTGTTTTTCTCTCAAGAATGCTGAGTGGGAGGGAAAGGCGATGGCATGGCATGCTATTTCTTACGCTAATAATAAGACGGGTCACTCTAGCAGCTTGTAAGCTACAGTGAGAATTCAGATGTGGGGATGTGAGGATGTTAGGATCTTGTGGTCAGCATTCAAGGGCAAACCTGGGATTAATAAGCCTCAAATCTTACCTGACCACTCCCTGTGTGTTTCTTAGGACAGAAGCAGCGAAGCTCTGAGTTACTCCCACCAGACTGGTGCCGTCAACCTCCACGATTTGATCATTCACTTTAATTCTGTGGAAAATGAAGGTGGTTATTTTGTAATGCAAGTTATGGGACATTGTGCAATCTCTAGAAAAGGTTTGTATAATACCGTCTGCATGAATACTAAACAGCTCAGAGTTCTCTGTCATTCTGAGATGGCTTTTTTAATAAAAGCTTAATTATGTTCTGCCTGAGGCCTTCTCATCACTCCGCTATGATTAATTTTTTCAGTGCATCAAATATGCTGATGTATGAAGGACACAGTACATCCTGGGACAGGGTTTCCTGGAGCTTGTGAACCCCTAGAGTTTGATACAGAACTCCAGTAAAACTGCGCTAAGACTTTTAAAAGACGTTAAGATAAATGTACAGATGCAAACTCATTTGTAAAGATGCGTAAAGCGTATTTCAGCATAATTACAGCAGATATGACTACTGTTCCACCCAATGTAAAGACACCAGTATGTAGTGAATAAAATAAATAATTCAGAATGTAGTCAAAAATATTAATAATAATATCAAACAATCATTTTCTATAAATATATTCTTTATACTAATAAATTATTTTGTTCATGATATGGAATAATTAATGATAACAACTATTATTATTATTAGAATTAAATAAAATTAAACTACATTTGAAATTAAATCAAAATAAAAAGATCACCCAAAAATCCACTGCAACGCCACTTTCTTGTGAACGCGTGTGCAATGTTTTTTTAGATTTAGAGAGTTAAACTGTAGAGATTATGGTATATAACATTTTAAATATGAATATTTTCCTTACACAAACACTTTGATTCAGTTCAGCAGGGGTTTATTAACCCCCTGGAGCCATGTGGAGCACTTTTTATGATGGTTGGACGCACTTTATTTTGCTTTAAAAACTCAACAGTGTTATTATACACCTTGAGGGGGAATAAATCATGGGGTAATTTTCATTTTTGTGTGAACAATCCATTAAAAAATAAATAAAATAAAATAAAATAAAACAATTTGAGAAATTATCTCAGAAGCTATAGATGACAGTTGATAAAGATTTCATACGGGTATTTTTCTTACACAAATGCATTGATTTGCTTCAGAAGGTCTTTATTAACCCCCTGGAGCCACGTGGAACACTTTTTATGATGGTTGGATGCATTTTATTTTGCTTTAAAAACGCAACAGCCAGTCACTGCCATTATAAAGCTTGGAAGAGCCAAGAAATTTTTTAATACAACTCCGATTGTATTTGTCCATAAGTCAAAAGTCATATACACCTAGGATGACTTGAGGGTGAATAAATCATGGGGTAATTTTAATTTTAGGGTGAACAATATAATAAAATAAAATAAAATATGGAGAAATTATCTCAGAAGCTATAGATGACAGTTGATAAAGATTTCATACGGGTATTTTTCTCACACAAATGCATTGATTTGCTTCAGAAGGTCTTTATTAACCCACTGGAGCCACGTGGAACACTTTTTATGATGGATAGATGCACTTTATTTTGCTTCAAAAACTCAACAGCCATCCATGCCACTAAAAAGCTTGGAAGAGCCAGGACATTTTTTTAATACAACTCCGATTGTATTTGTCTGTAAGTCAAAAGTCATATACACCTATGGCTTGAGGGCGAGTAAATCATTTTTGGATGAACTATCCATTTAAATTGAATTAAATTAAATTCTACAAAATGTTTTCTACAGATGTATCAATGAATTTATATAATGATTTCTTGATTATGTCATATGTAATATTAAGAGAATACAAAAAAGGTTGAGAACAATATTTTTATGTTTTCAGTTGAACTTGGGTGGTCACATTCTTTCATTTCAGCAGCTAAAGAGTAATGCTCACAAGACAGAAGGAATTACAATCACATAGGATTACGAGGACGAGTAAGCTCCTTAACAACATGTGATAATATATTTTCAGAATGCCACAGTGTTTGCATGAAGAGCTCCAACTGTGTGATATCTGTAATGAGCTTTGTGAGTTTGACTAAATTGCCTTGACCCTTGATTCCAGTCTGGATATTGAGCTTCTGGCAAATACTGTCTGTTATGCAGGCAAAGCAGACGGAGGGATGCTTGCAAGATTGAATCCTAATGTGCACCTAAACAGTGTGGCAAAAGCACAGCTTGACCTTCATGTGCATTTTGCAATGTCGCCAATATACAGGAAATTAGAAATTATTATTAAAATACAAAGATTTCAATGTCACTGTTGAATCCTACATTGTTACACTCAGAAACAGCCTGAGTTAATGGTTCAGGAAATTACATTCTGCTATTGAACAGTCCTTTTGAAACCTGATTGCAAAGCTTGAAGTTGCTTGGTAATCTTGAAACAAGTAAAAATTTCTGATTTCAGCAGGGTTTGATGCCACTCAGTGAAAGGACAAAACCATGTGAAAAGACTGAGATTCATAATCCTAACTTAAACAGAAAGATTTATTTAAGAAATATTTGGAATATTTATTGATGTCCTTACTACCTTTCTGGGCCTTGAATGTGTCAGTTGCATTGCTGTCTATGCAGGGTCAGAAAGCTCTCGGATTTCATCAAAAATATCTTAATTTGTGATCCGAAGATGAACAAAGGTCTTACGGGTTTGGAACGGCATGAGAGTGAGTAATTAATAAAAGAAATGTTGTAATGTAAAATGAATAAGAAGCACAGTACTTTAGATCCTGCACTATTTCTAGGTCACTATTTAACACTAAAGTAAATTTGTGACACTATGTACAGATGATCAGATGTTTTTCAACTGAAGCTCAATATGCCCCTTGAATCATTTCAAATCATGCTGGAAAACATGATCAGCAGGTTTTACATAAACGTGTAAAGTCTTGTCAAATCTGTTGATAGCTGCTTTCATTAAAACTAAAGGGAGACAAACCAAATACTAAAACGTTGAATAAGTTTTAATTGAAAAGTTTATGCTGCTAATATAATTTTAATTTAATAAAAAATTAAAAATAAATAATTTTCTAATTTAATAGATTAAATAAAAAAATGCTACATTTTCATTATTTTTTTTTTTTTAGCAAAGCAAAAACAGTCTCTTCTGCTCACCAAAGCTGCATTAATTTAATTTAAGTACAGAAAAAACTGTAAAATTTAGAATATTTTTACTATTTAAAATAACTGTTTTCTATTTTAAAATGTAATTTATTTCTGTGATCAAAGCAAACTTTTCAGCATCATTACTCCAGTCTCAAAAGCTTGGAGTCAGTCTAATTTTTTCTAATTTTTGGGGGGGAAAGAAATTATAGAATTTTTAGACATTTATAATGTTACAAAAGATTTCTATTTCAGATAAATACTGTTCTTTTGAACTTTCTATTCATCAAAGAAACAGTTATTTAAAAAGTACAAATATTTGCAATATCACTGCTTTTGCTGTACTTTAGATCAAGTAAATGCAGGTTTGGTGAGCAGAAAAAAAACACTTTCAGAAACATAAAAATCTTACTGTTCACTTTCTATGTGCAGTTTAGTTTACCTTCCATCTCTTTCTGCTGCTCCGCCCTCTATGACAGTCTTGACGAAGATGCCCAGCTTCTCCAGGCCTGCGTCAGCGCCGACCCCCATTCCTATAATACTGATGCCCAGGCCGTCATCATCTGACATACACAAATGAACATACACAAATCAATGAAAGGAAAAATATTAGCAAATGGAAAGAATGGCAATTCAATAATTCATTGGATGCATGGATGGATGGATGGATGCATGTTTACTGTAACTGATCAATATTTAAGGCGTAACTAGGGATGTAACGATAACCGGTTTGACGATAAATCATGATAAAATTCTCCACGGTTAGTATTACCGTTTCATATTTTAATTATCATTAAAACCGTATTTGATTACCACGATTTTCACAACTTATGATAAATATATACTGTCCAGCGTAAAGCAAAGTTTAAATAAGTCTCATGTGCGCAGAGCACGCAGAGTAGTTTCGTTTTGAATGAAAACATGACGGAAAGCTGGAAGGTTTTAAAAGGGTGCTGAGGGAATATACAAATGAATATATAAATGAATTAATTATATGAATGTACCTCTGATGGTTCTGACTGTCTTCAGAAAAGATTCGATGGCATTGTGTTTTGATCTTCATTCCATGTAATACCTAATAAAGTGTTGTTCTTAATCGCAGTGCTGCTTTGTCCACGGAGTTTACGGAAAGAGCTCTAACTTTGCTGTTCCATAAGTGCCGCCTAGTGGCAGAGAGTGGATTTACATTGACTTACAATTACGTTCAGCCTGTTTGCAGTTTTTGTCTAGCTAAAACGGACCGAATTTGCATGCCCTGCTGTCAACGGACCTTTTGATGAAAAACAAGGATTCTACACATTTAAACAATTGAGATAATACATCTAGAATAATTTAGATAAATTACATATAACCATTTATTGATTTGACTTAACCATTTTCTTTATTTAAAGGCTGAAATGTGAGGTTTACCATTTTATAAAACATTTCGAACATGTTATTAGATAACTGCTGAAGAGAACTGTTGTCAGTCATGTTGTAATATAAAATCTCATTGGTAATGTTATTGTTTTAGTGTTTGTGCAAACAGAAGTCATTTTATATGTTGTTTGTTGATTTTAAATATAAAACTTGGTGAAGCAATTTTTGTGTTAGTACTTTTTAAACATTTCCAGCACATTTTAACAATACCGTGATAATACTGATAACCGTGATCATTTTTGTCACTATAATCGTGATATGAAAATTTCATACCGTTACATCCCTAGGCGTAACATTGATTCACTCAGTGCTCAAAATATGTAGATGAGTCATTCTATAATTGTGGGTAAATCTCATGTCCATGAAGTTTATTTTTAACATATTTTCATCAATATAAAGCCCAGATGCTTAATTTTCTAGTACACAAAAATTATTCATATCACATAAAACCCTGATATTCAGCTGTCCGATTTTACAAAGTTGCTCATTCTACTCTGCATTTAAGCATGAAAATTACCTCAAATATAAATTACTTTCATAGTCTTTAGTTAGATTAGGTTATTAAGACATTTGGGTGTGCGCTTAAAAATAACAAGTGTTTATTTTGATATAACTTGTTTTATTTGTGTCCGAAAAACATTGTCAACTAAGTTACCCAGAAGAAAAGCCCCCTCAAAAAGGAATGGTTTGTCCCATTCTCACATTATTTGCACAGTATGATGATATTTCCTCTAGAAGTATATGGATAAAACACTAGAAGTTATGTTCTCTCTCTTTCCCCTAATATTGGTTAAACTAGCATATCTGTGTCAAGAGTTGATGAATTCAATGTCAACAGTGTTACCCAAGTATTACGGCTGCAAATTTTAACAAGACAATTTAACTAAAATGTATGATTTGTTTATGAAAATATATTTCTTAACATACCATATGCTTAGTAGTTCTAGGCTTCCATGTTGAGTTATAGGCCCAAAACCCTAAAGATGTCAACTAAGTTACTGTCATCTTTGTTACCCAGTAAAAGTAATGTGGTGGACAGTAGCAAACATAGATGGTATTTTATGCACATATTCCTACAGATCACCTTTATTTATATAGCACTTTATACAATATAGATATTTTCAAAGCAGCTATGTAAGGTCATGTTTGGGTTTTTGGGATAATGGAAAACTTTTCTTCACATTGTCAAATGTACCCCTAATTATAGAATGACCCAGATACACACAGAACATTTCCCTGAAAGCCTATTTGTGTCTATACTGTTTAGGGCAAACCGGGGCTAGTTGCCACAGGGGCTATAGTGTATCTCAATAACTACACAGCTACAACTATAAGAGTAAAAACTGACTGAGAATTATTCTCTAGAGTGATACGTCTGAAGACTAGACTTGCTCTAGGGTAAAAACTACCTAAGTGTTTAACCTCAGGGAAATCTCTTTCAAGACACACCTTTTTCCAGTTCCACAGGGAGAAGTTCCAGCTTCTCCACCCGTTTCTCCAGCTCATACTCAGCCGAGGATGCCACGGGGTCCACCTCTTCATTCCTCCTGTCATAATCTTCATTGCAGTAGGTTTTGAACACCTGGTGGCAAGAAAAAGTCAAGGCCAGTGTCACAATACTGAGAACACATGATTAAAGTTGAACCATGCAGGATTAGAGAGTATGTTTCTTCTAAATATTAGCGATAAATTATCGCACGATATGAATTTCCTCGATAAACGATAACAAGAGTTCGATATATGTTCGCTATAATGTTTATGCGGCAAAGGCGGAACAAAAGAGCGCTAGTCAAAGCGCGCACTCGGACCGTTTATCCGCTCGAATCAAAGTTCAAACAGCGGCACAGCGCGAACTTACTAGAGCTGATGCTTTCAATCGCTGCTGAGTCTCGGTCACTAAACAGCGCCAGAAGCACTTGAATTCAGTGATGAACACAAATGACTCGGTTTATAGCAAGATGAAACAGCGCTGACAAACAAGAGAAACACTGTGCTCAACAATACAGTCAAAAGGCCTTTAATCAACAATCGCCATAATTTACCATAGATTTACTGTAGTAGCGCTAAATGCACAGTGGTACTGTATCAGAAATGTGGGTATATTTGAGTCGAATTTTATTATATTATAATATAGACATGTATTAAATGTATTGAACGAGGAGTAATGGAATATAATTACTATAATTCCATTTTTTTGTGATTAAGCTAACGTTATAGCGTGTATGCATTTATACAAAATGTGTTTCATACAAATACCTTGGAACCATATTACATTTTTACCATGGTACTGAGGTGCTATATTTGTGGTTTTAACTATTTTTATCATGAAACTATGGAAGATAAATGGTTAATTAAAAAAAAAAACTCAAACAGTCAGAATAATTACATTTCACCATATAAAATGAGAGCTACAATTTGTATAGATATTACTGATTATGAACATAAATCTACATCTGCATTCTAAATCAAGCTGCTACCAAATGTGTATATGTAAGAGACAATTTATTATTATTAATATTAATATTATCAGGTAACACAAACCTGTTTCTCGATTTGACACAATATTACTTATTAAAACATGCAGAACTAAGAAATTATTTTTTTCTATTAAGATACTTATTTTGTTAAGGAAAAATGAAGAATTAAAAAAACATGAAGTGTTTGTCATGTTCTGACTGTAAAGAATATTTTAAAGCCACATTTAACTCTGGTTTTTACAACTTTTGCTTTGTAGCAAACATCTGCCTTTAAAGTTGAAAGAAATACAAATTTGGCATTTATCGTGATAATTATCGATATCGACTGATATGAAAAAAAAATTATCATGATTATTTTTTGCCCATATCGCCCAGCCCTAGTTCATATATATATACTGTACAACTCCACTGATCACATATACTCTCTCTCTCTCTCTCTTTTTATCTCCGTCTCTGGTTGCATCAGAGCGTTTTCATAACGGCGCTTATCGTCTGAAACACAAACTGTCATTTGCCATCTCGTCAGTGTAAGTGATGGTCCTGTGCACTGTGGTGTGAAAGGACAGTCACGCACAACTGTGTCCCCTAAGCAGGTTCTCGGACAAACATCGGCCCCATGCCAATGCTACACTTGCCTGCCTTCCCCTTATCTGCTTCCTTATAAAAAGAGTTCACTGGATCAGCTGTGGCTTCATGATGACACAGAATCAACTCCCCTGACCCAGATTCAATAGTGTTTCATTTTAAAAGGATAAACTTCCTAAGGCAAGTACCAGGGTTAATATAAAAATAATAAGACTTTCAAGAACTGTTTGAAAAGCACAATACAAACTATTACCGGGGTTCAAGCGCTTTACATATTATTTACCAAGCCTGTAACCACCGAATTTACCATAGAAATCTGATGTATTTTAACATTTGACTGTTATAGTGCCAGCTGTGGTCCGATCTCCCTAAAACTTTGCAAGTGTGTTTAGAATCACCTGTCGCACGTGCTCACCAGGTTTCGTGAAGTTTTGAGTTTTCGTTTAGGCTTTTATAGGCTTTTGAGTATATTTGGACAGGCCTTTTTTCTAGAAGACCCCGTTATAGCTTCCCAAATGGTAAATTTCAACATCTGTTTGATAATTATTGACCTTGAGAGTCCAAAGAATTGTATTAGTGTTTTTTTCCAGATTGAGGGAAAAACCTAGAACTAGTTTGCAAAAGTATCCTTTAACATTTAAGTACCAATCATTACTAATCATTCAACAAACAGTCTGATTGACAGCAGTGGTTCTAGAGGCAAAGTTGTTTGTAATGAGGAGGTGTATCATATGATATGAATATTGTACATATGTGCAAAAACTGCACAAAACAGGCCCACTGAGTTTAACCTTGTCTAATAGGTGCACGAAGTTCATTGAGATACGCAAATGTCCTTATAGCCACTTGTGGTGCTTTGAACCAAGACCGTGCATGCCAATTTTCATGTCAATAGAACCAACAGTTGCGTAGTTATGGACATTTTTATGTTTTTCCCCTTTTATAGTGCCAAGCTCCATACCTTTTTCCATGCAACCTCAGATTCAGCTCTTACATAGGCATTGTGAGTCTGCCGAAGATATCTCATTCTGTTAAAAAGTTAAACATTTTTTGACAGTTACTGATATTCACTTTTCAGAGAATGATCCTGCACTGGTTTGTTTCCGATCGGGCGAAAAACCTAGGACTAGTTTGCAAAATGAGTTTTTTCAAAAAATGCAAAATACCTGAAAAAGTTTGGTCCGATGTGAGCCAAGGATTCCAACGACATAAGACACTTGAGCCTGCGGGTTTGGAGTTATGAGCGATTTTGTACTTTTGATCACAGTAGTGCCCCTGTCAGGCCGATTGGGGCGAGCCTTGGTGATGTTGTAGATGGTGTGAGTACTACCATCCTGCCAAGTTTTAAGTCTCTATGACTTGCGATTTGGTCTGCAAGATCAGTTTTACGTGGAGATTTAAGATCCTTGGCTACTCTAACAATTACGATAGGGTTTCAGCACTACGCACTTGAACCCCTAATAAATGAAAGAAAAAAGAATATGTCGTTATAGTCACCTTTGTTCAATTTAATGCATGCATGCCCTTTTAAAACAAAGGGGGGAAAAACAGAAACATATGCATAAAATATTTTATAAATAAAATATTTGATAAACAACACATTCTAAAATAATTTAAATACATTTTCTAACTATTAATGTAAGTAAATATATATATATATATATATATATATATTAAAAAACTGCTCTACCATTGAGTAAATTAACATACTGCATTCACCAGCAGGCAGCTGTCAGTGTGTCCAGCTGCCACCACACGAATCATCAGCTTCAATTAAACCGTGACTGATCATAGCAAAATCAAAGCTATCTCATCTGTGAGGAAAACCAATTAGACTCAAATCTGATGTTTTATGCTAATTACGAGCCTAAACCAATGAATCCAAATAGTACGTGGTAAGAAGCACTCCCGAAACCAGAGTGTAGGGTATCCAAGCACAGGGACAAAAGCAAGCATAATCTCTAGTGCACTTTACAACATCAATAATGTAAACCAGGGGTAGGCAATGTCGGTCCTGGAGTGCCGATGTCCTAGAGAGTTTAGCTCCAACCCTGAAAAAAAATCTCACCTGCCTTTAGCTTTAGTAATCCTGAAGACATTGATTAGCTTGTTCAGGTGTGTTTGATTAGGGTTAGAGCTAAAATCTGCAGGACAGCTGCACTCCAGGACCGACACTGCCTACCCCTGATGTAAAGTGATCAACAGCTATGCATTATTGAGCAGTCACACTGATGATCAAATGATTAGCTAAAGTGTAATGGGCCCTTTGACTACAGTTCTTCAATAGATTTGAGGAAAATCATAGTGGCAGGAAGGGCTGGACAGTGATAACATGTTTAGCCTTGAACTTTTCCTGCCACAGTTATAGACTTCTATCCACCTTATTTTTCAACGTGGAAGTAAGCCGTATTCTGTGAATGTGTGAGACGTCCAGTTCATTAGCCACTGTGTATAAATAAAATTAAAAATTGTTTCCACTACAAAGCAGTGTGTTCATAACTAAGAAAATACATTAAAATATAGTAAGATACATCAGTTTGGAGTTTCAAGCAGCAAAAGAAGCTGTTTTGCACAGCTGATAATAGCTGAAAGTGGGTGACACCGGAAGCCAGATACATTAAATTTACAAATGGATACAAAGATGCCAGGAGTGCATATCCTTGAGTAGAGGTCTAATCTGAAAGTTCTAAAAGCATCCATCTCTACAGTCAGTGGATCTGTTCCAGAGCTTCCCTGTTCTCCTGTATTCTCCTGAGCTCAACTGACTATCACTGTGTTGACAGTCCACACTCCACACTCTGGCTAAAAAAAGGCTCAGCAGCCGACTGTCTTTTGTGAATCTGCCAGACATGACAACCATGAGGGGCTCTACATAACAGACACAGTGTGGGCAGTGTGCTGAAGGCTACTGTCAGGTCTGACATGCCATGGCAGAACATAATAATTTTCATCATCTAGTGTTTTCATTACAGACATTCATATAGTAGCTGTCTAGGACACTTTACGCTTTGTTTTAACATAATTGCATGGTTTCATTTTACATTTTAATGGTCTTATACATATGATAAAATGTTTGTCATTAGGCACCAAAAGCAAATAACATTGTCTTTGAAGCATAATTTAATACTATAATTTCACAGTAGTTTCACCATTTATATTAGCTCTAAAATTGGTTTAGGTTTCAATTTCAGCTTCAAACGATTATGAAAATACAATAATCAAGACAAAACGATTATTGATCCAGATTCCACCCCCCTTCCAGTAGCACGCTTTTGCTCTTCCATAAAAGCCCAATTTTACATGCAAATCAATAAAATCATGTAACATGACTTGTATAAAATGGGACGTGCTTGTTTTATTAATGTTTATTGATGTTGTGTTTTTTAAAAGCGCGAAAAAGAATTTGCGCTGTTCTGTGTATGCGCTCAGAGATGGAACTGAACACGGACAAGTAAAGCGAATGTTTAGCTTAAGATGTTACCTAAACAGTCAAATACATGCAAATATATGTCAAAATGTGGCGTTTGGTGATTATTTGTGTAATCCTTCATCAGTTATGTCTTTAATTAACGTGTTAATCAAACAACAAAAGACAAAATCACTCACTGCTCTTGATGGAGGGACTTTTGTAGTTTTTATAAGAAACAAAGCATGTTTAATTCTTACAGTGAATACTATGCTGTTTTATTTTCCATTCAATTAATTACAAAAAAACACTTTCATTCCATTCTTTCAATCTTTTTTTCTATTGTATTGCCATCTTTAAACTAATCAATCATATAAAGTTCCAGACCCACTCATAATCGTGTTAAATAATCGTGATTACAATATTGACCAAAATAATCATGATTATGATTTTAATCACTCCGTTTGAGGTACTGTGTTCCTCACCGCAAGTTTTTTAGCCAAGAATGTACTTGTTTAGACTTCAGATATGTGGTTTGTTAACAAAGGTAATGTCTATTTGTACATTTTTTCAATGTTTTATGAGATGTAAGCTCCATGGCATCATAAACCCGCTGAGAGCAGCCTTACCTCAGCCAGATTTCTGGAATTTGCCGCTGGCTCTGATGTCTCTATAGTGGTTAAACATGAGATATAATTAGTTTTGGGTAGGGTTAGGTATCGAGAACTGTTTCCAGATCTTTAAGAACTGGGTATTCGATAACACACGTGCATTTTGATTCCTGTGTCATATTTTAAAGCCTAACATCAAACTATTTAAGCGCAGGAAAGGGAAAGAACTTGCGGGCACAGTGAATGAGGTCCTGGTGCGGATTTTTCGGCCTGTGTCCATTCTAGAACCATTCCATGCATTTATACTGCAAAAAAAAACGTTGTTCTGGGCCGGATCTGACCAGATATGGTCATAGTGGAGAGTTTGGAATCTGATTGATTGCTTGTTTCTGCGGACTGGTGTCTTTTATACAGGTACCAAGCTGTGATTAGGAGCACTCCCTTTAAAAGAGTGCCCTAAACTAAGCTTGTTACCTGAATAAAAGACAACTGGGGGCCAGAAATCTTGTTGATTGATAGGGGATCAAATACTTATTTCACTCATTAAAATGCAAATCAATTTATAACTTTTTTGAAATGCGTTTTTCTGTTGTTATTTGGTCTCTCACTGTTAAAATAAACCTTAAAATTATAGACGGATCATTTTTTTGTCAGTGGGCAAACATACAAAATCAGCAGGGGATCAAATAATTATTTTCCCCACTGTATGACATGTATATATGAGGAAAGTTTACTTTAGTAGGTACCCATGTAGTTGCTGAATCTTTTCTTGGCTTTGGTCCGACTAACAGCGATACTTTTCTAAGCATCCTTGTGCATCTTTACCCTTCTAGTAACATTGATTCATCCCACTCAGCTCACCTCTCTATCATCAGCCTCTATCCGTCTCCTGTCATTTTGCCATTTAGATCAATACGCCTGTTAGCTGCCTTCAAACAAACGCAGTGCATCTCTTTTGTCTTCTCATCATACAGTAGATCAGCTCTTATCCTCTATTTATTGCTCATATACACTCTGGCATACTGCAGTCTTATATTTAAAACCCAGCAGCCTGCGAGGTCTCTAGCTCCAACTGCTACCTTGCATAATAGCCAAGAAATGTAAGCTTGTATAAGCGTTTTGCTGTTCGGAGAGCACTTTAAGTTTTTATTGCATGTTGTGAGATCCCACCAAAGGCTCTGAGAGCTTCTCATTTTTCTTGGTGCATTTCTACAGAACTGCAGGGGTGAGTGAAACTGAGCCAGGCCCATCATCCATCCCTCTACTCCCACTCTCTTCCTCGTCCCTCTTCGCTCATTACTTCATTATCCCTCTCGTCTCTCATCCTTCTTTGTGTCACTGCACTTCTTGCGGAGCAGGCATGTCTCATCGGTATGCCTCTAATGCAGCATATTACACCAGGACGCCTTCATCTGCATTGTGGGGGACTGCAATGTTTGTGGGGAACAGTCTGAGGATTAACCGAGGGGCAAGTCGAAGGGAAACGGGGAGGGATGTAGAAGAACAATCGACTGAAAGTGTTTGTCGGCATTTGTATCACGGACTGGCAACGCCACTGCGTGGCTCAGAGTCTGGCTGACTACAACTGATCACATTAAATGAGCCTATAGTCAAGCAGCGGTGCCAGCACTCCCAGTGTCACCACACACACACACACACACACACACACACACATTTACACACAGCTCACTCCCAGAGTGGATTAACAGACGAATCTGTAGACAGGCATTCCTGTGCTATTGTCTAAAACAGGAAGCTGCTCCAAAATGAGGTGTTTGGCAAAGTCAAATTAATTATCATTCTACCGTACTGTTAAAGAATACGCTTAATTATGAACATATGGGTGATTCCTCAACTACAGGCACTTCTGGGCCTGTGGTAGGACTCACTTTTCACACTCTCACTAGTTGAGTTTATCTACTAACAAGGCATCCAAGAGAATCCTGTCATATTTTCTGAATTAAAAAAATGAAAGAAACAAATACATTCTGTGGTCAAAATGACATTACAACAACTTTAAAATATTTGTATTGCTAATGCACATGTCATAGCTGGCATCCTGATTGGGGTCAGTAATGTTTTTTTTTTTTTAAAGAAATTAACACTTATTCATCAAGGATGCATTAAAAAATGAAGGGAAAAAACATATTTTTTCCACAAAAATATTATAATAAAATTAACAATAAGAAATGCAACTTAAGTAGCTAGCATCCTGAATATAGGGTCAGTAATATGATTTTTTAAATGAATATTTTTATTCAACAAGGATGCATATAACAATGGAGTTTATATATATATTGTTCCCACAAAACTATTTTAATATTAACAATATTAGGAATTATTACTTAAAGGTCCACTGAAGTGCCTTGAAACACGCAGCGTTATTCTATGTGGTGACGTAATTTCAACAGAAACAGGAAAATAGGGCAAGCCATATCGAGCACTTTTTAAAATAGCCAATTGCGTTCCATTAATATCCAGTGCGGTTGAGCTCAGTAAAGCCGCATTGGACAGCTTATGACAGCCTCAGTCTCATAGATTACCCCCTAGATTCAATATGAAACTCTTACTAAAACAAAATAGTGATCAAGCCGACTCGAGCATATGATCTGCTCCGTGCAATCGCGTCACTGGACCGAAGCCAAAGTCCAGAGTAGACTGCGCGCTGCCACGGTTCACGTGACACAACACGAAACCAGACCTCATTTGCCCTGACGGAAAGCATATTTACACTGTCTGAATCAAAATGCAGCGTGATGTCATCAAAATCGTTGATACATATTGACGAAAGTGATGAGACTGTAAGTTTTGACTGCTCATATCTTGTAAATGTGAATTTTGTCATTGTTTTGAAACACACTAGCTTATAGATAACCTTAAGGCTAACATATTCATACCAAAAGCCAAAAAATGTTTGATTTATATTAATAAAGGCAACATATTAAAGGCAACATACTAAAGACTTCTATCGAATAAAAATAAACACCTGGAACAAATGCCTGGAAAAGTGCCTGTAGTGGAAGAAACACTCATACATAAAAATATATGAATCACCAGTTTCATAACAAGTATTTAAATGTTTGCTAATGCTGAAAATGAATAAAAGCCATTCATCTGGCTTTTCAGAGACAGCATTCTGTGAGTCTCAGCCAGTGTTGGGCATTAACACAAGTTACGTAATCAGATTACTTTATTTCAAGTAACTAGTAAAGTAATGCATTACTTTTTCATTTACAAGAAAATATCTTTATGTTCCTTTATGTATTTAATCCTATTTTATTAACCAAAGTCTTCGCTGCTGACCTTTGTTGATCCAATTTAACCATACTAATAAGCAAAACTTACTTTAGAGTAACATTTTTTCTTAATTTTTCTCATTGCTGAAGAGTGTTGAACTTCCGTTTCCTACAGTTCTACTGTACAGACGTGAATTTACATTTCCTTCAGCCTTAGGCTTATTCCTTCCACTTTTTGGCGCGAAACGGCTTTTACATTTGCTAAAAATAGAACTTTTTATATTAAAAAAAAAAAACAAGCAAGCCCTGCCCTAACGCAAAAGTAATGTAACATTACATGCATTACTTTCCATAAAAAGTACTGTAATTAGTTACTTTTTAGGGAGTAATGCAATATTGTAATGCATTACTTTTAAAAGTAACTTTCCCCAACACTGGTCTCAGCATTATTTTAAAAGCCATTTTATCTTTCAACTATTTTAAAAAACACTTTGGCCATGGAGGAGACGTGAACTGATGAGTCAGGTGATATGAAACTCTCCAGCACAATTAGCCTTTTGCTCTGTGTCAAGACCACAGCTCTTTCAAAATGTATAGTTATGTTCATCCTCTTGACTCTTTTTTTCAGTTTATCTGGCCTGGAATGTCATTTTGCCCTCTTTTTAATCCTGTGTTTGTGGAAATACCTCTGGAGGCCTCGCCACCCGCCAACACGGTGAAGGGGAGGCTACTAGCATAAGGGGATAAACAAGACACAAACAATTGCTTACTTTATGCTTCATTCTCATGTGTTGGTTGAGTCTTCTCACATGATCAGTAACATGGTCTGATGAATACATAATTCATCAGCTGACCACATGAGTGGGTGAGAGTGTTACACTGACAGGCAACGTGTTCGTGCAAGCAAGTGCAAGCTATTAGCCGAAACTAAACACGCATGCATTATACATGGGCATTTAATAATGCTTTAGACTATATATATATAATATATACAGATAATCCTGAATACAATGGGCGCACACTGAGCGAAAAATGGCACTCTACACAACTGGGTGAACACACAGCGTCCACATTTGTCCTGACTGTCTCACAACAATACAGGACACTGTGTCAGCATTGAACACCTCCTTGTTTCCAGCATGGAAAAAAGCAGGAACTGCACTCTCTGATAGATTCAGTGATGGCCTGTGACGGGGGGTGGAAAGAGAATTAGCGCCTGACACGGACAGCTGGAAACGGCGCAGCCTCAGAACCACAGGCCTGTCTTCTGTTTCCACAGTCGTTAAAAATTCATCTCCAGAAGGGGTCAGATGTCAGAGAAACAAGCAAACAAAAAAAATACCACAGCATTCATAATGCATTGCGAGACAGATCTTTGCCAATGACTACAGCTTCAAAATCGCTGTCATGAGAACAAGACAATTGCTTGATTGCTTGTTTTTTTCCTGAACCTAAAGTGCACAAACTGTAAATTGATATCTCATGACAAGCAAGCTTGTTCTGCCAAACAAATTCAACAAATGAGCAAAATCAGTTTCCCGCTGATTACGCAACTGTTGTAAATAGGACCCTAAGATTTCCGCATACAAAAGTATTCTTGTAGCTTCCTAAAATTATGGTTGAACCACTGATGGCAGATGGACTATTTTGACGACGTCTTTCATACTTTTATGGGCCTTGACAGTGTTACTTAGTTGGCAGTCAATGGGACAGCCACAAAGCTTCAAAATTTCTTAAATTGTGTCCTGAAGACAAACTAAGCTTTAATGGGTTTGGAACGACATGGGGGTAAGTGATTAATGACAAAATTTAATTTTGGGGTGGAGTAACCCTTTAATCTACCTTTAGTCCTTTAGTCCAGTCAGGACTGCTACTTCAAAAAGCTACTGCTACTACCTTGATCTACTGGAGATCCCTTAAAATGAAAATGAAAAACACATCCTCTTCTCAGCTCTCTCACCTAAAAGATTTTTCTTATCCTGAAAGTAAGTTAATACATGTGATGCGATCTGGGAAAACTCGTTGGATGTCGTGTTGGGACATTTTGAGGAAATTCAAAAAATAGGCAGAATGTCAATTTTTTGACAAACTGACAGTTTGACAATTCTTTGACAGTAAACTGTCATATTAGCTAAAACCTTAAAAAATACAGCTCCGGGTAACCCGCGGCAGACACCAAAAGTTTCCCCTCCATCATTGCAGACTTTAAGCAATGCTTTCGTCAATGCAATGGAAAGGCCCGCCTCTCCGTTAATTCGATAGAGACACAGCGACACGCGTCATAATCTGAAAACGACGCCCACCGTGGGGGAAAACAATCCAACGCTCTCCACTGACTTTGTATTGCGGGACGCTGCCTCCTTGTCATTTCTTACTTATAACAAAAAACAGAACAATGTCTAAAAGCTACTGTGTGACAAGGTGTACAGTAAACAAGCTAAAAAACACAGAACTACGTTTTTATAAGCTGTCAACCTCAAAAAACGAGCTTTTAGAGACACAAAAGTAGAGCGCAACGTGTCATATTACCAGAGAACTGCGCCCACTGGCAGGAAACTTAATCGCCGACAGTAAATGTTCATTATTTTTAACCATGTCAAATGATTATTTCACCACCCTATGTAAACCTGAAAGGAGGAGATATATTGAGAAACTAAATTTTATTGGTCTGTGTCAGTGCTCCTTTTCCTTACCTTCCGTTTGTTGGAGAAATGAGCCAACTGAATGGCCCATCATGAAAATCCATGACATCTACAACTATTTGTGTCCTTAAACGCTAGTTTTTTGGGGTTGACGCTTATAAAAACATAGTTCTGTTTTTTTTAGCTTGTTTACTGTACACCTTGTCACACAGTGACACCAGATTTTACATAGCAGACATTGTTCTGTTTTTTGTTATAAGTCAGAAATGACAAGAAGGCAGCTTCCTGCGATACAAAGTCAATGGAGAGTGTTGGATTGTTTTCCACCCGATGTGGGCGTGGCCTAAATGCACTCTGTCTCTATTGAACCATGGAAAAAACACGATGACGTTGAGAGGAGCCCGAGGCACATAAACAGTGTGCAGAACACCCCTTTGGCAATAGAAAACAATTCAAAAAAGCGCCTCTCACTGCAAAAAACACGTTCTGTCTGATCGGGGCCACTAAATTGTTTTTAGCCAGCTGAAAACGCCAGGTGCTCTGCTGAAAACACTGAGCTGTGAGCGCTTGAGAGCGCACAACGATTTTTTTTCCGTTGAGACGCTGTGGTTGCTATGGTACAAAATATCCGTTGAAGTAATGGCAAATACATCACTAATGAAATGTTTCTCCAAGCATTATTTTTCATTACAATATTATGGTAGTCCGGCAATTCCATCTGGTAAAGACATAAATACTCGAAGACAAACAATATTAGACAAACAAAGTGGCCCCACCCCTTCTCCACTCTGATTGGTTAGCTGACTAGAATGTGATAGTGTTATGCGCAGCGTTTCACTCAAGGTTGAACATTCTTCAACTCTTGGCAGCAAGGAAAAACGCTGAACGCTCAGCACAAAAAAGACCCTCTGCGCTCGGCACGCTCCTGGCATTTTAAAAAACGTGGTGCCATTAAGAACAATTGGAAAAATACACTAGCTGCAGAGAAAAACGCCTTGGTGGACACGCAGCCTTAAGAACAATTGACATTTAAGGTAATCAGTTAAACAAGCTAGCTGTTTTTATTGTGGACATTTTATTTGATATGTATATATAAATGTTAGTGAAAATAATAAAAATAAAAACTGTTATAAATCAATCCACATATGTGACAGACATTGGTTATGTTCATCTTTAGTGTCTAAGTGAACTGGAAACAACAAGACCTGTTTAGCAGAAAATGGAAGTCTGTTGTGCATATACCCCATAAAGCTGTATCAGTGCACATTCCCCGCCAGCCCTGTGTAAACTACGGCACGCAAAGTTTTATTTATTTATTTATTAATATTAATGGCGGAGCACAAGAGAGTCTGATGAAGCTGCTTACTTAAACGATCTTACTCGTCTCAATCTGCTCAATCCTGGTGATGTCAGTGCCCTAAACCATGAAGGATCGGATGATGAAGTTACTAAAGAGGAGGAGTCCGATGACAGTCTGTTATATGCACAGGTACGTGAACAGTTGGGCTGGCACTGCGATCGCCTTTTCTAAATGTAAACTACAAAGCACACAATTCATGCTATCTAAACATACAAGGAGTGATAAAAGGTTCAGAGACTATGACAATGATAAACAATGGAAAACAGACGTTAATGTGTGTAATGATGCAATATAGCGCTCATGACTTGACAAACAGCTCTGGATAAACCTGTGAAGTGAAAGTAAAACCTGTCTCACTTTAAACCCGTTTTTCTTAAAATTCCATTCTTGAAAATCATAGCTATCAGCCGGCTTAAGATAGCTATAACTTTTGTTCAAATGTTCAAACTATGGACAAAATAAAAACAGTTTTGGAAAGGGTGAATTGAATTTAGCTTTTATATGATATCATAACCTAAAAAAGGTCAAATTTCACCATGTGTTGGATTTTCAGATTGCATCACATATATATTTAATATAACCTTAAAATATGTCTAATAATCACACTATAGCCATCCACCCTTATATCTAAATTACAGGACTGTGCTCCTATAGTAAAAAGCTTGATTGATTCAGAGAGAACAGTGTGGTCTATATACAGTATGTGCATCTGAGCATAGAATGGAGTGTATAATCACTGAATTATTTCAGCAGTCATTCAACTGCAGCCCAGTAGTTCAAATCCATTTAAATCCATTAGAGAATCAAGAAGGAATAAATATGCCATAACAAGAGGCTGAGATTAGCAGAGCTAATGTCATATTTCATTCAGCCTGTAAGTGCAGTTTATGTAGGTGGATGATGACAGGACGGATGAAACATAGACAACAGCTAAACAAACAACTGACTGTAAAACAGACAGACGCTTCAGCATCAGGCATGTGTTCGATGCTTCATTTAATGGGATCTGGTTGCTCTGCTATCAATTAAATCTAATATAAGAAAGTGTACTTAACAGAATTTACTCAACTACACAACCACGCAAGAATATCATGTTCAAAATCTACAGAATGTTGTGACAACAAAACCAGTGAGTTCATATTAGACATTGGTCTCACACTTTCACATGATAATACAACATTTTCATTTTCTCGTTTTGTCTCATTGCTTGTTTTGCAGTGGTAAGGCAACAATGTCCTCATTATGAGAGCTAGGCCAACAGGATGTACACATTGAGTCAGGTCAATGAAACTGACTTAAAGTGCCCTCCACTGCCTCCAGTGGTTACAAAACAACCCCTGTGTGGAATAAATCCATTAAAGTCAGCTAGGTCAGTGATTTTTTGACTTTAAGATTCTGATTTTTATATTGGACATCATGTCGTGACCAATCACAGTGCTAACGTTTTATTACACTATATGAAGAAATGTCCTAAAAGGCATAGTTCACCCCAAAATGGAAATTCTTATAGCCTTTCTATTTTTCAGTGGAACACAAAAGGGGAATTTCAAGCTCAATTCTCAAATTTCACACACAAAGCTATCACATGACTTCAGAAAAGCCCACAATATAGCACTTTTATGCTATTTTTATGGTAATTTCACATCCTTTTTAAAGTTTGAACGTTTCAAGTCCCCATTTTTTCCAGTGACAAGAACGTTATCATACTCATACATTCTTCATAATTTTTTCTTTAGTGTTTCACGTGAAATATCATTTAATTTTTATTGTGAAATATCCCTTTCAAAAACCATTAAAAAGAGTCACTTCCATTTTTGAACTTGCAGTATTCAAACTTATTTTTTTATATTTCATGAGTTAAAAATTTTTTGTAATATGATTTTGATGTACATTTTGCATGGTAATGCAATGTCTGATTTTTAATGGTTTTCAGAGGATGAATTTTGTGACTTTAAGTTTTCAACTGATATATAATTTCTTATGTTTTCTAAAGCGTGACAGGGGAAAAAAGCAACAAAGAAAGTCTTTTTGTGACAAAGGTCAGAACTCCTGCTATGAAGTAGATTTCTGAGGTGCACTCTTGTTATAATTTAATCTATTACTTTTCCTACATAATTTGTAACACAAATTTTTTTTTTAAATATATATTTAGGAGTCTTGAACCCCAAGAACTGTTTTAATAGATATTAGACTTGACTTCAGACTTGACCTGAAATGACTCCAGACTTGCACTTTGAAACTGCTGGGTCTTTCTCTTCTGCTCAAGATAAGAATGTTTTGATTATTGTAGACATTTTTAGTAGATAATGCTTTTAAGTAAAATATTAAAATAGTATTCCAGGAGGAAAACCCTGAACAGAAACAGTATTTTGACACGGTCACATGGCCTTGCATGTATCTAAATAAAAAAAATCTAATACATGTCAAAAAATATAATCATTTGTCCGTATCTCTGTTTGGAAGAAAATATAGAGGCAGTGCCTCGTGAACTTTAACTGAATATTCCTAACTTTTATCAGAAAGAAATACTTTATTTGTATGGTTTTGTATTATCTGTTTCACATATTTCCATATGTGTCATGGTAGATTGGACTCTTATTATTTTATTTGATTACAGAAAAACAGCTTCGTAAATAGGAAGATTTCAATACATGAGGATTCTGAATGGGATTTTTTTAGCCAGCCATTAAAATGACTTGAGATTCGTGACCAAAGACTCAAGACTTGACTCGGACTCCAAGTTAAAGACCTTTCCAATTATATATAGTCTGTCATAATTAAACTAGGACTTATTTGTAAAATGGTCAAGTAAACCTATGTGGACGGGTGAGGGGACAGGTGACAGTTAATGATAATAATGTTCGATTTCAGACTAACAAGTTTTGAGTTTTGAGACCTTTGACCTGTTCTATGCCAAAAGATAAGGGGATTTTGATTTCTCAGTTTAACAACAAAACCGCAGTCCTTTTAAAAGTTAAAAACTCAAGCCTATTAATTTTGCTATGCAATAAATATAAATAGGTATAAAAACTGCTATAAATAGGTATTTTATTTATTTATTTGCACTTAATTACCTGAATTTAGGTAATAAACCCCGTCTAAACAGACCTATGACTCCATTTGGCAAGCACAACGCTAGGTAATTAATCACAAACTCAAACATGCAGATGGAAAACGGATAAATAAAACAAGCCTAATTTATTGCATGAAATTTAAAAAAGATGAATCAGAGAATTACGCCGTGATCATTTTGAAACTGACGAACCTGTAATCGTCAGAGTAAATGGAGGCAAGGGTCTTTGGGAGTGCTGTTATTCCACACAGCCACTAGAGCTGCTCGAACAAGAGCCTCTTACAGCAACTCTACATTAATTACGCTTTGAAACGCTTTAATATGGAAGCGTTCCACTTAATGAGCGACTAAGAAATATTATGAGCAAGCGAGGAAATGTTCAGTATGATTAACGACTGACACTTCTATTCAACGACAAGCCAGTCTAGTCTGGTGAATAGACAATGTTTTACCACAAATCAGTCCCCTTCTCAAGTCCGAACACAGACCACAGACTGTTATTTCCTCTGTGTCTGCAGAAAAAAACATGTGGCCTGGGTTCACAATTCCCTGACTCATGAAAAAGTCTTTCTTTGTCAAGCTAACGACCAGGGCAGTTCAGTCGAGTTGACAGTTAACCCAGCCGGCACAATGCGATTTTACAAAAGGCTGGCATTTTCTAGTTGCACCACGTGTTACAGTACTATGCTTTATTTAATAATATTTAGTTCATGAATATTTATAAAAGAAAGAACACAGCTAAAGGACACTTCTGTTATACCAGACTGATCTAAATGCCAATTTCAAACCATATGTTCGAATGCATCGTCACACATTTGTCATCCGGCAGCTGTGAAGACCTATATTTCACGTTTATAATTAGCAGCGGATCCAAGATTTCAAACCGAGAGCAGCATTGGGATGTGATCTGATTACGGGACTCTAAGAATACGATACTTCAAGAGCAAAAAAGGTGTACAAACCAACCGTAATGGACCTTTTAATTCAGTTAATACCGGCACACGACTGCTCGTGTGAGGGAGATTAGTGAGCAAACATCACGTTTACCCATTGAAAGAAGGAGGGGAACCGGTCCAGCACAGCTTCAGGGTATTATTGGGACTGATCCAACCAGGGGAACGTTTGTTTTTAAGCATTTCCCACATCTCCATCCAGCTTCCGATCAGAGTTAATAGCCGGAGCTGTAAACACATTTCCAGCAGCTCAAACATTCAACAGCGATTTTCATGATATCGCAACTAATCAATGACAACAGTCCCAGTCCACAGCTGTGCTATTATATGGCCAAATCAAAGATAATTGATTTAAATGCTGGCTAAGTGAAATTATCTAAACTCTAATCGACTGTAAAATGCATTTCTGAGAAGTTACCATCATAAAAATCCCCTCTTAAACAATGTGGTTCCATAGCCTCCTTCCAAACACAAGACATCGATAGACAGGCTGTAATTACCTTCATGCTTCACCTTGGAAAAAAAAAACTTGCGAACACAGCGGTTATTCGTGTTCTCATGGGAGCATGACTTGATTGTAGTCTAGAGGAGTGGGGATTGACAAGCGTGGGGACGGACAGTGGTGAAAAGTGTGAAAAGTTACAGAAAGGAGAGCCGGCGAGGCATGTGAGGACAGAAGCTATATATGTGTTCATCTCCCTGCAGGCATGAGTGGGCCTCTGGATGTCAGTTTATGGCTCTGTCTGCTCATTATCTAAATAGCACTAACATAGGCAGGCAAAACAGAGAATTGCTCTCGCTAGATTTGGGAGAAAATCAATAAAAAAGGCATTAATGGCCTCTATAGATTCAATTATGACTATGCTTTGAGACAAGATGAACAACGGGGACTCAATAACAAGATGCAGGTGATCTCTAAGCAAGTCTGTTTAAGAAAATTGAAAGCATACCTAGATTTGGAAAATATGAACTAGGGCCAATGAGACTTAAGAGTGTCCACGAGAAAAGAAAGAAAAATCTTTTAAAAAACACAAAAGTACTGTTTATTCATGTTGGTTTTATATTGTTTTTGAAAAATTTTAATGCTATTAAGTGGGCATACCTTAAGATTTTAATATATGTTTTAATAAAAATGTATAATGTGCATTAAGTATCATTGTCAAAACATAAATGTGTTATATCAGAGCTATTATAGTATTTAAATCAGCACATTTTTTACATTTTTGAGTATTTTTGAAAAGAGTGTTGTCACAACGCATCATCAGTCAGCTATTTTGGCAGCACTGAGTATAAACAATGCCATGAACCGGGCAAAACGTTCATATTTTGCTGATTACTGCTGCTGAAAATAGTCAAATATTGTCATGTTTTGGGCTGTACTAATCGGTCAGACCAGGAAAAACATTTGGAGTACTGCCAAAGGTTATAACAAATCAAGAAGAAGAGTGCAAAAAACTGTCTGAGGAAAGGCGTTTGTGGTTGGCCAAACCTGGATTTCCAGGGCAAGAATCTTGACATTTGTGGGTTTTTTTTATAATTTCCGGTCAGGTGCGTGAAATATTAGGTTAATATCTTAATTAATACTGCTTGTAATGATTGCTAAATAAAACTAAATTATTAAACACAATTGGAATTTTCAAATTTTAAACTGAAAAATGTCAAAAACTAAAACAGTACAAGTACTGCACATGACAAACGTTTATTTTTTTTTTTAAAAAGCCAATTAAAAATATTACATGAAAATAATTTAAAATAAAATAATTATATATTTAATATCATAAAATGATATTAAATGTTACATAAATTTAATATCATAAAAAAAAAATACTATGATAGTATTTAAATAATATTAAAATAATAGAGAACAGAAGTAGTGAAATATCTTTCCTTCTACTTTGTGATTATCGGGAAAGAAAAAGATAAAGGGTGGAAATTGGTTCTATCCATTGACTGTTGATTGGATGGAGACAGATCTAAATACAAGGGAGTCCGCCATACTTCACAACAAAATAAATAAGATGCATTTAGAAAACAAATAGGGTGAATTTCCATTCATGCTGACTTCAAATGTCATAAATATGGTTAAAGACCAGCAATACACTTACTTTTATGGGAGCAGAGCTGAATCGGATTTTCCGCTTTTGTGGAATATCCTCCTTGTCCTCCTCTGGAAGCCCGGGAATCTCCGTAATATCTGATCCTGGGTCATAGGAAAGATCATCATCATACAGGTCATCCTCTGGGTCGGTGCAGCTCTCCCCCCAGCCCTGGTAGCAAGCATCTCCATCGGCATTGAAAATAACTCTCTCATTGCCACAGTATTCCTCATTGGGTTCTTCAGTTTGATCCTCTGTAATCCGGCTAGACTCCTCTTTCACATGACCATCTGTGTCATCGCAGACCTTGGTAGCTGTAGACTCGTGTGAATTTCCCACAGCGTCATTGACTTTAGCCGTGGCTGAAGAACCGTCGACGGCCTCGGTTGAGTTTACCTCATCTTTTGGTTTGGGTTCACTGGATCCATCAACCACCTCAGGGGTTTCCTGGGCCTTTTTCTCATCAGGTTTCACCTGGTCCACGGCCTCCGATAGAGGACTAGGACTGAGGAGATCTTCTGAAGATGAAGAAGCTGGCAGATTGTGCTTGCTACCCACTCGAGTCCTGTAAAAACCTTGCGACGGAGACTGTCGCGCACTGGTGTCGTCCTCGCTGGCCTCACCTTGTCTCTGTATGCCATCTGGGGAGTACAGCCCTCTTCCGCCTCCGTGGCCTCTTCTGAAAGTAGCACCGGAGCCCTGTTGGTCTATATTTTCGAACACAGCACTGAGCTGACTCACAGTGGGAGATGAGGCCTCTGTCCTGGAGCAAAGACTATCCAAAGAGTCCGTACTGCCTCGGTTTGAACGCGCCCCCCGCCAGTCATCCAAATGCTCGTGAGAACCCCTCTTGTCCCGGCCGTACGAATACACAGGCGACTGTGAAGCATCTCTGGAGCTCTGCTCAAAAAGTTTCCTTGTTTCTGAGAACTTTGAGTTATGCTGGCCAGCGGCAGTCCGCTCTCCAGTGCCATGCTGGAACTTGACCACCGACCCATCCGCCTTGTTGATGAAGTTCGTTGGCTTGTTGAGTTTCTGCGGTGACGTCTCATCCCTCGACCGTCTGTTGGACCCAGTGCTCTCAGTCCCCATCTGCATGAACATGTTCTTGATGCGACTGACATGGGCCCCGTATTGCCTCCCTCGGGGCTGCCTGACCCCCTCAGGGTCCTTGAGTTTGGGTTCTCCATCCTGTCTCGGTTGGTCAAATGCCTTCTTTAGAGCCTGGAACTCCGCCCTGTAGGCATTCCGGTGAGGGGAAGCGCTCCTCAGGGTATTCCTCTCTGCCGAGGCCTCCGTCTTCAACATCTTAGCCTCGACAATGGAGGTCTTCTCAAATATACAGTAACATTCCTTCAGGTCGTTTGTTGGGTGCAATCACATTTTGTTGGGGATTCCTGAAAACATTTACAAAAAAGTTATTTCTATTGCAATTATTTCTGCACAGCAGATAATTGACTTATCGGTAAGCCCCGCCCCCCCTTAGTTACCATTGCTGCCTCGGACAAACAAACGGTGTTTGTTTGTCCGAGTGCATATCTGAAAAACACTGAAAACGAGTGGAAGGAAATGGGAAAAATCCATGGAATAAGATAAAAAGAATATTTTTGTGCCTTTTGATGTCAAAATCAGAATACTGTAGTCAAAGGCGCCATTTGAAGCTAAACACAGATGTTTACACGCACTACCTATTACTATTAACATTTTTACATAACATTTATTTATTTGATTTCACAATTCTGACTTGTTTTTCTCACAAATGCAAGTTTACATCTCCTAATTCTGACTTCACAACTAGACTTCAGAACTACAAAACTAGTGACTTTGTTAATTCTGAGGGAATAAAAGCCAAAAGTGTGGGATGTAAACTCTGAACCAAGAGGAAGAGAATGACGAGTTGTTTTTCCTTATTGGAGTTGGGATGTAATTTTGGAATTGCGAAAATAAAGTCAACATTTTAAAATATAAAATTAAAATGTACCTTTTTTTTTATTAATTTATTCCATGGACTGCCACTTGAACTGCCCAGAAAAAACGTCATCCCTGTTTCGGATCTGTAAGACTATCCCACTATCTAACGTCAATTTTGTTGAATAACAGTGCTTATCACCGGGTGACAAGCTCTTGTAATATGCACAGATCATTTTGAGAATGACATCAAATCAATATAATCTATAATCTTTTCAAATCAAAGTATTTTGTACATTATCCGTGTAATTCTCTAGCCGTAAAGGCTATCTCTCTCAGGTTTTCTGCATCCCGAATGCTTACAAACCAATAATTGGTCTATAGACTTTAAACTGTCAATGTCCAAAATGAAAAATACCCCATGATTTACTCACCCTCAAGCAAATCCTTCTAAAGCAAATCGATGCATTTGAGTAAGAAAAATAGCCTTATTTATAACTTCATAAACCGCAATCTATAGCTTCCGCTGTATTTTGTATATTTATAGATGAATGTGGTATTACAGTGGAGAGAGCAAAACAAAGCTAGAGATTACGGTTGATAAAGTTGTATATATGGATATTTTTCTTACACAAACGCATCAATTTGCTTCAGAAGACTGGAGTACTTTTTATGATGCATAGTTGCACTTTATTGGACTTCAAAATCTCAACAGCTATTCACTGCCATTATTAAACTTGGAAGAGCCAGGGCATTTTTTATTATTTGTCTGAAAGAAGAAAGTCATATACACCTAGGATAGCATGAGGGTGAGTAAACCATGGGGTACTTTTCATTTTTGAGTGAACTCTCTTTAATTAAGCCTGTATTTTAAAATGTAATTTATTCCTGTGTCATTACAGCAGTCATTACTCCATCCTTCAGTGTCACATCATCCTTTAAGAAAATACATAAAACTACATATAAAAGCTTGTTAGCTAATAAAAGATCTAATGATCTGTCTGTAAGTAGTAAAAGCCAGATTATTAGCAACTACTCCTATTGTTTCTAATAAGCTGCTCACTAAGATAAGAACCTGCTGGACTCCTTACAAAAAGCATTAATTGAATTCACTGTGTTCAGAACACGTCCTTTTTGTTCAATAACTTTACGCACTTATATTTTATTTTGGAGACACACTGAGAAAAACATTTCAGGACTAAAGAGTCAATAAGCTGCAGCCTTGGTAAAGAAATATGGATGATAGAATGACCCAAGACAGAAAGCAAAAGAGTCCAAATAGAAGCTTAGCCAAGGAAAAGAGTATGTCAGAGAAACTGAGTGACTTTAAGATAAGATACAGTATAATAAAAGGTTGGAGGTAACATGGTTAGATTCAAGTAACAACCAGACTGAGAATGTTTGGGTTTTGTTGAACGGCTGATAAGCAGCTCACGCTGACTAATCAAAAATGAAGTGTCTACTGTGAAGCATTCACACTGGAAATGTGTAGTGGGCTTATTTGGTGGACATCTGAATTTTGCACTTAAATAAAGCAGTTTCATTTTGTTAGTGTTTTGATGAGACATGAATCTCTCACTTTACTGTAAGCCTGCTCACATATCTACACACACACAAAAAAAAAACATGCAAAACTTAGATTCGGCTTGGCTTACAAGAGTCACTTCCCCAAATTTGTGTTACAACAGCCTACTGAACAGCAGCAGGGCAGATGAAAGCAACATCTCGAAAGCAACTCTGCGGATCAGTTTGTAAACAACACCTCGAAAGCGGCTCGGATGCTGGAAGATGCCTTTGCACTGGCTCTAAGAGTCCACCGCCCTGGTTCTTGAACATAATGCGTGATCATCACTTTGCCATAAGGGCCGACGGAGCACTCAATTTCAGCGCGATGTTGTTGATGCACCGATGTGTTTTCGACGCAGATCTCGATATGACTCACAGATTAGATTTGCCTTCCATCACCCATCGTGTAAACCGCAGACAGCCGATGTGTTTTAGTCCGCCAGGGTGTGTGAATTATTATTTGATATCGATAATAAGAGCATGGGAAAGCAGATGCACATTTCAGATAAACACAAGGACAAAATATAACTATGCGCCCAACCTGCATGATGTAAAACAGTTGTTGTTGTTGGTTAGATAACACCCAGGGTGCAAAACAACCTGCATAACGCAAAAAATGTGAAACACATTTGTACCAAATGTAAATATGCATTCGGCAAAAGTGCGACCATTGCGCTATTCAAAGATGATGAACAACCAACCGTTACGCGCATCACATCACATCGCCTGCATCACTGACAGCTCCATCCTACAAACCCAGTATGCATAAACACTCCAAAAATACAAACCCAGCTTATTCCAGCGAGTGTATTTAGCCACAGCTAGCAAAACAACGTACACAAACACGAAGCAGAAGTGCCAGAAGTATTGCTTAACTCCCTTGTTGTTGCTCCAAAAACAAAAGAGTCACTTACCTACGCCTTCAAATGCAATGTCAATTTTCTCCGGAATAAATGTGTCCTCGCTTTAAATCATCAACCGAAGGGGAATGACATTGAATAACATTTTAAATCAGCTCCGCTATTAGCATCAAGCTGCCATGCTGGACTTCACCAGACAATTGACACAATATGACATACAAGCCGGGCTTTACACACACACACACACACACACACACACACACACACACACACATTCACATACACACACACACATTCACATACACACACACACACGAGCGCGCAGCTAGACAACGCCATTGCAGGCGAGGGGTGATACCGCCATTCCCTTAGTAGGGGTGTTGATACATGTTATCCCTTTCAGAGTCAAACTATCACTCAAATGAAACCAGTTCCGTATTTCTAAATGTATTTACCTAAACTGATTGTGTAACTTGTCTGTGTGCTATTTTTATAAAAGCTTCAAGAGTGTGACAGGTGTGTAACCTTATTTTTTAAGAATGGTTTGGTCCAGTAATCTGTGTAGAGAGGGAACGGGCAAACTGCAGTCTGGCAAAGGAAAGTAAGTAATTAAAATCGCAGCATAATAACTACAGTGGTTGCGTTATGAGGCCACGTGGTGACAAGAAGGATACAATTTACAATGTGATCAGCTGACCAAATAGCTAACAATTAAACTGTCGCTTCTGCTCACCAAGAGTGCATTTATTTGATCCAAAGTACTGTAAAAACCTATCAATATTTGTACTACTTGAAATAACTGCTTTCATTTGTATATATTTTAAAATGTAATTTATTCCAGTGATTTCAAAGCTGAATTTTTAGCATCATTACTCCAGTCACATGATTCTTCAGAAATCATTCTAATATTCTGATTTGCTGCTAAACAAAAACATGTATTATTATTATTATTACTATTATGTTGTATTATTATTATAACAGCTGAGTAGATTTTTTTTAAGTTTTCTTTGATGAAAGTTCAGAAGAACAGCATTTACCTGAAATAGAGATTCTGTGTAACATTATAAATGTCTTTATCATCACTTTTGATCAATTTAAAGCATCCTTGCTAAATAAAAGTATTAATTTATATAATTTCTTTCTCAAAAAAAATATAAATATATATACTGACTCCAATCTTTTGAACGGTATAGTGATATAAAGTTACAAAAGCTTTTTTAGTTCAGATAAATGATAATCTTTGGATTCTATCGAAGAATATTGAAAAAAATGTACTCAACTGTTTTAAATATTGATAATAATAGTAATAAATGTTTCTTGAACAGCAAATCAGCATATTAGAATGATTTTTGAAGGATCATGTGACACTGAAGAGTAATGATGCTAAAAATTCAGCTTCGATCACAAGAATAAATTACAATTTAAAAAAACCTAATAGAAAACAGTTACTTTAAATAGTAAAAACATTTCAAAATTTTCTGTTTGTGCTGTACGTTGGATCAAATAAATGCAGACTTTGTGAGCAGAACAGACATCTTTCATATTTGCATTAATTATTTCATGGTTTTAATATTTACACTTTTTAAATGTAAAACATTTTTTAATAGTTCATATAGACAACATTTTTCATAAATGCACCAAATGTCTAAATGAACTTTTTTATGTTTATATATGCCACTTTCGATACAGCATCTGTATAGCCTTTGCAGCAAAGTCAGCTATAAATATACAAATAATGAATTCTTTAGAAAATTAGAAAACCAGCGCATACTAATTTATATCTACAAGGTTTAGCCTAGTGATGTTTACTACATTTGAGCACCAAATTATTTTGTTTCCTTCTTGTTTTTTTCATTACGCCAGTGTCGAATCCCATTCCTATTTCTTTGCTTTTGTGCTTTTAACCCTACTGCCAAGGAAATTTAATGAAATCGCTGAACTGTGATGTGGGTAGCACAGCAGACATCGGAAATATTCTGTTACACCCTTAATTTTTTTGTACACTATTTTTACTATTTATTGCATAACGCTTGATTCCCTTGTCTGAAGATGTTGCTTAGCAACCTTAAATCTTGATGTCACAGGATGCAGTCTAGTAGCACGATATAAAACAATACAGACCCAACAGAAGGTTTGTATCACTCATGGCACTCACTATAGGCTGTCCAGTTGTGCAGCATTGTGCACAGGGCACATGGCCATGACCATCTGTGTGCTCAGCCTCTCCACGGGGGGTTGAATACATTTTAATAGACCTTATCTCATTGTCATCTTTAGAGCTTATGGGGCATGATGGATGGGGGAGGGAGGAGCCTCCTGTCCCTACAGAGGGGTTGCGTTTGTGTCTTACAACGCTGCATTTGCACTACATGCTGAAATTAAATAAAATAAATAAATAAATCGCATTCAGTGATCATGCTACTGTGTACATAAGTCACTAATTTTAAAATGAAAAGTAAAATCACAGTGGTGTCAGTTACAAACAGCAATGTTTAACTTATTGCGCTTTTTCAGTCACTTTAAGTTCTATAATACAATTATGTGTGATTTTTATAATTATTTGTTATTATTTATATAATTAATTATTATTATTATTATTTATTATTATTAATGCTAATACTGTTACTATTTATTTATTACTATATTATATAATTATATTTAATAATAAACATTTTTTTTCCACTGAGCATATTTTAATTACAAATAAGGAAAAGTATTGCATTGAAAAGAATGAATGAATGGCTAAACAAGGCTAAACAGCTAAACAAAGGACAAGATTATATATCATATGGTAAGATTTTACAGTATGTAAAATCTCAGCAAGCAAAGTGTTAAGAAATTTGTTCAAGTAAATGAATTTATATATATATATATATATAATTCTCAAGCCTGTATTTATTTGATTGATCCAAAATACAGCAAAAGCAGTAATATTGTTTGAATATATTTTAAAAGGTAATTTATTACTGTGATCAAAGCTAAATTTTCAGCATCATTACCCCAGCCTTCAGAAATCATTGTAATATTCTGATTTGCTGTTCAAGAAACATTATTATTATTAATTATTATTATTAATTATCAAGAAACATTATTATTATTAATTATTATTATTATTATTATCAAAATTTTAAAATAAAAAAGATCCAAAGATCAGCATTTATCTGAAATAAAAAGCTTTTGTAACATTATACACTCGATTAATTATATATATATATATATATATATTCATTCAAAATATTAGAATGATCATGTGATGTCAAACAGAAAACATTTATTTTAAATACTAAAAACATTTGAAAATCTTACTGTTTTTGCTGTACTTTGGATCAAATAAATGCAGGCTTGGTGAGCAGAAGAGAATTCTTTAAAGACATTTAAAATCTTACTGTTTAAACACATTTGACTGGTAGTGAAGAAAATATATAAATAAATAAATAAGAGAAAAATGTATAAATAGCATAATTGGATGATATTATGCAAATTAGGCTATATAAACATCTGATATATTTAGCATTTTTAAATCAGCCATCATAAACCATAATAATAGCTAAATGCATACACAGTTCGGTTCATTTTACAAAAGAATTATTGTATGGTATGTGCTACATATGTTTTCCATTCCAAGCTAACCGGGTCCCCCCTGTAAATATAGCTTGTGATTTTTTCCAACATCTGCGCCAGATGTTTCAGCCAACCAGCGCCCATCAGCTTCAGTGAGTGGGAGGAATCCGAGCAGCGGAGGATGATGCTTATGGCTGTCACATCCCGAGGACCACCAGCGACACTTCAAATGTGTGATGTTAAAAGCCACTGCGGCAAGTGAACGATGGTCTCGGTTGGCGTTTTCGTGGGGCTCATAGTGGGTACGTATATAGACCTGAGACGACGACACTGAGGAGAAATACTCGTTATTTTCCGTTGGATGATAGTTAGCCTGCTGGCTAACGGAATAGCTGTCGTTCTCATTACATCATATGGATAAACTGACTGGCAGTTAATCGTTAATTCAAAGTCTGGTAGTAATCGTTAATTCATTTCAACTGTATTAACGTTACATGTAGCAAATTCCACTAATAATACATTCTTTTATACATGCTGCTGGTTTCATACTGTAACGTTAGCCAACATAAATACACTTGTAATCTCTTGTAAGACTGCGACGCGGTTTTTCTAAGTACGTGATTTTATAACATTCTTTCTCTTTATCCGTTGCAAAAGCCGTAATTGTTCGTTCTGTCAATGGCATAGACGGCCAAACCCGGGCTTTAATCGACTCCAAACAGAGATCTGTGTTTCAGAGTGGTGGTGAGTGATTGCAAAGAATGGCTGTGTCTCAAAAACTAGTATGCTGCCTTCCTAGTAGCGGTGGGGATTGTGATTCATCAGTGACTCGAATCTTTTGAATCGGTTCAGTGGCCTTCTCTGCAGGTTATGCTAAATAATTAATGTTTTTATGTTTGTTTACAGTCACATATTGACTGGGAGACCACAGGAAACAATGTAACATATGCTATGGATTCTATTTATTAAGAAATATCCACCTTATTTTTCAATGCGGAAGTAAGATGTTTTCTGTGAATGTGTGAGACCTTCGGTTTATTAGTCGAGAAGAATAACAAAGTGATGTAAACGGAAAATCTGTACTACAAACCACTGTGTTCATAATTAAGATAAAACATAAAAATAATAAGGTAAGCAGAGCTAGGTAGATTACTTACAAATTGTAATCCGTTACTGATTCCAGATTACATGACAAAAATTGTAGTCAGTAACGTAATCCGTTACATTACACATTTTAGGTCATATAATTGGATTACTTTTGACTTAACTTGTTTATCACATTGATTTAAATAGGATTATCTTGTACCATAATGATGTAAATGCAAAGAGCAAAATATGTTCTATTCATTGTAATTTACAACATGAAGTGCTTTAAACATTATATTACATGCAGGTTTACCAAATTAGGGTTTGTAAAGAAACTGTGAGTTTAATGAAAAGCTAACAATTAATTAAATCATAAAAAAGTTTAATTAAAATAAATCATTTTAAAACAATTTTTAAAGTATTTATATGGTCTTTGTTTTAAAATTACAATTAAAATAAATCACTAAAAGAGATTAAATATTTTAATTTATGCATGCCATGTGACCATTAATCAACATCAGACAAAACCATGAACATGGAAATGTGATACTCAATTATTGAAATATTTATTTTAAACTCTCAGAAGTACTTAAAGTATACTTAAAGTATGTTAGGTGAATAAGGTTTAGATGACCAAAATCTAATGCCTGCATTACATGTAAATAAAAAATAATGAATATATGCATTTTAATGAGTTTGAAAATCAAAAGCCTTCCAAAGACATAATAATACATGGTTAAAAAACTTACACTGTAAAAAACAAACTTAAAATAATTTGTTACCTGGCTGCCTTAAAATTTTAAGTTCAGTCAACTCAAAGTTTAGTCAACTTGAAATGTTAAGTTGGACTAAGTGACAACTTAGATATTTGAGTTTGCCAGGTAAAAAATTATTTTAAGTTGAGTTTGCCAGGTAAAAAATTATTTTAAGTTGAATTTGCCAGGTAAAAAATTATTTTAAGTTGACTCAGCGTGTGTGTTTTATTTTTTACAGTGTACAGAGTTCATATTTGATAATTCAAATAAAAACGAATGTGTTCATCAGTAGCTGATGTAATGTTAAAAACCCTTCTTAAACCTGAAATGATTTGTGTAAATCCATTGATCAAATTGCTTTGTCGCCACCTGACTAATGACTAGTCTATGTGTGAATGTCCACAAAACTGAACTTTCTGAATGTATATAATAACTAGTGTGTTTTAGAAAGAAAATGTAAAAGATGAAAAGGAGAAATTAGGGAGGAGCAATGAATTCTGAATATTTTTTGCTATTGTGTAAATAATATGTAATCATGTAATCCATAAAAAAGTGTAGTCTGATTATGAGTATTTTAAAATGTAACTTACATTAATTACAAGTACTTCATTTCTGGAATCTGATTACGTAATCCAGATGACATGTAATCAGCTACTCTGAAGGAAAGACACACCACTTTGCAGTATCTAGCAACAAAATGAGCTGTTTTGTGCAGCTAAAAATAGCTGGTTGAGAATAACACAGAAAGCCAGACCCATTAAATTTGCAAATGGCCACACACACTCTGACGGGAAAAATAAGGTGGATAACAACAATAACCGATTAAAGCAGTCATATATATATATATAGAATGATTCATTCTTTTAAAATATTTATTCAGTACACTGATTCATTCATAAAACCCAAAGCAGTATGTGATGTTTGAAATACTGCCTATTAAATACTGCCTAGCTCACTAGATTTTGAGACAAAGCCAATGTGTTTGAAGTGATCATAACACATGCAAAGCACTTTGCTGTGCAAAGGTTTTTGGGCTTAACACCTGCCAACCTGCTGAATCGCCAACCTATATAATTCACCTTTCTTACGACTCTTTTGAACTAGAAAGTGGAACAACTACTCCTTTTAACAAAATCACTGTTTGTTTATTAAAACATGCCCAGTTAATCACCTCTAATATATAACATTTTTGTAATGCTTGACAGTTAAACCTTTTGATGTACATCATACGTTTTGCATTTAATATCCGTTATAAATGAATGCTTTGATATTAAAACCATTATCCGCTTCTTCAAATGTATTAAAATGAAAATTGGTATTACCTGATAAGTGGACGGCTTGAGAAAAGCATTCTCTCGCTTCACCTTGAGTGTGTTCTCGGCCACAGCTTAGTCATGACAGGCTGACCCAGTTTTGTGCATAACATTGAGTCCCAGGCGCAGTACTTTGAACAGTTTGACGTCTTCACAATCCTGCAATTAGCCTGCACTGTTTTTTTTCTTTCCAATGAATCGTGAAGTCCACGAATTCCCCTTTGACCGGAAAAGAGAAGTCAGCACAGCGCTGATTTGACAGTTCAGTAGGACATCCCTGGCTGTGTCACAGAAAGGGGGGGGGGGTGCAAGAGAAAGTGTCTTTTCTCAGTTGGCACATGATGAATGTCTTAATTTGGCCCACCCAAAGTCGGCACATGAAATCATAAACCAGGATTAGCCATTTCTACTGCAGGGCTTGTCTGTAATTCGCTCTGCCATTACTTAGTGTCGTGAGGTTTGGCATTAACTATTAATGGTTGATCCATTTGAATATAGTGTTGTGCATCACCTTTAGTTTGCCGTGAGTTCACACGGTATTCAAAACATTTTATATACTCTGGGATGTGGTTTTGTCACTAGGTTTATATCAGGCTCTGGGCTAAGGTCGCCCTCAGGGTGACAGAATAAACCATCTGGCACTCCAATTATTCAAAGCATGCATCTGTGACCCCATGCATGCAAAACCACAGCCATCAACACAACAGAAACAGATCAATACCTCCACCATGGATGAAACCATTAGTAATGACACAGCTGTTCAACAAGCCCCTACAGTGCATGAATGTTTACCATCAGTGTGGATTTCTGTGATCTCTTCACATTAAAGTAGATTTTAAAGCCTGTTCACAACAAACAACACTGGAGAGAGAGTTTCTGACTCCTCCTCTGCCCTCTGCTGTTGCTTACCAAAATATGTTTTTGAGCACAGTTTTGTCATGAAAATACATGCCTCATATACATTTCTGCAAAACCGTAATTACATACCTTACTGCACGTTTTGCGGCAGTTTCAAAGTGTAATTTTCTTAGGGGCCATTTACACAGAATGCGTTTTACGTTCTAATGCGCTACTTTTCCATTGTTTTTCTGTATAAACGTGCACTTGACGGACGTGCATGACCATTACGCTTGCGTCTCACGTCTTTTGCAGCGCCTCGCACAGGAACACCGCAATTTTAAGACCAATCAGAAGAACTCGGAGGTGGGGCAAGCGTTGTGAGCTTCTGTTTACATTAGCAAGTTGGCATGACAACTGCTTTATTTGACGCCAACATGGCGGAGGAGGCGCTCATAGTGTCTGTGTCTGGATACCCTGAATTATATAACATTTCTTCAAGCGATTATCACAACTTGTTTCTTAAAAAAGGAGGTTGGAGAGAAATATCTGAATATATATATATATATATATATATATATATATAAAATGCCCCTTATTGTCGTTACTGCATCACATCTCAAAAGCGCCTCTCGAGACCATTGCGTTCTATGCTGCGCTTTTGAAACGTGATGCAATAATGACAATAACGGAAATAATACAAATAGGCAAACACCAGAGATATTTCTCTCCACTCTGCCTCCGAGTTCTTCTGATTGGTCCACTGCTTTGGAACTGCAAAAGACGCGAGACGCAAGCCTAATGGTCATGCACGTCCGTCAAGTGTGTGTTTACATAGATGGGAACGTGTTCTGTGTGAATGGCCCCTAAGTGGCAAAAACACACATTCAATGCGTGACCGTGGCACATTTTTATTGTGTCCGTACAATCACGCAGGGTGCGATTTGTGAAAAAAGCAGAGGTGGGGGATGCTTTTGAAAACTAATATTAGTGTAATCTGTTAACATTGCACATTATATACATCTCTTTAGACAAGTACCAGATAATGACTGTCATGTCATGAAATGTGATCACAATTTCATAAAAACATTAGTTAGTCCTATTAATTGTAACGATTTCATTTCAAACAACGAATAAATTATATAAAGCCAGCAAAGATCAACCACTGCGTCGCAAAATGAATCACTGTTTCGAGGCGCTCCAATCAAATCGCGAATCATTTGATTCAGAACGGGATATCAAAGTGCGTATCGCGAATCATTTGATTCAGAACCGGACTTTAAAGCGCGTATCGCGAATCATTTGACTCAAAAAGGGACATTTGATTCATTTGATTCAGAACCGGACTTTAAAGCGCGTATCGCGAATCATTTGATTCAGAACCGGATTTAGGAGCGGGTTCGCGGGATGTTTTTATCCCCACCAGGGATAATAATAATTCAGCAGAGGCAGGGATGCATAGACCAGAGGGGGGGAAATCCCCACCATCCCCCCCGGCAAATCGCACCCTGCAAGCACGTATTGCTGTTTTTATTATGCTGCTTGAGGTACATATTGCGGCTGTTCAAAATTCAAATATCCAGGGAGTGTTGCTAAAGGTTAATGCCCTTTCGTTTTGGAAAAGACCCAGGCCTAAACCTACCTGATTGTGTTAACAAATGCAAAAGGAATATAAAAATGCATTTTGCTGATGCAGCCATGCTATTTATTACAACCTGATTGGTCGGGTTGAATCACGTATATTTTGTGACAGAACTCGCCGAACATTCCAAACAGAAATAAAAAGGTGCGTTTGACTTAAAGTGGCGCTGCGGATGTATGACATCAAAGTACCCATTCACCGACTTGGCACCTCAGGGCCGCTTTAATTCAAATACACCTAATGCCGCCTGCTGAACCAAAGTCCCTTTAAGACAAGTCATTTCACTCGGCGGCCATCTTTGAAACACCTCTCAAGCATGCAAGTGCAGCTCTTATCTCTTTGAACGGGGAAACATCGAATTCTCCATTCAAACACCAATAAAATTTGACAACAACAGTCTCAAAAACTGTTTCTTATGCTTAAATATGTTAAAAACGGTCTTCCTATATATAAAGTCTTTAGTTGAAATAAGCACGCTCAGGGCTCATAAAAGGCACTTTACCTACTCGTTGCTCCGCGTTTGCCCTCTTTTCATTTTGGGTTGGAGACACCGCTTGTTCCCCTCATGAAATCATGTTGCATAATGTTGAATCTTGTCATTACTTCCTGTTTTGGTTAGTTTAGAAGCATTTGGTCTTATTTCATTTGAACTGCACCAGAGTTCATTTGGAAGCGGACCTAGACCCATCTTCGTTCTCTGTCCGCTTGCTTGGTGTGCACCAGGGTTCAAATGGCAGCGTTCACACTGGCTTTACTCAAATGAACTGCACTGAGTTATCACACCAGAGTTTGTTTTATCTACCCAAACTGCAGTGATTCGTACATATAGGAAAAATTTTTAATTTTTGCAGAAATGTATATAGAGCCATGTATTTCCAATGAGCCAAAATAGAACACCTTTCCATAAAAAAAATAAAACTGTCACATTGAATGGTCGTGTCTGTCTGAACAGATGCTTAAATAGCCATTCATTCAAATGAAAATCTGTATCACAGTATTTTTCACACCAAATATTGGTGTCTGAATTTATGGGCTAGGCTGGGTCTAATCCACAGGACAGTTTAGTTTGTTGGTTGATGTATCAAAAGATTATCTTTATGTGTTCATATTTATGTCAGCTCTTTTTGTGTAATCTCTTGGTTTGTGCTGTTCTGACCAGCTTAATGTGTTTGAGCAAGTTTCAGCCTCCACGTCAGCACACTTTTTGCCGTGAGTGATGTACTAGAAGCTGTTTTGTATCTGAAAGCTTGTTTCTGTAGTGCATCACTGCAGTAGCTTTCTCCCAGTGCAGCGCATTCCCCTGTGGAGATTTAAAACCAGCTTTCTCCCAGCTGACTTCAAGTGAGAAAAGAACTGTAAAAGCATGCTGGCAGCCATCGCTCCAGTGTCTATGTTAAAATAAAAAAAATAAATAATGCTTGAATGGAGAGTATGTGTGCATGTGTATGTGTTGTGCCAGAGAAAGGGGTTTGATGTGCAAAGTGAGGGGTGGGGGGATGGCGTGTGAGCGAATGTATGAGATTGTGATTCACTGTACTACCGTCCACCAGCCAATGAGACTCAGTGGCCTAATGCCCAAGACAAACTCACCCACTCGCTCACGTAACACATTCTCACACACTCCTACTCAGATGATTTTTAGAAGAAAGAAACACACCCTGTTACATAAATGCATTAAAAATAAATTTAAAGTTAAAGTAGAGAGTTTACATTAGAGTACTGGAAAATAACAGAAATTATGAATCACTGTTATGCTTCTCTAAATTATAAATTATTTGTTATGTCTGTCTTGTCTCAAGGATCAAATTGTTTATTATGACAAAACAAATTGTTTGAAGTTACTATGAAGATTTTATGTTTGGTTTTATATACAGTATATATACTCTCATTCAATAGGTTTTGATGTCTCTTTTGCTCACCAAGGCTGCATTTATTTCATTAAAAATATAGTAAAAACTGTAATATTGTGAAATAACCGTTTTCTATTTTAATGTCATTTGTGACACTGGACCAGAAAACCAGTCTTATGTAGCACATGTATATTTGTAGCAATAGCCAAAAATACAATGGATTGGTCAAAATTCTAATTTTTTTTTAATGCCAAAAATCACTTTGGATATTAAGTAAAGATCTTGTTCCATGAAGATATTTTGTAAATTTTCCACCGTAAATATATATATAGTAGTATGCATTGCTAAGAACTTAATTTGGACAACTTTAAAGGCGATTTTCTCAGTATGTAGGTTTTTTTTTTTTTTTTGCACCCTCAGATTTCAGATATTCAAATAGTTCTATCTTGACCAAATATTGTCCTATCCTAACAAACCATACATCACTGGAAAGCTTCTATTGATGTATGTTTTTTATTCAGCTTTCAGCTTATTTATTCAGCTTTCAGATGATGTATAAATCTCAAAATGACCCTTATAACTGGTTTTGTGGTCTGGGTCACATTTATTCCTGTGATGGCAAAGCTGAAATTTCAACAACCATTTATTAATGTTACAAATGCTGCTTAATATTTTTATAAATGTCTTCCCTGTCCATTTTGATCAATTTAATGTGTTCTTGCTGAATAGAAGTATTAATATATTTAAAAAAACAATACTGACTCCAAACATTTGAATAGTAGTGTGTATATACTGTTTATTTGATTGTTTTAATAGCTTTAAATTTTTTTGTTATTTCTATCTGCACCAGTGGTCACCATCCTCTCTAAGTCACACGCCGACCGCAACGTTTATCCTTCCGCTGGAGTGCTTTTCGTTCATGTGCTAGAGAGGGAATACTTTAAAGGAGAGTTCCCACCGTATCCAAAAGCAGGTATATTTACTCCACTTTCACAATAATGTGCCTATACAGAATAAATGTTTCGCTATATTCATTTTTATGAAACACCTGTTCACTACTTTGCATATCGCAGCATGCTAAACATATTAATGTCAGTTTGCAGTCTGTCATACCTTATTGCTTGAAGGATTAGTTCTCTTCCAGAATAAAAATTTCCTGATAATTTACTCACTCCCATGTCATCCAAGATGTTCATGTCTTGCTTTCTACAGTTGAAAAGAAATGGTGAAAAACATTCCAGGGTTTTTCTCCATAGTGGACTTCAATGGGAAACGATGGGTTGAAGGTCCAAATTGCAGTTTTAATGCAGTTTTAAAGGGCTTAGGAATAAGGGTCTTATCTAGCAAAACGATCGGTCATTAAAAAAAAAACAACAACAATAAAATAAAAATGTATATATATTTTTACTACAAATGCACAACATCATGCACAATGTTGGGGATATGCATTACATTATGTAATCAGATTATTTTTCAAGTAACTAGTAAAGTAAAGCATTACATTTTCATTTACAAGAATATATCTGAGTTACTTTTTCAAAAAAGTTTCCTTTGTTTCCTTTATGTATTTAATCCCATTTTATTAATCAATGTCTTTGCTGCTGACCTTTGTTGATCCAATTCCACCATACTAATAAGCAAAACTTACTTTACATTAACTAACATTTGTGCTTCATTTTCCTATTGCTGAAGAGTGTTGAACTTCCTTTTCCTACAGTTCTGCTGTACAGACGTGAATATACTTTTCCTTCATTTCACTCTTTGGTGTAAAAAGGGCTTTTACACACTGCAAAAAATAATTTTCTTACTTAGTATTTCTGTATTATTTTCTGTTATAAATATCTAAACAAATTTTTAATCAAGATGAATTCTTTTTACAAATAAAACCACTAAATATATTACATCTTGTTTTCTAAAAAAAGTTTTCAAAATTTAGTTAGTTTTTTGCAAAAAAAATCTTGTTGAACTTGTTTGTTTAAGAAAAATCTAACAAAGTTGTGATATTTTTTCCAGAAAACAAGACTTAAATGATTTTACTTGTTTAGTGAATGCATCTTGATTCAAGAATGTTTAGATATTTATACTATACTAGAGTGTAGAAAACAAGACAAAAACACTAAGAAAATCATTTTTTGGAGTGCATTTGCTAAAAAATCAAACTTTTTATATTAAAAACAAACAAGCAAGCCCTGCCCAGATTTAAAAAGTAATGCAAAAGTAACTTAAAAGTAATGTAACGCATTACTTTCCATAAAAAGTAACTAATTAACGTTATTAGAGTGCAAGACAAGCATTTGTGGTTAAAAAGCATATACTTTTTTTTGTTTTTTTTTAAGAAAATGACTGATCATTTCACTAGATAAGACCCTTATTCCTCGCTTGGGATCGTGTAGAGCTCTTTGAAGCTGCATTGAAACTGCAATTTAGACCTTGAATCAACCCATTGACTCCCACTGAAGTTTCTATATGGAGAAAAATCCTGCAAAGTTTTCCTCAAAAACTTTAATTTCTTTTCAGCTGAGGAAAGAAAGACATGAACATCTTGGATGACATGGGGGTACGTAAATCATTAGGCAGTGAACTAATCCTTTGAATAAATAAATGAAAATTATTCTTCATTTCAGGTGATTCGAGTAATGACCCCATCACATTTAACACCAACCTTAAAGGCTACCCAGACAGGCCTGGATGGCTGCGGTACATTCAAAGAACTCCTCATAGTGATGGAGTCCTCTATGGATCACCAACCGCTGAACACGTGGGCAAGCCAACCATCATTGAGGTGTGTCGTCATGGTGTGGAGTCTGTTATTCAGCAAGGAAGCACTAAATTGATCAGTAGTGACATTAATGTTGCAAAAAAAAAAAAGTAATAAAATAAATGCTGTTCAAAAACATTTAAAAAGCTTTACCGACCCAAGTTTTCAATGGTAGTGTATAGTTTTTATTTTTGTAGAAATAACTCGAATCATTTTTTGCTTTTTAAAATAGAAGGTAACAGGGCAAAGTTGAATTTGTATGCATGAGAATGCTTATCTCCTCTTTGTGTATTGTTCAGGCTTTAGAATCAAGTAAGGATTTGGCTTTGTTATTCTTCTTTACCCTTGAGAAGCTGTATGTGTTTGCATCTGTTTCTGACATCCTGTGCATGGTATGAATGTAAAGCTGCCCTGAGCCGGGCTTAAACTTTTCCTCTTGCGTGTTGCAGATTACCGCGTATAATAAACGCACTTTTGAAACTGCCAGGCACAACTTGGTCATAAACATCATGTCTACAGAAGGTGAGAGCCAGGAACAGTTTTGATTTTGCAAATCTCATTAGAACATGCAGCCATATGCTCAAAGAAAGCCTCTGTTGTTTGACTAGAGAATAATCCTAAAGTATGAAAAATATGTATGTTTAAGGTCATTTTAAGATTCATGAATCTACCAGCCAGACATCTGTAACACTGTTATTAGTTGTATTAAACAATAATAACGTTGTTTATCCATGTATTTTAACAGTATATTCACCACATTATATTCAGAAAGATATTGTCTCTTTCACAGGCAGATCCGCTTTATGTTTATATTAAATGCTGTGAGATTTAGCTTTAAGCTGAGCAACTGTTTCTGTGCAGATGTGACCTTACTGTGACGCAGTCCACCATCTGCCATAAAGAGACACTTCAACATGACAGCCTTATTATCCAACTGTTATGTAATCTAGTTTAGGTTACTTCTAAATGCATACAAGAAGATTATGTTCATGTTTTTCCTCTTTATCTCTCTGGCAGAATTTCCTCTGCCCTATCAGGCTGAGTTCTTCATCAAGAACATGAACGTTGAGGAGATGTTAGCTAGTGAGGTGCTGGGAGATTTTCTCGGTGCTGTCAAGAACGTGTGGCAACCGGAGAGACTCAACGCCATCAACATCACTTCGGCGCTAGACCGGGGCGGACGAGTGCCATTACCCATCAACGACCTGAAAGAAGGGTGAGATCTAAATATAAACTGAAAAATCGTTAATTGCCACAGAGCTTGTGGTATAAATCAACAAATATGAAGTAGCAGTAGTGTATCTTCTGGCTAATCTTAATTATGCTAACAAGTGGTTTCGTAACTGTATAAATTACAAAATTATTCACTCATTCTTGAGGAAACTTAAGAAAGGGAGAACATTTTGTCCCAGAAGGGAGAACAGTGTGTATTGGACTGTGGTGAATTTACGTAAGAGTCTGCCCCTCTCAGTTCACATTTCTTTAGAGGAATTCCCTCATCCGTTGGCACAAGTTGTTCATCAAATATTCATGTCCCCTGTCAGAGGATAAAATGCTCCAGATAAAGCATTTTAGAAGCTCTCGGTTAGAGCAGAAAACATTCATGTTGGCACTGGCAGACAGAAGATGTATATTGTCTTTCTAGTGCTATTTTCGTCCAAGCCTTTATGCTGTATTTCTATATGGCATGGATACTTTGAGTGCTAATTTACTGTCAAAGCCAGCTTAAATATTTATGAACATTGTGCTTATAACCAGTAAGCCTCTGTGACGTTCACAGTGTGTATGTGATGGTGGGAGCAGACGTGCAATTCTCGTCGTGCCTTCGAGAGGTGGAGACCCCACAGAACCAGCTGCGCTGCAGTCAGGAGATGGAGCCCATCATCAGCTGCGATAAGAAGTTCAGAGCTCAGTTTAATATCGACTGGTGCAAGATCTCTCTGGTGAGCAGCAGATATCTGGCTCTGATCTGTTTTATGCTGTGGAATGAGATTCACTATGAGAGTCCAACTTAAAGGGTCATTAATTACTCACCCTCATGCCGTTCCAAACCCGTAAGACCTTTGCTCATCTTTGGAACACAAATTAAGATATTTTGGATGAAATCTGAAAGCTTTCTGATTCTGCATAGAGAGCAACAAAACTGACACATTCAAGGCCCAGAAAGCTAGTAAGGACATTGTTAAAATATTCAACCAATCAACCATAATGTTATGAAGCTTAGAAATAACATTACAGTTGAAATACTGATGTCACATGGACTATTTTATCGATGTACGTACTACCTTTCTGGGCCATAAAACGTTTCAGTTGCATTGCTGTCTATGCATGGTCAGAGAGCTCTTGGATTTCATCAAAAATATCTTAATTTGTGTTCTGAAGATGATAATTAATCACAGAATTTTCATTTTTGGGTGAATTATCCCTTTGACATGACATGACATTTACAGTATACATAAATACAGTATATTTATTATTATTATTATTTTATTTATTTTTTCCATCATCTCAAATCAGATATTATTCCAACTTTACTTACGACATAATCCAACAGTAGCCATCTTTTGTTTTTTTGTGCCAAAAGTAACTTCACTATTTGCAGACGTAATGATAAAATCAACATTAAAATATTTAAATGAACATTTATTAAAAGAAGTCAGACTTTTACGATCCACACCATTATTGAATATGATTATTTTCACAATATAGCAGAAGTCTAATTGCAGAGTTCAGATGCAAATGCCTCTAAATCCATCTGATTTCTTTAAAAAATGCATTTTTGTCAGGCTTTCTACCTAAGCACTGGTACTTCTGATTGGGCTGAGGCTGGGATTTTAGCGAGTTTGAAGTAAAAGTAAAAGTATTTTTTATCTCATTTTTGACCGAGGTGACATTTAGGGGGTTTTGCATCTGAACTCTTTAATTATATAAATTAGAGTTATTCATAAAAAGAATGAGATAAAGCTAAAGTAAATATAGGCTTTATATCAGAGGCATTAAACTTTAGTCAACAAAAGAGAAATGTATCCAACACGACTTTTATTTTTTCATAATTTGGTGTCATAATTTTTTTTTCTTTAATTCAGCACATTAAATTGATCAAATGAGACTGAAAAGACATTAATTTGTACATAATTTGAAATTCTATTTCAGATTTATGTTCTGTGGAAATTTCTAAAAGAGTATCATGGTTTCCACAAAATATTAGCCCTGATATTAATATGTTTTTTTAAACAACAAATCAGCATATTTGAATAATTTCTGAAGGATCATGTGACACTAAAGACTGAAAATGTTGCTTTGCCATCACATAAATACAATAATTATGAATTAATAATTAATTTTACTAATAAAATAATAATTAATAATTACTGTTTTTTAATCAAATAAATGCAGCTATGGTGATTATAAGAGACTTCTTGTTTAAAGGGATAGTTATCTAAAAACTAAAATCTTGTCATTAATTACTCACCCTCACGTTGTTCCAAACCTGCAAGACCTTCATATTTTCAGAACACAAATTAAGATATTTTTGATGAAATCCAAGAGCTTTCTGACCCTCTGCATAGACAGCAATGCAACTACCACGTTCCAGGCCCAGAAAGGTAGCAAGGACATTAATAAAATAGTCCATAATCCATGTGAATAGTGCATAAAATTATGATTGAACCACTGGACTATTTTAAAGATGACCTTACTACCTTTCTGGGCCTCATACGTGATAGTTGCGTTGCTGTCTATGCAGGGTCAAAAATCAAAAATATCTTAAATTGTGTTGAAAAGATAAAAGAAGGTCTCTGTTTTGGAACAACATGAGGGTGAGTAATTAATGACAGAATTTTTATTTTTGCATGAACTATCACTTTAAAAACATTCCGAAAATCTTACCTACCCCAAACTTTTGAACAAATTTTTTTTTTCACATTTTTTGATAAACACATTTGCACACAAATTCAGCAAATAATAAAATGCACCATATTTATTCTCTAACCATGTCAAGTGTTTATTTATGCTGAGCCCATGTTGTCTTTTTATTTCTTGAAGGTGGACATCACTAAGGTTGTTCCTGTGCACAGTAATCGTCCAGACCCGGGCACAGGCGTGCTGCCGGACATCGGCGAGTACAACCCACCTTCCGAGTTGCTGAAAAGTAGAGACTATTTTGCTGACTTCCTGATCACCCTGGCAGTGCCCTCAGCCATCGCTCTGGTCCTCTTCATCATCCTCGGCTACTCCATGTGCTGCCGACGGGAAGGGGTGTAAGTTCCCTGTGCTAAACTATTGGTGAAAGTTAAACACAAGCAAGCACAAAACTGCTCTTATACTCAGTTGTAGTACTTATTTGCCATTGTATAATGATCAACATTTAAACATAAATTTCTTTGTGATCATAATAAACCATGTAGTGCCAGTACGGCACCTTTCGAATCAATCAAGCGAGGGCTTTTCTAGAATATGTCAAATTCTGAAAGGCAAGGTCGCATCCCTGCCAAAAAGCAGCTTACCATCTTCATCAAGCATCAGTTTTTTTCACCATTTAATCATTAACTGAAACACACTCAGTCCAAAGGTTCCATCTGTTGTATTTAGAGCCATTCCGGCAGATGTTTCCTCTTCATTATCAGCCAATCCCAGTGTGTTTCCTGATGATGTCACCCACCATCACAGCCACCGCAGCTTGAAGGAGACCCCTGCATCACCAGACTTCAGTTGATCCATTCACACCCCTCCATTCCCCTCCTGACTCGCTCTCCATTGGCTTTTGTGTGGTTGTCTTTAACTATTAATATTAGAATTTAATTCAGTCATTTTGTTTTGTTTCTAGGGAAAAAAGAAACATGCAAACACCAGAGTAAGTGTTCCCTCTCCTGTGGTCTTGGCTTTTTCGTTCTCCTTTTTCCTTTCTTTGGATAGGTCCCTCTTGTTTTTTTCTTCCCTATGTTTTGTTATCTCAAATCCTTCATCATGGTGACATGTTCATTTCCATCTCATTCATACAATCGCCTTTGTGTCTCCATGGTGTCATCAATGGGCAGCTGCTTCAGTGACAGAGATAAATGTCAGCTTATTATAAATGTAAATAATTCATGTTGTGGAATGAGGTAGTGTGACAAAAGACAAATATTCATCAAGTAGCCCTTTGCAAAGTAGACAAACCCAATGTTATGCCTAGAACTTCAGATATTCTATATTAGACATTTTGTCCCTGTATTTGCTTTAAATAGTCATTTGGTTGCTCCTTCCATTCCCAGTATTCAGCTGGTTCACCACAGCTCCATTCAGAAGTCTACTAAGGAGCTTCGCAGCATGTCTAAAAACCGGGAGATTTCGTGGCCTCTCTCGACACTGCCGGTCTTCCATCCTGTGAGCGGAGAGGTGGTGCCGCCCATCCATCCCGACAACTACGAGACCACCAGCATGCCGCTCATGCAGACGCAGACGTGAGTCTGTTACTTTTGCTTTAATCAGAGGCATAATTTGAGTTTGGAAATGTGGTTCTGGTTTAAGAAGAGTTGAGAAAGTAGGTTACTATAATCCAGTGTTCTTTAAAAACAAGCTCGAATCTCCCAGTGCCCTGGTATTAAGTCACTGATGACTTGGAGAGATTAAAGCAGATCAAACATCACAGCATATGTGTATTTTCATCAGTAAGACTGACCTAAAATGATGTGATAAGATGATGCAGAAAAAGGTAGAGGAGTTGGAATGGGAAATACAAAGATTTTAAAGATTTCAGCTACTTAACAGTTGCAGTAATGATTTTTTAGGACTTTTAAAGAATATAAATGTTTTGTTTTTTTTGTGTTTTTTTTTTATGGAAGCTGTTTCTGCCACTGAATAAAAAAAAAAAAAAGATAATTGTGAGTTTACATCTGATACAAACTCACAATTCTGACTTTTTTCTCGCAAATTCGAATTTTATAACACGCAATTGCGAGTTCAGTCAGTAGTGTGATATATATTCACAATTCTGAGAACATATCAGTCTTTTTCTCCCTCAAAACTGGACTTTGTAACTCGCAATTGCGAGTTTATATCCCACAGTTCTGAGAAAAAAAGTCAGAATTGCAAGAAAGACAGAATTGCAAGATTAAAAACATGCATTTGCGAGAAAAAGTCACATTTGCACGTTTTTATCTTGTAAGTCTAACTTTATTTCTAGCAAATGTGAGTTTTTCACAATTCTGAGAAAAAAAGTCAGTATTGCGAGTTTATATTTCACAATTCTGACTATAACTCGCAATTGCGACTTTATCACGCAATTCTAAAAAGTCAGAACTTGCCATTCTGACTTCATTTCTCAGAACTGAGTTTATGTCTCGCAATTCTGACTTTATAACTCGCAGTTGCTACTTTATTTTTAGCAAATGTGAGTTTGTCCCACATTTAGAAAAGTATTAAGTATTAAAGAGTATTATGAGTTCATATCTCGCAATTCTGACTATAGCGAGATTATATTACATAATTCTGATACTTTATTTCTAGCAGATTTGTTTGTCATGAAATTCTGAGACAAAAAGGCAGAATTGTGAGTTTATATCTCACAATTCTGACTTTATAACTCGCAATTGCGGAAAAAAAAACTAAATTGCGAGGAAAAAAGTCAGAATTGAAAGAAAAAAAAGAACTGCAAGATACAAACTTACATTTGCAAGAAAAAAAGTCAGAATTCAAAATTCAAATTTCTTTTATTTTAGTTTTTATTTCTAGCAAATGTAAGTTTTCATGCAATTCTGAGAAAAAAAGTCAGAACTCGCAATTCTGACTATAGCCCTTAATTACGAGTTTATATTCCGCAATTCTGACATTATAACTCGCAATTGCGAGATTATATCTTTCAATTATGAAATCAGAATTATGAGTTTGTATCATGCATTTCTGAAGAAAATTCAGATTGTGAGATAAAACGTCACAGTTCAACATTTTTATTCAGTGGCAGAAACAGGCTTCCATATTTTTTCTATTCACTGAAAATAACCAACTTATTAGAGCCTTTAGTTTTGCACTGTTGCAGAAAAAGCACATGAAACTATGTTGTTGTTGTTTTTAGTTTATGCTAGACCTCTTAATGCAACCGACCCTCCTTTTTCTTAATGGAATTGGTTCTTTTCCTAACCCTGAAAAAATGCTAGTAATGAGCATCTTGACCAAATCTTTGTTTTTTATTAACAGAAATCTTCAAAACCAGATCCAAATACCACAGCAGCAGTCCTCTGGTAAGTGAAGCATTTAAAAGCGATTCCTAAGCTTTTCATCCCATTGATACGAACAGCACCTGATACCAGATAGCACAGAAATACAAAATAGAAATACATCTCCTCACAGTGGAGATGTTAACTGCAGTCTTGGGGCTAGTCTCTTTCATTGCTCTCTGCTGAACCCCAGTGTACACATAATGAACTGCCATCAGACCTGTGAAGTCTCTTCCTGTCTAACATGCTGTTCATTCATTCATGCTAACAAAGGAGATAATTATTGTATGTCGACTTTTCGGAGGCTAGAGGCAAGTATTACTCTTTGCATCTGTGATGTGTTTTAAAACAAGAACAAGAAGAGATTTCACGTTTCTAAAATGTTCCTCTCGTTGTAGGTAAATGGTATTCCTGAGGAGAGAAAGGTGGCCGAAGCACTAAACCTGTGATCTCTCATGTGGCTTCACTTTTGTACCCGATCTTGCCAAATGTGCATGTGTAGCTGTAGCTTCAAGCTCTCAATGCCTTTGTGTTGTCATACACGTCTAAAAGTGCAATATCCAAACATTTTGTTGAGATGGACACACTAAATGAATACTTTAAAATAGTTTACACATTAAAGGATTACTCCACCCCAAAATAAAAATGTTGTCATTAATCACTTACCCCCATGTCGTTCCAAACCCGTAAAAGCTTTGTACATCTTTGGAACACAATTTAAGATATTTTAGATGAAAATTTGGAGCTTTGTGGCTGTCCCGTTGACAGCCAAGTAAATAACACTGTCAAGGCCCAGAAAAGTATGAAAGACGTCGTCAAAATAGTCCAGCGGTTCCCCCCCAACACTGCACAGTTTGCATCTCTCCTTTGTTTGACACACCCATTTCAGGTCTTGGAGTCTCTACTAATGAGATGATTATCTGAATCAGGTGTGTTTGATTAAGGGGACATGGAAAACATGCAGTGTTTGGGGGGCTCCAGGAACGTGGTTGAGAACCACTGAAATAGTCCATCTGCCATCAATTTTACAAAGCTACCAGAATACTTTTTGCAGGAGACGCAGGAATTGGGCTACTTTTACACTGTTGCCGTGGGTAGTTTTTGATGTCAGCGCATCGAAGCGACCCCATTAACGTCATATTTAGCCCCTAAAATACGAATTTACCAGGGGAACCCCTACAAAAAAACGTGAATTTTATCCCCCAGAAAGCAATTCTTTAATGGGAACCCCTCACAAAATGTGATTGGGCTAGTTTTGAGTAGCAATTGTGCGGGTTTTGGTGTGAAAACCTGGCAACCCTGATCGGTTGTACACTCATTTTTGCGGTGCATTGTGGGATTGAATGAGTGCACTCGAGAACATCCACTATGGTTTCGAACACCACTAAAAATGGCTGTTCCATTTTAGGAGGTGATTTCGGATCAAAACAGCCTTTCATCTGTGTCACCGTAGTGCCATTTTGGAGAGTATCCACTGGATGTGAACAGCGTACACTGTTCTCTGTCAGCTGCGTCACATGGATACACTGTTTTCATTCGAATCAAAGCGTAAATAAATGTAGAAAACAGCGTACCATCGATTCAGACGTCCAAAGTCCCTTTAAGGCAAGTCATTCCACTCAGCGGCCATCTTTGAAACGCCTCTCGGGCATGCAAGTGCAGTTCCTATCTCTTTGAATGGGGAAACATCAAATTCTCCAAAACTGTTCACCAAGTTTATGATTAAATTTCATATTTGAAATCACCAATGAAATCTGACAAGAACTATGGTTCCATGCGCTCCAATAGCGTTAAAAAAAGCTTATTTTTCAGGCTAGATTAGGCAGTACACATGCGCAGCACTGAGCGCACGTCTAGAACGCCGACAGTTTCTATAGCAACCCGGGACTTCTAATGGCAGCTGCATATTTCTAAATGTTTTTTTGTTTTTTTTACGTTAAACTAAACTTTTATTTTGACGGGTTGCTGTGAAGAACTTGCAGTTGTTGTTTAAGCCTATGTAATATGACGGTAGTTTTCTTAAATGAAACGGTGAAATTCTAAGGAAGTGACTCTCAGCTGGAGATGTTGTGTGTTCATATCGTCGTATAGAGAGACGGCAGAAACTGAAAACACCAAGAACGTTGTCCGCGGTTTACTATGTGAGGAAAAACAAAACGCCATCCGACATTCATTCATTGCGGATGTAGCACCTTTACGCGTGATGTCAAATGCTTCTGCAGATTTGTAGTATTACTATAGCATTTCACCTGGCATTGCAAATCACACATATTCCTTTGCTCTTGGTTCTTGTCAATAGTTTCTCCGCCATAAGCACTGAAAGAATGACACGCTTTCTGTTGTATTTGCGCAATGTAAATAAGAGGATGACATCTAGTGGAGAATGCCAATAATAAGTTCCCATTAATCAGATCTTGTTTTAAATGTTTGCTGAAATATATATCGGAAAAGATCGAATCGACGTCATTAAAAAACACGAGCCTTAGTACCATCCCAGTGGATATTTTTGTTTTCTTTGCATACAAAAATTATTCTAATAGCTTCATAAAATTATTGTTGAACCATTGATGGCAGATGGACTATTTTGACGACGTCTTTCATACTTTTCTGGGCCTTGACAGTGTTATTTACTTGCCAGTCAATGGGACAGCCACAAAGCTCACGGTTTTCATCCAAAATATCGAAGATGAACGAAGCTTTCACGGGTTTGAAACGACATGAGGGTAAGTGATTAATGACAAAATGTTCATCTTGGGGTGAAGTAACCCTTTAAGCCCGGTTTCACAGATAGGGCTTAGGCCATAGTTCAATTAGGACACAGATAAAAACATTACTGGTATGCTTCGTGAGACAAAACAATGAATCTGACATATTTTAAGATCAGTCAGTGCAAGTGTCTTTCAGTTGAAAACAGCCCAGACATACATTTTGGCTTAAGCCTTGTCTATGAAATCGGGGGTAAATATGTTGTCAAATGTTCTAATTTTTTGGTATTAGCCACTAATGGAGGCCCATTTAATGGCATCTGAACCTATTGTTCATTTTGTTCTCTTATATGACTAAATGTGTTTTGATAAATTAATACACTTGCCACTAAATAACAACACTGGCGTATGTCTGTTCTGTAAAACATTTAAACAGAAATGAAACGGATAACATGTTTTTGAGAAGGGGTTTATCGTCAACATTGACTGTACAAGATGAAGGCATTTCCAAATTAAATGAATATTTTCACATTTTTGGACATACTGTATACACAAAAAAATCCTTTGAGGCCTTTGGGGTTTCTTTAAATAAAACTTATAGCAAACTATACAAATAATTTGTTTTATGAACATCCACAAGGTGTTCAAAACAAAAACAAAAAATACGGTCAGTTGCATGAACGTGCCAGTTGATGGCACAATACAAATTTTGCTTTGCTTAGAAAAAAACCCATTTCACTGATGAAAAAAATATGAATATACCTTGCAGTTGCTTTTAAATTCACATATATTGAACTGCTATGAAAAGTAGATTTAAAAATGTGATAGTTTCATAGTAAATGCATATTTTCTGCCAAAATGTCAATATATTTAACTAGAATAGAGTACCACTATTGAAACAATACGTGTTTGTCTCTTAATGGCACATAATGACAGATCTATTTACAGCATTATCAGTAAACTGATCATTAAATTCTCTCTTTTTTTACATGTAATACATAAAAAACAAACAAACAAACATCCGTTGAACATGAGCCTCAGGCTTCAGTTGTCGCATTTCAAGCAGTTTGAAAGGATATGAAGACATACATTAAACAATAAATAATGAGGTCACTGATCGTAGACAAAGCTGGCTCTAACATTAAGCAGTATTCCTATGAACTGAGTAAACATGTGTGGTAAGAAAACCGAACGATAACTGGCTCACAGACTCAGTGCTTTCAAAAGAGGGCGTTGTGTTGTTCTGATTGTGTCTGATCAAAGTGCATGACTTCTTGTGTCTTAATAGTTCAAGTTCACCTTTCGCATCAAAAGCTCCTCCTCCAGAATCCACCCAAAATTAACTGAGCAAACAAACGACTTCTGGAAAACATTCTGATGGAAGCCGCGCATGCTTATGGATTCTATTAGTAGTAGGAACAAAATTCACTGCCATTGAGTTTTTCCACAATGGCACAGAAACGGATGTTCACCTTTCATTAATCCAAAGGTTTCATTTTCACAAGCTGCTGGTGTGATATGAATGTAAATAGTTTTTTGGTGCCGACGTCAGTTTACAAGGTGAGAGGCAGGAATGTATTACTCCTTCACATTTTGCAGTCATGGGCGTCAGGTACAAAAACTGAGAACTGGGAGGTCGAGGACACACATATACATACCCCTGTATAAAATATAAACATAAATTATTAAATACTGTCCATAAAACACAGCGGCCAGAGCACAGGTGTACATGTTATCTGCACACAGTACGTGTTATTTGTCTACTGCAAGCATCCTGCTTTAATAATCATCTGAAGTACTTCTGTTCCACGGTTCTTGGCTTCAGTTCCAGCTTGAGTTTTTGTTTTTGTTTTTTTTTATACAGACCCATGCCGTAAGAATTCCCTGGATCAATTCCTAGGGAAAAAAAAATGTTCTGAGCTGGTCGAGTTACTTTATTTTATACAGATTAGGAACCTCATCGGACGAGGTGTGCTGTCGTCAGCTGATTGGCCTTGATTACTCGTTTCGGGACAGTAACAGTACCAGCACTAGAAAGACTCCTGCCCCCAGAAGTCTCTTCAGTAGAGGCCCGCTCTCTTTAGGAATGGCCACCTGGGCCAAGTCATTGGTGATCTGGGAAATTTCATGAGCTACACAGACAAAGATGAAGGTGCTGACGATAATATTTAAAGTAGGGTTTCCAGGAATGAGGACCAGGATGCCCTTGGTGTCCGCTGCTAGCCAAATATGATACTGGCATATGAAGAGCTGGTGGAGAACACAGGAAGCATGTTAGAATGGCTGTAATTTTTTTCAAAATGGTGGAACAGTTTGTTTATTTACAGCAGTGCCTGCGGACCTACTGGGCTTCCATTAAAAGTACAGTATATTGCTGTAAATGTAGTCCATTTTATACTTAAAATGATAGTTCACCCAAAAATTTAAATTCTGTTAATATTTACTCACCATCATGTCGTCCCAAACCCGTAAACCCTTCAATCATCTTCGTAACACAAATTAAGATATTTTTAATGAAATCTGAGAGCTTTCTGACCCTGCATAGACAGCAACGCAACTACCACCTTCAGTGTTGCCAAGTCATCAGTTTTCCAGCAGAACTGGGTTACTTTAACACAGTGGCCGCAGGTTTTTTTTTTTATATATTATTAGCCCCTGGAATGTGAATTTTAGCTCAGCTCAGTTAAATTTTCACTGGAAATTAAGTGTCCCCAACTGAGCAAGCCATAGGCGACAGCAGCAAGGAACCAAAACTCCACTGGTGAGAAAAAAAAAATTGAGGATTTTGTTGTAAAAACCTGGCAACCCTGACTACTTTCAAGGCTCAGAAATGTAGTGGACATCGTTAAAATAGTCCATGTGACATCGGTGGTTCAACCTTAATTTGTAAAGCGTATGACAATACTTTTTGCGCACAAAGAACTCAAATATTTTATTCAACAATTTCTTCCATGTCAGTCTTCAACGCGTGTTCACGACGTGTGTTCATTGACTGGATATGAAATTACAACTTTATTTCAACATTTTTTTAGTCTTCGATGCACGTTCATGAGTGTATCTTGACACATGATGAAACAGAAGCAGGTGTTCTTAGATAGAACCCAGATGCGGTGCTGTACATAAAGCAGTCTTCGTAAATCATGTCTGATAATTTCAACACAGAGGATGACTTGCAATTTTTTTACTTATTTGAACCTTAAAGGATTAGTTCACTTTCAGAACAAATATTTACAGATAATGTACTCACCCCCTTGTCATCCAAGATATTCATGTCTTTCTTTCTTCAGTCGTTAAGAAATTATGTTTGAGAAAAAAACATTTCAGGATTTATCTCCATATAATGGACTTCTATGGTGCTCCCAAGTTTGAACTTCCAAAATGCAGTTTAAATCCAGCTTCAAAGGACTCTATGAAAAAGGGTCTTATCTAGTGAAACGATCATTATTTTCTAAACAAATTGACAATTTATATATTTTTTTAACCTCAAATGCTCGTCTTGTCTCGTCTCTGCGATGCGCATGCATAGTCTGTGTGATCCGGGTCAATACAGTTAAGGTATGTCGAAAAATTCCCATCTCATTTTAGACTTCAACTTCAAAATCATCCTACAATGCTGCTTTACCTTTTTTTGTAAAGACTTCTTTGTATGTTCACTTTGTAAACACTGGGTTGGTACTTCTGCAGCAATGTAGGACGATTTTGAAGTTGGGGGAAAAAAACGAGATGGGAGTTTTTTGACATACCATAACTGTCTTGACCTGGATCACACAGACTGTGCATGTGCATCACAGAGGTGAGACAAGACCAGCATTTGAGGTTAAAAAGTACTTAAATTGTCAATTTGTTTCAAAAATGAGTGATCGTTTAGAGCCCTTTAAAGCTGCATTTAAGCTGCATTATGGAAGTTGAAACTTGGGGGAACCATATATATCCATTTATATGGAGAGAAATCCTGAAATGTTTTCCTCAAAAAACAATTTCTTTACGACTGAAGAAAGAAAGATGTGAATATCTTGCATGACAAGGGGGTGAGTACATTATCTGTACATTTTTGTTCTGAAAGTAAACTAATCCTTTAAGGTTCGAGTAAGTAAGGCTGGGCAAAAAATTGCAAGTCAACCTCTCTGTTGTAATCTTCAGACATGTTTTACGAAGACCGCTTTATGTACAGCGACATATCCGGGTTTTACGTCAGAACACCTGCTTTTGCATCATCATGTGGCAAGGTACACTCACGAACGTGCATCTAAGACTGAAATTGTTGAATAAAGTTGCAATTTCTGTTTTCTTTGTGCACAAAAAAGTATTTCACATGGACTATTTTAACAATGTCCTTACTACCTTTCTGGGCATCAGTTGCATTGCTGTCTATGCAGGGTCAGAAAGCTCTTGGATTTCATCCAAAATATCTTAATTTGTGTTCTGAAGATAAATGAAGGCCTTATGGGTTTGAAATCCCTTTAATGAGGGACAAGTTGGAAGTATCCGTTTGAACTGACAGTACGCCATAAACATGACATTGACAATAACCCAGAATATTCTTTGAAAAGTTTGTTTGCAGTAAAGCTTGTACGGTCTCACCTCCAGGGAGATCTTTCCAAACCATGCAAAGAACGAGCTGTACAAAGAGCGAGCATAACCAGGAATATTCCGGATCAAAATAAAAGCCAGAATCTGTGGGCAGAAAAAGCAGAGTGTGATAAAAAGTCAGCAGCCTCACAGGCACAACAGAACGAAACGAAAAAAGCCCTTTGAAAGGGATCCATTATTTTAGGCTACAAATGTTCTTTCTGTTCCCACAAAAGCCATCTGACTGTCTGAATCAACTGTGATAAAGGTTAGTGTGGTTATGAACGGTCAAAAAATTTTTTTTTACATCATTTCTATGTTTTGGTTAAATCATCCATAGGTAAAAGTGTGTGAGAGAACAGCATTATAAAGAGCCCATACAGTAATGGGATGGGTACTTGCCTGGACAACCGAAATGTATGGATGCATCTCATTACACTCAGACTTGTTTTTGCACCCACTGGCCCAAATGGAGTACGTCTGCGAACAACAGAATCAATTGTTAAAAAGTCATTCTGTATCTCTCCATTTTCAGAGAGAGAGATCCAAAAGAATAAGCCTTACCATAAAAGACACCACAGAGACAAAGAGCAGACAGTTGGAAATCTTGTTGGAGAACAGAGGCTCTCCTTTTCCTTCAGACAGCAGCTGACATTTCTGCAGCACCAGGTATATGAAGGCAAAGAGCATCCCATTGATCACAGCCTAGAAGCCAAAAAGAGCAATAAGAAATGTGTCATTTTAAAATACGAAACTGACAAATGTTCTTATTAATTCAAAAGAAAAGACTGTGTTACATACAAATCGATCCAGTTTCCACCTGAACCACCACTCATGGATGCTACCTTGCAGCTCAAAGAGTTTCGAAACAGGCCACAAAGAGAAAACAGCCTCAAAGAGTTCCTACGACAAATGCAAGATTGAAATACACATTGATATTAGTGCCATCAATTGCTTAAAAAAAAATAATTAACTAATTACACATTTTTTTCTGAAATTAAATGTGACTAATCCCACCTAACATTAAAGTTTCTAAATATTAATTTTATATTGCAACAATTTCACCATCACTGATAACAATATTACTGATGTCTCTATGAAATTGTTCTTTTTTCCGTAATATTTAACCATTGACTATAGCCTTTCAGCATTACAGTATAATTGAGAGCTATCAATTTTAACATTTATTAGACTCTAATTAACTTCTAATCTAAGTGAACTTAAAACAATCTTCACATAAACCCATTATTTACCTGTGCCCTTCAAGCAAGAAGCAAATATATAGAAATTGAATATCATTAAAGCTAAAAACAAGTTATTGATTTTCAGATATTACAGCAGCTGGGTTATTAGCTTATTTGGCTGCTATCACTTTAAGAGCCGCCGCCGCTGCTGAACGTGACATGGATCTAACACACATGCTCAAAGTTTCATTCATGCTTTAATATGAAATGATACAGGCTTAAATTCATTTTTACTGACATATGGCCTGACAACATCTCATCTGACTGCGTTCACAGTTGTTCTACTGAAGCTCCCTTGTCACCTGAGGCGAAGTTGGAGTGCACTTTTAAAAAGTCTCCCGTTTGATGTAGTCAAAGACATCGCCTGCGTTAAAAAGCAACTTTTGACACTAACCGATATCAAAACTGTAAAAGAGATACTCACCTGTGAGTACGCAAAGAAGCAGATGAAAAGAAGCAAGCCTAGAAGTTTCAACAATAGTGCCAGATTCCAGAATGCACTACCTGTACATAATTGAGAGAGACAAAGAGGAACAGTGTTTTGAGGCTTGAAATATAGGATTGAAAATGTATTGTTTGGTGTCTGTTAAATTAAAACAGCAAACAGTTATGAGGTCAATTACCATTGGCTTGCTTTTGAAGAATCTGTGGCCACAATGCCATTGTAGCATAAATAACTGCAAACCAAAAGGTGACAAGAGGCACAAAGTAATAAAACTGATAAGGCCTGTCCATGACCAGACACAGCACCACCACAAGAAAGTTAAGCCTGAAGAGAACCTGAAAGACAGACAGAAAGAGAAGTCATTAATTATACCACTATCCAGTTATGCATTATTATTATAAAGGATTTCCCTCTAAGGCTATATTTACACTAGTGCGTTTTCATTTTAAAATTCATAGCCTACTCCAAAGTATTTGTCCCTCGAAATTGAAGACTGTCGAGAATGCTGCAGACCTAAATTTAAGTTTAAGTGTAAACGGACCAAAACAGAGGCTTTTGATAACTATGGTGTGGCTGCCCACATTCGCTCTGCGTATCCTTGATGACTGTGTAAACAATAACATCACGCTTATTGCTGTAACTGTCAGCGACTAGCAACCAACTTCCATGAATGTTCATGAGACATGCATTGTCGGTTCTGTAGTGTGGACGGAGATAGTTTAAGTAAAGGTCGTTTTCATTTCAGAACACCATTTTAAAATGAAAACGCATTCATGTAAACAGGGCCTAAAATGTCACCACTAATCATATTTACATTGCTAAGCAATTTCGTCACACCTATAATTTTCCACAATAAAAGAAGGCCAACAAAGCTATTATCTACTGATGAACTATGAAATAGCAATAATCCACATGTGCAGTGGCAACTGCAAACAACAGATAACAGTTCACATTTATTAGAAGTCTAATAAGTTACTGTATTATAATAGTTATACAGTAATAGTAAGTTGCAATGGAAATTATTCAACCCCCTTGACCTATAAGACATTTTGCTGCAGAGAACAACATTTTGTGAAAACAATTCAACAAAGGCATCAGTACACTATTAGAGAAAGTTTATTAATACACATTTGAGTAATTCTGAGAACATAAGCTGATGAATAATAATAATAATAATAATAATAATAATAATAAAAATCTAACTGGCTCTAAACATTCATGTTCAAAACTATTCAACCCCCAAGTGTCAAATTTGGTGCAGACTCTTTTAATCTTTAAAACTCACCAATAAACGCTGATTGGAAGTGCTTAGAACCTTCTGTCACATATTTACTGCAAGCTTGACCCATTCCTCACCTCAAAAAGCTTTCAGATCACTGATCATTTTTGATTTTCGCTTTGGCACTGCTTTCTTCAAATTCAACCATAAATATTTTCAATGAGAATTAAATCTGAAAGACTGAACAGGTGGCCACTCAAGAACATTCTATGACTGATCCAAGACCCAAGCACAAGTAGATTTGGATGTATACTTTGGGATGAGTTTTGCCTTTTTCGCTTCAGACATACCACTAATCCATGGGTCCAAAAAGCTCCAGTTTGGTCAAATCACTCCATAAAACATTATTTTAGATTATTCTAAATGAATTTTGGCATGTTCAAGTAGGCCTTTCTTTCGTTCTTCTTGGACAAGAGTGGTATTCGGCAAGATGCCCCAACATGAAAGTCACGCTTGTCTTGTGTTCATCTTATACTCTGCATTGAAATTTTTTTCCACCTTTCATTGGGTCATCCTGAAAGTCTTTGCCTGTACATTGCAGGTTTTTCCTCAGTTGTTCTGATCAAACATTTTATGATATTGTGCTTTTTCTTCAACACCCTCAAAAGGTTTTCTCCTATAAGACATCTCAAGCTAAAAAAAAAAATAAGGCTGCCAGCTGTATCCCTAGGAACTTTTTGTCTTGGAAACCTTCATATAACCTTAGACTTTCTAAAGTAATAAAATTATTTATTTTCTAAAGCTTTCATGAGAGCTACTTTGTCATATTTGCTACTCAACTTCAGCACATGCATGGGCTAAATGTATGTATGTGTAACAGCTCAAGCTAATTCTGTTTTCTAATAGAGTTTCTAAAGGTTTAATTGTGTTTAAGAACATTTTGTTCCCCACCTTACAAACAAGTGACAAAAACAGCCATGTTGAATAATTATGACATAGATTACTAATTAATTACACAGCTATTAGTAATCTTTATTATAGATGCAATTTTTATAAAGTCCTGGATCTTCAGAAAAGCTTGTGTTTGTAAAGTACTGCAGTCTCTAAGGGGTTGAATAATTTCGATTTCAACTGTAAATTCTAGTATAATGTAATATAATAGTAATATTTTTAAATGTATTTTTTTGTCAAATAATATTATTTATAATACTGTGCAATACTGTATAATATCAGTAACTAAATCATGCCATATTGTGATTTTGGCTTTAATAATATACTTTACTCTTCAAAAGTTTGGGGGTCAACAGGATTTTTTAAAGAGGTCTCATGCTCAGCAAGTCTGCATTATTTATTAAATAAAAGAAGTAAATAAACAATAATACTGTTAAATATTATTACAATTTAAAACAACTGTTTTTTATGTTACTATATTTTAAAATTGTATTTATTCCTGTGATGGTAAAGCTGAATTTTCAGCAGCCATTACTCTAGTCTTCAGTGTCACATGAACCTTCAGAAATCATTCTAATGTGCTTTTTCTGTTATTGGTCAAAAAACCCAAACTGACAGAGGACTTTGCCTTGTAATTTTAGAAGACCGCCATACGCCACTGCTACATGCAGACAGGAACACAAGATAAACAAAGTTTGGCAACAAGTACCTGACACACTCTGTAAAGTCCAAAGTCTCCCTTTAGCCAGAAGAATGAGAAGTGTCCATATCCTGTTTGGAAGAGATACGCAGCTACCAGGACACGGACGTGCATGTACACAGGTATAAACTGGGAAAACAAAGCAGATTAAGAGTGCAATCACTAGTAATACCAGAGTAAAGCAAAGTAATCCAGTGCTATTATATCCAAGCTATTAATAAGCGTACAGCGCTAGCTCCAGAAAAGTGATAAATAAGGATAACCAGCTGCATCCAGCCCTTCCATTCATCCGTTTGCTCTCTGTTCAGGAGCTTCGCCTAGAAAGAGAAATTAAAATTATAGAAGAACATCAATAGAGTTGGAGTTCTCTTTCAGACTAGAACAATTTACCAAAAGTGTGCGCTACCTCCTTGCTGTTCTCACTGTAGAAGATCCCCAGAACGAAGATGTAGATGAGAGGGATGAAAAAGGTAGAATGTGTATAGAATTTTTGTTCCTTCATAAAGATGTCCGCCCTGTCACACAGGTAGAAGTACAACATGATAAGGCTCATCTTGCAGATGGCCAGTAAAGGTCCCTTTGGGTTGAGCTGACCCACAACGGGGGGTTTCTTCTCCTCTCCGCTCTCCACATCAGGAACGTGTCTGCTCTTACGCTGTCTGTTGTAGCCCAAGGCGAGGAAGCCGACAATGGACAACACGAGGGGAACAGCAGTCAAAATCTGGAGGGTGCTTAGGGGAGGAGCGCTCTGACAGCAGGAGCCGTCAATGGGCTTCAGGATCTTGTTGCACATAGAGTTCATCAAAACCATGGCGCCCTAAGAAATGGGTAAATATTAGTCACATTCTAATAAAATGGAGCTATTCATTGTAAAACTCTCAACCAGATGCTTACAACATCTCTTGTGCTCTCAGGAAGGTGCAAGCCATCCACCGACTGGGAAATGGTCTCCATGGCAGCTTTCCGAGAGGCCTCCAAGAACTTGACCTTCTTTTTGCTGGTATTCAGAGTACTAACCGCCGCCTCGTTGTACAGATTTATCTGCTCGTTTGTGATCATCTTTCGACTGTCACTTAGCACGTCCTCATAAACAGGATCTATACAAACAGGCAAGGCAAATAACATGAAACAGGAATATAGAGCCATCATTAGAGGATCTGAATTTAAAAACTCACCCTGCAGAACCCAATAGACTTCACTGTGCTCAGCTAGTTTTTCCAGTGTGTCGGATATAGCCGTGAGGTTCGCTCTGTACTGAAAGAGCGTCTCACTCTTGCCATTGTGCAACTTAATGGACCACTGTTGGAAAAAACAAAAACAAACGCAAGTCACTAGAAGGATTTTCAACAACAGCACCTGAACACATTATGACTACAAACGAGAACTCACCGTAGCAGCACCGATGATGATGACATCTGGTTTGGAAGCAGATCCCTAAAATTATTATGAGATTAAGATTCTTAAGCCTGTGATTTAAAGGGTTAGTTCACTTCCAGAATAAAAATTTCCTGATAATTTACTCCACCCCATGTCATCCAAGATATTCATGTCTTTCTTTCTTCAGTCGAAAAGAAATGAAGGTTTTTGAGGAAAAATACCAGGATTTTTCTCCATATAGTGGACTTCAATGGGGCCCAACGAATTGAAGGTCCAAATTGCCGTTTCAATACAGCTTCAAAGGGCTCTATATGATCCCATCTGAGGAATAAGGGTCTTATGTAGTGAAACGATTGGTCATTTTCCAAGAATAATATTTAATTTATATACTTTCTAACCACAAATGCTCATAGCACTAGCTCTGCCATGCACGTCCGCAATATCATGCATTACGTAATTACATTCAAACGGTTCAAAAAGGAAGGCTAGGGTAAAAAAAATACATTTTCTCCTCCAACTCTAAAATTGCCTGACTTTCTTTGCACGTTCGCTTTGTAAACAATGGGTCGGTACTTCGGTCTACGTCATGCGTGACCTTTCCAATGTGACTGCTTAATGCGTGAAGTCAAGCTAGTGCTAGTTTTAAGAAAATTGCCAATCGTTTTGCTAGATAAGACCTTTATTCCTCGGCTGGGATCGTGTAGAGCCCTTTGAAGCTGCACTGAAACTGCAATATGGACCTTAAACCCATTGATCCCCATTGAGGTCCACTATATGGAAAAAAAAATCCTGGAATTTTATCCTCAAAAACCTTTATTTCTTTTCGACTGAAGAAAGAAAGACATGAACATCTTGGATGACATAAGGGTGGGTAAATTATCAGGAACTGTTTTATTTAGCTTTCCAGTGCAAATGAATTGTCTTCACCTCTGTCCATGACACCAACTGCTCCTTCAAGGAGTTGTTTACTTCAGCATACCACAGAAAGTCCTAGAAGGTAAACACAGGCAACATATTTAAAGTTGTTAAATGACAATTAATAACTGTGAGGGCGCAAATAAAATGAAAGCCTCTGCTGTACAGGACACAACTAATTAAAAATACTTACAACAGTGGAACCACCATCTACAAAAGGGATGTTTTCATGCTGGTGGATTGATAAGAACAAGAAAAAAAAATTAAAAAAATCAACTTCAAGCAGAATAAATGATGTATTAATCACTGTTATTCCATCTATTATTGTACATGTATATATATATATATATATATATATATGTATATATATATCATATCTTTATCAAATGTATTTTTTTATTAATTTTGCCTTAAAGTCACCATGAATGGTCAATTCATTTTTTTATGGAATATTGCAGTGTTTATTATAAATGATTTATCAATGTGATTTTCTCTCCAAAATTCATGTGCCTTATAACCTTTAACCAAAATAACTTTCCTTTCTACTTGCAACGTCATCTTATCTCTTCTCTGATGACGTGTTCACTGGCATGAGGGCGGGACAATAAATTCTTCACTCCAGCAAGCTGTCACTCACTTGAGATCCCAGCGATAGCAAACAATGACCAAATCAATTCCAGATTAACAACATCAAGTCCCGCCTTTCAGTATTTTCTCATTTGAGAAGCCAGTTCACCCAGATGTCACAATAGGGAAGAAAGATGACTGCAACTTGTGTTTCATGCCATACTTTACAGAGAAAATAGTATTTTTGTAAGACAATGTTCAGCAGCACAACGTAGAGAAATCACAACTCAAGAGGTGCAATTTGATGTTTGTGACTGTGTGTGTGTGTGTGTGTGTGTGTGTGTGTGTTTGAGAGACATGGTAACAGTAAAAAGCATTTTAAATTGATATAAAAAAAATCATATCTGTTGAGCGTGACATTTTTCAGTCTGTGAAATTGACGTTAAGTTGCTGAAAATCAGTGTGGACCTATTTGAGCGTTTTAAAGTGAAAAGAGTAACTACCTTTTCGTCACTTTTCTTTATTATGATGTACATACTAGTGAAACAGCTGTCAAACGAGAAAAAATATCTAGCATGGGACTTGACTTTGTTCATCAGGAATGTATTGCATTGTAAAAAAAGAAAAATCGCTATAAACAGTGCAACGTTCCATACAATTACTATTATTTTTTATTTTTTTGAATTTTTATTTCATAGTGACCTTAAATCATTTACATTTACTTTTTCATCCACAAAATAAATGAATTGTTTGATGAAAGTCATAAAATATTAGGTCTGCCATACCAAAAAAATAAAAAATAAAAAATACATTGCCCAGGTTAGTGTCTATAAACAACTGCACATTCTGAAATACCAGCGGTAATATTCTGGTAAACAGGAACAATTACACCCTTTCCTTTTCCTTTCTAATTTAACTGAAGCCTTTTAACTGAAACATTTTTAAATGTCACAGTTGCTTGGGGCCCATCAAAAAATGGCTTTGAAATAAATACTCACTCTGGTTTGAAATACATTATATAAGTTAACCAACAGAAGGCTTAGTGAAATGAAGAGCAACAACAAACCTTGTTCCCAACTTCTTTCACCTCAGGGTTCATCATTTTGATGAACGAATAGAAGAGCTGGCGTATTCTAGAGTCTCCTACAAAAGCTATTCTCTTCTCTCTGAGGCAAATCTTTGCTTCACTGAAAGACAATTAAAATGACTGTAAATTCCAGCCCACATTTTCCCTCCCACATGTCACAGAGGTACATTAACAATCACAACATGACTTACGTGCTTTTGTACTTGTGTAGCATGCAACCGTAGGGCTGCCATACATTGTCCCCTAAAAAACGTCCACTGGATAAAAGCCAATCACATGTATCACCGCCTGAAAGAAAAAATGCAGAATTATAGTGAATAAACTAAACCTGGACCACAAAACCTGTCCTAAGTAGCATGGGTATATTTGTAGCTATTGCCAAAAATACATTGTATGGGTCAAAATTATAGTTTTTTCTCTTTTATGCCAAAAATCATTACGATATTAAGTAAAAATCATGCTCCAAGCAGACATTTTGTAAATTTCCTACCATAAAAATGTCAAAACTTAATTTTTGATTAGTAAAATAATTTGGACAACTTTAAAGGCGATTTTCTCAATATTTTGTTTTTTTTGCACCCTCAGATTCCAGATATTCAAATAGCTGCATCTCGGCCAAATATTGTCATATTCTAACAAACCATACATCAATGGAAAGCTTATTTATTCATTATTTATATAAATAATTTATTAATTTACTCATATGACTGGTTTTGTGGTCCAGGGTGACATATTTAATTTATTTTTATTTATTTTTTTTGTGTGAAGGAAATGAATTCTGTTTTTCAGCAAGGGTGCATCAAGGGTGCATAAAATTAATCAAAAGCAACAGTAAAGACTTTTACATAGTTACCAATACAATTTTTGTAACATTTTACAATAGGGTTCATTAGTTATCTACATGAGTTAAGAATGAACAGTACTTCTACAGTATTTATTTATTGATTAAGTTTAACAAATGACACCTTATTGTAAAGCTTTGCCAAAATTTCTATTCCAAATAAATGTCATTCTTACAAACCTTTTACTCATCAGAAAATCAGTTTCCGCACAAATATTAAACAGCACAACAATGTACAACAGCCAAATACGTCCATCTCATCTATTTAAAAATAGCATATATTTCAGTTCATTTTATTTATAATATTTAGTTCCTCAATATTCCTCTCATCCAGCTTCTATGCCAGCATGGTAAGGACAGGATATTTGCTCATTTTACATATTTAAACCAAATCCACACAGTATATTTGTATGTATGCATACAGAATAATTCATATTTTTTTTTCTTCCATTTTTAGATGAGCTGATCAATGATTATTAGAGGGGATGATACATGCATTGCACAATCCTGATAGTATTGGGACAATAATATCACCTGAACATGCCTAAACATTAACCATAATTGACCAATAACAATATTATGCTTCAATTTCAGCAACACAAGCAAGACTAGATGAATGACCATTCAGGGACGACTGTATCTCCCCCTGACGTTATAGGTTTTAATGAAGTTAGGCTACCTGGAATATAGCCTAAATATACTACATGCTTTTGGCTATCAGACACGCATAAAATGCAATCCAAAATACTACCTAGGGACCTGATTTTTAAGATACGGCCTACTGGGCGATATGCGTCAAAGAACGAAGTCTAACTGGAAATGCAACCCTGCATGACAGACCAGCTGGGCGACAAAACTAGCTTCAGCTTTGATTTGTTATTGATTAGCTAAAACCCTTGACAGGTAAAATGCTGTGTTGAATTAACGTTGCGCCAAACAGACTTCCGTTCTGACAAAGCGGTCACAGTTTACTTGTGTTTTCACGAGCAAAGCTGCAGCTGTTATCTAGCAGTGACAGACACGCGCACACGCTCACTGAAAACACTGAGTGACAGCATTAGCATTGGCGCTAACACAAACACGCAGCTCCTTCTCACGCACAGCTGCAAGAACACTCACCTCCATAATATCGAGAAGCCGTGTGAAACAACGTGAGAAAGACGACGGCGGCGACAGATAGCAATTTTGCATTTTTGATGCTGAAATATTGATTTATTTCCCGTTTGCCTAGGCTATAGGCCAGGACCGCCATCTTGGCTCCTCCATGACAACAGGCAGACAGACGAGCTGCGGCGACGCTGACGAAGTCAGAGCCGAGCGGCGCGTGCCCGCTTCCCGCGTGAGGCTCAACTTCTGTTGATGTGAGCAGAGGAGTTTGGTCGGAGTCCGATTGTGCTTCTTGTGCTGCGGTTGCCTCAGCTGTCATATCTACATCAGGTTTCTTTCGCTTTTCGATTCTTAAAAGAAATATTATAAATATATAAATAAAATCCCCAAACTATTTCTTCAGTTTCGTTCTTTTTTTGCGGTGTCCTGCTCACTGGAAGAAAGCAAACTTTGTTACACGTTGAACTTGTTTCTTCTGTTTCCTCAACTGCCACATGCAGTATACAGTGTTTGGTCAAGACGCACAGCCTTTTAACTCCTTTGTTGAATTAGACATGCCCTTTCGAATAATAAACAGGTTCCGTAGAGTTTACTTGGTATCTTGCACATCAGGTTGTGCTGGTTGGGACTAAACATTGTGTTGCGTAAAACGAACACAGTGCCAAACATAGTTTCTGAGGGTGTGGGAAATTACTTGTCAAATATAATATGACTGGGAGGACGGTTCTTTTTATTGTACAAACAAACAGGGTTAACCACCACCCTACGTGACATTCTTTTAATTTATGATACTAACCAGGTGGCGTAGTTTATTACTTGCAAGTCTTATATGTTTTCACGTACTACTTAATTGCATTCACATTGAACAGTCAAGAAGTGTTAGAAGAGCCATTGCTCCTCAAGAATTAAGTTATGTAGCGCCAAGCACCAATAATTATCAAGTACAGACTTCCGAGACACCAAACCGAGATTTCAATGCTCCTGTAGCTCCGCCCATATCCTAGTCTAAGCTGTATCTGAAAAAGCTGCGATAAGTGTGCCATTTAGGAGAAGGTCTTCATTTTGCATTCCTCATTCAATCTGTTGAACGATGCTTCAGGTATACCCTTTGTGTTCTTTTATCACCCACAATCCTTTGCAACTATGTTACTATTGTGTACCACAATCCTTATGTAACCACTAAGACGACGGGCGGTTGGCGTTACCTGTACTGCATTAATAGGAAGCCAGTTAATATGAACATGTTTAATATATTCTTTAAATTACAATTTTGGGTGGAAACATTTAGGCCTATGATGTAGACATGCAGGCTTACTAGACTGTCCCATTTTAGTGTTTAATTTAGGTCTGCCAACTCTCACGCAACTGACACTTTTCTCACGCAGTCAAAAGCGCCCCCAGTTAAAACTGTAATAATAAGATATTGGCAAAACAGATTTACAACGTGTTTTCGTAGCGCTGAGCAATGTAGCCAATCACAGACACATCTGCTGATTTCTTGAACACCTGTGATTGGCCATTGCGTTCAGGTTAGTCTGAATTCATTCACCTCTAAACGCCAGATTTTTTCCCCCTGTACACTTGTCAGTCCCCTCACTGTAAATAGGAGGTTCACTGAAGTAAGTAACACCTTCTTAGTGATCATCAAGAAAGGGCTATTTGCGCACTTATAGGCTACATATAATCCGTTCAGAGTTTGAATAAAAGTTTAGTTTTTCGTCCTGCTAACAGCCATATACCCCTAAGTTTCGGGAGTGATAAATCCCTCATGTATGAAGGATTCATTTTTGAATGGGAGCAAAATATTATTTCTTAGAACAGATGTTCATGCAATGGAAACTAATGGATTAATAGAGAAATATTTAGATTTTCGTGTCAAAATATTTTTTGAAATGCGGTTGCAATTATTTATAAAAGTATAATGACTAAATCTAGCAATTCTTTCACTGCACATTGCTATTTTTGTTGTCTGTTAGTTATTTTACAGCATTTTGTGAAAAAAAACCCCCACAATGTGACAATGTCCAGATGTCAGACAAAAAAAAAAAAAAAAAAAAAAAAAAAATATATATATATATATATATATATACACACACCATTTATGTTATCATTTTAGAATATATATATATTCTAAAATGATAACATAAATGGTCTTTAACATTGTATTTCATGCAATTTGTGAACTTCAGCCTGCTGTTTTTGTTTTATGCAGTTTTTAGCATAATTTCAGAACATTCTGTTATTGCTTCAAATGTTGAAATTATAAAATCACATTTAAAAACAGCTCATGCTACATGTGTGTAGCATCTTTGTTTGTATCATGATTAAAATGCAGTGTTTGGTTCTAATTTTCAATGTATGTTTTATTATTATTATTATTATTATTATTATTTTTATTAAATATGTTTAGTTGTTGTAGTAGCAGCAACTGCTAAAACAGTTTCATGGCAGGATGAAAATATTTATGGCCGGTAATTGTTTCTTAAATCACCAGACAATTTTTTTTGTATGATGATTAAAATGGCAGAAAAGTTTTAGGCCCTGCTTGCAAGTGCAGAAAATAGGACAAAAGAATAGTAATTTCCCTTTCTGTAGAATATAGTAGAATAATATACATTATTATTATTATATATTATTCTTATCATTATATTCTAATTTGTTTGGTTTCCAAATTCACCAGTGTAAGAATGAGACACTATATCACAACTAAAAAGAGGATTCAGTCCCCTTTAAACCTCAAGAGTAAGTCAATTTACTAGCTTTTTTCTTTGTTGCTGAGCAGGATTCTAGCCTTAAAGTCTCAGAAGGACCGGACTGGGAAGGATGCATCCTCACTAGGATGCAGCTTTTTATTTTTATTTGAGAAGCATTCCACTGAAGGAGTGAATTAAAACCAATGAGCAACAGAAGTGTTGAGGACGCCATCTTCTGGCCAAATGCAACAATTTATACATGCCGCACTTGCAGTTGTTGCGCTTAACCACTCATCTACTTACATGATGTATTGCTGGCCCAAGTGTATGTCGAGCTTTTGATTACTCGATTGGAGAAGCTTATAGTGTTGTAAAAATGCAAGTAAAGTTTTTATAGAGATGTTTTTAGAGATCTGTTCAATGTACGGTAACAGACAACACAGTTTAACTAAGTTATACAAAGCAACTGCAAACATCTTACAAAATCATCTCTGTACCTATAAAATATGCAACACTTTGTTACTACCAATTTATATGTAATATCTAATTAAATTTACACTGGAATGTTTTCCTGGACATATTGCGATTTTTAGGTAATGATAAGCTGTGCTCTATATCTGGGCCCGTATTCACAAAACATTTTATCTTACCACTAAGAGTTCTCCTAAATAGCAGCAAAAGTTTTTAGCTAAGAGTTTTCTCTTAAAACCTATTAACAAAGCTGCTGAGACAAACTTTTACTAAGGAATAGAGATAAGTCTGCTAAGAGTAAGGGCGGGGTTGACCTCGTTGCTATGGATGATGTCAGCATGCTTACCAACTATGCACACAGTGATTGGCTGATAGGGCAGGAGTCTCTGTCAAAGATTTGTTTATAGAAATATTGTAGAGTGCGACATTATGTTGCCATATTCAAATAAAGTTATATAAAAATGTTGCCACATTCAAATAAAGATTTTAAAATGCAGGCTAAGTGTCACTAATTAAACATGTATATGTTCAGCTAATTGTCAGCCTTTTACATGTTTGCTTCTCATAAATTAGCTGATATGCACATAAACAGCCTTTTTATTAACAGAATAGAATAATCATGGCTTATAGTAAGATATGCAAATGTAAATGAAAAAAAAAAACTGGATGCAAGAACAGCTGTTATTTCTTGCCAAGCTTGTTAATCAAAACAAGGATATAATCAAATGAAAGAGTTGGGATAATCTCCAGAACCAAAAAAAGTTTGTGTGGGAAAATATACGTGGGAAAAAATGCAAATAAGATTGCCAGCAACAGCCATTTTAGGATAGTTGGGATTTGGTCTTAGTGATTTAGGAGTCCTCTTCACTACTCCTAACATTTTACAGATTTAGTATCTAGTTTTAGCGCTAAAACGCTTTGTGAAATACTCTTAGAGCAAACATTTAGGAGTCCTAAATTTAAATCTGACTCGCCCATTATTTTTAAGATTTTAAAACGGCAAGTTATGAGCTACATTTAGCCTTAAGATGTTTTGTGAATACTAGCCCTGAGCTATCAGATTTAGCTGACCCGTTTCACAAAACATTTTAAGACTAAAAGTAGCTCATAACTTAAGGATTTAGGAGAAATTATTATTAATTATATTCAGTCCTAAATTATTGCTCTAAGAGTATTTCACAAAGCGTTTTAGCGCTAAAACTAAATCTCCTAAATCTGTGAAACGTTAGCAGTAGTGAAGAGGACTCCTAAGACCAAATCCCAACTATCCTAAAATGGCTGTTGCCATTTTGCCTCAGTCTGCCTCAGAACTTAAACTTTTTAGAAACATTCTGCATTTATTTGCACACATTTTTTTTTTCTCCATATATTTCTATGAACAAATCTCTGACAGAGACTCCTCCCCTATCAGCCAATCACTGTGTGCATAGTAGACATGCTGACATCATCCATAGCAACGAGGTCAACTCCTCCCTTACTATTAGCTTAAGACTTCTCTCTATTCCTCAGTAAAATTTCGTCTCAGCAGCTTTGCTAATAGGTTTTAAGAGAAATTCTTAGTTTTTACTGCTATTTAGGAGAACTCTTAGTGGTAAGATAAAATGTTTTGTGAATAAGGGCCCTGATCTGTAGTAGAGGAGTCTGGGATTGGTTGACACCATGCTATTTTCTACTAAGATATTAAATAGTCAAAACCTGGCAACTTCTCTGTTTGTCTGTGTCAGAAAAGGCCCAAATAGTTTAGAGAGAGATATTTAAAAATGAATCATCTTCAGTTAAAAGTAAACTGACCCATACTAAATGTGGATCCCTGTGATAAATTGGTTAAAAATGTGAAAAATGTTTAACTAAATATCTAAAAGATTGCACACACACAATGTGTATTTTTTCTATGTAAGAAATATACATGTTTGGATTCTCTACAAATACAAACATGCCAAGTTGCAGTGACTGCCTTTTTATTTGATTCAAAAGTGAGAAAGATTTTGCCATCTGAAAAGCATGTCATAACTAAAAACAGAGGAAAATGAGGTCTATTTGGCAACAGACTCAGAGTAATATTTGCTAAGAAACAAAACACCCATTCTTTGAATAAAACAGAAAACCCATTTCATGTTTTGAAAATTAGAAATCAGGCAGACATTCAAAATGGCCAGTTAAGTCAGACATCTTTTTCCCAACATTAAAGCACTTAACTCATAGAATAATGTGTTTCGGAACATTGGACATGCTTTATTTTCAGAACTTTTCACAATTTATTTAAACATCTCACATATACAAAATAGGTACAATAAACTTTGTGGTTTGTTTTGAGAGAGAGGCCTCTGCAACCCTTGGACAAATGGATGAACTGTGCTGTCAGTATTAACACTGGGGGGGCGTAAAAGAATGTAATGCCTAATAAAAACAAAACAAAACGAAACAAAAAAATTCCGAACAAAACTGAGAAAACAAAAACGAACAAAAAAAAAAAAAGTAAAAACCAGACAAACATCAGGTTTAGGAATATTCCACCTGCTTAAAAATGGGGTTATCAGGGGGACCTGTGCAATATTCCTCAGAGACAATACAAAGTAATACAGTAACAGTGGTTTCCTCCACAGCTGCATGTATAGCACCATATAATATCTCTGCTTCAAGTATTGGAGCACCTTTGAAACAGGACAGAACTTGAAGCCTTAGTACCAACTAGTGACAACTAGGATGTTGATTAATATTTTCCTTTACACATGAGGTAGTTTAAACCTTACGGAAATTGTGGTTTTAAACTTCCTCTTTGGAAGATATACAAAGACCACAAAGTGATGTATACTTTCATTGTTTTTATTACACTTCTTTTATTTTTACAAAATGATGACATGTCCCATAACATGGTGTTATCCCGTGTCTCTTTGGGCTGCTGTATTAATTTGCATTGCGCAATGCTCCGTTCAGTCCATTGGTCCTCTCCGATAGAGCCCAGCTTAAGCAAGTGGATTTGCAGAAAAAATCAGCATTCAGTATAAAAAACACAGACAGAAGGGCAGAGATTTTTCTTTTTTCTTTCTTTCTCTCGTTTAATTTATCATGAGTCTATTTATTTGAAACAGACTGGGCCAATGTCCAAACCAAACTCTTGTTCTGCGCCACCAATGTCCAAAGGTGCAATGTCGAGGATGGGAAGGCGAGATGGTTTATTTGTTCTGTATTCAATGACTGTCTTGCTCCACTGGCCAGTGTGTCTCTGCAGGGACGCAACAAAAAGAACAAAACACGTTAAGTGACTTTTTTTTTTTTACAAACATCAAAGGCCCTGGCTAGCTCATGTAATTGTGACAAGTCTATCTCAAATGCATGCTGGATGAAGATTTGTTCTGTTTAACCAAAGTGTAAAAAGTCAACTTACACTGCAGCCATCCTCTAGGACGCTGAAAGTGAAGCGGCTGTTGCCCTCCGCCCTGAGCTCCACATCATTGGAGCCCTGCAGCAACACAGCCTTCTTCAGGTTTCCGTTCTCAGCATCCATGTAGGCGATGCTGTTCTTGCAGTGGTAGGTGATGTTCTGGACTGCCTGGTTGGCCAGCAGACGCATGAAGGCCAGCTGAGTAGCCATGGACTGTGGGCTCAGGGTCTCATCATTGTAACCGAACTGAAAATGGAATGGAAGAAGGCAACCTTTAGACTGCTTTCTCTTGATAAGTCTTGAACAGTTTTGCCCTTTCCTTTCTGCAACTTACCTCAGTACCACCATTGATGGTCTCGCCAAACCAAACGTGTTTCTTCTCCTGGGAGCTTCTGTACCAGTTCTTGCGTGGGATGCTCTCTGGGTGGGGGTGGATGCAGGTCTGGCCAGTAGAGAAGTCGCAGAAGGCCTTGATGGCATCCATGGTGCAGCCCTGGTTGGGGTCGATCCAGTAGAATCCTACAGGGGAAACAATACAGATCATTAGGGAACGTTTGATGATTTAGCGCTATCTGATGATGGCGGAAGATAGACCTCAAACTGCTTTGGTCACTTACCGCTGCTCCATTCAGGGTGGCTGAGCCTGATGTCACGGCAAGTACGGGCAGGGTTCTTCTTTGAGCCTTCAGGGGAAAGCAGATTCTCAATCTGAGTGTTCAAGGACTTGATGGTGGCATCCACCTCATAATCCTTAGCCCTGAGAGAGGCCTGGTCAGCTCTGTACTCATCATAGCCTCCGGATGTGTCATATCCACCACCAGCTGGGCCAGCGGGTCCGGGAAGACCAGGAGATCCAGGAGGACCCTAGAGTTAAACACATTGTAGATTAACTTCGGTGTCTTCTCCACATTCCGTCTCAAGGTAAGATACAGACTTTTCTATATTGTATTTTATGAGATGGTCCTCACTGCAGAACACAAGATCCAGGGGGCAGGGTTGGACCCAGATCCAACTCCTCCTACCTTACATATCCCTAAACCTACCTGTCTCCACCCCCTGATCCCTAAACCTATCCATCTCTACCACATGGATGTGGATATAACCTCGCCCCCTGGATCTTGGGTACTGTATTTTATAATAAATATTTTCAAGAGTAATGCTCAAATGTATGTTTACTTACAGCAGGTCCGACATGTCCAGCAGGACCACGGTGTCCAGGGGGTCCAATAGCACCAGGCATGCCATTTGAACCGTCCTTACCAGGGGGGCCATTAGGACCAGATGGGCCCTAAAGACAAAATGCAGAAAAGCATTATGCACAATTTCATACTTTTATTACAAATAACAATGTGGGAATAAGAAAGAATGAGAAAGTTACTTACTCTTGGACCAGAAGGACCAGCAATACCAGCAGGGCCACTGTCTCCACTAGGACCCTGTAAGACAGTGTCATTTGTTCTTGTTCTGCAATCTTTTATTCTCAGTCATTTTACTTAATCTGTATGAGAACTAAACAAACATATTATTAAAGTTGTGCCACTTACGTTGGGTCCGGGCATTCCCTGCAGACCAGGATGTCCACGAAGTCCCTTCATGCCTCTTTCTCCTTTGTCTCCAGCAACACCCTTCTCACCACGAGGTCCAGCAGGGCCCTGTTAATTAAAGAGAGACGAAGGAAAAAATTGAAAGTAAGAAACATCTATAGAAGACTTTGATTGGTTCTTCAATGAAAATGCAACGAGAAAGATGTCTGACACACTTACAGGTGCGCCTCTTGCTCCAGCAGGTCCAGCAGCGCCAACAGATCCAGAAGGTCCCTAAAGGGGGTGTAAATGAGAGAATCGATTGATTACCTGTATGCTAGTCTCTTAAATTTCTATGCATGTTTTAGTAAATGCTGGAGCTTAGGTCAGTGACACGTACAGATTCACCACGGTTTCCAGGTCTGCCAACAGCGCCTGATGGTCCATTGGGTCCAGGAGCGCCAACAGGTCCAGCGGATCCAGGGGAGCCAGGCTCACCACGGTCACCCTGGTAGTTGAAATAGTCCAGTTCAGTTACTTATTAGGATTTATTACTATACTACAGTTTTAGGATAAAGCTAGTGATGGTCAAATAGTCAGAAGTCAAGGGTGTATACCTTAAGGCCAGCAGCACCAGGACGGCCAGGAGGTCCATCATTACCAGGGCTTCCCTACAAAACAACGCAGAGTCATATGTGAATAAAGTATGAAAGAATATCCTACAAATTGTGTGCCTTACAATGAAATAGAATTGATACTCACCTCACGTCCAGCCTCACCCTGAGGACCAGTCATACCAGGCATGCCAATGTTTCCAAGGGGACCACGGGGACCAGGGGCACCAGCAGGGCCAACTCTTCCAGCATCACCCTGAAGTTACACCAAAGACAGATTAAGATTTGCCCCGTAGCGAGTTGGCACAATCAGGAGGTCAGTGTACTTACAACAGCACCAGGGCCACCAGGAAGACCACGGTCACCTCTGGAGCCAGGAAGACCATTGAATCCCTGAGATCCCAGCTGACCCTGAGGACCAGCAGGTCCAGGAGCTCCCTGGTTTTTGAGAAGAAAAAAGTTTATCATTAGACATTATACTGTATATACTAGGTAATACTTTGCAATTTACATGGTCTGGCTTGTTCAGCTAGTACTTACAGGTGTGCCAGCCTCTCCAGGAGATCCCTTCTCGCCAGCCAGACCAGGTGGTCCAATCAGTCCATTCTCTCCTGGGGGACCAGCAGGGCCAACATCACCACGAGCACCACGTGGGCCATCCTTTCCAGGAGCACCAGTGAGACCAGGAGGTCCAACAATACCCTAATGGGTGGGAAGAAAATCAGATTACATGTGAGACCATAAAGATATATCCTGAAATGAAGCAAATGCTAGAATGAAAAGTTATCTGATATTACTCACAGCAGGACCAGGAGGTCCAACTCTGCCAGCAGCACCAGGGAAACCAGTCAGACCCTAGGATAGAGCCAGAAATTCATGGGTCACATGTAGTAAATGTCGCACAATTAAACAAGCAAAATAAATAAATATGTAAATCCAAAAAAGCATACTTACAGGGGGACCGCTGTCACCACGGGCACCAGGTGGGCCAACAGGACCAGAAGGACCCTACAGATGCACAAGACCAAAAAAGATACATTGGATGTGATATCCAGATATCCTTGAATGTCAAAACTACAATACTTCTGAGATTTTTACAATTATACTTAAGAAATAAAGTCTCATTTGCCAGTAAATGAGCTATATTAAATGTAGTCTCAAACTTACGAGGGGTCCGGTATTGCCAGCAGGACCAGCAGGGCCGGGGGGTCCAACATCACCCTTTCCACCAGCAGGTCCTTTCTCACCTCTTTGTCCAGTCTGGCCATCAGCACCCTACAAGACACATTGTGTCCCTGTCAGTTTTTCAGTGCATGTGTGTCTGGAGTTTGAAAACGGCCAATTTGGAAATCTAAAATTGAATGTATGAATCAAAAAGAAGAGTTCTTTAGTAGCAGACTTCAGGAGAATTCACATGGACTTACAGGGGGTCCAGCAAATCCGGAAGGTCCAGCAGGGCCAGACTCACCACGCTCACCCTAAAATACATGTCAAGATTTGAGCATGAATGCTTGATTCTGAAGCTAATTAGAGTTTATGCACACATAACTGTGCAATAATAAAATAATAATAGAGGACAATCATAAATCATTAAGTAATGAAATAATAATTGTAAAGAACTGATCATAATACTCACAGGACTACCACGAGGACCAGCAGGTCCAGGAGGGCCGAAAGAGCCAGTCTCACCCTGGAAGAGAACGTAGAATGATCTTTAATTTACACTACTAGAAGTAAATACTTTTGTTAATCTTTCAGGTAATATATTTGTAGGTTATCGCTTTTTGTTCTGGCTGTTAAAAGTCCCAAGGAAGTACCTGTAAATCATTTTAGAGTTCCTTTAGAACAGTTTGGATAAATTCATGCTAAGTCATAGTCCACTACTCTAATTTTTATGTGAGTTAAATGTGGCTACACAATATAACTTAGCAGGCTAAACAATTTCATAGTATTTCACATTTAATATATTTAGAATTATATTTAAATACATTTTAAGAACATTGGATTTCCAGTTTTAAATAAATGCATTCGTATTTTTAATTGTTTCACTGTTCAATGTCACCACATCTTAATGAACATCAATAAATATGTTTGCACCTGTGCAATGCTTTATATAGAGACATTTCAAAATGATTTTATTATCCAAGGGTAAATCAAACTCACTTATAATTCAGAATTAAATTCTGAAAAAACAGAATTGTTGATTTTTTTTTTCCGCGTTCATGTTGTCACCTAAAAAAAGATTTGTCATGGAAGGATTAAAATCTGATTTAAACCACATTTAAATTAATGTAGCAATGTTTGATTGTTGTTTATTGTCTAGTAAGAATCACACACCTTTATTAAATATTGACTGGTGAAGATTAGTATTTTTAAATAGTGGATTTTTTTTCACTTTCCAGTAGGGGGCAGCAGTGATTCTGACAGTTGTCAGCAGGGTATCTTTTTCAAGAATTGGGTCAAGGAGTAAGAAGGTAAGAATCTATATACGTTCTGTTAGTGGTGTGCCAGTAAATGAATGTTAATGTGATCTTGTTCCAAGTCCTTTTTAAATCCTGTTTATTTTTATGACGTCACTTTTGACATTATGATTATGTTGTGCGATTCGTCACGCAAGATCTATAAGTAATAAAAAGAAAATCCCTTTGGGCTGGTGTAAATGTTCCGTTTCAGTGATTTACGGTGATAGCAACAATTCTTTGCACTGATCTGACAGAACAGTTGAGAGAATGATTTTTACCTTGTCACCATTAGCACCAGCGGGTCCAGGGGGTCCACTGGGTCCAGGAGCACCCTGTAAATTGAGGAAAAAGAACCATTAAATCACAGCTACAAAACATACATGTACTTTTGTAGCAAATGAGATAAAGGTATTTGGTATACTTACACGGGCACCATCTCTTCCGACATTGCCCTCCAGTCCTCTGTATCCTTGCTCACCCTGTGTACAAGAGAAATATTTTAGACATACAGATTTGCCAACATGTTCATTATAGAGTGCTATGAGCATTGCTCCAAAACATACCTTCTCTCCTTTAGGTCCAGGAGTTCCAGCACCACCGCGCTCACCAGGCATACCAGCAGCTCCCTGGTGTCCAGGGGCACCAGCAGCTCCGACTGCACCAGGCTCTCCCTGAAGAATACAGATTTTGTCAGTTACACTCCTAAAAATGATCTGTCTAGATGACATGTGTGGTGACATATGTACATGCCTTGTTTCCATCAGGGCCAGGAGTACCAGCTGGGCCACGAGCACCAATGGGTCCAGGAGCGCCAGAAGCACCAGCGGGTCCAGGGTTACCACGCTCTCCCTAAACAGTGATAAAAGGGAGATGGAAGAACCATAAGATTTCTTCATACAGGTTCATTTCTTCTCATGCGAGAATAAACGGAACAAGGAATCAGAGAAAGGTAAGTCACCTTCACACCAGCAGGTCCTGACACACCTTGATCTCCGGGAATGCCCTGTTAAAAGATATTAAATATTTGTAATGATTTGCATGACATTATGCAAGCGAATCAAAAACTGCATTAGATGCATAACATCTGAGCCATGAATACTTACTCTATCTCCGGGCTTGCCAGCCTCACCAACAGGTCCGGCGGGGCCAGGAAGACCCTGTTAAGGTTTTTAAAATTCAAACACTACGTAAACAGGAAAAATTCATTCAAATTTGACTTATTCTGTTTGCCTATAACAGTGATTCGCAACCATGGATACACCTAGGGAGTACTTGGAAAACTGATTTTGCGATTTTTGTCTGGATTTCTTCACAATACAACTGCTAAAAGCTTATAAAAGACAAATAAGCTTGTGCTGTTTGATTAGCCCATTTTTTATTACTGTATTGTGGCCACATTTGAACTTAAACCTTACTTTTGGGGTTCCAAGATGGTTGGGAAACACATCTTATATTTAAAGCTGCAGTCCGTAACTTTTTTTGTGTGTTCAAAATGTTCAAAATTTATATAATAAGCGAGTCCATCGTGAATCCATTTTCCAAACTGTGTTTTTGGCTTATCCTGAATATCTACGGTACACTTATACGTTTTTATATGTGACCCTGGGGCATTATTTTTGTAGCTATAACCAAAAATACATTGTATGGGTCAAAATTATCGATTTTTCTTTTATGCCAATAACCCATTAGGATATTAAGTAAAGGTATTTTGTAAATTTGAATATATATCAAAACTTAATTTTTGATTAGTAATATGCTTTGCTAAGAACTTCATTTGGACAACTTTAAATGTGATTTTCTCAATATTTAGATTTTTTTGCACCCTCAGGCCAAATATTGTCTCAACAAACCATACATAAATGGAAAGCTTATTTATTCAGCTTTCAGATGTTGTATACATCTCAATTTAAAAAAATGTACCCTTATGACCGGTTTTGTGGTGCAGGGTCACATATTCTGACTATTTCAGGCTGGTTGTGGTAGGAACCACTGCGGAGTAGCCCAGTACCTGCATGATTCGTCATAGACATAAAGAGAGAGAAGTAGCTCTGGCTACAAGACGCATGTAGTTCTGTTTATTAACTGCTAGAGCGCCAAAAGTTATGGATTGCAGCTTTAACTTCACAGCTTAAATGAGGAAAGTATTGTAAAGTATTAGCGGGCATGATGTGACACTCACCTGGAAACCAGGAGCACCAGAGGGTCCCTGCTCTCCCTTCTCACCTGTGGCACCCTAAATGAGAAGATGACAATCCGTTACCATTGAGAAACAGTGGAAGGTCATGTACTCATCCACATAGATAGTCTTTTCAGAACATTTCAGATGGCCTACTTACAGCAAGTCCGACGGGACCAGCAGGGCCGTTGTTACCATCAGGACCAGGAAGACCCTAAGTGAAAAGAGGAATGCAATCAGAGCAGCTCAAAAACGAATAACTCACTCTTTGAGACTAGATGTTGAAGAATGTTTATAACAGATATTTCTGTGTCTGAAATACTTACTCTCAGTCCAGTGGGGCCAGCAGGTCCCTTCTCACCAGGCTTGCCAGCCTCGCCCTACGAGGACGTATATTGATATGTTACATTTTGAATCTCTAAATAAAGATGAAATGCACAAAATAAAATCAATACTTACAGAAGGTCCCTTAGGGCCAGGGAATCCAATATTACCGGGCTGGCCTCTGGGTCCAGTTGGGCCAGGGGGACCAGTGCGGCCATCTTGACCAGCGGCACCCTAGAAAATAGCATATAAAGTAGTATTAGTCTTTTTTTTTTTTTTGTCATCACTAATATATATATATATATATATAAATTACCATTGGTAACTCATATTATGTGTATAAAACAAATATAAACTATGCTTATACTCACAGCAGGTCCTTCCTTTCCAGGGGGTCCAGAACTGCCAGGGCTACCAGGGAGACCCTGAAAAGATATAAAGTGATGGTCTTGTTCATATGGTCACATGTTGAGAATGATTGATCCCAATGCATACTTGTAAAACAGGAGAAATTTCACGTTTCTTGCTTTGTGATTCGTGACCCTGGACCACAAAACCAGATTTTAATGATGTAGATTTATAGCTGAATAAATAAGCTTTCCATTGAAATTTATTTTGAAAAGAGGGTGCAAAAAATCTAAATATTGAGAAAATCACCTTTAAAGATGTCCAAATGAAGTTCTTAGCAATGCATATTACTAAACAAAAATTAAGTTTTGATATATTTACGGTAGGAAGCTTACAAAATATCTTCATGGAACATGATCTTTACTTAATATCCTTTTTGGCATAAGAGAAAAATATAATTTTGACCCATACAGTGTATTGTTAGCTATTGCTACAAATATACCTGTGCGACATATGACTGGTTTTGTGGTCCAGAGTTACACTTGCAGATTTTCCCTGTCATAATGCACTGGACAGATATAAAGTGGTGGGGAGGCTGATACTCACTCGAGCTCCAACAAGACCAGCCTCACCAGCACGACCAGCATCTCCAGGAGGTCCACGAGCTCCAGGGGCACCAGTGGCACCACGGGCACCAGGCATGCCCTAAGGTAGAAGATTCATAGATCAGTGTCTTAAATAAAGCATCAGAACAATGTATAATTGCATGGATTTGGCACAAAAACTTTCATATATTTTTTATTTGATTCTGTGCTTATCCAAAGCAGCTAAACCACTGTCACATTCTATATACAATCCATAGCTTGATCAATGCAGAGCAGGATTTTAATAACACTTGAATCTTACCATTGGGCCAGATCTTCCAGCCAGACCAGGCAGACCACGAGTACCAGCAGCTCCCTGCAAGAAAAATGAAAACACATAGATTAGCAAAAGTAAATAATAATAAAAAAAATAACAATAGCATATATGAGTATATTTTCTGCTACAAAGTTTACTATTGTATCAAGCTTTGTAAATATTTAGCATTATTCTTACAGGAAGTCCTCTTATACTTTTTAATATTCTGTACTGTTCGGTAAGTCTTGCACTATTTTTTTTCAAATCCTTGGCCCACTAAGCAACTAAAAGTGGTGATTGTACATTTGTAGTTTTATTTTTGTCCCCGTTGTACTCTCTCTGACACTGGAGGTGCCCCTAATATATTAATATTAATGTTTTCTTAATAAGAGAGTGACCATACGTCCTCTTTTTCCCCGGACATGTCCTCTTTTTGGACTTTTTTGGAAAAAAAAGGGGCCGGCCGGGATTCCTAAATTGACCAAAATGTCCCGGATTCAGCTTTTTCTTTCTACAGTCATCATTCATTGTGTGAGTTTTTGTATTAAAGCCTTGCACAGGACTGTTATCTTAATCCCGCTCCCACAAACATTCTTTTATTGAATATAATTTTCGCACATCACAGAGTCGCTATCAATATGAGGAGTATTTAAATCGCTTTGGATGCAGCTAGTTTTGGATGCAGGGTTGCCAAATCCACATTTTTTCCACAGATTTGGGCTGATTTTCAACACTTGTGCCAGGTTGATTTTCTCCCGTGGATTAAAAGTTCCATTTGACTGAAATGCTTGTATTGAAATATTTAGCATTCTATCTGTGATAAAACTGTGGTAGATATTAGTTTTGTGAAGGATGGGCACTGTGGTATGAAGCTTTTTAGCTGTTTATGATCAATCTGCGTAACGGTGACTGTAAAATATGGTTTTGGTATGGAAATTTTGATACCAAAACTACTACCCCACTTCCTGCGTCCTCATTTTTGAAACCTAAAATATGGTCACCCTATAATAAGATCAAACTTACTCTAGGTCCACGCATTCCAAGGGGTCCAGTAGCTCCCTGCTCACCAGTTGAGCCTCTCTTGCCCTCTTCACCAGAAGGACCAGGGGGTCCCTGAGGTCCAGAACTACCCTGTACAGGAAAAAGGCAAAGAAGGAGGTGAAAAAGAGCATTTAGCCATAGCACAGACTATATGCTTTATAACTTGTTGAGATGGCTGACAGTGTGTATACTCACAGGCTCACCCTTGACACCAGCATCTCCCTTCACTCCAACGGGTCCAGGGTCACCCTGTGCATTGAAATAGTTCAACAGTTAGACCATTTTACTATTTTACTTATGAGATGTACAAATCTGAAATTCACTATTAAAAATGTGAATAAAAATGTTATTTAAATGCTTAGAGTAATTTAATAGAATAACTTATTAAATAAATGATTAAAGTATGTTCCACCCTCAGTTGGTATTACTTCTGCTTAACATCTAGGCTCAAACTTGTTTTAAATATTGTTTAAATAAAATTATTCTATACAATCAATCCATCTATAAAAAATAAAGTTGCCTGAAAACATACTTCCATATCATGAATGCTGTGCAGTAGCACTTATTGTTTTTACTCAAAGCTGCTGATATCAACATTTCTGATAATGAATCTGTTAAAGTAACTGTTTCTGTACAAACAGACCTTACAGTCTATTTGTAGAGTTCAAATGCAAAACCAGCTAAAAGCCATCTTGGTCAAAAATGAGATAATGATACTGAATGACTGAATGAATGAAAGTACTTACATAGAAACCTATACATTGCAGCCTGATAAAAATGCATTTTTTAAAGAAAGATGTCAGATGGATTTAGAGGCTTTTGCATCTGAACTCTTCATTTTTTTCCTTTTAGCCAACCCCCCCCTCAAAAATTGTAGCTAACATTTTGGTGCATCGCTAATATGCATTATAAATGCAGCAGTCCAGATTAATCAGATGGTACTCACAGCAAGACCTCTGGGACCAGAGGCTCCAGAAGGTCCCTGAGGGCCAGGGGTTCCTCTAGGCCCAGGGAAACCAGGGGCACCAGCAACTCCAGGGAGGCCCTGTGGAATACACCAAAAAGTACATTAAGAACAAACACTTTCACACAAAGGGTTGGATTTATAGAAGTGTTACTTTAGGATAAAGCATACTGCTTTCATTGAGTAAGTAGATGGTACAGTAATTATAAAATAATCTGTTTTCTAATTATTTCTGACACTTCAGCTAGTTTTAAACTTGATTTGTGTTTGTATTCTATAATTAAAAAAATGAAGAATAATGTTACAAATTATATTTTTTAAATACTACTGGCAATTTTACCCTTAATTCAGTCGCAACTGTACTTTAAAATGATTAGCACATTTCTTTAGACACAACATATTTAGTTCAAGTAGTATGAATAGTATGGAAACTCACAGCTGCTCCCTTAGCACCATTGATACCGTTAGCACCAGGGTTGCCCTGTAAAAATACAAAGAGAGACAGATTATAATTTTTTTCTTCATGAAAATCAGATTAATTTATCTGCAAATATTTAAAATGCACTTACAGGGGGTCCAACTGGGCCCACAGCACCGTTAGGGCCTGGCTCTCCTCTTTGTCCCTGAGGTCCAGATGGGCCACTGGGACCAGCGGGTCCAATTTCTCCCTGTCAAATATTATAGACATTGTAAATTTCAGATGGCAAAAGAGGGAAGATTGCAGAATGATAAATTAAGAAAAGGTATTGTATTTGCAGAGCACAGTATTGGCTTGCATTAGCATTTCTATTAATCTTAATACACAGAGGTGCCAGGTAGACATCAGATTCAGCTGAATTTATTCAGTTTTGATTTGACCAGCTGTCACTCATACCTTAGGTCCAGGGGCACCAGGGAAACCAGGAGGACCAGCTGCTCCCAAAGGACCCTGAGAAGATTAAATGTGTCACATCTACATTAGGACTATGCCATAAGGCACATTTTAGAAGATGGAAAGGTCAAAGGGCAGCCAGTCCACTTACAGCAGGGCCAGCAGGACCAGTGTTGCCATCAGCACCACGAGCACCAGCGGGGCCAGAAGGGCCAACACGACCTCTCTCACCAGGAAGACCACGACCACCCTGTGCAACAAGAGGAATGAGACAAGAACTTAAGATGAAGCGTTGAAGAAGGTATGTATTTAAGCACATTTATGTTGATACAGTAATTTGCGCTTTAGGCATAAATTCATAAATTGCAATGTTTGACTTACTCTCTGTCCGGGGGTTCCATTTGATCCAGGAGCACCATTCTCACCCTGTTAAAAAACAAACAAACATAAGCCTTTAATTATATTACATTTTTTATTTGTAAAGCACCTTTCATATACTTTTTTATGTAAAGCATCAGAAGCTGAGGTTTCTTGGTCTTTTCAATTACATTTCGATTACACTAAACTGTATTGTTTTATGTACTTTTAAAGTGGCAGGTGCATTTCTTTATAGTTTGGGATGTTTTAGGATGTTAAACCTTTGATTGTTACCTTAAGACCAGCGGCACCAGGCTCTCCTTTGCGTCCATCAAGACCGGTGTAACCCTGATGAACAAGAAATTAAGATCATGGTTACTTATGAGATTGCATTCGAAATCTCATCTTCTATGAGAAATATTGTTGGCTAAAAGCTATCAATGTTTTCTCATTTGTCTTTAATACTAAGCACTTACTCTGTGTCCCTTCATGCCAGGAAGTCCAGGAGTTCCGGGGAAACCACGTGCACCCTGTAGAAGAAAGAGCAAAGAGTAAGTTCCTTGTAAGAGAAATATTGCTAAGGTAGATAAAAACATGCTTGATTTGAGCAAAAAAGTTCATTTTGATGTCTTTACCTGTGCTCCAGGGACTCCTCTGTCTCCAGGCTTTCCAGGTCTGCCATTGTTACCCTAAGAGAAGAATATAAAAGAGGTTGCAGTCAAGATGCAGCGGGTACAAATGGCCAAGTTTTAAGTTCAGTTTTAGTATATGGTATTATAGCACTTACATCTTCACCATTTTTGCCAGGGGGTCCAGGAGGGCCACGAGCACCAACAGCTCCCTGTAATGAGATCATAGAGGGAGAAATTAGCATTGAAGTTTAAAGATCATTTCCAAACCGTGTGAAACAGTGTTGCCCAAAATATTACTTACAGCCTGACCAGGCTCTCCAGGCTCACCAGCATGTCCTTGGAATCCTTGAGGTCCCTATATAGTCATGGAAAAATGAATAAATGTTAAATGTATTTTTTAGATCCACAAACACTCAAAACAATACTTAATTAAATGATTGATTATCAAAATAATAATTTACTCTAAATTATAAATGTTTTTTTATTTATACACTTTATTGAGTATCAATACTTCAATCAATTTGTAATTTAAACAAAAGGAAATACTCACAGGGGCACCAGGAGGTCCAGATGGGCCTCTAGGTCCCATCAAACCCTGAAAAAGTGAAAGTGAAAGTAAAAATGAATGGCCTGTGGACATACACTCAGTAATAGTTCAGATATTATGACAAAATAAAATAAAAGGTCCAGTATTTGATTTGAAAAGACTTCAGTACTAAAGTCTTCAAGGCTTTAATAAATTCGTAATATAAATGTAACATTAATATATTTAATAGCAGGGAGGATTTGCATTAATTGAAATGAAACTGAACAGAAAAGAAACTGATATTAAATCACATGAACTCACCATAGGTCCAGGGCCAGGGTCAGGTCCTTTAGCGCCATCATATTGAGCAGCAAAGTTCTACAGAAGAAATTAAGCAAAATATTTACCCTAAATTAAACATAATGTGCAATCATTTTTTCAAGAAAACAGTTACAACTTCATATTCCAATATCATTAAAAACATCCAGAAAGAAATGGAAAGCTTTAGTTATTTTAGCATTTTATTGAGACAAAACATTCTCTAAATGTAAATCTTATTTCATACTAAAATTGTCACACTGTTTCTAGCCTCACATTGAAAATAAATAAAGCTCACGCTTTTGGAAGCCATTTTGAGGCAAAGGTTCGGGGCAAAGGTTAAAGGTCAAATGTTAAATATGACTGGGTCAAGGGGTAATGGAGGATCGTGAGCCTCAAATATAACTACCCACTAGCTTTAATCACTCAGCCACTGTGAAAAAAGTTTTTTGTTTGAAATAGAAACTTACTCCACCAAGACCAGGGGGGCCAGGGGGGCCGGGAGGCCCATTAAGTCCAGGTCTGCCGGGTTTTCCATCTGGTCCTTTAGGACCCTATGGAGGACAAGAATAAATAACAAAATTATGCTAAGGGTGATTGATGTAATGTTTTCAAATGTGAGGTAGCCTAAATCTGCTGTGTTGACACGAACTAGCCACCATGCTAATGTACTGAAACTGAAACTGATGGTACCACAAATACACAGAATAGCTTTTTTCCTATCCATATGTAATTTTAGATGATGTTCAAGTTAACACCTTATAATAATCCTTCTAAATTCAACCTTTGGCCTATTTTAAATATACATTTAATGCTGAAAAATTACGGGATGAACTTACCCTCTCACCTCTGGGTCCTTTTGGTCCCTTGGGGCCCTGTTTACAGAAAAGTATAATAGAAAAGGATATTTCCAACAGTATATTAATACTGCTTTATATGAAGACCACTATGCATGCTCAGGGTATTCACAGAAAATCTGTGATGCATTTTCAGGTGTAAGTCGCACCTAGATATGCTATGCCACAGGAATCAGCATTAACATTACAACTAATGCTTATCTAAGGCTTAGAAAAGTGAATAAATAAAGGACTTATTTATTCAGTCTTTCTAAGATTCTTATGTCATGTGATGTGCAATAGCTCATATTAAAAGCATTTCTTGTATTACTACAAACATGCAAATGAAATCTTGCAAAACAATTTTAACATGCACATTGCAGCATGTTATCAGTAACTACCATTAACGTCATGCCTGGAACTTGATTATATATTAATGAAGGTAGCAATGCATCAGTCATGTGACACATTCAACCAAGGTACTTTAAGGAACCTCTTAGAGGCCTAGTTTAAATCAGAAGAACAGGACATTAAGCTTGTCCCACTGACTGAAATTTGATGTTTCTCATTACGTTCCTTTAAGCACCTTTTTTTAAAAAGTATATTCAGGTGAGAAACTTGATTCAATCCCAAATAATATTTAGCATTTATGTCAGTTTGAATAACCTATGCTAAGCATGTCCACTTGAGGGAACTGCTGGGCAAAAACCACCAGGTTGGAGGAATTTCTGCAGCATGTTGATTTTGTTACTTTGAGTCCACCTCTTCAGCAGGCCATCTAAAAAGATCCATTGTGCCCAGGTTGTTTGGTAGGCAGGATAGGGTGGTCTCTAGTTTCACTGACATTTGCTTGAGCCAATGGTGCTTTCCTCTTTCCCGTCACAGGCAAGAAGGAAAAACCCCCAGAAATTCTGATAATCCGAAATGCTCTGGTATATTTGGGATTGACCAAAGGATCTTCTCACCAAATATCATCATCCATTTGGAGATTTGGAATCAGATAAGGTAAATATCTCTATGAATACAATTAAAAATAACTTTGTGCGAGTGTACTGACCGCTGTATGATGAAGATGGGGGTGGAGGAAGAAAACAGAAAACAGAGAGAAAAGGAGAGAGAGACAGAGGTGATCGATTAGTTATGCACTCCATATGTTGAAATACGGTAACAGTTATAAAAAAACATTTACAGAAAGTCTACTATTTATTATTCTAGGCTACCGTTCACTCAGAAGAATCTAACAGAAAAATGTAAATGTTTATGCTAAATACAATACCCTTACATGCAAAAATTAATGTGTTAAAAAGAAAAAAATATGCACGGTTTTGTCTCTCTTTTTTTTGCATTGTTGCCAAAATAAGAGGACCAGATTTTAGTAGGCCTGGATTGAATTTTGTACATTTACATCTGTCTTGCTGTAAAACATGAAGTATGGCTAGATTATTAACTTTGAGTGTATAGTGCACTGGCAAAAAAAGTAATAATATCCTAAAATCCTAATTAATATACTTTTATATATTCTTACTTAATTTACTAAACAGTACTTTGATGTTTGAATTACTTTAAAAAGTCCAATTAAAATGTAAAAAAAAAAATCATAGTAATGTTTCTCTAAACCATTTCTTGTAGGTGGATAAACAAATATGCAAACTTGATTATATATATATATATATATATATATATATATATCCTGTTGCATTGTGTATATAATATAGTATTGTCATAGGCTGAATTTATTTATTGATTTATTATAACAAGTGAGCGAAAAGCAGTAGATATTATCAGGTGCTACTAACCTTGTATAGGTTATCAGTAATTGTTTATATGCTTAGGCCTTCCGGTTGCCATGCCAAGTATGACACCCACTCGAACTAAATACTTTGTATCCACTAGGAGCATCTACGTGTCATGTCGCTTATTCTCCACCAGGTGGCGTATTTGACTACTAAGTGATGACCTAATTGCCACATTAAATGCCAAATTTCTGAGCTATAAAATAAAAGATAAGTATGTTTTAGTAAATCATTTTCAATCAATCATGTTTTAGATGAATACAATCTATTTTATGATTGGTCTATATTTGAAGTCTCTCAGCATGTTTTAACATTTAGGTATTATTCATAATCTCAGCTGTATTTTTCTATTACTTAGATTATATAGCTTTCTGAAACAGTTAATTTAAATCAGATTATTAACAATTTTATTGGGAGGTTGCCTAAAAATAATGTTACAGACATCAGCCAGCAGGGGGCAGATTTTACAGACCCCCATAATTGAAAAAACACTCCTGGATTCTGGGACAATGATGAGGTACAGCGCCCTAACCTAGACTTTAAGAATAAACTAAACACGTTTAGCCAGCTGTCCATAATTTGTCTATTTGTATTAGTTTTTTTTACTTTTTTGCTAATATTTATGCCATGTGTTTTCCGTTTCTCAATCGCAACAGATGAAAATATCCAAGACCACGAAGAATCCATTAAAAAGATCCGCTGGATTTTACAGTGGCAAGCCAAAAGGAAACGCCTCAATTCTTCAGATGTAGTTCTAGCTTTCCTTGAGGTAATTTCCCAGCAAGGTTCAACCAAGCAAGCGCAGCAAATCCAGTAGAAGAAAGAAAAAGCCTTAAGATCCTTGGTAAGACAAAAAAAGAGCATATTTCAAACTTACATTGACATGTTGCTAGGTACGAAGTCACTGCAAGCAGCAACAGAATCCGGGTATCCACAAAGCTGAGCATGTCTAAATCGACATGCAGACTCCTTGTGCTGCAGTGCCCTGGTTTAACAACTTCAAGCAGGCATACAGTTGTGGTATAAACTCCAAACTTAGCAGGAACCTGCTGCCGTGATGCTAGAATAATAAAGACCAACCAGCCCTATTTATATGGCAGGAGGTTCCCTTGACTGCGTGTCCAGAGTGCGCCCCCAAACCAATGGGAGAGAGAGACTCTATATGACTCTCATCCTAGTACTGCCCTCATCCCTGCCTCTCTCTCAGACTTTGGCAATGCTCTGACAATGATGACGAGTACAACGTTTTAATTAGATCCATTCTTTTGAGGACGTGGACATGGTCGAGCTTTATAAGAGAAAAGCTTACCATTTTTCTCAGGCTTTTTTTTAAATGGCGCTTATAGCTCAGGTGGAACGGATGGGTCCAGCGGACACTTGAGGCACGTTTTGCGCATTTGACGCATCTTCACAATGCGCTTCTGACCCTGGATTCACGGGAGATATATCTAACTGAAGAATTCTCGCTGTGTGCAGGCGTAATAAGTTTCCGGCACTTTTGAAATGTAAAAACGCGCATTACTGTATGAACAGGTCGCCAATATGCGCATGTGTTTAAACTGAATTTTTATTAGGCTACGCACTACATTTATTTGCTTTGTCATAATAAATAGGTCACACTGAAATCATCTCATTTTTTCTTCTTTATGTGTAGACTATACAGACTGCCACAGTCTGCAATTAGCTTTGACTTTGTCAAAAAGCTTTACTAAACCATACAGTGTACTGTATGTGGGTCATGACTGTCTATTTCCCCCTGGATCTATTACGTTATTCAGAATTGCATTAATGGAATTCAGACAAAAATGACTATCCTTTAGTCACGAATGTGTTTTTAAGGCATGATAATTTTGTGGGGCGTACTAAGTCTGGCTTGTGAAACTCCATAGGTACAAAGAAAAAAACAATACGAAGTTAAAAACTATTATAATAGGTCAATAATAATTAAAAGACTAAAATTGTTGAAAAAGTAAGCAATTTGCATTGTTTGACATTTGAAATATGTTTATTGTTTATTAAGAAAATAAGCAGTCAAGTAATTTCTTTAAAATATTAAAAATTATAAAATAAATATTTCTCTTGCAAAAAAGTGTGAAATAGTCAGTGTGGCATTACTGACATGCAGGAAGCCATTTTGTTGTCATGTGACAAGAAAAACAGTGACGACCCCTTTAGACCCTCATGACTTAAAAATGACTTTTTGGTCATTCTTATGAAAAGTCAGGTTTTGTCTAGTAACTTCAACCTTAAACCTAACTTTCTGAAACTAGATTTTCGAAGTAAAGGCTTCTTCTTTTTATCATTCTTATTGTCATTTACCCATACATAGATGACCAACTGGCCAGCCTCAGGCTTTTCCTTTGTTCTTCAAACTCTTTTGAGTGACCATTTTTTTTGCTGTAGACCTTTACTTTAGTTTACTTTTAGTCAGAAGACTAAGGCCAGTCTAGGAGATCTAATTTCAGACCCTGCCTTCCTCGGTGCAGCTCTGGCCACAGGACCAGACATGTCTGCAGCCAGAATCCACCACTTAGTCCTTTGCAGAATGCGGAGCTTGAAAGCACAAAAACCCTATGGCATGTTCACCAAAACACACATTTACTGTGTCTACCTGTGTGTGTGTGTGTGTGTGTGTATGTGTGTTTTCAATCTAATCCAAACTTAATTGTCTTTCAATTTAAACGACTAATAGGAATACCATAAAAAATACGCAAAATTCATATGCCATCAAACTTGTAATTATTAATAATGTTTACAGTAATATTCTGCTGTCAGTAAACTGCAAGTGACACTATTATAAGGAGTTTCTTCTTGTCTTGAAAACATGGAAGCACTTTGCACTTCATAATGAATGAGCAGATGCTACAATGCAAATAGCATGAGTGTAAATAATGTTAGATGCTATTTATATGATTTGCACCTTAGTGTATTGTAGTTCATTGTGTATGATTGTTATTAAATCTTCAGCCTGCAGTACTAGTGTCCTTAAAAGTCCAGGAGCCATGGTTTTGACCATGTGCACCCAATTAAGCTATTTGCATTTATTGTAAATAGAAATTCTTTAGTGATAACTGATGTGCAAGCATGTTTGTTTTCTTCAGTCTAATAAACTCCTGAGGTCTGTTACAGCCCACCCACTGTTTAAATGCTTAATTGGACAGGATGGGAAAGTTCATAGACTATGAGTGCTTAATTAGACTCCTCAGCAGGACTGTAACACACTCTGTAACTCTTGTCACCAGTGCTAATGACATCTGAGTCCACATTTGACATCTACTTGGGGTTGTGGCAGTGAAGAAGTATTGTAAACATACAGTATATTTATTAGGCCCAAAGAAGCTGAATAACAAGTTTTCTTAAAATGGCGGCCCCACTATTTCTTTTCCATTGGGCTTCACTTCTCTGTGCCAGAAAAATATTAGTCATTGCTGGAATGTCCAAGCACCTCGCTTGTACTTAAAGCAGGGAAAGCAATGAGGGGGAGGAGCGAATGAGAGCAAATGTGTTTCAAAGATGGTCAGGCACTGCAGCTTGTTCAGTCAAACATGGAATTCAGCAGATTCAAGAGACTAGATGAAGAGTTGAGAACAGTGAAATAATGTTGAGTGCATTTTCCATATTGAACAAGAATAAAACTTTATCTGGAAGATGCAAAGGATGCTATTTTACATATTTTTTTACAGCTATGCTTGGTCATAGCTTGCTTATTATTTATTCCCATAACAGTTTTAGTTAACTTTGTTTGTGCACTGTTCTCTTCCATATCAAAAATATTTGAGATCTCTTTTCTGATGTTGCTCACTTTTTATTGCCGGCCATTTTGCAGAACTCTCCTTTTTTTCCACTGTGGTCTCCAGACTGCGAATGGTTTGCTAGTGCTGTACGTTGTTGGATTCCAGATGTGCTTAGCTCAGGCATCGTGCGATTGGCTGCGCGCTCAACCCAGTTTCCGCGTCTCAGATTTCTCCACATCCAGAGTCAGAGCGGAGGAGGTACATGGACCACAGAAAGCCTCACGTTAGAGTTTATCCACTGTACACCTGCCAGCTAGCTGCAACATGATCAGTACAAGACTATCATACCAGTGTGGCTGTCACAGCATGTATCTAATGCAGTCAAACACAAGTGTGAAAACCAAGTGTAAACAATGTAGATTCAGAGCTAAGCTGTAGAGGGCAAAGAGACAACTTGAGCATTTTGTCTATTTATGTATTAGACTTATTGCTTTGATATTGAACTTATTTTAGATTTTTCAGTGCAAGCTGGTTAGCCACTTATGACAAATTTATTTGAGTTTTTAAAAAGAGTGGATATATGCTACAGGGGAAGACTGTGCTCGTATTCAATCTGAACTAGTGTTTCCCCTGAGGAGAGTTTCTAAAGATCTGTCATTCTTGAAGGTAGGAAACACGCCCAAGTGAGGCATCCTCAGCCAACCGTGCATTTAAACAACATGCCTTTAAACAAACGCTAGCATAGAGTAGTGTAACGTATATATTATCTCACTAATGGCTAGGGATGTAACAAAGCATCAGTTGAGATGTTAAATGAATCGCGATACAGTTGGGAGTAGGAGTTTATATGAACATATCTCTGACATATCTTTAGAAAAGTTTAGAAGGCATTTTCTTTTCATCTTGACTCTGTATGATGCTTACTGAAGTAGTGTTCATAAGCAACTGGGTTGCCAGGTTTTCTCAACAAAACCCACCCAGTTGACCTATCGGTAAGCCCCACCCCTAGAACGCAGATGTGTGTAACGGGGCGGGGCTTGCCAATAGATCAATTGCTACTCTGAAATAGTCCTAAACTAGCCCAATCACGTTTCAAAGGGGGTCCTCTGGGAAAAATTGCGTTCTGGGGGTAAAATATGTATTTTTTGGCTGGGTTCCCCTGGTAAAATTTGTATTCCAGGGGCTCAATATCACGTTATTGGGGTGACATGAAAAACAACCTGTGGCAACAGTGTTAAAGTACCCCAATTCCATGGGAAAACCACGGACTTGGCAACATTTGTTTACAATGGCAACCAAGGAAACTCTGTATCGCTGCTGTTCCATAAGCACCACCTGCTGGCAGAGAGTGAATTTGAGTTTTCATTCTCATTCTCAAATTCCGTTTGCTGTTTTTGTTTTGTGCAGATATGTTTTACACTGTAAAAAACAAAAAACAATTTATTAAGTCAACTTATAATAATTTGTTACCCTGCTGCCTTAAAATTTTAAGTTCAGTCAACTCAAATAAGTTGAATGTTAAGTTGTACTTAGTGACAACTTAGATATTCGAGTTGACAAAACAAAAAATATAATTTGTTAGAACTTAACATCTGTGTTTGTTATTCGGCTGCCTTAAAATTGTAAGTTGAATCAACTCAAATATCTAAGTTGTCACTTAGTAAAACGTAACATTTCAAGTTAACTAAACACTGTTAAAAAACAACTTAAAAAAGTTGTGCTGTTCATGCTGTTCATGCTGCCTTAAAATCTTAAGTTTACTCAAATATCTAGTATCTAGAGTAGTATTGTATCCTTATTATCACTAAAAAATCTGTAGTTTTCTCATATTTATAAAAGAAAAATACAGCTTTCCGATTTTCTCTGGAAAAAGCTGAGCTTCTGGAGGTGCGCCGTGGGCGGAGCTAAGTTTGACGATCACTTGCGCTGAGATTACCAATAAAACAGACATTTGATGCCGTTTCACTTACCATCTGCAGTTCAGAATCATGACTGGGATCTTTTATAGCTGGGACCGCTCCATCTTTCAGTATCAAACAACAACATCCAGCGTCAAACTTCCCGAGTGAATCCCTTGCAGCAGTGTAGCCGAATGAACTGTGTTGATGGGCGCGCTCTCTTTCTCACGGTCTGGCCGACGTGAGCGCGGGCGCCGCGGGCACGCTTTTCCAGGGGAAATGCTCATATAAGGAGTTCCACCATTGTCTACGTCATTAAAGCCATGATCGAAAAAAAAAACAGCTGAAACTTGTACCAACCCGGAAGTTTCGGCAAAGAAATTCTCCATCATTCGTCTAAATTATTCTTTTTAAACTTTGGCCATGTTTAGCATGAGAATCCAACTCTTTAACACTGTAAACAACTCTGAATATATGAAACACCATTGTACCCCCCTTTAACATTGCATGTTGACTAAACGAGCACTTACTTTTTGTTTGTTGTTTTTTTTTACAGTGAACTTTTTTGAGTTGACTGAACTTAACATTTTAAGACAGCCAGGTAACAAATTATTTTAAGTTGACTCAACAAATTTTTTTATTTATTTTATTTTTTACAGAGAATGTAGTATAGTTTTAAAAAACTAAAGTCAGACCATTTCGTTTTTTCTTCAAATTTCGAAATTATACAGTCTAATTTAGATTAAACACTGCTCATGCTGCACATATGCAGTATCTTTGTTTGGATCGTGATTAAAATGCAAGCCTTGCCTCTAATTTTAAATGGAAAGAGCAAAGACTTAATTTGCTTATATAAAGAGATTTCCTTTATTCATTTGTTTTGTGATTTGTTTTGTGATTTAGTTTTCTTAGTTATTTGACATGGTTCAGTTTCACAAGAAATGTGTAGCACTTTGTCTATGCAATAATAAAAGGACACCTTTTCATTTATAAATGATTATAAATCATTTGTCATTTCATTTTATCCATATAATTTTGCTAATAACAAAATTGTGAGAAAATCATATCGTGAGTCATATTGCATTGTAAGTTGAGTGAATCATTACATCTATACAAATGGCATGTAAAATGACATTTTACTCAGCGGATCATAAATAATGTTAAGTAAAAAATGAGAAAATCTATATCTTATCTGATCTATAAGCCATTAGTTCAGTCTTCATTGTCATCATCCTTCAGAAATCAGTCTAATATGCTTAATTATTTTTTTTTATTAATTATTTAGTTATTTATTATGTAATTATTATAATGTCAATGTTGAAACAGTTGCTTAATATTTTTGTGGAAAATATGCATTTTGTGATGCATAGTTTTCTTTGATGAACATAAAGTTTGAAATAGCATTTATTTGAAACAAAAAAAAAAAAACTGAAATAAGAGAAATCTGTTACTGTCACTTTAAATCACTTTTAAGCTCTTATTAGCAAAAAAATACACTTAGTGATGATATAAATGTATTATTTCAATAATATTTCATTAGAAATATCAGTGTATAAATATCTATTTTTCTGTTAAGGAAGTTATATAGGAATTTATAGTACATGCAAAGTACATCTTCAATATTTCAGTACAATTAATAAGTAATCACTTTTAATTTCTTATTAACAAAAATAACCTCTTACTGATCCTAAAACATTTAGGATAATTATATAATTATATTATTAATATAATAATTATAATTAATTATATAATATTATATTATATTATATGTGACACTGGACCACAAAACCAGTCATAAGTGTATATTAAAAAAGAAAAAAAAAAAAAATATTTTTATTTTTTTATTTTTTTTAAATCTGGAGTCTGAGGGTTCAAAAAATCTAAATACTGAGAAAAACGCTTTTAAAGTTGTCCAAATGAAGTTCTTAGCAATGCATGTTACTTATATATAATTATATTTATTATATTATATTATACAACCTTGCTAAAATACATGATATAGTATCAGTTTAAGCTAAATGTCTAGCTAATGCTTTTAAATTGTTATTGGACTTAAAAAAAAAGTACAATTAAATGAATGGTTGAATGAAAGTAATTCAAACAGTAGAGTATGTCACATGTGTTCATTTCCCTGTATATCACTTTGCTTTTATCCAAAGCGACTTACAAATGAGACAACAGATGCATCAAAACCATTTAATAAAAGCAATAAAATAGACGAGGATGTGCTATAGTATTCATATTCAAGCCTAAAGATGTTGCATTTTGCTAAACTCCCTCAACTCTCATACCATATTACGCAGTGTACATATTGTCATAGATTTATAGTGAGTGTAATGCATTGTAGCTGATATATATGGGATACACAGGCACTGTGGGTGAGCAGCAAGAGCGCTAGACTGCTGGTGTGGCATGTGAATTATCCTATCTTTGAGAAAGCACTGCTAGACAGTAGGTCATTAAGGAGGAGGAGCACACACTCCCATAATTTAGAGCTCATTTGACTGAGAAGAGCACACACGCTCGCACAGAGAGAAAGAAAGTAGACTGAGGTTTTGAAATTACAGGCTGTGCTCCAAGGCTGATATCCTTTTTTCCTTACTTTGGGCTCTGTGGTGATGACCTTTCCATATGAAAAGAGAGAAAATCTGCAGCAAAAATGAGCAGTTCATATTCAAATCATATTGTATGACACATCAGTGCTACTAATGCTGTTTTGCTGTTCTTCTTTAAGGACTTAACTATAATGGGATGTGCTTTTCTGAAAGACCATACCTTAGATATTTCATATTTGTCTCCTCATTGTCCCAGCATAGCATACATTTAGTTTAACACCGTCATCATTTGACAGCTAGATCCGGCATTCTTAATCTGTGAGATAAGTTGAGAACATTGCCTTCTCTAAAGAGAGAAGAGGAGAGAATCAGAGCTGGGAACCACCCTAGCTTCTGCCTAACACATAGTTAGTTTTATTCCGTGTCCACATGACTCAAAGTCTGGTCAGCAAAGGCATAATAAGCGGTATAAAAATACACAAGCACAATGTCGCAGGAGCGCACAGCCAGTTAAATTGGTAGATGGGCCTGTGGTGGTTTGAGAGTAAAGACCTAACATAAAATACCTTTTAAGACCAGCAAGGAGTTGTCCAGCACAAGAAGCACATTGACCATTTAGTAAAATAAAAGAAAATAATGAAATATATTATTATTCGAATCATATACTTATTGTTATTCTTAGTGTATAAGTATATTTTTTATTTTATTTTGGAGGATCAAATAAAATGGCAGTGTTTTTATTTGAAATATTTTACATTTATTTATTTAATCATTTTTATTTATTTCAAAATCACATATGCGTTTAATGATAAACTAGGACTGGTGCAATTTCCACTAATATACTATCTGTCGATACTGTTTCACATTTATGCATGCATGCAAATGTAATTAATAAGTAAAAACTATAATGTTTTTATATTATTATTATTATTATTATTAAAAATATCACTGTGTAAATATATATATATATATATTATTTTTGTCTAGGAACATCAAAAAAAAAGTTCTGAAGTAGTATAGTAGGTTTTATTTTTTGTTAAAATATTTATTTATTTATTTGCAATTATTAAGCAAAACTATAATGTTAGTTGTTCATTTTTTAATTAAAAATATCACTGTATAAATAGAATTTTTAAAAACCAAATAAAATGTCCTGCACAGTATTAGTTTTTATGTTATTTTATTACACATATTTTATTGTATTTTAAAAGAAAATGTATTTTAATTTTTTTTTTACTTATTTTATTTTAAATAATTATATTATTTATTATATTAGATTTTATTTTATTAATAAAATATTTTATTGCATTTAAAAAAGGTATTTTAAACGTTGTATTTATTAATTAATTCATTTGCTTATTTATTTATTTATTTATTATTATTTTTTGTTTGTTTATTCATTTAATAAGTAAAACTATAATGTTAGTTGGTATTTTTTATTAAAAATATCACTGTATAAACTACAATGTTAGTTGGTATTTTAATGAAAAATATCACTGTATAAATATTTTTAAATATTTATTTATTAATTAATTAATTTATTTATTTTCAATTAAAACCATAATGTTTTAAAAACTATAATTTTAGTTGGTATTTTTTTATTTTTTTTTATTAAAAATATCACTGTATAAATATAATTTTTGAAGATCAGTCCTGCAGAGTATTATATTAGGTTTTATTTTATGAAATTTTTATTGTATTTATTAAGAATTATTTATTTATTTATTTATTTTTAATTCATAAGTAAAAACTAATGTAAGGTGGTATTTTTTATTAAAAACATCACTGTATAAATATAATTTTTAAAGATCAGACAAAATGTCCTACAGTATTATATATGGTTTTATTTTATGTTTTTTTTATTGTATTTTAAAAATTAATTAATTAATGTATATATTTTTTTTCAGTTAATACGTAAAAAACAACCTAAGGTGGTATTTTTTTATTAAAAATATTACTGTATAAATAACATTTTTGAAGATCAAATAAAATGTCCTGCTCAGTATATAATACATAAACTAAAATAAAGTATATATAAATAAAATAGGTTTTATTTTATGCATTTTTTATTGTATTTTAAAAGATATATTTATTTATTTATTTTCAAGTAATAAGTACAAATTAATGTAAGGTGGTATTTTTAATAAAAATAACATTTTTGAAAATCAAATAAAATGTCCTGCACAGTATTATATTAGGTTTTATTTTATTTCATTACACATATTTTACATTTTATATTATTTTAAATATATTGTATTGTATTATAAAAATATATATATATTTTAGAAGTTTTCGTTCATTCATTCCAAAATCACACACAACATAAATATACTTTATTTTAACTATGATGTGCAATTCCAGAAATGCAATTACCGATAAACATATTCACTTTAAAAATATTTATATTCTAGATATTGTTTTGTGTTAATGGATGCCTTCGAATCTTCTATATTTTTGTGCAGTTAATAAGTAAACACTAGCTGAAGTAAAGTTTTTGATCAGGCTCAAGCAAAGCTGGATCCTGCGCACGAGTGGGCCATTAAATGGTTAAGCTAAAGCAGCCTCAGTAAAGGCAAACGGTGAAATCTTTTCCATATAACAGCACACATGAGGAATAGTTTAAGTGAGTCCAGCTGTCTGGACCGTCTCTCTCTCTCTCTCTTTCTCCCACCTCCCTTCTCCACTAACTTTGGAAGAGGGCAAATGTGGTGCAGTATATCATCACACATCTGGGAAACTCACTCTTGGTCGGCTACAGCAAGACATAGCTGTAAGCCGAAAGATTTTCTGATCTCAAAAGAAAAAGAAGACAAAAGTGTTAAATTGTAAAAAAGCATGGGATGTTGAGTATTGCTAGCTGTCCTGCCAACTTCACCAGGCACCAATATACCACTCTGTAAACAGCTCTGCAATTACAGCTCTTTGGTGCTGTGGTCTCCAGCAGTGTGGGAAGCAAAGGAAACGTGAATGCCAATGATAGAACGCAGCGATTTACATCGCCTTCAGCTCACTGGCTGCCAAAAGTAACGGGGAGGGAACTGGGAACTGGGCTCCACCTTCATAAGAAATGAGAGAAGGAAAAACGGTTTGATGTCATGCATGCGTCTGAAATCTGATAGAAATGATTAAACTCCTGCATAGAAAAAAATATTCTTTCTAAAAGAGGAGGCTGGGCTCATAGCCTTTCCAATATGGGAAACGTGGCTGCCCTGTTCCACATATCATGTTCTCCAACACAAATTCCTTTGTCTTCAACTATTTTAACAGTCATGCAAGGCAGCTCTCAATTCTTTCATATTTTATGTCAATATGAAAGAGGAGCTTTTGAATGCAGTTTCTATTTTGCATCAAAAGCATCAAACCTTTAGAGCCCAGAAGTCCTCAGTTCCTGTCTCGTTCCACACCCCAAACCCCCCCCCCCCCCCAAACACATAGCCTGAGCTCAGATGTAAACAGCTGGGAAATGGCAGCAAACGTGAGTCATGGTTAAAGAGGGCAAATTCGTTGTGCATGTCTGCATATCTGACTCCTAAGATTTTCTTTATTGTAAGGAAGATTTGCACTATTCAAATTAACATATATACATTAAAACCAACATTTATTTAGACACCTTCAGCATTTCTCACATTATCACAGTTTATTCGCTATAGTTTAGAAATGATGACAATTTTGATAGAAAAATAGGATAAACGTAGCCTACCTATTAAGTAGAGGTCGACCGATGTATCGCTTTTGGTTTTGCCGATTGATCGGCACCGATAGTTGATTAGCGGAACTATTGGTTATCAGCAAAAATCCATGCAGATCGTTTTTCGTGGTTGTGAGATTTTGGTTCATTCACACTGCCATTGATTTTCCGGAATCTGTGCATGTGTCCCCCCCCCCACCCCCCCCCTTTAGGCTTTAATGCAACACTAAACTGGCAAACGATTTCCGCTTCAGAGATCTGCCTTCGAAACATCCGGTAAAAGTGTTGCATCATAATACGTGCGTCATCACTTCTACAAAGCCTTTTACGGCATTGGTTCTGGCTTTTGTTCACACAACGCTCGTTCCTGGACTGATCCCGGCAATGTTATTAGGTCCCCAACCCGGAATCGTTCCCGGGATCAATCCCAGGTTTGTGTTCACACAGAGGGCACACCAGCAATTTTCCGGAATCAACACGCAGTGTGAAAGGGGCTATAGATATGTATAGTGAGAGCGCCCTCTAGTGGTGGAAATCACTGACAAAACGTGCTGTTTGTTTACACACGTGATACTGCGCACTGAACCAAGCGGGACAAATGCAGATTTAAAACATAGACAACAAACTATAGTGCATATTTTTATATCATTAAGTATCTTGTTGCCTAGATGCTGCATTTGTAGAGAAAGCACAGCAGTATGTTTGCTATCAATGTTGAGAGAAAGCGAACATTAGCCAGTAAGTCCAACCCAAATGTTTAATGTCAAGATTATAACAATCTATTTGCATTAGTTTATATCCAGCTGATCACATTAATGCATTTGTTAGCCAATATGCAAGTTGCATATTTAAAGCTAGTGATGTGAGACAGCAAACTGTGTTCATTCAGCCGACAGAAATCCTGACGCATCACAGAGCGCTATCACAGATTTTTTACAATAAATACATCATATCTGTCCCAAATCGATGTAAATGTACATAAAGACTTCACCATGGGCTGGAAAATTGTGTATATTGTGCATTTTTAGCAAAACGTTTTTCTTTCTGTGGCTCTAATAAAGTCTGTTTGTTTCATATAGAGAGCTATAACATAGATTGCCCTTTCTCTTTCCGTTTGCTCTGTTGTTAAACACTGAACTTCAAACTCATCTATACCGCTTTTTGATCCTCTTGAAGTAAACTTATGTCCATTTGGTGATTAAATAAACAGTCTTAGACCGCTGTTTAAACTGAACGCAACGCGTCTGGTGTGTGTGATAGCTGATACGAGATCTACAGGATGCAGCGCTGGGCTTTGCTCAGTTTGTGACTAAAATGTTTTGTTATTTTGATAAGATATTAATCAAGTGTTCGAGAATGGAAGCAGTTAAACTGTGAGACTATACATACAATATCCACATGATCTAATTTCAATACTATAGCTTTTGTGTAGATGTTTAAAGTCTGTTGATATGAAATGGTAACACTTCACAATAAGAGTCCATTTGTAGCATTAACTAAGATTAATAAAAGCTGTAGAATGTAAGTATTGTTCCTTGTTAGTGTGTTCATTTCAACATTTACTGATATTTTTAAATATCAGTTAATATTAATACATTTACATTTACATTTAGCAGACGCTTTTATCCAAAGCGACTTACAATAGAAGCAATCAGAGCAACAAGAGAGCGACAGTGTATAAGTACTGTGGCACATTTCAGTTAGATAAACATGTCTTGCAAGTTTTTTTTTTTTTTTTTAAACACATAGAAAAACTGAAAAGAGTAGGAAAGTGCTAGTGTCAATTGGTCAAGTTCTGGCGAAAAAGATGGGTTTTCAGACGTTTTTTGAAGATGGCCAATGACTCAGCTGATCGAATTGAGATGGGTAGGTCATTCCACCAGCTGGGAACAGTCCACAAAAAGGTCTGTGAAAGTGATTTTGCGCCTCTTTGGGATGGCACCACACTTTTGCAAAGTATGGTTCAGTCCCTTTTTTAAATAGTAGACCACTGTTTTAGTCGATTAATCCAATATCGGTCGACCTCTATTAATAAGCTCACCAAAATCTACATTGAGACATTTTTAGTGCACAAGGTATTAGTTTCAGAACAAAAAGTTATGTTAAAATAAAATATTAATCTCTCACACAATAATATTTCATTTTAAAATATCAAATAAATCAAATAACAAAACAAACCAATAAAACATTTCATTCATGAGGATGAAGCCTCATTATGAAGCCTCTTAATAAATGGATGTCAACTTATTTATATTCTCTTAAGCCTGGATTTTTGCCCACAGTTTCCTGCTGATTCAACTCGGTGAGTGCATGATGCCTGGTGTTTTAAAACAGTTAACATTTTAAAAGTCCTATATTTTATTCTTTATTCCTTTTTTTTCCTGGACAGATATGACGGGTTTCTGACAGCTCCTTCTTTGAATGGATGACATGCCTCTTTCATCTTACATTTAGATTTTTTCATCTTAAAGCGGAGAAACTAAGTTATTAATCGTTTTATAACCATCAGTTCATATTTAAAGTCTGTTTATGAAGCATTCACGTAGGCGTTCACTGTGGAAAAACTTAAAGAGTTATGTTAAATTTAATTTCATTTTATTTTTACACATGGATAGTCATATCTCAGTGTGCAGTGGTCTGATTGACTTGAAATTACAGGAGGTATGTAGTGACAAACACAACAATTGGTTAAGACATGAAGCAGGATAATACATATTTTTTTATTTTTATAATCAGAGCTCAAAAATGTAAGTGTGGTTAATAGGTTAAACGTTAAAACGTTTACCCTATGTAATGGATTACAATCAACCAAAAATGACTGTGTTGTAAAAAGGTCGCATTAGCAATTAAAGAAAAAAATACTGAAGCAAAACATGGTTAGGTCAAAGTGTCTGAATAGAGCCCTGCATTTCAGCCTGAGCCGAATTTTCACGTCATAGTTCAGACGCGGGCCAGGCATCAGGCCTGTTTTAGGCTTCTCCTTATTTTTTATATTTTATGCAAGAGATCCGAGTTCAAGCGCACACAATAGGCTGAAATTTGCCGCAAAACATTTAATGTGTCGGGGGGGAAATAGTAAGGAGATATTTATTAATAAATTAATAAACTAGTGTATTCTGAGTCAGTGTTGCAAAGATCTTCGCAATCACCTCTTTGAACGAGCCTTTAGAGAGAAATACATCTTTACGGATGCATTACTGAGAGTTTTTGTTTTCGATTTATTTTATTACGTTAAGTAATAATACTTATATATAACTTTCTTTATATATATTTATCATGCCTGTGAGGCATGTAATCAGAGTTTCGGTTCATTTTTGTGAAGCGCTCCTATTCAAGAGCAAGACGGCAGAAAGCCATTATGTTTGATTTCTTTATTTTATAAAAGCACTGTTTGTAAACGTTTTGTTGATATTGTGAGTGCACACAAATAAAAGTAGACTCTTTACTGTTCCGAATGATGTATTACTCTTACCTTTGTGAGCAAAAATGACGGGTAATTTTAAATTGTTTCCACACTGGCACCTCCATGTCCTGCAAAGCGGCTTTAGCTTCCACTCTCAGCACAAACGATTGGAAATGCGCCCGATAACACACATTTATCAAGGTTTAACGTTTAAACTAACATGGTTTTATACTTGAACTGTTTTATATCTATAGATTTTATTTTAGACAACTTGTGATGATCTGAGAAGGCAAACCGATCAAACAGACTATAAACAGTCTTCCGCTGGCCGCTGTTCGTAACTTAAAAAAAAAAAAAAAAACTTTTATGGAACGAACAAAAAATGCTCCAAACGATTTTTTAAAAGTAACTTAATAAAAAAAGAAACAAAATATAATCACTTTGCCATTGCATACAAAACTGAACTATTTTAATAGCTGAAACAGTAGTATAAGCAGTTTTGTGTGAACTTGGAAAAAAGACTCGGGACGAGAATTTTGATAAGCTGTTGGGCAAGAGCTGGGCTAAATTTTACTGGTAATCCACTGTATGAAGAATTTTTGGGCATAATATGTCAGTTTACTCTATTCTGCTATCCTCACTTACATAAATCTGTAGTGTCCTGCACCCACTAGTAAAAATGATATCTGGTGTTTGAATCAGCCAATGATTTTTGGCTTGCCTGTATGTGTTTGTAAATACTGATCAACAACTAAAGTACCATTAGTTTCTGGATTTGGTAAAACCATTGTAGCACTGCCACCCACCTGTTTACAATTAGACCACCCACCTGTCAAACAAAACTGTCCCTAACTAGTTTTACCTTTAACTACCACTGAACCTTCTGATAAAATTATCACCAGTCCTCAGGCACGATTCAACACCCTTTTAAAATGGTGCAGAGTTAAAAGATTATGTGAGGATCCACTAACAATCCATTTTATTTTACTATATATTTGTTTTTATAATGTTGCCAAAATGTCTTTATTTATAAATACAATCTGACAGACTTTTAAAATGGTGCAGAGTTAAAAGATTATGTGAGGATCCACTAACGATTCATTTTATTTTACTTTATATTTGTTTTTATAATGTTGCCAAAATGTCTTTATTTATAAACACAATCTGACACACTTTTAAAATGGTGCAGAGTTAAAAGAATATGAGGATCCACTAACAGAACCATCTACTCCAGCACAAAGGTTTTATTTTATTTTATTTTATTTTTTATTTTGCTATGAATTCCATAGCATTCCATTTAAAATGGTGCAAAGTTAAAACAGTTCAAAAAATGTATTACTTTATTTTATTATTATTTTTATTTTACTATATATTTGGTGCTGAGTAAAAAGAGTATGGTGAGTATCCACTAACAGAATCATCTACTCCTTCACACAGTATTTAATATTTTATTTTATTTTTTATATATATATATATATATATATTATTTTATTACCTTTTTATTTCACTTTGAATTTGTTTTTATCATGTTGCCAAAATGTCTTCACTGATAAATACGATCCAACACCCATTTAAAATGGTTCAAAGTTAAAACAGTTAAAAAAATTGTATTACTTTATTTTATTATTATTTTTATTTTATTATAAATTTGGTGCTGAGTAAAAAGAGTATGTGCGGATCCACTAACAGAACTATTTACTCCTTCACACAGTATTTAATATTTTATTTAATTTTTTTTTTATATTTTATTTTATTATAGAACACCCATTTAAAATGATGCAGAGTTAAAAGAGTTACATTTTATTTAATTACTTTGTTTTATTATTATTATTATTATAATGCTGAGAAAATATGTGAGGATCCACTAACAGAACCATCTACTTCATCACACAGGTTTGAATTTATTTTATTTTATTATTTTTTTAATTTTGTATTTTATTTTATTATTTTACTTTTTATTTTGCTAGGAATTTGTTTTTATCATTTTGCCAAAATGTCTTCAAGACTTGACTAAAGTGATTTCTATGAAGTCCAGCAAAGCACTACTTACAATTTAAAAGTATAGTCGAACGACAAACTTAGATTAATATTCCAAAAAATATCCACTATGTCTGTATAATCATATGTATTTGACTCATTTCTGAGGTCAAATGTCTACAAATTGTCTTTGTTTCGTTGTTTTGTTTTGATTTTTTTCATCTATATTTTGGGGTCATTGCCTCCTGCCCGTAATATGAGTTTTCCACATGCTGTGTCACATTTTCCATGTTGTCAGTGTGTGGGGGAAGGCAACTCAGCACAAGATGTTGGTCACTCTCAAACGCCGAAACAGACAATTCTCTCTGTCCTTCTCCACTTTCAGTGAGTTTATAAGCAACACATGTGACCCCTCAAACTTGTCTCTTGTGCTTTCTTCCTCATTCCCGCTGGCCTTTCCTCCCTCTCCAGCTCATCTGTCTGTTGCTGAAATAAAATCTAAACATTTATTTTGCCTAATAAAAGAAAATTTTGCTCAAATATGCTGCACTTAGCCACTAACAATTTCCACCAGACATGTCCTATTTCAATCAGTAAATATAATGCATTGCGTTTAAAAGCAAACAAATGAATAAGCGCTTTTTGAAAGGTATTCATTGCACAGCAAGACTTTACTACTAAAACAATTGAGAATAAACACAAAAACAGTATGTTTTTTATGGAACTTGCTCCCAGTTTATGCTTGTTTATGGTGTGATTATCTAAATAAACGTGATCTGAGAAACCTTGGGTTAGTGGAATAAGCCAGAGCCATTGAAGGGTTGAGGGTTGATGGATTTTCCTGTTTAGGTATTAGAAAGGAGAAAGGAATTTAACTGCAAAGATGGATCGTGAGAGAATCACATTATGAGTTTTTGGAAAGATTAGTCTTAAATGTTTTTAGTGTTTAACAACTACTAGCTTAGTTAGTGAAGGAAGTCATATCATAGGGCCATAAAATCCCTAAAGGCACCTGGAAGACATTAAATCAGTGAGGAAACATATGGAGTTTGAAAGAGCCACACTGGTCCCTTAAAGATATTGAAGAGCCTGAAGGAGGTCTGTTTGGTCTGGTAGATGATGTCATTGAGATGTTTGTGATGTCATACATCACCAAAGATCAAAATGTTTAGAAATCAGAGTGAGGTGAACATGATAAGAAGTTGAATACAATAGAGGTTGCCTGAAATGACTAAGCCATATAGAAATTCCCTTCTCAACGTGTTTCAAATGTCGTTTTGTTTCTCTGTTGCCCTCCATTCGGTTACATTCAGAGGCCTGGTTGATGATGCCAGAAATTCCAGCTTGGAGAACTGCAGACGAATTTATTTTTTCCAGCTTCCTTTGTCTCGTCCCTCCCCCTTTCTTCTCCAAGAGCTCTCGCAGTGGAAAATCACAGTCACGGTTAATGCGAGATGCAGTTCCTTGTGCTTAACATCTCTCGGCCCTCTTAAATGGAAAAGAGAGCCAGTCGCCACTAAATAGCTCAGTAGTTTCGCCATTTTTACATTGCGGTGCTTACTGCAGACATATCTGTTTAGTTGAGCTTCATAGATCTAATGCATCACTCTGGAGAGGTGTAGCAGTACAGTACATCAGAGAGATGGCAACATCTGCATTTTTGAAAGTGTTGAAAGTAGGATGAAAGTTTTTTTGAACTCTGTAACTTACAAGCCCCTCCCCCCAAAAAAGATCGAGCTGCCCATGAAATAGCTAAAGCATGAGTACATTCTCACTGGCCGTTCTCCAGCGTGAAACCGCTGCATCTGGTAGAAATCTCCTGTCCTTTTCTCTGCTCTTTTTGCCTCTCCCTCCCTCTGTCGTTTGCTCTCTCTCTAAACAAAGAAAAACAGGCCATTCATGTGAAAACAGAGTTTTGCAGTCTCTTAAGCAAACATTTATTCATATCAAAAACATGCACATATTTGTAATGATTGATAACTGTTTACATGCATTAATGAATTTAAAAGAACATTAAACCTGTGCTAAAACAGACCTTGCATCATATGTCCAAAAATATTCAGCCCCTTTTTCTATTCACCTCACCTTATTCTATTTTATGCATTTTTTCCTTTACAGTAATACAATACTGTAGGTGTCAACTGGTTTTTCAGTTTGATCTATAAAGGAATCTAGCCTGGAATTTATAACACACTTGCCAGGTCACAAAAGAAAGAATTGAAGGGAATACTTTCCATTCTTTTTTTTTTTTTTTCTTTTCCAATTTGTTTAACCTACACTCTTAGAAATAAAGGTTCCAAAAGGGACCTTTTGCTCCCTAAAGAACCTTAAACAGTTTTTGAAAGAACCATTTTTAAGGACATTTAAACAATCTAAAGAACCTTTTTCGACTGAAAAGAACCTTTTCTGCATTTGAAAGGTTCTTCATGGAAACATTGATGCCAATAAAGAATCTTTATTTTTAAGTGTTCAAAATGACTTAAAAGAGGAAAAACATCATCAGGTGTTGTATTTTCCAACTGAATCACACAAATATATTTTGTCCTTAATGTTGAATTCAGAATGGATACGTATAGGCTTGCCCCTCTCCCTCTCCTGCGTGGAGAAATGCTTTACAAGGTCATGGGTGTGTCCCCTATTTTCATTGCTGCTTTTTCACCAGATGATTTCTTTTCTAGTTATACTGTAGAGGAGGAGCATTTGCCTTTTTAAACTCTCTGAAATCTGTCACATATACTTGTGAACAGCATTTGAACTCTTTTTAGTTTTTCTTTTGATGTTTAGAGACCTGAAAGGAAAACAATAATGCATTGACTCAAATTCTGCTCTTACTGCACATTAACTTTTAAAGGTGACATCATGAAAACCTGACTTTTTCCGTGTTTATGTGAACTGTGAAAAAGGACAACCTAGTAAGGTTGTTTTGGTAAGCCTTTTTCTGCAAGCATGTGAAAAAACGAGAGCGTCATATTTCGCTCCCCCGTCACATAGGAAGGGATCCGATCATTTATTACCGCCCCTTTATTGATTAATTTACTGTATATTATGCTTCTGCAGATCACAAAGCTAATATAAACATGCAATTTCATTCCTAACTGTTTACCTCCAAAGACATAAATGACTGTTTTTATAACTTGTGTGTTTTTAACATAAAAAAATGTGTGTTTGTCAGTTTAAGCGCAGTAAGACATTAAAGAGAACTTAGTTTAGCACTCACATGGAAAAGGGGCGGGGAGCAGCAGATCATCTGCATTTAAAGAGACATACATAAAAACAGTGTGTTTCTGCTTCCACTCAAAACAGGCATTTTCAAAATGATATAATAAATGATCTGTGGGGTATTTTAAAACTTCACAGACACATTCTGGGAACACTTATATTACATTTTGTAAAAAGGGGTATAATAGGTCTACTTTAAGTAAAATAGTTTAGATACAATTTGAGTGGATGGACACTTTGGTGAGCTGATGGGCTGAAAGGAAAGTGAATATTTGAAGAGTTCAGATGCAAAACCAGCTAAAAGCCATCTCGGTCAAAAACGAGATAATGATACCGATTGAATGTTCTCGACACATATTATACATCCCTCAAATACTTTTACTTCAAACTCGCTAAAATCCCACCCTCTGCCCAATCAGAAGCATACCATACCATATATACTTACATAGAAACCTATACATCGGAGCCTGATAAAACGTCTCGGTTACGTATGTAACCCTCGTTCCCTGAAGGAGGGAACGGAGACGTCACGTCGGAGACCGACGGATTGGGATCTCGCTTAGAGAGACCGACCTACTTCGTGTGTATTGAACACGCCAATGCAATTGGCATGCGCTGATTGTGCCCAGCTGCAGCTGATCACAGCGTGAGTATATAGAGGCGGCTGGCACAGCGCATAGTCAGGTTTTCGCTGAGGAGCCGAGTCGGCTCGGCAGTACAGCGGCGGGACAGCAGCCATGGCGACGGGACGTGACGTCTCCGTTCCCTCCTTCAGGGAACGAGGGTTACATACGTAACCGAGACGTTCCCTTATCAGTCGGTCTCTCCGAGTCACGTCGGAGACCGACGGATTGGGATCCCTATGGAAAACGCCATGTCTACTGGCCTCCCCCAGTGTCCTGAGCAAGCCTCTACGCCCCCTTTGTGGCTTAGGCGGGGGCTCGCAACAAGAAACCAGTCACTATATGTCTTAACACTACTCTTCTGCAGTGAAGCTGGAACTGGAGATGCGGAGCCTAATCTCCCGAAGGTTTAAAGGCAATACACATATGACTCATTTTCTGGAACATATGGAATATTGAGGCGATGTTACATCCTCTAAACGCGATTACTCGCCGGGGAACACGGGCTCTAAGTCTTATACCGTGGAATATACACATATGAGATCCAATTAGGTCTTTCATACGGCCCTTAGCCCAACCCGGTTCTCTAGGATTCATCGAGAGAGGGCCTGGCACCGAACGTTCCGCTACGTTAGCACCGAGGGGACGGAGGAGCTCGACAGGGTCTACTTTGGACACTCTGGAGCAGTTTACAAGCCGACCTGAGCCAGGGCCACTCAGTGCTTCTACCCGTTTGAGGTGAGAACACAGGAGGATACTGGCTCTACACGAAGGCTATAGAATCTAGCGAACGTGTTAGGGGTCGCCCAGCCCGCGGCTCTACAAATGTCTGCTAGCGAGGCGCCTCGTGCCAACGCCCAGGATGATGCAACACTTCTAGTTGAGTGAGCTCGTACCCTGAGGGGGCAGGGCACACCCTGAGCTTGGTAAGCCAGGGTGATGGCATCCACTATCCAGTGGGCCATCCTCTGCTTGGAGACGGCATTCCCCTTCTGCCGTCCCCCGTGACAGACAAAGAGCTGGTCTGAGGTCCTGAAGCTTTGTGTCCGGTCAACGTAGCATCTTAAGGCTCGGACGGGACAAAGCAAAGCTAGGGCTGGGTCTGCCTCCTCCGGGGGCAGCGCTTGCAGGTTCACCACCTGGTCTCTGAAGGGAGTGGTGGGAACCTTGGGCACATAGCCAGGCCGGGGCCTCAGGATTACCCGGGAATCTGCCGGCCCGAACTCCAGGCACGATTCGTCGACCGAAAATGCTTGCAGGTCCCCTACCCTCTTGATGGAGGCCAATGCCAGCAGGAGCAGGGCTTTCATTGAAAGAAACTTCAGCTCGACTGCTTGCAAGGGCTCAAATGGGGCCTGTTGTAGCGCTGTGAGCACCAGGGACAGGTCCCAAGAGGGTATGGACGGGGGTCTGGGAGGATTTAACCTTCTTGCCCCCCTAAGGAACCTGGTGACCAGGTCGTGCTTCCCCACCGACTTACCATCTATTGGGTCGTGGTGTGCAGCGATAGCAGCAACGTAAACTTTGAGGGTGGAGGGAGACAGCCTTCGCTCCAACCCTAGCTGCAAAAAGGACAGCACAACCCTGATCGGGCATCTCCGGGGGTCCTCTTCGTGAGAGGAACACCAATCGACGAACAGGTTCCACTTCAAGGCGTAAGCATGTCTCGTGGATGCAGCTCTCGCTGAAGTGATTGTGTCTACCACTCCTTGGGGTAGATCACCTAGAACCTCCGCGTCCCGTCCAGGGACCAGACATGCAATTTCCAGAGGTCTGGGCGCGGGTGCCATAGGGTGCCCCGTCTCTGAGTCAGTAGATCCCTCCTCAGAGGAATAGGCCAGGGAGGGGCTGTCGCGAGGAGCGTGAGTTCTGGGAACCAGGTCCGATTGGGCCAGTATGGTGCTACTAGCAGGACCTGCTCCTCGTCCTCCCTGATCTTGCACAGTATCTGTGGGATTAGGCTCACTGGGGGGAACGCATATTTGCGTAGGTCCCGCGGCCAGCTGAGTGCCAGCGCGTCCGAACCGAGAGTTCCTTCGGTCAGGGAGTAGAACAACTGGCAATGGGACGTCTCGGGTGAAGCAAACAGGTCTACCTGAGCCTCCCCGAAATGTCTCCAAATCAGCTGGACCGACTGGGGGTGGAGTCGCCATTCCCCAGGGAGCGCAGCCCGCGACAGCTCGTCGGCTGTGCGGTTGAGCAAGCCTGGAATGTGAACAGCACGAAGCGACCTCAGATGCTTCTGACTCCAGAGGAGGAGGAGACGGGAGAGTTGCGACATGCGACGGGAGCGCAGACCACCTTGTCGGTTGATGTACGCAACGGTCGCAGTGTTGTCCGTGCGGACTAGCACGTGCTTGCCCCGCAAACGCCCTTTGAGACGCAGCAAGGCAAGGCGTACTGCAAGCAACTCTAGGCAGTTGATGTGCCAGTGAAGTTGAGGGCCCGTCCAGACCCCTGACACATGCTGCCCGTCGTACGTGGCCCCCCAACCGGTGGTGGAGGCATCTGTGTGTACCACAGCATGCCTGGAGACCTGTTCTAGGGGCACTCCAGCCCGAAGAAATGCAAGGTCTGACCACGGGGAGAAGGTTTGGCGACAGGCCGGTGTTACTTTGACCCGGTGAGCGCCGCGCTGCCACGCCCTCCTCGGGACTCGGTCGTGGAGCCAATGTTGAAGCGGTCTCATATGGAGCAGCCCTAGCGGAGTTACCGCTGCTGCCGCTGCCATATGCCCCAGGAGCCTCTGAAACTGTTTCAGTGGGACCGCTGCCCTGCTCTTGAACGTATTCAAGCAGTTCAACATTGACTGAGCACGTTCCTGCGTGAGGCGTGCTGTTTGTTCGACCGAGTCCAGTTCCATCCCGAGAAAAGAGATCCTCTGCATTGGCAAGAGTTTGCTCTTTTCCCAGTTGACCCGAAGTCCCAACTGGCTGAGGTGTGCTAGCACCATGTCCCTGTGTTCGCACAACTGATCCCGCGACTGCGCGAGTATGAGCCAGTCGTCGAGATAGTTGAGGATGCGAACGCCCTGCTCTCTGAGGGGAACTAGGGCCGCCTCCGTGACTTTCGTGAAGGCACGGGGAGACAGGGACAGCCCGAAGGGAAGGACTTTGTACTGATATGCTCGTCCTTCGAACGCGAACCGCAGAAATGGTCTGTGGCGCGGAAGAATCGAAACATGAAAGTACGCATCCTTCAGGTCTATCGCTGCAAACCAATCTTGAGGACGGACACATCTGAAGATGCGTTTCTGCGTTAGCATCTTGAACGGGAGCCTGTGAAGTGCTCGGTTCAAGACGCGCAGATCCAAGATTGGTCGTAACCCACCTCCTTTCTTGGGTACTATGAAGTAGGGGCTGTAAAACCCCGTCCTCATATCGGCTGGAGGGACCGGCTCTATCGCATCCTTCGCCAGCAAGGTAGCGATCTCTGCCCGCAGAACAGGAGCATCCGCAGCCCTCACCGAGGTGAAGCGGATGCCGCTGAACTTGGGAGGGCGCCGGGCGAACTGAATCGCATAGCCGAGCCTGATGGTCCGCAGAAGCCATCGTGACGGACTGGGAAGACCTGACCATGCTTCCAGATACCGTACGAGAGGCACCAACGGAACCACCGGCGTACCCGCGGTGGGGCAGCGAGATGGAACGCAGGGACCCCGCTCGGGCGTCTCTATGCCGGTCCGAAGCGGGGTCTGTGTGTCTGTGTGATGTGTGTGTGAGACACGTACCTGCGTTCTGGCCGCCGGGACGGGAGTAGTGCCGTTGTTCTTGTGTACACTCTCTAACCATCCGCAGCTGGCGGGAGAGGAGGGTGAGCGATGTCGGGGATTGGCCCACGCATCGCACCCCAACCGCTCTGGTGACCCAGAGATAGAGGAAACTGCTCTTTTGTCGAGATTTTGAGTGCCACTGACCGTGAGGCCAGTGGCGGGGAAAAATGAAACAAAAGATTCTCCACCCGGCCCTCCTCCGGGGGAGGGAGTGGTGCGTCCACCATCTCCCGAAGAGCTGTCTCCTCCATCTCTGGGTCGCCCGTCTCAGGGTCGCTTGCTCTTTCGCTTCCCACTGGTCCTGGTGGGGGCCTGGACGGGCTGGGGGGCTGCCCTGCGACCGGCTCCACGGCGCCGTTGTGAAGGCTGCTGCGGCGGCTGCGGTGGAGCGGAGGCGGAAGCAGGGGGCCGCCCTCGGCGACGAGCAGACTGAGGCGCTGCGGCCGGCGGCCGGGTGGAGGCAGCAGCTGCGCGCCGGGGCAGGATGTGTTTTATCGCCTCAGACTGCTTCTGGGCGGCAGAGAACTGCTGGGCAAAGTTCTCCACCGCGTCGCCGAAAAGGCCGGTCTGGGAGATGGGAGCATTCAGGAACCGAACTTTGTCGGTATCCTTCATGTCAGCCAGACACAGCCAGAGATGGCGTTCCTGGACCACCATAGTGGACATGGCACGACCCAGAGATCGCGCGGTCACCTTCGTCGCACGTAGCGCGAGGTCCGTGGCGATACGAAGTTCTTTCAGAACTTCTGGGTCGCGACCACCCTCGCACAGATCCCTCAGAGCCTTGGCCTGATGGACCTGTAACAACGCCATAGCGTGTACGGCGGAACCAGCTTCTCCACAAGCCGCATAGGCACTGCCGATCAATGCCGACGAGTGCCTACAGGCCCGGGAGGGGAGCAACAGATCGCCCCGCCAGGTGGAAGCGGCACCAGGACACAATTGCATCGCTACTGCACGCTCCACCGGCGGGACGCCCGTATACCCCCGCGCTGAACCGCCGTCAAGGGTGGTGATGGAGGATGAACCTCCGGAACTGTTTCGGGCAGTAAAAGGTGCCTTCCAGGTCCCAGTAAGCTCATCATGCACCTCCGGGAAGAAAGGCACTGGGGTGGGGCCCCGAGAACCGGCGCGAGCCACCCCAAGATACCAATCGTCCAGGCGAGAAGGCTCGGGATCTGATGGAGGTTTCCACTCGATCCCAACCTTCCCGGCCGCCCGGGAAAGCATAGCCATCATCTCAGGGTCCGTATCTGGAACGGACGATCGTCTGGACGACCGGCCTGAACCAGATACATCCTCCCCGGAGACTACTGACTCCCCATCCGATGCCGCGGTCGACATCTGTTCGTCGAGAGGAGCCCCAAAGGAAACGAGCGGTACCCGTGAAGGCCCAGCTTGCCCCTCTGAGCGCTCTGATGGTACCGGAGCGCCGGTGGGGGGGGGGAACCCCCGACGGATCTCCCGCCGGGGAATTCTCCACCGTCACCGTTAGACCAGTCAGCCCCTTGCCCGACGCAACGTCTCCCCGGCGTTTACCGGGAGGAACATTGGATCGCGGCAAAGGAACTGGCACCCCGCCCCTTTGCAGGAAACGGAGTCTGGTCCGCAGCTCCGAGATGGTCATCCTCCCGCACAGAGAACATGACTCATCCACGAAAGCCGCCTCAGCGTGCGCAATGCCCAGACACGTGAGACAGCGATCGTGACCATCGCCCGGCGCCAGGAAACGGCCGCATCCAGAAACGCACGGGTGGAAAGGCATTCTCGTATCTACAAATGCCTTCGTCTTTAAAAAGACGGCCCGTGTAGCACTCTTTTAGAATTTGCTCTTTTGTGCTGAAGCGCCCAGGGGAGATGGCCGCAGCACACAGAAGGAGAGTAGTGCAGCCTAATGTGTGCTCACCCACTCGACACGGGGACCAACGCCGCTGAAACGCCGTGCCACCAACAGAAAAGAACGAAAAGATGTTGCTTCTAACACACTCCGTAGTGAAGTCGGCTCCGAAGCGAAAAGCTGACTATGCGCTGTGCCAGCCGCCTCTATATACTCACGCTGTGATCAGCTGCAGCTGGGCACAATCAGCGCATGCCAATTGCATTGGCGTGTTCAATACACACGAAGTAGGTCGGTCTCTCTAAGCGAGATCCCAATCCGTCGGTCTCCGACGTGACTCGGAGAGACCGACTGATAAGGGAAATGTATTTTTTAAACAAAGACGTCAGATAAATGTAGAGGCTTGTGCATCTGAACTCTTCATTTGTTTATATATTAGATATTCTGCTTATTCTTTATATATCTCAGAAAAAATATCAGAAATCAAAATAAATGGGTGCTTCATTATTAAACCATAGTACAACACTGTTTTTTTATTTATCATAATTTAAAACTGATCACTTAGATTTTGCAGTCAAAGCCCTTTTAAATTAGCTATAAATGCACATACTTTCTGTATAAAAGGAACAGTTACCCAGAAATGAAATACGAAGCATGTAATGTTTTTTTTCTTTTCATTTTTTCAGTGTAATTAAAAGCGTGTAAATTGAAGCATTCATGCTTGAAAAGGACATATCAAAAGCTTGTGTATAGACAGTATATAAATGTATGTATTTGTGTGTATGTGTATGTGTGTACTCAACCCACACAAGACATTTGTGGTATGTTTCTGAAGAATTTCAGAAGTTCATTGTGTTCAGAAGACATATATTTATGTATATATGTAGTCGTTTGAACTCTATGAACTTATGAAGCTTTTTAAGATATATATAGTCCTCTGAAGCCAGAGTATTTTTATGAAAGAAATATGCTTTGTCGTGCCTTAAAACACTCTGTACCCAGCCTCTCCTGGCTTGTTATTTTCAGTACAGCACTGGGTTATATTTGGATTATTGATAAGCAGTAATGACTATTGTGTTTGTTTTACCTTCATTATTAGTCCATTATGTTCGCAGTCATAAAGTGCCAACTTTGTAACTCTGTTGAAATGTCTGTCTGTTTAATTTTTATTGAGGATAGATTGGTGCAAACAGGCCTCTGTGTGAAAGCAATTGAAGTGTTGTATTTCCTGGGAGGTATATGGGGGGAGTTGAGAGTGAAGGTTAGTACGAGTCAAGAATGGGAACCCTCAGGTCATGAGCTGTGCTTCTCTTTATGTGTGTGTGTTGGCGTGTGGAGGGTTGGAAGAGACAGGACAGGCCAGGACTGGTGCAGCTGCAGTCTGCACAGACTCAAATTACACTCAGTCTTTCTCCCTCTTGTTTTTCTTTTAAAAGTAACAATCTTATAGACGTGTGGAAAATCAGTATCTATAATAGACTTCATCCTTCTCACTTTTCATTATGAGGTATCATACTGGTGAATCTTCAACCTGAGTTCCTATCTTAGAATGCAATCCTCTACATTTACGAGCCACAGACAATTAGTGGTGCAAAAGAAACCTCTAAACAATTATACAGTTCCCCATTACTACCACCTCTTATGTATTAGTACCTCCTCCCATATGTATTGTAATTTTGGTAGGAAATGGTCCAGACACATTGTTTACAAAATCTGTATTATTTAACATATATTACAGTGGTTCACTTTAAAAATATGGCATAATAGCAGTTGTGCATGTAGAATTTAAATGTAAATATATTTCCTTCATTTTAAATATTTACCAAATGTGACCCTGGACCACAAAACCAGTCATAAGTCACTTGGGTTTTTATTTGTAGCAGCAGCCAAAAATACATTGTATGGGTCAAAATGATTGATTTTTCTTTAATGCCAAAATCATTAGGATATCAAATAAAGATCATGTTCCATGAAGATATTTTGTAAATTTCCTACTGTAAATGTATCAAAACATTTTTTATATAAGTAATATGCATTGCTAGAACTTTATTTGGACAACTTTAAAGGCGATTTTCTCTATTTTAATTTTTTTGCACCCTCAGATTCCTTAATTTTCAAATAGTTGTATCTCGGCCAAATATTGTCCCATCATAACAAACCATACCTTAATGGAAAGCTTATTTATTCAGATTTCAGATGATGTCTCAATTTCAAAAATGGACCCTTATGACTGGTTTTGTGGTCCAGTGTCACAAATGGTTTTTACACTTTAAATATGAAGGATTGGTTGTAAAAGAAGAAGTGTTTTAGGTGAGTGTCACCTCGTGGCCATGTGTTGAGTGTGGTTAAATTAGGGTCTTGTCTGGGGTGCTCTTTATAGGGAACACCTGCCAGTCCTGCTGAGACTTCAATAGATGTGCTCAGCATATTGCCTAAGCAACATGTTCAAAATGTTCAAATCCCACCTACATTTAGCAAGGTCATTTTGTTTTTTTGTTTTTGAAGTATTCAAGAATTATGCATTTACTTTTATTGGAATTTATTAAGAGTATTGGTTTATAAGTACCTGATGAAATCCCTAGACATGCGTGTAGACCCAAAATGAAAGGTCTTTCATGTTACAAAGATCCAAGGCTATACTGTTTATACTTCAGTGCTGTTATTACAGGCCACAGTCTTGAAAATAAAGACGACAGGAAGGACCATAAATGGCTTTTCGCAACATGCCTAGAACTGGGCTACTTAACCCTGTTCCTGGAGATCTACCTTCCAGCAGAGTTTAGTTCCAACCATGATCAAACACACCTGTCGATGGTACATGGCCTCGTCCATTGTCCCTTTGATGCAGTGCAGTTGTCCTGTCCCATTAGAAGAAAAACACCCCCAAAGCATAATGTTTCCACCTCCATGTTTGACGGTGGGGGTGGTGTTCTTGGGGTCATAGGCTGCATTCCTCCTTCTCCAAACATGGCGAATTGATGCCAAAGAGCTTGATTTTGGTCTCATCTGACCAAAACACTTTTAAACACTTTCCCCCAGTTCTCCTCTCATTCAGATGTTCATTGGCGAACTTCAGATGGGCCTGTACATGTGCTTTCTGCAGGCAGGGGGACCTTGTGGGCGCTGCAGGATTTCAGTCGTTCACGGCGTAGTGTTTTACCAATTGTTTTCTTGGTGACTATGCTCCCAGCTGCCTTGAGATCATTGACCATGTAGTTCTGGACTGATTCCTTACCATTCTCATGTTAATGAAAACTCCACAAGGTGAGATCTTGCATGAAGCCCCAAACCAAGGGAGATTGACACCTGTTGTCACCTTCTCACCAAGCTGCTTTGCGATGGTCTTGTAGCCCATTCCAGTCTTGTGCAGGTCTATAGTCTTGTCCCTGAAATCCTTGGACAGCTTTTTGGCCTTGGCCATGGTGGAGAGTTTGGAATCTGATTGATTGCTTGCTTCTGTATACAGGTGTCTTTTATACAGGTAACAAGCTGAGATTAGGAGCACTCGCTTTAAGAGAGTCCTCCTAATCTCAGCTTGTTACCTGTATAAAAGACACCTGGGAGCCAGAAATCTTGCAGATTGACTCATTAAAATGCAAATCAATTTATAAGCTTTGTGAAATGCATATTTCTGGATTTTTTTTTTGTTGTTGTTGTTGTTATTCTGTCTCTCACTGTTCAGATAAACCTACCATTAACATTATAGACTGATCATTTCTTTCAGTGGGCAAATGTACAAAATCAGCAGGGGATCAAATAATTTTTTCACCTCACTGTATGTGCTCGTAAATGTGTAAATAGTGTCAAGTCAAGTCAAGTCAAGTTTATTTGTATAGCGCTTTTCACGAAACAAATCGTTTCAAAGCAGCTTAACAGCAAATTAAAAGTTTGTACAATAATTAAAGTTTGTTAAATTAAAGTTTGTACAATAATTAAAGTTTGTACAATAACGTTTGTTAAATTAGAATTTGTACAATAATTAAAGTTTGTACAATTTGTATAATGTTAACATTAATGATTATATGTTGCAATCAAATCACTGTAGTAAAATTCGGTAGTGATGTATGGTGTTTCAGGGCTGATATCATCTAAAGTCCTCCAAGGGGTTGGCATCATCATCTCTTCTTCGGTGCTCCTGATCCAGACTGTAGCTTGCGTTATTCCTAGTTACCACGGGATGTCAATCCCGTGGCAGAAACAGAGAACAATAGGAACATAATTAGCGTAGCTGCTGTTCAAACCAAGCAAAAGGATTTGTTCAACCAAAGCTAAGGATTCATGATGTGCAATTGATCAGATATAACAGCAGTAAAAGATTATGAGATGCGTTATGTGAATGCTTGGCTAAAAAGATGTGTCTTTAATCTAGATTTAAACAGAGAGAGTGTGTCTGAACCCCGAACATTATCAGGAAGGCTATTCCAGAGTTTGGGAGCCAAATGTGAAAAAGCTCTACCTCCTTTAGTGGACTTTGCTATTCTAGGTACTACCAAGAGTCCTGAGTTTTGCGACCTTAGGGAGCGTGATGGATTGTAGCGAGGTAGAAGACTAGTTAGGTACGCAGGAGCTGAACCATTTAGGGCCTTATAGGTAAGTAGTAGTATTTTATAGTTGATACAGAACCTAATAGGAAGCCAGTGCAGAGACTTTAAAATTGGGGTAATATGGTCATATTTTCTTGACCTGGTAAGGACTCTAGCAGCTGCATTTTGGACTAACTGCAGCTTGTTTATTGAAGATGCAGGACAACCACCTAGCAATGCATTACAATAGTCCAGCCTAGAGGTCATAAATGCATGAACTAACTTTTCTGCATCAGAAACAGGTAACATGTTTCGCAGCTTGGCAATGTTTCTAAGATGGAAGAATGCTGTTTTTGTAACATGGGAAATATGATTTTCAAAAGACAAGTTGCTGTCTAATATAACACCCAGACTTTTGACTGTAGAGGAAGCAGAAGTACATCCATCTAGTTGCAAATTGTAATCCAAGAGGTTTTGTGTATTAATTTTTGGTCCGATAAGTAATATCTCTGTCTTATCTGAATTTAATAGGAGAAAATTATTGGTCATCCAGTCTTTTACATTTTTAACACACTCTGTTAACTTTGATAATTTAGAAGTTTCATCTGGTCTTGTTGAGATATATAGTTGAGTATCATCAGCATAACAATGGAAACTAATTCCATAATTCCTAATAATATTGCCAAGGGGCAACATGTATATTGAGAAAAGCAGAGGACCTAGGACAGATCCTTGTGGCACTCCATACTTTACTGGTGATAATTGAGAAGACTCCCCGTTTAAGTAAACAAAGTGGTAGCGATCAGACAGGTAGGATCTAAACCATCTTAAAGCCTGCCCTTGAATACCTGCATAGTTTTGTAGTCGATCTATTAGTATGTCATGGTCTATAGTGTCAAACGCAGCACTAAGGTCAAGTAAAACTAGCAATGAGATGCAGCCTTGGTCTGATGCAAGAAGCAAGTCATTAGTGATTTTTACAAGTGCAGTTTCTGTGCTATGATGGGGCCTGAAACCTGATTGAAATTCTTCATAGATATCATTTTTTTGCAAAAAGCAGCATAATTGAGCAGATACAACTTTTTCTAAAATTTTAGACATAAACGGAAGATTAGAAATGGGTCTGTAATTTCCTAGTTCATTAGGGTCTAGTTGTGGTTTCTTAATAAGAGGCTTAATAACCGCTAACTTGAATGATTTTGGGACATGACCTAAAGATAACGATGAGTTAATAATATTGAGGAGCGGTTCTTCTGCTACAGGTAACAACTCTTTCAGTAATTTAGTGGGTACAGGATCTAATAGGCATGTTGTTGGTTTAGACGTACTGATAAATTTATTTAGCTCTTCCTGTCCTATAGTGGTAAAGCACTGCAGGTTTTCTTTGGGTGTGACAAAGGAAATTGACGTATTAGACGCTGTAGAATCTACGCTGGTTATTGTATTTCTGATGTTATCTATTTTATCAGTGAAAAAGTTCATAAAGTCATTACTATTAAACTGTAAAGGAATATTTCGGTCGGGCGGCATCTGATTATTTGTTAATCTGGCCACTGTGCTAAATAAAAACCTTGGATTGTTTTGGTTATTTTCTATGAGTTTGCGTATGTGCTCGACCCTGGCAGCTTTTAGAGCCTGTCTATAGCTGGACATGCTGTTTTTCCACGCAATTCTAAAAACTTCCAAATTAGTTTTTCTCCATTTGCGCTCAAGATTACGAGTTTCTTTCTTGAGAGAATGGGTAGTACTGTTGTACCATGGCGCAGTACATTTTTCTCTAACTTTTTTCAATTTGATGGGGGCAACAGCTTCTAACGTATTAGAGAAGATAGTGTCCATGTTGCTAGTTAATTTGTCTAGATCCTGTGTATTACTGGGTGCACAGAGCAGTTGAGATAAATCGGGCAGGTTACTTGTAAATAAATGTTTGGTGGCTGGAACAATGGTTCTGCCCAAACGATAGCGCGGAGCGATATAGTTAATATCAGTCATACGCAGCGTGCATGATACAAGGAAATGGTCAGTAACATCATCGCTTTGAGGTACGATATCTATGTCAGTAAGATCAATTCCATGCGATATAATTAAATCTAGCGTATGATTGAAACGATGAGTGGGCCCGGTGACATTTTGCTTGACTCCAAAAGAATTTAATAGGTCAGTAAACGCAAGCCCTAAGGCATCATTTGTATTATCGACGTGAATGTTAAAGTCTCCGACAATTAGTGCTTTATCAAAATTAACCAGCAGGTCGGAAAGGAAATCTGAAAATTCTTTTAGAAAGTCTGTATACGGCCCTGGTGGTCTATACACAGTAGCTAAAATAAGAGATAAGACAGATTTCTTTTGCAAATCTGACAGAGTAACTTTAAGCAAAAGTATTTCAAAGGAATTAAACTTGTATCCTTTTTTCTGAGTTACATTGAGAATATCACTATATATTGTTGCGACACCACCGCCACGACCAATCTGACGGGGCTCATGCTTATAACAGTAGCTTGGTGGAGTAGACTCATTTAGACCAATATAATCATTTGGTTTTAGCCAGGTTTCAGTCAAGCAGAGTACATCAAAACTATTATCTGTGATCATTTCATTTACAAGTCCCGCTTCAAGACATCCGTCTGCCGCAGCCTGATGTCGTTCACCCCCGCGTGCAGGACGATCGCGCCGACGCTCTCGTCCTTCAGGATTGCGGGTATCTGCGCAGAAACATCGAGAACACGAGCACCAGGGAAACAATGAGTTTGCACATTACCTTTAGCTAAAGTAGCACGAAAGTACCTGACGATGGAATCTCCGACGATCACAGCGTCGTGTTCCGTCTCGCGGAGGGGAGCGAAGCGGTTCCGGGTGGAGATCTCGAAGACCGGGGGCGGCGGAGGGAGAGAGGTCATCGTCCGTGGCCTGGCTCGCGTCTTCCGCTGCTGCTGCACCCAGGGTCCGTGGTGTCCCGGCGCCGGAGTGAAGGACATCTGGGAAGAGCGCGTCCTGGGTGCAGAGGGCCTGCACAGAGAAGCACAAGGAGTGGAAGTGGTAGGAGTGTTAGTATCGCGCTGTATACTTACCCGAGAGGATTCCAGAGCTGCCCTCAGCTCGGCCTGCCTCTCCAGAAGCTGGCGGATCTGCTTCTCCACGGCCTCCAGCTCCACCTGCACCGAGTGCAGCTCGAACGTGTCATCACCTGTATTCAAAGGTAGACACAAATTTGCCATTAAAGCAAGTAACAGTTAGTAAACAATGGTTGTGTGTGTGTGTGTGTGTGTGTGTGTGTGTATAAACAACGCAAGCAAGAGTAGCGGCAACCACGCTGGTGATGCTAATGGGCTATAAGCTAGCGGGATCGGGAATTCAAAACAAAACTAGTGTTAACAAGGTAGTCTGGTTGTTTTAGTTTTAAAACACTACAAGGGATATATTCACACGTTATAAGAAACGTAAATGATGGTGTAAAAATTTGATTTTCGTTTGTAAATTAGACAATATTAAATTGACTTGACGGAGCCCAAACTCAAAGCATACGGCAACAACGAGCAGGAAGTCCTCGTATAATATAAATTATATATTAAATAGTGTAATATAAATAAAACTGTTATGACTGTCTACATTAAAAAAATCAGACACCAATATATATGCAATAATGGCAATTTCATTAGGCTAATCATGACGATAAAATTCCCAATGCCTTCTGCATTAGCATATTGACACCAAGGGTTTCTTAATTAAAGCAATGGCAGATCCTGCATGTCGAAAAAGGACGCTATAGAGGTATCCTGTGCGTCAAAAAGTGACGCCAAGGGATCCTGGCCAAGCGTCAGTATGTGACGAGTTGGGAGTAAGAAAGTGTTGCAACCATTGCAAACAAAGTAAATATTACATGGTAAGTAATGGTTAAACGATAACAGAAATGTTACCGATTTTAAGGGTTTAAAGTGTAGTCTTGTTTAACATTATGTAGGCCTATTCTTCTAAACAAGCTGGCAGCAGAAATCACACAGAATAGAACGAAAGTTTATCATTTCATATTAAGTAAACAAGTAAACAATTTAATAATGCAATTGATATGACAACCGAAAACAATAATAATAAAATTAGTGCCACAATTTTAATATTCTTAAGGATTAATTTTTAGGCATTGTCAGTATGTCAGTATTGTACGTTAAAATGCTGAAAATATGTAAGTATGTCTACGTTTAGACGCTGTAAATATGTCAGTATTGTACGTTTTAATGTCTGTAAAAATGTAAGTAAATGTACATTGCGTAGAACTACATTTTACATAAAATTAGAAAAAAATAACCGCGTGTGACCTTTCCAACATGATTATGCAATGCGTGATATTGCGGACTTGCATCGCAGAGCTAGTGCAAAGTCCAAAAAAAAGTTTGCGGTTAAAAAGTATATACTATTTTTTTTTTTTTTTTTTTTTGAGGAAATGATCGTTTCACTAGACAAGACCCTTATTCCTCGGCTGCCCTTTGAAGCTACATTAAAACTGCAATATGGACCTTCAAACAGTTGATCTTCCACTATATGGAGAAAAAATCCTGGAATGACAAAAAAAAAAAATGACAACGAAAAAATGAAAATGCAAAAAAGTCTTATTTCATGAATAATAAAAGGATTTTTATTTTGTTTTGGTCAAAAGATCAGTCCTTTTATAGGCTAATAATGAGGTATTTTCAAAGCTTGAGTCAAGTCTACTTTGTTTATATAGTAGACAAAAGACAGAAGACACATTGTGATGACAGTCTCTTAAACCTAAAGCTTCTTTAATGTGCTGTCTTGTCTGTGTAGCTTTTCGTGTGCTTCCTCACAGCGGAGCATCAGAGTGCTGATGGGCGTTTTTGGGGTGATTAACAGCTGACAGGGCTGGCGGCTGCACGCTGGAGGAATTCAGCTGCTCGACGATTCACAAGCGCCATCAGCTACTCACCATTTCTCACTAAAGTTTGCGGATACTTTGTACCGCACACAGGTTAAGAAAATGTCTGAGCCTCAGCCAGGTGTGTGTGTCTGCGAGTGGATTGTGTGGGACGTTTAGTTTAGCCCCTACCAAGCAGGATAAGCCTTACTGAGCTGGAATCAAAGCAGTTTCCTCTGCTTTTCCCGGGGGCAGTTAGATAAACACACTCATACGCTGGCCTAAGACCCAGATCTCCTCTTCGCAAGTTCGCAACATGGACGCTGTGTTTTCTCTCGTCTGATCTTCATGTGTGATCGGAGTGTATATGTAAGTGTGGAACGGAGGAAGTGACGGGGCTCTTTCTGGCCATGCGGACTACAAAATACACTGACGCCCACTACCACTGCCCCAAAAGCTTCAATGCTTCTATATAATAACTACAGTCCTGTTTAAGTTACAGATGGAAAATAGTATGTAGAGGACTGTAGTATTGCAGGAGCAATTACTTTGGGTATTACATTAGGCATCTAAAATATAATGTAAAAACGTAATTTCATATAAAGCATGTTCAGGTCTATGTTATGTAGGAAGGGAATTTGCAAAGCATGTAGAAAAAGAAAAGAGAAAAAGATAAGATAAAATGGGGAGGGACATGTGCAAATAATCTCAATATGGTTTTCCACTTTGTTATTTAATGTGTCTAGCACTTTCTACCTTTTCTTATTATCTACTTTTTTTTTTTTTTTTTTACCTTACTCTTTTTTTTTATTACCTGATTTTAATGCCAGTATTTTGGGGTAGGTAAGATTTTTATTTTATTTTATTTTATTTATCAAAGACCAGTCTTTTTTCTTTCTTTTTTTAATTGTCTGCTTATTGATTTTAATATACATGAAAGTGTCATAAAACAAACAAACAAAACAAAAATAGAAACAACGATTAACAAAGGTCAAGTACAGTAAAAAAATAAATAAATAATAAAATAAATAAATAAATAAAAATAAAGAATAAGAGAAGTAGTATTCAAATATAATATACAGAGTACAGTACAGATGCACTGAAGAGAGAAAAGTAAAAGACATTCACATCAAAGTCAAGCTGTAGTTTTAAATATGGTCATACATTTACATTATATTAAGTATATCTAAGATGGCCAAAAGGTCAGAGGCCTATAATCAAAGACCAGTCTTAATGCTTCATCTTAATATGCTAATTTGTTGCTCAAGAAACATTTTTTTTTAGAATTATCAGTGTTGAAAACCATTGTGCTGCTTAATATTATGTGGAAACGGTTCTGTATAGTTCTTTCTATTTGGTTCATTACATTCAGACTTACAACTATTCCGATTTACTTATATATATTTAGACTTATATTTACTTATATATATTTATTAGAGATTTACTTTAAACTTACTTAAAACTTATTTAAAACTATATATTCTGATTTACTTCTATATTCTGACTTACAACTATATATTCTGATTTACATTATATATTTAGATTTACAGCTATATATTCTGATTTACTTCTATATATTCAATTTATAAAATATTTTGATTTACTTTTTTATATAGTCTTACAACTATATATTCTGATTTAATTCTATATATTCTGATTTACATTATATATTTAGATTTACTTATATGTTTTTAGATTTATAAATATATATTCTGATTTACCTCTATATATTCAGATTTACAAAAATATTCTGATTTACTTATATACATTCAGAATTACAACTGAAAAAATAATAAATATAAATATAATAAATGGGACGTTTATATAATAAATATAAAAATATATTTTGATTTACTTCTATATATACAGACTAACAAGTATATATTCTGATTTACTTCTACATATTCACTTTTTACATTTATATATTCAGATTGTATATAATTATTTCCTGTTTGGCGCTTCATACTTATATATATAAAACCAGCTAAAAGCTATCTTGTTCAAAAATGAAATAATGATACTGAGTGAATGGTCTCGACACATATTATACATCCATCAAATACTTTTACTTCAAACTCGCTAAAATCCCACCCTCAGCCCAATCAGAAGGACCAGTACTTACATAGAAACCTATACATCGGAGCCTGATAAAAATGCATTTTTTAAAGAAAGATGTCAGATGGATTTAGAGGCTTTTTGCATCTGAACTCTTCATATATATATATATATATATATATAAGGAGCCAAGTAGCTCCTTTACACGTCTGCTTAAAAGATGCTTCTTTAACTCTCAGCAGTAGATGACGTGGCTGAAGACAAAGATTTTCATGACCTTACTGCACCGAGTAGCACACACCTCCAGTAAGAAAAGGAAGAGGAAAGAAAAAAAAGCTGTAATGACATGTGTGGCGAGCCAAAGAGATTTGGGCATTGGCAGCTGAAGTTTGCAGCGCTGTTCTATCTGTTATTGTGGAGGATGGTTAGTATTTTACATAGCAGTCTGCAGCCTTGAAAAAAAAACATGACATTAAAGGAAACCCAGGATGGCAAGGGAGCTTGATGCCTGTAACTGTGTCCAAATGTTTAGACTATAGATCCCAGACTGCTTCTTACAGTAATGGAAGGGATCTCGACTCAATTGCAGAGTCTAGATGAGCTGAATAATAAAACTTGGCACAAGTTTTGCTGAACAAAATCTGTAAATGCCACTAAACTTTACATTTTTTAGCATAAATGACACACATATCTAGTGAAAACGGAAAGTTAGATATGTGTCTGTGAAAGTTTTCCTTTTTTCCTTTCTTGCTCTCCTGTTTTTATCCAGATGTGTTTCTCGTCTCTCTCTCCCTCTCCCTTGAGTCAGCCTCTGTGATTCATTTTCCACAGACATCTTGAGGCCCCCCCTCACTATCTCCCCTGTCTCGCTCTCTTTTTCTCTCACTCCTGCAGTGCCTCAGCCTGCCTGTCAGGTCTGGAAAAAACACAGCAGAAGGAAGGAATGGAATCCTGTGGCCTGAAGCTACACGCAGACACACAGATAATGGTGGGACGTCGTTCCTCGCAGCCCCTCCCTGATCAGGGCCTGTTATGGTCAGTGGGGAGCAAACACAATCAACCAGGGGTTTTTACAAGACCCTGAAGGTGCAAGACCCTCATTCTAGAGGGGCGTGGACCAGACTTGATGAAGAAGGAGGAGTTTATGGGTTAATGGCTGTCACTAAAGGAAATACTGTTTCGAGAAACCCCTCCTTCGAATGGAGTCTCTGCTCCGCCCATTTCTGAACTTTCACACTTTATGTTTTCCCCCAAACAAACAAAAAAAGTAAGCCCCTATATAAGAAGTGCCTGGTTTATGTGTTTTACATGGCAGCAACCATGTAGATTTACATTAAAAACTATCATAAAAAAAAAACTCATGAACTATTTTGAGACTAAAACTGTAAAAGATACCAAGTCTGATTTTTTTTTTTTTTTTTTTTTTAACTTGAAATTGTATATAAATACAAATACTACCAGTCAAAAGACTGGAAAAATTATATTCATATTTACAAACAATATATTCTGATTTACTTCTATATATACAGAATTACAACTATATATTCTTATTTACTTTTAAATATTCAGATTTATAAAAAATATATTCTGATTTACTTATTTATATATACAGACTTACAACTATATATATATTCTGATTTACTTCTATATACTGAGATTTATAAAATATATTCTGATTTACTTATATACACATATACACACACACACACACACACACACAGACTATATACTGATTTACTGCTATATATTGAGATTATTTTAAAATGGAATTTATTTCAGCGATGGCAAATCTGTCATTACTAGAGTCTAAAGTGTCACATGACCGTGCAACAAGGAGTAATACTGATTTTGTGCTCAATAAATTTTTCTTATTTATTATCGATGTTAAAAACAGTTTTTACTGCTTAAAATGTTTTTGTGAAATCTGTTATACACATAAATCATATAAATTCATTTCTAAATTAATAAAATACTAAATAAATACTATGCAAAGATGCATTTAATTGTTTAAAAGTGACAATAAAGACATAATGTTTCAGATTTTATTTTTTAAAAAACGCTGTTCTTTTAAACTTCTAATCATCAAAGAATCTTTAAAAAATGGTTTTAATGGCAAAACCTGTTTTAAACAATGATAATAATAAGAAATGTTTCTTGCACATCAAAGCAGCATATGATTTTTGAAGCATTGTGTGTCAACAAAAATAAAAAGGTTATTTTAAAATGTAATAATATTTCAGTTTTGTTGCTTGTGCTGTATTTTTAAACAGCAAATGTAGCCTTGGTGAGCATTAGAGACTTTTTTTTAAAAATCATAATTATTCCAAACCTTTGATGTGTTTTAATATAAGCTAAATACCATCAATTTTATGGCTCCATACTTGTAACCTAGATTTATTTGTAGGTGTCATTTTCATTCATCCCGCAAAACAGCCTATTCAATCCATGTGCCCTTTCCTTAACAGGCGACCTGTGGTACAGCCCGCGTTTGGGCCTGTGCCGCCCATCAAATTACACACCTGTGGCACGGCATACCTGCTCTTTAGAGCCACGTGTGGAGTGATTGCATGTTGAGAGTCTCCATCCCAGGGGTCATAAACTTTAAATAGAAAGGTGGGTTTGGGAAGCTCTTCTCCCAGCAGTTTGCATCTGTCTTCCTGGACACCTACAATACATTAAAAGGAAGTCAATTGATAGCAGTGGAGTCAAAGCATCTCAAACAAGTGAGTCTGTGACATTGATCGTGTGCTTCTTTGTACAAACAGTCACAAGTTCAAGAAGCTCTTTGGATCATTGCATTTTGTGCTTGTGTCTGTATATACAAAACAGTATAGACTACTGTTCAAAAGTTTGAGTTCAGTAAGATTATTTACAGCAAAGATGCATTAAATGACAGTAAAACCGTTACTAAAGATACATATGAATACACTAGTGTACACTACTTTACTGTATTTTGACCAAATAAATGCAGCCATGGTAAGCATAATAGACTTCTGACTTCTTTCAAAAACATTCAAATAATTGCTGACCCCAATCTTTTGAACCAGTATGTGTTTAGATCAGGGAGTTTGTGTTCATTTGCTTCACTTTTTATTTATTTATTTACAAGACCATTAAAAGCCATGGTCGTCTTTGCTACCTCAGATGAACCTTTAAGTAATTTGACTGTCTCCAGAAGTAGCACATGAATACACACTGCCACGTTGTCTCCTTCATTCTCATTCCCCTCCCTGTCTCTCACGCCTATTTCTCCTTCTGCATTTTCCCTGCTGGCGTACCATCCCATCTCTTCTCTGACATGCTCTCTGACCTCCCTGATGTTTAGCGCTATGCATTTCAGACTTAAGATGTGGTTGTTTCGGGGCCAGAAGGAGGCAGTGTAATTCAGGGACTTCCTGGGCAATTTGACCTCAATGCCATCCTTAACATGTCATCAAATGCCTGAGCACCAAGAAGTCTTCTTGTCCTTTTCAGTTTGGCTTCTCAAATAAATTTAAGAGCGATTTTACTGACAAACAAGAGAATACACTTTTTCAGCGTGTCGGAGTGATATCTAGTGAAATACCTTTGGAAAAACCCTCATCTTAGATCACAGGTTCAGTGTGGTTGATGATTACAGGGACAGTAAAACATATCCTTTTCTCTGATCTTTACTGCAAATACACCGATTGAACAGATGCTGTGTGCTTTAATAGATTTAGCTGTGCTATGTTGCATTATGTAGACTGGACCTTTAAGAAAACAGCCAAAACAGTTCTGCAGTCAGTGTTGAATTCAAAAAAGCAAATACAGAGTTTTTATGCTGATGTGGAATAATGTAAGAGCTTATTTAATCTTGATACCATCCATATTGTTGATTTAGCTCGGCCATTAAATGCATATCTGGAAGGAAAAGTGTTAAAGAGATCATCCAATAGCCCTGGAACAAAACTAAGAAACTTGAGGTATTCAGCACCTCCCCCTATTCTCAAGCCGTTCCCAAACGACTTCACCAGACGAGCAAGAAAACAGAAAAGTGAGGTGGTCAAGTTACCCGACTGACCTGGAAAGAAAGAATAAGAAAAAATAAAATAAAATAAAATAAACTGGGGAAGAGCCGTTTGACCTTCGTTAACAGTTTTTGCAGTTTTATAGCAGTAATTCAGAAATAATTGTGCCTTGCCAAACAATTTACAAAATAGCATATAATTCAGGTTTAAATAGATATAAATCACTATTTTGCATTCTAGTTTTGAACGCGGTGTGGTAAAAGAGTTTACTAGACTTAAACGCAGTTTGGTTAAGCAGATCTCGTAGAAAAAACAACCCTTTCAGAGCATCTCTGGATCTGCCTCTAGTTCTTGGCGATCAAAAACTCCAAGAATAAGAGAGCAGTGACCCCTTCTGGTAAGAAAGGCCCAACTAAGGAGCTGCCCAAAGTTTTTGCAGACGAAATGAAACCTTTTAACATTCTAAAAACTTGGTCGATTTGGTCAATCGCCCGGATGTGCGGTCATATTTATACTCGGATGTAAACAGTCTGGATTGCACGGTTAATGTACTACTGTTCTGCTAATTTATGCTGTCTAAATCATGTGGAAAAACGCGTGGAAGTTGCTAAATCATATAGAGAATGACGTAGTAAACAGGAAAGAACGTGTTATTTTGACAAACTAAAGTTAAATATACGTACGAGCAGTATTAATTAAGACATTGGCCTAATATTTCAACTACCTGACCAGAAATGTTGGATGTTGTCAAGATTCTTTCCCTGAAAATCCTGGTTCAGTTTGGTCAACCACAAACGCCCTTCGTTCCTCAGTTTTTTGCACACTTCTCCTTTATATGTTAGAACTTTTGGCAGTCTAATACTCCAAATGCTTTTCCCGATCTTACCGATTAGTACAGCCCAAAACATGACAATAATTGATCATTTTTAGCAGCAATAATCATTATGCGAGTTTAGTTCCGTTCACTGGCATTGTTTACGTTCATGACATGAAAATTCTATTGAGTCAACAAAACTGTAGACAACATTAAATTGTGTAGAAAATAGATTGGACTAAATGAATGTTGATATTATCATGGACCATGTTCGATCCATTTTCAAAAGTTGCACTGTTTCTGAAACTTTCTTGGATCAGCATACCAATGAGCTCATCTGCTGGATTCTCTTACTAAATGAGAATATTGAATACAGCCATTTGTAAAATTTGTGGGTCTGGCTTCTAGTCTCACCCACGTCCAGTTGTTTTGCTACTTCATGTTGTGGCTTACCATATTATTTTAATGTATTATCTTAATTATGGGCACACTGTTTTGTAGTGCAAACAGTTTTATCGTTTACTGCATGTGTTATTCTTCTCGTTATTTCCATATTGGATGATTCATCAGAAGTCTCACTCATATGCCTTCTGCGTTGAAGAATAAGATGGATACGGTGTGTACTGTAGTTCCTTCAGATGGTTCCATCTGTCTCCACTGGGTGGCACTCACAGATATGAAATGGAATGATGTTGTTTCATATTTCAGCGACTGGGCTGAGCATATGTCACGACCAAACATATTTTATGTGCTGGATAAACCTGCCTACGGTCTTTTTTTTGTCTCCTTGATCATTGAATTGTGGGACCTACCCCCATTACTTTTGCTTCAGGCAGACATTAATCGAGACAAAAAGCAACAAATCTTTTGATTTTTGTATCTTGTTGTGTTTGAAAGCTTGTTATCTTTCAGATCAGCATCTAGACACCAGACAGGAGGCTGAAGCTGTTTGATACCACATGGCTTATGTGACTAATATTTCACATAGCTTAGTACAAAACGGGGAATGTGTTTGAGTTACGTTGAAGAAAAACTTTGTTTCTGAGCTAGGCAGAAATCTGGCATTTATGATCTCCCCTTGACAAATCACACAATATATATATATATATTTCTGTAGATTGCAGCAGAACAGATTGTTCATGAAATCAGTTAAACAAGAACTCAAGATGAACATAGTTAATAATTTAAAAAGTTTTTGCAATGATTCATGAAGTGGACAGGGTTTGATAACTTTATCAAATATAGATGCAAAAATAACAAAATGCAAGTTTGAGGCCATTTACATAAATAGAAGAAACATGGTATTTATGCTGGTTCCCAATGTATTTTGAAATGCTCCTTGCGACTAAACATTCTGGAATTTTGTCTTTGTGACGTAACACAGACAAAGGTCAACAGATCAGATGTTATCTAAATGAGATCTGCAAACTGATATCTTCATAGGCATGTATGGAGCGGTTGTTGGAGTTGTTGTAATATGTTAGAACATTAAAAATGCTGCAAACCATAGTACAGCTAAGAACGTGTTTAAATGCGTGTATTGGGTTTATAATAGCATTGTAATAGTTTCACAGTTTCAGGGTGTTCTCCTAGTGAGATGCACCACTGCACCTCATCACTATTAGGCTCCATTAGAATGGCACATCATTGTTGTGATCTGTAACAATATTTACAGCTTTTTGTGGATGTGATTGATCAGGTTTCCTTGCATTGTTTACTTCCAAAGGTCCTCCACTGTCTGTCCACCTTCTAGTTAGAATAGTTAGAAACTCAATATGTTTGTCATCAGAATTAGACTTGTAAATTAGCAGGATATAGGTCATATAGCTTATAAATAATGATGGGGTTGGAAGATTTCAGAGAGATTTGTCTAGAATCAGTCAATCCAGACTTATATAGTGTTTTTACGGCACGTCATCGGCCATATTGGTGGTACTGAATGTAAACAATGGTCAATTATTATCATGTTTTGGGCTGTACTAATTGGTCAGACTGGAAAAAACATTTATAGTACTATAGACTGGCAAAGGTTATAACAAATCAACTGAACCAGGATTTCAAGGGCAAGAATCTTGACAAGATTAACATTTGTTCTTATAATTTCCAGTCAGGTAGGTGAAATATTAGGGTAATATCTTAGTTCATATTAGTATCTTTACCACCTAAACTTTAGTTTGTCAAAATGTTGCACCCTTTCCTGCTTACCAAGTCCTTCTCTACATGATTTAGCAGCTTCCACACATTTTTTTTCTGTGGTTTAGACAGCGTAAATTAGCAGAACAATGTATTCAGTAGTACATTAAACACGCAATCCTGTTGTTTAAATCCGAATATCTCCAATATGGCCGTGTATCCGGGTAACTGACCAAATCGTGGCCTAAGTGCAATCTCTCTGTAAATGAACAGATTTAAATCATTTCACCTATTTAAGTGCCTAACATTTAGGTCTTCTTTTCATAGTGAAAGTGGAAGAGTTAAAGAAGCACTTTGCATTTTTTTCTCCCCAAAATGTACATTAACAGTAAAATTTTCAAGACGCGCATGGTCATATGATCTCAACATGTCTGCCCCCCCAGGTCCCAGAAAAAATGCAAGCCCAAAGCTTACTCAAATCACAATATTCATGTACCATTATTTTGGAAGGAAATATTTTGAGAATGCAGGTAAACATAACTTTTTTTTTTCCCATAAATTCTTTCAAGCCAACTTTTAATTTATGGCCCCATGAAGTTCACTTTATTTTTCCTTAAATTTTGTGTTTTATGATTTAATACAAATGTATCATGAAAAAATCCTGTCTAATGAAATTGGGAAATAAAACTATATATACAATTTAATCACTCTTTTAAAGTATAATACAATATAACAATTAATTTACAACAAAAACACGTTTTTTTTTTTGTCAAATAAGATGATGCACAGTAAAACTAGATGTTTGATATTAAAACATCGATGAAAATTATTTGGGCTGAATTATTTTCCTTACAAATAATAGTAGTCTATAACAATAGAAGTACATTTTACTATAGCCATACATTTCTGTTCAAATTTTGTTGCTGTTTTTTCCTGAGAAATACCATTGTGATTAAATAAAACATTGTTTAGTTTTACATTTCAGGCCTATATATAGAAATGTTTGTATTTCATATAGCATATTTAAGATTAAGTAGTTTGTAGTTTCAGCAAAATCCAGTTTCAAAGTTGCTTCTCCAGCACTTAATAATGTTTTCTGTCTGAAGTAGCCTATGTTTGACATTTATATGGTTTAGCTACTTTCATACAGTACTTCACAGATTTATACAGTACTTGGCATTTTCGACTATTCCATCTTCAGTTTTATGTAACCATAGCATTTAATGTTGACTCACCACTGTAGTATCTTCAAAAGGTTATTTTGAGTAATTTTGAATTATGAGCAACTGCATTCTTATCAAGTTCTTCCAGGCCGATTCATCTGACTCTTCTTAAATAGAACTCACATAATATTTCAGATTAATTACCTGTCAGGTTCATATAGCAGAAGTAAGCTTTTGTCACTGTGATTTGCGCTACAGTCTGCTCTCACATTTATTCAGCACTTCCGTTGAGGCCCTATAGTGCATAACAATGAAAGGAAGCAGACATGTAGATTGTAGATTAGGTGTTTCCATGGCAATAATTGACCAGTGCTGTCTGTTTTGATCTGGTCTAACAGCATTGATTAATAGTGCATCAGTATGAAGAAATATTATTTTTGGTTATATTTATGTGCACTGTATTATCATATTGTCTGAATTTTTTTCCCCCAAAACCAAAAAAGTGGCATATTTGTTTGGAGAGTATACCGGAGTATACTGATTTTCTGATTTTTAATATTTCTACTGAGCCCACATCTATGAGGTAACATGTTGAAGTGGTCATACAAAGACATCCGGTTGAACAATTTTGACAGTACACATTAAAGGGTGGGATCTGTTACAACTAGTTTTCAGTCTTTCCGGTTTGGCTAAAACATTGCTTTATGGTGCATCATTTTTGGCTGAAAGGTCTTAAATCCTTCTTAATATCCTTTAGATGGCATTCCCATGGATTCGTTATTATTATTATTATTGTATTAGTATTCAAATAACAAGTATTAGCCAATTATAACCCAAAGTGTGTTTATTTTCTACATCGTCATGTGAGACCGAATGCTGAAATAGTGGGACAGTGTTGTTTTGCCCGCCACGCTTCAGTTGAACGCCATAGGACAAAAAACATTGCTATTTTTCTTTTGTATATTTTGTTGGTCAGAGAAAGCCATTTCCCCTGACAGCACAGATTTTTGTGAAACATGAAAGGAGATTAGGTTAGAAAGCCTCTGCCAGACGTGGCTGTGCTTTAATCGCCATTTTCATTTTCTCTGACACGTCCTGATATTTGTATAGAATGACAATGAAAAACACAAGAAACAACACAAAGGGCTTAAAATGAATATTTTTTTCCTTATGACTACATCTTTATAAACAGACATGAAAATTTATTTCCTACTTTAATTCTTTTTATCCAGATTTTTCTGCAACATATTATGTTAAAGTGTATGTATAGGATTACTTTTAAAATTGTATGTCTTGAGGTTTATCGTTTTGTGAATGGGTGATTGTTTGGTTGTAGTATGGTGTTCTGTAGTGAGGCTAGTGACTTAAGAGAAAGTATATAGAGAGGGATAGGAGTTGTAATGTATCTGTAATGTAGACTAGATGGCACTGTTGGTCCTCCTTGAAATAATAATAATAAGTAAAAAAACAAAACAAAACAGGATAATAGGAAACATTTACATGCCTGTTTTCTAATGTGAATTAATTTACTTATATATTATTATGATGTAGTTTTAAATTACTATATATTTATTTCTTTAAACATTACCAGTTTTTAATGTTTTTGAAGAATTCACTTCTGCTCACCAAGCCTGCATTTATTTGATCTAAAACACAGAAAAAGCAGTAATATTGCAATATCTTTTTACCTTTTTAAAATACCTGACTTCTATATTCAAATAATATATTTTAAAATGTAATTTATTCCTGTGATCAAAACTACATTTTTAGCATCATTACTTCAGTCCTCAGTGTCACATGGTCCTTCAGAAATCATTCACACATTTTTTATTATTATTATTATCAATATTTAAAACAGTTGAATACATTTGAGTAAAAAAAAGATCCAAAGATCAGCATTTATCTGAAATAAAAAGCTTTTGTAACATTATACACTATACTGTACCATTCAAAAGCGTTTTTTTAATAAATTATAGAAATTATATAGCAAGGATGCCTTAAATTGATCAAAAGTGATGATAAAGACATTTATAATGTTACACAAGATTTCTATTTCAGATAAATTATGTTCTTCTGAACTTTCTATTCATCAAAGAAACCTGAAAAATTCTACTCAGCTGTTTTCAACATGTCTTTTGAGCAGCAAATATGAATATTAGAATTATTTCTGAAAGATCATGTGACTGGAGTAATGATGCTAAAAATGTAGCTTGAAATCATGGGAATGAATTAAATTTGAAAATATATGCAAATAGAAAAGAGTTATTTTAAATAATGTACTTTGTATTAAATAAATGCAGGCTTGGTGAGCAGAAGAGACTTCTTTTAAAAAAAAAAAAAACAACAACTAAGTTTTATATATATATTATACATTTCTTTCTTCTGTTAAACAAAAAAGATTTAATCAGTTGACGGTAGCCATTGACTTCCATAGTACTCTTTTCCATACTATGGAAGTCAAAGGCCACCGTCAACTGTTCAATTTCTTCAACATTTCTTCTTTTGTTTTCAACAGAAGAGAGAAATTCATGCAGATTTGTAACAGCTTCAGGGTAAGTAAATGATGGCAGAATTTTCATTTTAGGGTGAACTATCCCTTTAAAATTAAAATGCCTTAATGATGCATTTGTTTCTTACAAATACACAGCTTTTCACTTCACAAGGCATTAATTGGTAGACTGGAATTGTGTGGATTTTTTTGTTATTGTGATGTTTTTATCAGCTGTTTGGACACGCATGCTGATGGCACCCATTCACTGCGGAGGATCCATTGGTGAGTAACTGAAGTAATGCTAAATTTCTTCAAATCTTTTCTTATTAAAAACAAACTCATCTACATCTTGGAAGCCCTTGGGGTGACTACATTTTCAGCAAATTTCCATTTTTGGGTGAACTATTCCTTTAAGAGCGTTTTCCGAGAGTTATGCACAAATTTGACACTAAAGCTCATTAAGTTTCTATTTAATTATGATCTTCCCCTTTCTCCCTGCTCTCTTAATGAGGTATTCAGTACTCCCAGAACATGAATGATGCACATGAATCTGGGTTTCACTCTAATTCCTTCCTATGCATTTAATAACACTCTGTGCCTCGGTTCATTTTAATGATCAGCATTTGCAACTTAGAGCATCGCTTGTTGCAGTTTCATCTGAACAAACCGAAGTCTTTTCATGCTGAGCAGATGGTTGCATCCCCTATGCATATGTTTGCAAACAGAGGTTCTTGGGAAATTCATATGCTTTTAGTTTTAATTAAAGAAAGCAGTTACAGCCTGACAATGTTGCCTTTGGAATGATAAGCGCTTGCTCTTGTTACATAACAAGAAATGTTTGACCAGACAGGGCACTTCAAGCAGAGGGGATTTACAAAAGCTATTTTCCCTGTCCAGCAAACAACAATTTACCTGTTAAACCCAGGGAATCCACAGTTAGTAGAATGAAATAAAAGAGACCAGTTGGGAATGGATGAGGAAGGATACAAGCGAGAAGTGTAGACACCAGGAATTGCTTTTACTAGATGCCTCAAAAACAAAATTAATTTAAAGTTTCACCTGAGTTTGCTGTGGAGATAAGAACCTTTTAGCTGATGAATTTCGCCATGTGTGCCATTTTCTCAGTCTATCGTGCATCCTCAGGCATGATGTTATTAATGGGTTCGCTTGTGATGTATTTTAATTTGATGAATAATTAACTTCACCTTTTATCACTTGGGTTATGCTGCACTGGTGGCTTGTGTGACGTGAAGCAATCCAGACCTGTCTTTCTCTGTCTTAAAAATCTAATTAGTCCATGTCGTGTTTACCTCAATCAGATTAATTAACGTTGATGCTGATTTATCCACTATTAATTAAAAGACTTTTCTGTCTGCCTTGTGGCTTCTCTGCTTTTTGCGAGGATTTAAGAAGGTCAGAATGACTTAAAACACATTCAAGCAAAGTTGTTAGAGCTGTAAAGGAAAATTGTGTGTTATGAATATTGTTTTGAGGAGTTTGTAGTTACCTAGAAATACATCAGGAGGTCAGAGCTCTTTCATAGCTGTGATAAAAGCATTACTTCTCCATTAGAAGAATGTTCTTGGCCTGCTGTGTAGGTCTTTATCACTGCTTGAATTTCTCTCCTCACGCTACATTTTTTTATACACCAGCTCTGCTGAAAATGATGCTGATTTCACCTTCTGCAAGAAAAGAAAACATTTATCTGTTATCTTGAGGATAGGGTTCATCTACTGTCCATCTATCCTTATATTTCACATACTAGATTTTGATCTACGTGCAGAAATCTTGAATGACTTCTGGAAATAGATAAAGCATGTTTGGTGAGTTGATAATAAACAGCTTCTGGGCAATAGCTGATATTTTTGCTGATTATTTATCTCCCAGGCTGCTTTATTAATGTGGGTCTGTGCGCAAAATATATCTAGGGACAGTTTAAAACTTGTATATTAATGAAAGTAAAACAGCAGAGAGTGTAAACAGAGATTATATTCGCTGAAGTGGAACACAGCTGTGCAAATGAATGAACAAAGTTATGAAAAAATATGTTTGTATGCAGTGGCCAAGTTGGATGCTGAATGGTGCAGGATGCCAGACATGTAAGCTGTGCAGAACGACCGTGTGGTTACAGTGCTATTTTATCAAAAACATAATGCGCTGAGAATGAGATCAGCTTTCATGAGATCAGGAGGTTTTGTGTGCTTAATGGTTTGTGCCAGTAACATTTTCCAGCTTTAGTAAATCTTTGTCATTTTCAATTAAAACTGCCTGAAATATTTAGACATACAGGCTAATAGACATACTGTATTAGCAGAATATATGTATTATCTAATATGTTTACACACACAAGAAATTTGTGGTGAAAGCAGGTTGTTTCCAGTGCAAAGAACAACAAAAACAACAGGACACTGATAGTATTAAAAAAAGGTAAGACATAGGCTACTATGCATGATTATGCTAAAGTGGTAGCAAAAAAGCAAGTATTACAAAATACAACATTAAAAAGTGTAATTTTTCTAAAGAAATATTGTCCAACAGCGACACCAGCAGGTAAACTTATACAGCGGGAGCTCGTGTCTCTGGTTTGGTCTGAAGTGTTGGGGAAAGTTACTTTTTAAAGTAATGCATTACAATATTGCGTTACTCCCCAAAATAGTAACTATGTTACTTAGTTACTTTTTATGGAAAGTAATGTTGTGCTACTTTTGCGTTACTTTTTTAATCTGGGCAGGGCTTGCTTGTTTGTTTTTAACATAAAAAGTTCGATTTTTTTAGAATGTAAAAGCCCTTTCATACCAAAAAATTAAATAAGCCCAAGGCTGAAGGAAAAGTAAATCCACGTCTGTACAGTAGCTATATGGTTGAATTAGATCAACAAAGGTCAGCAGCAAATACATTGGTTAATTAAATGGGATTAAATACATAAAGGGAACTTTTTTTTTTTTTTTGAAAAAGTAACTCAGTCATTTTCTTGTAAATTAAAATGCATTACTTCATTTGTTACTTTAAAAAAAAACTATCTGGTTACGTAACTCGCGTTACTTGTAATGCCGTACCCCAAACACTGCTGTCCTGAGCCCATTGAGTTTTAACAGTCACAGACTCAGTGAGAGAAGGCAATGCCTCCATCGCGATATGATTGGATATGACTGGTTATGCTCGGCTGTGATTGGTTCATGCGATAAATCCCGCCTCCTGTGCTCGTGCGCGTTCAGCGTTAGTGAATCAGAAAGAACAAATAGCGTTTTCGGACGACTAATTTAAATACACCCTTAGCTAGGTAACCACATTGTTGTGTCAAAATAAGACTTACAATGGCATGAAAACATAATCTGTGGGAGTTTTTAGTGAGTAATTCTAGATTAAAGTAAATCTCCATAGAGGAATAGGCCTAGCTGAACATAAAGTAAGGTCACAAATAAAATATTATTTGAAATAATATTCAAAGTTGTCCTAAAACCAAAAGTGTACTCGTTCTTGTCTTAGGACAACTTTGATTAACTTTTTTTTGATCCACTTCAAATGACTACTATAGAATATTGGTTACAATGTTAAAGTAAAAATATAAAATAGATTTGTTTCTTTTTCTGATAGTGTAAATTATATTTATTCATATAGGGTGAAATCGGGATTGAGTATAAGAAAAGTAATTTAACTTTAATAAAACAGTCTTGATATGGTTGATATTTATATAATATAACAGTAAAATATGACAAAGAGAGAATGGCCTTGTCATATAGTAGTATAAAGAAACCACATTAAGAATATTGTTTGATCCCAACTTGGGATGAAAATGACTTTTTGAAAGCTTTTTATACTGTATATGTGAAAAGTGCCCTTCCTCCCTTGTAAGAAGATAAAAACGAGTGCACTTTAACTGCTTTATTATTATTAAGTGTGGAAATGATAAAGGCTTATAATAAAGCCAAGAGCTCTGAAGATTCCATGGCCCAGATTCATTTGTAATCAAATAGCTGTAGATGTGAATATAACAGACATTTCTTTCCTTATCTGCAGTTCAAAGTGATGTCAAGTTGGAATCACATCCTATTACCCGAAAACAGAATGACAGAGCACTTTCTTCCTCTGGCGTTTGTCTTGTTCTATCCCATCGCTGAGCTCTCTGAGTTTCTAAGAGAAAATAATTAAAGACGTACTGTAGACATCCCTAATAACAATAATGCTGTGGAAAGACTCTGTTTTACCTGAGCATTTCACTACTAATCAAGAGAAGATATGGTATGCTAAAATGTCACATGTGCTTATCTATGCATTAGGCAGAAAGCCATTAGTGATATCTTCTTTGGTCAGTATTTACTATGACACAACAAGAGATTAGCCTAAATGAAATCAGTGGAACTGAATGTTAATTGAAATTTCTGGCCATCAGTGGAGCAAGTAATTAGTTTGCTGTTCCAGGTGACCTTCAAGCTATACATTTCAAACACTCTCATTTTTGCTTTCAAAGCAATATGCAGAATTAACCTCAACTGGCCCTTAGAAGTCCTTTTCTGTGTCAGTGAAATATCAATAATTGACTCAGCTCTACGTCACCATTAATAGAGCAACAAACTAAAAAAGCACAAAGTAATATTCATTCATTTTTTGTGTTTTTTTGTGAATGTTTTTTTTTTTTTTTCCAGTTTTTAAGTTTTATTAAAGAGTATAGTTAAAATGAACTGACTTATGTCAAATGACTGGTATTTTTTTTCCATACTGTGAAAGTCAGCGGGGAATATGTAGGGTTGTCGCGGTGAAGGTAATTGCTGTAATTTTGAGTGGCTTAATAGCGCAATATTTTCGATGTAAGGAGGTCATATTCAGAAACCAATGAAATGGAAACTAAATCGCGTTGAAACAGGAAGTGAAGTGAACAGAAGAGAATGACAAAATAAGGTTCCCCATAAGAGAACATAAACCTGACAATAAAATTGTTAGGCTATTGTAACCTATATGTATACATATCCTCGAATCTGACTGGACAAGAGACTTTCTCTGTTAATATTTCACCTGCGCATCAGTGTTAATTTTGACAGCAAATTTTAATTTAGTTTTAGTATAGTCTTTTGACGAAAATGACATTTAGTTTTAGTCATATTATAGTCATCTGAATTGTTTTTAGTTTTAGTCTAGTTTTAGTCGACTAAATATCATAAGATTTTAGTCGACTAAATCTACAGTAAATTTAGTCTGCTAAAATTTAATGGGTTCAGTTACAGTGCAATGCATTCATTAAGCTTTTTTCTAAAATTTCCAAACTCATTATATACGTTATAAGGTTCATAAGGTTTAATCATGATAAACACAATTTAACTGTGGTGATACACAACATGCCTTAATATTAAAATGAAATAAAACCACTTCTCATAAAGAACATGGTCTTCTTTTCAATAAAATACCAATGGTTAGGCTAATTATGCATTCTTTATAGTAACTTGTTTACCATATTCTTAATTTCAAACAGACATATTTATTTATATAAATTAATTTAGATTCATCATAATTCAGTCAAGAGCAGTGTGTGGTTTTCTGTCTTTCTTTTGTTGCTTGATTAACATCAGTAACTCGGACAATAGCAACTAAATGTGGCTGCTATCCCTTTAAAACCAAATGCACGAATGTAATGGATGCAATATACTGATACACTTTCTCTCTGTTGTTTACGTTCATTTAAGACATAATCGGCTGTGTTTACATGAAAACTCGTCAAAACGGACAATTCAAGATCATTTTGTGTGTATTTCTCAGTTCATGCAAAGGGAAAGACTGTGAGACGTGCTTTCTGTGTGTATGCCCTCAGAAAACAAGACCGAATTGAGTTCTCTCTTGTGTTGTCAAATTTATATGTCTGCACTTCTCGTACTCCCACATATTTACATTTTTGAACGTGTTATAAGACATGCAGCAAGTGTATTTTAGCTTGTGTCCCGCCGGTTTGTACGCATCTAACCTTTTAGTTCGTTATCGTTTCGTTTTCGTTTGAAAAAAATTTTGTTGACGAAAATTATGAGTCAAGGGACTGTCTTTGAGTGAGTCTTTAAACAGTTAATTCAACTACGAGTTCAAAAACGCTGATTTATTCAAAGATTTAATGAAACACGCAGTTGAAGCCACTTTTAAAGGTTCAGCTGACCAAGCAGAGTGTCGATGCTAAGACAGAGATGTCGCTTTCCTTGGACATGACAACCTATTTTCACAAATATACATGACTCGGTCTGAAAGACAGGCGCAGGTAATCACATATGCTCAGTCAATCTCTGTCTAGGTTGATGTCTGTTTTTGCCTTGTTAAGTGCAAATCTACTGAGCGTCTGTACAAATCAGCATGTTATCATTACTAACTTATTTATTTTCAGTACACAGAGAACGGTTCGGACTGCCGAGAGAATCATTGGTACTCACCTGTTCACCCTTCAAGAACTGTATACATCCAGAGTGAGGAAAAAAGCTCAGAAAATCACTCTGGATCCCTCACATCCAAGCCATCCCGTCTTTGAACTTTTGCCATCTGGCTGGCGCTACAGAGCCCAAAATACCAGGACAACCAAGCACAAGAACAGTTTCTTCCACTGGGCAATCTTAAAAAAATTAATTTCAAATAATAAAAAGAAAACATTCCTTCATACTGGATTTTATCCCCTAGTTTAGTTAGCTGTAGAGCGCAGGAAAACTGACCTTTCAGTCAAGTTATTAAATAACCTATATTGTCTCCTTGGTATTATTAATTCAAAACAGCAGCCTTACTGTCACATCAGGCAACTGGACTGTGAATGTGACCATCCAATCAGCCATGGCCCATTAGTGTGGAGATTAATACTGTGCTCTTATCTGACAGCTTTAGAGGCCCCATGTGTGCTTAAATGTGGCTTTAAACCACACATCTGAACTAGTTCATCTGTGCAGATTAGTAGAGAGGTTGGAAGTGCACAGAGATAATCAAAAGATCTTTTCCTATAAAGCTCTTAAATGAGTAAATCAAGCCAGAGACAAAAGCGAAGAGACTTGATTATCGCGTTAAAATATCGCTGTCTGAATTTAATGATGCTGTCAGGCACAAATATTTAAATAAGCAGAAACTCACTTCATATGGCATGCAGTTGATCAGAATGTAAAAGCATTTATCCACCTTTTTTTCCTGTAAGAGTGGGCATGGCCATGTGTAAATATTATGGGTTTTGCTTCCAGTCTCATACACGTTATTTTTCTCTTTATTTCCCTATAGTGGCTATGAACCGGAAGTCGCACCCATTAGCTAACTTCCACGTTGAAGAAAAAGGTGGAAAACATGGTTCTCTGCAGCACTTGATTCTGATTGGATGTTATCTTTTCTGATAATCTTATTGGGCCTCATTCATAAAACAGGAGCAGAACTAATGTTTGTGTAAATAGTTCGTAAAGCCGTTCTGAGGTAAACTTTCTAATTCATGAAAGTGTTCGTATTTTCAAAATGTTAGTTGGTACGAAAGAAATTTACACCTGCTCCTTACCACGTGTAAAATGTTCTGTGTTCTTTTTAGCAAACTTATGACACTGAATTTTCGCCATTATAAATTGCCCTTGCCCTCTTATATTATAGACTTTTTATATATAGCCTATATTTATTTATTTTGTTATTTAGCTGAGATGATTACTATAAAACATATCTTACAACAATGGAAAAGTCAATATGACTGGTTAGTTCTTTGTTATATTTAGTAAAACTTTGGATATTCCAAATTATAGCAACTAAAGTGTCTCAGCCAGAGACACAACCAGGCTGGTTGTTTTCAGAAGAGCGCTGACATTTTTTTGCAGCTGGCTAGAAACTCTTTGGTCGACACACGTTCATTGAATATTTATTGTTAGGCATATGGCCTATTAATCTTTTTTTTTGCATTTATGCAGTACACTAGAGCCAAACCTGAGAGAGCAGACCACCCATTGGACACCCATTTTGCATAGCTGTAATTCATAGGCAGGCATTATGCTAATTGTGAATGAGCATGCATGTGCGCCCTATTTGCGAATGATTGAAATTCATTAACATACACGTTTAACAATCTTGTCTAAAGATATTGTCTGAACAGCTGTCACAGTTGTTAGACTACAAGAGCAGTCATTTGTAGGCTAGACTGTCCTATTTAACAACACTGGGTTTGACCTTTGTGGATGCAGCCCCTGATTTAGGACACAGCTATTATACAGAAGGTTTGCTCTTTCTTGTTTCAGACAAACACAACTGGCATCATCTAGCATTTCAGTTATTGGTTGTACTGAAAATGACTGCAAGGGATAGTTCACCCAAAAATGCTGTCATTAATTACTCACCCTCATGTTGTCGTTCCAAAGCCCTAAGACCTTCGTTCATCTTTGGAACACAAATTAAGATATTTGTGATGAAATCTGAGAGCTTTCTGACTGCATAGACAGCAAATGCAACTGACATGTTCATGGCCCAGAAATGTAGTAAAGACATCATTAAAGTGAAATTCAACAATTTCTTCTATTCCGTGTCAGTCTTCCTTACTACCTATATGGGTTTTGAAGATGGCTGTTGCATTGCGGTCTACGCAGGGTCAGAAGCTCTCGGATTTCATTAAAAATATCTTCATTTGTCTTCCAAAGATTACAAAGTTCTTACAGGTTTGGAACGACATTAATACCACTGTAATGTTGTTTGTCTTGCTGGTAGGCCAATTGTTTTGCACATTGTAGTGAACTTATTTTTTTTTAGTAGAGACTTAAGAAACTGTATAATAATTGCAACTCAAATGGCCACATATTTATTTTTTTGATAAGCAGCTGTGTAAAAAGTGTAATAATGTCTGAACATTATTCTGCAACTTGATACAAAACTCACATATTTAAATGGGAATCCAGATAACTGAGTGTTAGTAATGAAAATGAATGGGTTTAATCAGAGTTGTGTGTTTAGGCATTGTGACAAAGAACTTCACTTTACAACATTTGAGTCATTTTGTAGTCCGTACTCTAGAACATATTTATGCATCACACAACATGCTAGAGAAAACCTTTTTGCTGCACTGCTGCCATCAGCATAAGCAATTGAAAATTTAATTAAAACTCTCGTAGACTTGCTCAAGGCTGGCAGCGAGTTATGAGCATCATAGTGTTTACACTCTTAAAAATAAAGGTGCTTCACGATGCCATAGAAGTTTAAATGGTTCCATAAAGAACCTTCAACATCTAAGGAACCTTTTTGTTTCACAAAAGGCTCTTTGTGGCAAAAGAAGGTTCTTCAGATTTTAAAAAGGTAAGACAGAAATGGTTCTTTAAAGAACCTTTGACTGAATGGTTCTTTGTGGAACCAAAAAATGTTCTTCTATAGCATCGCTGTGAAGAACCCATTAAAGCAGTGTTGCCAAGTCTGCGGAATTGGGCTACTTTTACGTTGTTGCCGCGGGTAGTTTTTGATGTCCGCGGGTTGAAGCGACCGCAATAACGTCATATTTAGCCCCTAAAACCCAGGGAACCCAGACAAAAAACATGTATTTTATCCCCCAGAACACAATTTTTTAACCCCAATAACGTCATATTTAGCCCCTAAAATACGAATTTACCAGGGGAACCCCGACAAAAACTTTTTTTTCCCCCCAGAACACAATTTTTTAACAGGGGACCCCCCCTCAAAATGCAGTTGGGCTAGGTTTGAGTAGCAGTTGGGCAGGTTCTGGTGTGATATTATGTAACCAACATTAAAAATCCCATTTTAATTTAAAATGTGCATTTGGCCATGGCTATTTTTTCTTTTTAGAATCTTCTATTTAATGTCACAGTGAGAGGGGAACATCTGGTCTAGTGTATGTTGAAAGTTTTCTCAGTTTATTCTACAACAGATATGACAAGAAAAACATGTTCTAAAAGTAAACCACAGTCTTTTTTTTATCTCATGTAGAAACATATCAGATAAGTTTTATTTGTGTAGTTTGCTAGGTTTACTAATAATATGTTCAGTACAAAATAGTTTACAATTCCACAACTGTCGTTTTTTTTCTGTCTGTAAGACAAGCAATATGTCCTATGGATAAAAGGATAATCCTCACATAATAGTGTCTTAGCTGTGTAATACGAACGGCCAAAGAAAAGACGTACATTGTTCTGTGAATGTTTACCCGACTTAAGCATTGCGAAAAGATGGATTAGAGACTGTGATGGTGAATGCTAATGAGACTCTGTTTAGCTGTGACTCATAGCTGAGATGATATATCTGGAAATATGTCAGGATGATTGTCAGGATCCTAAACTCATTGCACGTTCTCAGCTTCTGTAGCTGTCTGTCACACACTCCTCAGAGACGACAAGAGCGACATCAGCATTATGAGATTTTTTAAGTCACATATTTTCGAACTCGTCTCTAAATTACCAGAATGATTGTTATAGGAAATAATTCAATGACAAAGAAATGTTTCAGAAAACAAGAAGACACTGAGTACATGTAGGCCTACTGGTTTGTATTTAAACTGTCCCAGAGTGCATGACATTTACTTACAAAATTTAGCAAATTCAAACAATATGAGCAAAATATTTGTTATTTGTATTAATGATCACAAGTCAGAATCAAAATGGTATTGCTTTTGACAATGGACCAGACTTGGACCAAAGCATTATGTGAACTCTGAACCCTAAGAAACCTGTGACAGGATTACTGTCATGGATTACTTGGTGATAATCAGGAACACAGAGATTGCTCTTTGAGAGGTCCTGTCTGAAGCTTTTTGTTGTTGTTGTTGTTGTTGTTGTTGTTGTTGAATGCTCTGTGAAATTGCAGGGTGATGTACATGAACAACACTGGAGTAGTACACTGTAGTACACTGATGTGCTGCCGGTTCAGACCCTATAATGGCACTTATGTGGTTGGAAAGTACTAAATCAGAGTGCATCACAAAATGGACTCCCATTGCTAAATGACAATTTGCAGTAGAAATTCAACTTACATTAGTAGTCAGTAATTCAGTTAAAGTTATACAGTAAAATTAGGAATTCAATGGCAAAAAGACATTTTATTTGAGCATTTGTGTCCCTTAGGAAGACTCATGCTGAAACACACAAGTTTTTACTTGTGATTATTATCTCGTGGATCAATACATATCATAATAAGTATTTTTAATCGATAAGATAAGAGATGTTTTGTATGAAACAGAGTGAAAATTGGCGGCACTGAATGTGAACAATGCCACTGAACCAAACAAAACTTGCATACTTTACAGAAAATGGTAAATTATTGTCATGTTTTGTGAAAATGTTTCACTATAAAGTAAGTGCTATATAAGTGCAAAAAAATAAATAAATAAATAAATTGAGGAACAAAAGGTGTTTGTGGTTGGTCAACCAGTGCAAGAATCCTGACAACATTCATGTTTGTTCTTATCATTTCCAGTCAGGTAGGTGAAATATTAGGCTACAATCTTAATTAATTCTGCTTGTACGTATCTTTGCCACCTATCAACTGTAGTTTGTCAAAACATTGTGCCCCTTCCTGCTTACTAAGTCCTTCTCTATATGATTTAGCAACTTTCACACGTTTTTGTGGTTTAGACAGCATAAATTAGCAGAACAATGCATTATAGCCTACATTAACCGTGCAATGTTGTTTACATCCGAGTATCACCTGTTTTTAGTTGTTTAGTGATTATTAGCTAGCTATCCCATGGCTCAATACAAATCATGCTAAGACTTTTTAATTCATAAGATAAGAGAGTGACACATTATACAGATGTTTTTGTAATATATAAAAATGTGGCATTGGTATTTTGAAGAATGTTGAGAAATGGCGACCAATTACTGCACCTAAAAATGTAAATTAGGCCAATAAATTTGAACCTTGATGCAAAAAAAATCCCCGTTATCTATTAAGCTCACTGGACATTAAACTGCTGATATGTTGATTCGTTTTAAGTGAAGCATTTAAACATTTGTGACACCAAGTAAGAAAAAATCTAAAGTAAAAGGAGAGTTTTATAAAATGAAGACGAACTCGTGAAAACTTCACTACCCATACGCCCTTTCTGCTTTCGCGTGTGGTTTAATCCTCCGCGGCTTCCGTAAGGTGTCGTGGCGCTTGTGGAGTGCGAATGCGAAAGTACAGCGGCTTTAAATAGGAAGATAAGGAAATAATTTGTTACATTACTTTTAAACCGCAGTGATCGTATATCATATAAAGGTTTTCAACTAATAATGAGGCGTGCAGGTTTGGGTAAGTAACTGTGTCTCTTTATATGTCGGTATTTTTGAAGCTTATGCTAAGCTAAGTTCTCAAATCAGACACTAGTCACAGTTTGCGACATTAAACAAATATTGGTTGACTAAATCATGCGAAATAGCTAACCACAATGTCTATGTTTGGAGAACCATATGTAGAAATAACGATACGAGACTCGGGCCAAAAAGGCGAGATCTGAGAAAAATATCAGACCTAACGTTTCATAGATCAGGTTGACACATACAATGTTTGTATCAGACGAAGAATAAGTGTCTGTTGTTATTTCTGTGTGGACATATCTAAGCCTAAATTAATATTTATTCCATATTGTTTAAACGCATTTGAAAATGCAAAGAAGCACCACAATTTATTTTAAAAGTCTTTAAAAGGGCTAATTTTAACTCCAAAATAACCTAAATGAATGGCTTTTACACAAATTATTTAGAAAATCTCATATCTTTTCAATATCATCAAAATGTAATAATTTTTATATTGTTCAGTAGTTTCTGGTTCACATATTAGCCTTATTTAAAGTTGAAGTCAGTGTGTCAGGGGATTCACCTAAGTTTTTCCCAGCCAGCCTCTGTAAACTGATTTGCCTTATCCACCTTAGCAAACACATATAAACAGTAAAAATCAATTTATATATGTCAATTACAAATATTTTAAATAAACATCTGTGATCGGATATTGGGTTTACCTAGCCAAATTTAACTGTCTATTGCTGTGTAGGTGAAGGTGGCCCTCCAGGCAATTACGTCGCAAGTGGATACAGTGTGTATGAGGAGGAGAACGAACATCTACAAGAGGGACTGAGAGCTAAAGTAAATGCACTTAAACATGTAAGTGGAATTGAACATACTTGATTTTATATATTTTTGTATTAACCTATATAATTTTGATTATTTTTGTTTTTATGTAGTTTTAGAAAATATATGTGTATTATTTAATTTCTTTATTTATTTAGTTAGTTTTTATTTATAATATTTATTATTATTTTGAATCTTTCATTACATCTATGCAAAACAAAAAAACATACACTACCAGTCAGTGTTTGGATGGTAAAATGTTTATTCTTTAATCTTCTGCTTTCCAAGCCTGCATTTATTCGATCCAAAGTACAGCAAAAACAGTAACATTTTAAAATATTTTTTACTATTTAAAATAACTCTTTTCTATTTTGAATATATTTTAAAATGCAATTCCTGTGCTACGTTTTCAGCATCATTACTCCAGTCTTCAGTGATCTTTCAGAAATCATTCTAATATGCTGATTTTCTATTCAAGAAACATTTTTTATTATTATGAATATTTAAAACAGGTGAGTATTTTTTTTTCCCCCAGGATTCTTTGATGAATAGAAAGATCCAAAGATCAGTATTTATCTGAAACAAAAGCTTCTGTTACATTATATACTATACCATTCAAAAGCTAAAAATGATAGAATTGTATTTTTTTTTATTTAGCGAGGATGCTTTAAATTTAAAGTGATGATATAGACTTTTACATTTCAGATAAATGCTGTTCTTCTGAACTCTATTTTTCAAAGAAACCTGAAAAAATCTACTCAGCTGTTTTTAACATAATAATAAATGTGTTTTGAGCAGCAAATCAGAATATTAGAATGATTTCTGAAGGATCATGTGACTGGAGTAATGATGACAGAAATTCAGCTTGAAATCACAGGAATAAATTACATTTTAAAATATATTCAAATAGAAAACAGTTACTTTAAATAGTACAACTATTTCAAAATTGTACTGTTTTTGCCATACTTTGGATCAAATAAATGCAAGCTTGGTGAGCAGAAGAGACTTCTTAAAAAAAACATAAAATAAAAACTTTTGACTGGTAGGGGATATATTATTATTTTAGTTTTTATTTGTTGTTTTTATTTATTTAGTTTTCTTTAATGTTTGTTTTTTAACACTATATTTTGGACTATAAGTTTTAAAATACAGTTTTTCTCTAGCACTGGCTATTGTTAAACGTGTAGTAATTATGCAAGCGTTCAATCTTAAATAACCTATACTTTTTTTAATCTATTTTAGCTTTCAATTGACATTGGAAATGAAGTCAAGTACCAGAATAAAATGTTGGGAGAAATGGTAAGCAATGGGAAATTCTTCATTATGTGGTCTCTTCATCAAAACGCTGATCTAAATAGCTGTAACAGCTCACATTTGTTTCCCCTGAAGGACACAGACTTCGACTCAACTGGAGGTCTGTTGGGATCCACTATAGGTAGATTGAAGCTCCTCTCCAGGGGAAGCCAAACCAAGGTGTACTGCTACATGCTGCTGTTTGCCCTGTTTGTTTTTATAGTCCTGTATTGGGTGATCAAACTGAGGTGATCGTAAGATGGATGAAACTCTTCAGGACCTTTCTTATGTGCCATGCTCATTTGGGGTAGAGGTAATTGAGGATTCCTCTTTCCACTGGACAAGAAATTGAACCATTGAGTGACAATGTGCAATATGAGACAAAACTCAGTCCTAACCCACCAATATTAGTATCCCTTCAGTGCAGGGATGATGCCAATTGTCTAATACTGGTCACCAAAAAAAAAGATTAACATGCATCTTTCCTTGTTTTATTCAAAAATAAATGACCTTTGTTTAATAGTATTATTCTTTTAGGAGAACTTCAGCACTGTTAATGTGTGCTAGTGTCTCAGATACATATTAAATGCATTTAAGAGAGTTTCACAATCATGTAGTTGGAAACTCAGGTTGTGACAGCTGCCCAGCTGGATGGGGTGTAAACAAAATAACACAGACCTATTTTACTTTCTTTTAATGTGCAAGTCTTCGCAACATCCTGGAAAGAGCTGCCACAAAATTGTGTGAATATAGTGTTCAAAGAGCTAATCTTCAGACTGTGAAACCAGTTTATGTGCAATGCAGATGTATAATAACCGTATCAAAAACCACCCCAGAAGTTACTTCAGAAACATCTTAAGTCATTTTGAAGTTCTTGTTCAATCTCTTCTGCTCTTTATGGTTAACATAATGCATGGTTGATTTCAGTTTTTAGAATCTTATTTGTAAATAAATGTCATTTTTGAGAGAATTATTACATGATTGCCTTCTGTTGTCAAAAGTCCTGTTTTCATATGTTCATATGATTTATGGTTTCAGAAATCTTACAAGCTTCTTTACAATTAATGAAAACTTTATTTTTTCATGCATATTAACAAAGTCTTATACAACTATAATCAAAATGTACATATGTTACATATAACTACATGTAAGATTTTTGAAAACCTTTTTTTCACTGCAAGGTACAAATCAATCAACTTTAAAGTTGTTAATTGCTTTTATAACTATAGTTCATTTTTTGTTATTATTTAGTGTCGGATTTTAAGTGCACTTTGTTTTTCAAACGGAGCTCATATGAGTGATGTCACTTCTTGGGTAGAGTGTCCATGTACTTGCAAATGATTGACAGCATCACCTCATCAGCTCCAGCTCCAATGGACATTAATCTGGAGTCCCTGTTAAGACAAAAAAAAAAAAAGGAGTGTATTTACACTAAGTGGAAGTGCAAATAGCCAGCCTTGTTGGCAAGGGCTATTTACACTAACTCCGCCGACCAGAGTACGTATCCGCCTTTTGTCAAACTCATTCTTCTCTCTTTTCATATCACATTGGAAAGGCATTTATTTTCAATAGAAATGAAGGAAATAATTGAAAAGTTGAAAATAAAGTATCGGGTCGGTGTTGTCTCGCATAGCCATATCTTCAGACTGCCCAAGAAGCTAGAAGAAGCCGGCTGTTTTCTTCTATTACAGGGTTTGGGGCTATGATTGAGACTAGAAGGGCTATATTGTCCCAATAAGGTGGCATCCTTTTAATAATTTTAATAAAAATTATAGCTTACGCTTAATACGTTATTATTGCATGCTGTTTTATAATGTACTACAATACTGAGGTGCACATATCTGCCACTTTTTGTAATAAGTAGTATAAATAGCAGAAAATTATGCTATTTTGGTTTTTTTGATACATTTGTAAAAAAAAAAAAACTAGATATACACTGCCCTCCAAAAGTTTGGAAACACCCCTGTAAAAGAAAAAGACAGGCAAAGTGTGGTTTTGGACGATATCAGCAAAAATCCTTAGCATTATTTGGTGCAAATTCATTAAAGTAACTTAACATTATCATGTCTGTCATGGAATGGCCTTTCCAATCACTCAAATTCAACCCAATTGAGCTACTATGGGAGGAACTGGACCGTGATGTCCGTAAGAAGTGTCCAACCAGTGTGAATCATCTTTGGGCAATCCTTCAGGAGGCTTGGAGTAATATGTCAAGTCAATGTTTGAATAAACTGACAGCTTGGATGCCCAGATTATGCAGAGCTGTAATAGCTGCTAATGGTGGATATTTTGATGAATCAAAATTAAACATTTTTCTATGTATGAACTGTTTATGTAATAAAATATGTTTTCGTAGTTTGTGTATCAGTGCAAAATTATCATGAATTAAAAAGGATTCATACCAATATTGTCCAAAACCCCACTTGTCTAGGGCGTTTCCAAAGTTTTGGAGGGCAGTGTGTATGTATTTGCAACCTTTTATCTGACTTTTGTTTTGCAATTGTTGCAAATTGCTTTTTTTTTCCCTCATAATTGTGATACAAACTCACAAAACTCAAAAAAAAAATTCAGACATTACTTTATATCTCAGTATATCTCTTTATATCTAACTGAGATATAAACTCCCAATTGCAAGTTATAAAATCAGAATTTTATTTAGTGTTTTATTTCCCACAATTGTAAATTTTTTCCTCATAATTGTGTAATACAAACTTCCATTCCTGACTTTTTCTCAGAATTGTGATATAAACTCACAATTGTGAGAAATAAAGTCAGAAATGCAAGATTACATCTCAATTATGACTTTATAACTCGCAATTCTGACTTTTTTCCTGAGAATTGCGTAACAAAAATTATGAAGTCAGAATTGTGAGATATAAACTCAATTGCGAGTTTGTCAATTCATTTATTTCATTAATTTATTTTTCACAATTGTGAGTTTATATCATGCAATTTTGGAAGGAAAAAGTCAGAAATCTCACTATATCTTGCAATTCAGACCTTTTTCTCATAATTGTGATACAAACTCACAATTCAGACTTTTTTCCTCAGAATTGAAATATAAACTCGCAACTGCAAAATATAAAGTCAGAATTGTGACAAACTCGCAAAAGAATTGTGTGTTTGCATTTTGCAATGTTGACTGAGACATAAGTTTTTGTTACAATTTTCAATTTATTTCTCACAATTGTGTGTTTATGTCACACAATTCTGAGAAAAAAAATGTGAATAAGAATTGCAATCTCAGCAACAGAAAAAAGTCAGAATTGTGAGATAAACGTTATTTTATCATTTCACGAGTTCGCACTTACAGATAAATAAACTAAGTAAAGCATAAGCGTATTTGGCGTGCTGTCCGGGAGAGGGCTCCGAGCTCGGTAGTTAATTCCTGAGCCCAGGGCACTCCCCCTGCCCAGGAGAGGGGTCCGAGCTCGGCAATCGGCCCGAACCCAAAGTGCCCCCCCCCCCCGGACTGTAGGTGAGGAGACGGGGTGGTGGAGGGATGCTGAAAACGAGAGATGGTGACGGTAAGGCTGCTTTGAGTATATATAGGGATTCTCTCTTGTGCTAATTGGATAGGGAGTGTGATTGCTGATGATGAATTGGCCATGTTAATTATCTGCGCGTTCTCCTCCCGAAATTTGTTAATAAAACATCACTTAGTGTTGGAAACAGGCTTCCATACCTGACAGATGAGGACTTGGTTTTAACAATACTTTGGGGGCAGCTGTGGCCTAATGGTTAGGGAGTCGGACTTGTGACTGAAAGGTTGCAGTTTCGAGTCCCAGGTCCGGCAGGGATTGTCGGTGGGGTGAGTGATTAATCAGCGCTCTCTCCACCCTCAATACCACGACTGAGACCCTTGAGCAAGGCACCGAACCCCCAAACTGCTCCCCGGGCGCCGCAGCGATAGCAATATGGCTGCCCACTGCTCCGGGTGTATGTTCACGGTGTGTGTGTGTTCACTACTGTGTGTGTGCACTTGGATGGGTTAAATGCAGAGCACAAATTCCGAGTATGGGTCACCATACTTGGCCACACGTCACGTCACTTTAACAATTTTTTAAATCATAAGTTCAATTCACTGCATTCACACTTGATTTCAAATCAACGCAGCTCATTCTGCTCATAGTGAACACATTCAGTCCAAACCTGTTGCTTTTAAATGTCACTAGATGTCACTGCAGTTCAGATGAGAGAAACTGACCTGTAGAACCTGCTGACTAGGACATCACTGGTGAAGCCCATGCCACCCCAGTACTGCAGGCAGCTGTCACCTAGCTCTCGGGCCAGTCGTCCTGCCTTCAGCTTGGCCATGGATGCCAACTTTGTCACATCGTTTCCCTTAATGTACAAAGCTAATGAAAAAAAAAAACCATCATAAAAATTTGAGAGGTATTCATTTTCAGGCATACACGCTGAGGTTCAGCTCCAATTATTAATTTCACAACCTGAGGGAGGAAAAAACGAAAACAGACTGATTTCAAGTCAAGTGTTCCGAACATTTCTAATTTGGAAATTGGCAGCCCTGTAGGCCAGCCGGACCCAAACCCATGAAATTGCATAGCTGCCTTGGCCTATAAAATCATTTCAGAATAATTTAAGAAACGGCCGGTCTCACCTGTGGCGCGATGCAGAAGGGAGCGCAACAGCTCGATTTCTGTCTGCAGCTCAGCCAGCCTGAAGTGAACGACCTGGTGGTGCAAAATGGGCTGATTGAAGATCTTCCTCTGTCTGGTGTAATTAATCGTCTCTTGGACAACTTTCTCCATGGTCGTCAGAACTTGGAAAAACAATATCGAGTCATAGGAAAAATTCCAATGTGTTTTTCAGCAAATTATATGATAGAGGAAATAGTTGTAGGATTTGAATCCTGAAGATATCTAGACAGGAAGGCTGAAATGTTTGCTGATGATGTCAAAAGATCCTCTAGAACATGCCAGACCTTTTTCGTGCTTGCTGTTTAAAGCAAAACACACCAGTTTGACTCACTGATGGGCCTGAGAGGAGTGTGATCTGGCTTTATTATAAACACACAAGCACCACTGACATTAACTGACGTCATGCCCGTGCCAGTGAAGAGCAATGTTTGTGGTACGGTTGGATGTGTGGGAGTTGGAAAGGATTACTTACTATTGGCCACCCCCCAGAGTCGCTCCTCCTGGAATTGTAGCATCTGGTACGTGAAACCCATTCCCTCCTGCCCTATGACATTTTTGCAGGGCACACGGACGTCATCGAAAAACACCTCTGCCGTATCTGACGACCGCATGCCGATTTTATCGATCTTGCGTGCGATATGAACGCCTGCGGATTTACGGTAAAACGTTCAAATGTTTTCTTTGGCTGACGATTGAATTTCCAAAAGTTTTGTGCTTCTGTACCTGGCAGATTCATTGGTAAGCAGATTAGGGATTTGTTCTTGTGGGGAGGGCCATCGCTGGTGTTGGCAAGGAGGCACATCCAGTCTGCCTGAGTGCCATTAGTAGTCCACATCTTTCCTCCATTAATGACAAATTCATCTCCTTTGCGCACAGCTTTAGTCTTGATGCCTGGAGGAAACAGTATTTATTTCTAAATTAGACTCTTTAGAGCAGTGCTTCTCAGCCAGGAGGCAGAGGCCTACTATGAGGTCACTTCAAATGATTGACATTATTATTATAAATATTAGTATTATTAATATACAAAACACTCTTACCTAATCAAAATGCTAAAAAACTGTTTATTTTTTCCCCTTACAGTAACTTGTTTTTATTAAAGAATGAGTTCTTGAAGTTGTAGTACACACTATTATAGTATTTATTAGTATTTTAAATTAGTTTCTATTTTTATTTTTCCAGTTTACATTTTAATTTAAGTGTTTTTTATTTGTTTCTTAGCAAAAATTTCAAAATTTGTTACAAGACCAGTTGAAATCAGCAAAACCGCATTATATATGTTTGGTTCACTTGAATTAAATTTAGTTTTCTAACACAATTTTTTGTACTGTTTATCTACTATTATATTATTTATTAATATTTGAAATTAGCTTATATTTTCCACACAGTAACTATAGTTTTTATTGAAAAACACATTCTTGAAACTTCTTGAAGACTGTTATTTTAGTAATTAGACACTATTATAGTATTTATCAGTATTTTAAATTAGTTTCTATTTTTATTTTCCCCCTTTACATTTTAATTTTAAAAGTTTTAGTAATTTTTTATTAGCAAAAATAAGTAATAAGACCAGTTGACTTGAGAAGCAAAAGTGCATATATTTTGTTATCTTAAATCAAGTTTAGTTTTCTTACACAATTTTTTCGTACTGTTTATATACCATTATAGTATTTATTAATATTTGAAATTAGATTATTTTTTCATTTTTTTCCACACAGTAACTATAGTTTTATTGAAGAATGAGTTCTTAATACTTCTTTAAATGTTGTTTTAGTGTTTATTCACTATAATATTTATTAGTATTTTAAATTAGTTTCTATAATTACATTTTAAGTTTATATTTTAATTTTAAAAGTTTTATTTATTTGTATTTTTTTTGTTGACTAAAGAAGCAAAACTGCGTTAAATATTTTGTTTTCCTAAATTAAGTTGTTCTCTTGCACACTTTTTTCATTAACATAAACTTGACAAATTTGTATTTAAATGCTTAAAAATTGTATTTTAGTATTGTTTATATACTATTATAGCATTTATTAGTATTTGCGATTAGCTTTTATTTTTATATTTTTCAGTTTTTAATTTTTATTTTAGTCTAAATTTGTATTCATTTTTTGCATATATATCTATAGCTTTGATTTTGATTTTGAAGTATTTGTAGTTTTGTTAAATGTTTCCAACTAATTTTAACATTTTATTTTAATTTCATTTCAGCTTAATTTCAGTTACTGACAAATATTTTGAATAATTTTTGTTAACAATAACAACACTGTTTTAGAAATGATGGTTAATTTAACTGTCACCACTTCCAGTTGCTGTTAATAAAAAGTTGAAAACAACCAGCTTTGTCATAATTACAGCAGAAATATTACAGGAAATTGGAGGATTTTTCTGTTGGAAAAAGAAAGGCCCTCAAGCCAAAAGGGTTGAGAACTGCTGCTTTAGATCAAACTTAGCTTTAAATGTAAAATAAAGTAATACAGTACTTTAAATTCACCTCAAAACAACTCATTAAAAAATCTGTGGCTAGTACCAGCTTTGCTTCAAATACAAATTTTAATACATTTATGAAAAACAGATCTGCATCCCCCTGTGTGGTATTCCCATGTAGGCAAGTCTTTTAATCTCCCTGGCCTGAAATGCTTTGATATCTTCATTTGGGAAAGAAATTAATTTTAGATTTGCGTCTGGTGTATGTTTACATCTTATTTAAAACACCCCCATGGCAATATAAAGAGCACATTAGATACATTATCTCCAGCAAAATACTTACTGGCTACATCAGAGCCGGCCCCTGTTTCGCTCACCCCGAGGCAGACCACTATGTCTCCCATTATGGTGGGCTGCAAGAACTCTCTCTTGAGCTCTGCAGAACCAAACCTACAGCAGCACAGAGGTCACAGTCACATCCACACAGTTATTTTTTGATTGAGAGCTCATGAGACAGCAATGAAGACATTTATATTATACTAGGCGCAAATGCAATTTCAGAAACTGTTCCATAGAGCAGAATCACAAAGGACACTAATCAAAATCCCTGGTTTTCTGAATGCAAATAGCCAAAAAGAATATGCACAGAAAAATGAGAGTTTCCACAGAGTGAGCGCAGTGCAGTAATATTCCCTCAGTGACAGTCAGAATATGTCAAATATTAAAAAGAGGAAAAGGAACCATCCTGATGACTACAGTATTTAATTTGTTTTAAAGGGATAGTTCACCCAAAAATGGAAATTGTGCCATCATGTCATTCCAAACCAGCAAAAGCGTCGTTCATCTTCTAAACACAAATTAAAGGGTTACTCCACCCCAATTTTTTATTTTTTTTGTCATTAATCACTTACCCCCATGTCTTTCCAAACCCATAAAAGCCATGTTCGTCTTTGGAACACAATTTAAGATATTTTGGATGAAAACCGTGAGCTTTGTGGCTGTCAAAGCCCAGGAAAGTATGAAAGACGTCTTCAAAATAGTCCATCTGCCATCAGTGGTTCAACCATAATTTTACAAAGCTACGAGAATACTTTTAGTATGCAAATAACTAAAAAATAACAACTTTATTCAACACTTTGTGTCCTCTGTGTCATAGTAGCACCATTTTGGAGAGTATCCCCGGAACGCACACAGCGTACGCTGTTCTCTGTCAGCTGCGTCACACAGATACTCTGTTTTCGTTCGAATCAAAGCGTAAATAAACGTCCAGTGGATACTTTCCAAAATGGCGCTATGGTGACTTAGAGGAGACAAATTGTTTAATAAAGTCATTATTTTGTTTTCTTTGCGTACAAAAAGTATTCTGGTAGTTTCGTAAAATTATGGTTGAACCACTGATGGCAGATGGACTATTTTGACGACGTCTTTTATACTTTTCTGGGCCTTGACAGTGTTATTTACTTGGGACAGCCACAAAGCTCCCAGTTTTCATCAAACATCAAAACATCTTAAATTGTGTTCCGAAGACGAACAAAGCTTTTACGGGTTTGTAATGACATGGGGGTAAATAATTAATGACGTAATGTTGGTTTGGAGTAACCCTTTAAGATATTTTTGATGAAAATCCGAGAGCTTTCTAACTCTCCATAGACAGCAAAGGTCCTTCCATGGTCAAGGTATATAGTGAGGCGTCGTTACAATAGTCCATGTGACATCAGTGGTTTAACCTTTTTTTTTCTGAAGCTACGAGAATACTTTTTGTGCGCAAAGAAAACAAATATAACAAATTTATTTAGCCATTTCTTCTCTCCCGTGCTGATACAGAACATGCATGTTCAGATTTAGATATCTTAACTTGTGTTCTAAAGATGGACAAAGGTCTTACAGGTTTAGAACGACATGAGGGTGAGTAATTAATGACAGAATTGTCATTTTTGGGTGAACTATCCCTTTAAGAGCCTATCAACACATGATGAAGAAACACCACATTTAGAGCAGTGTTGCCAAGTCCACGGTTTTCCCACAGAATTGGGCAACTTTTTTTTACATCCGCGGGTTGAAGCGACCCTAGTAACATAATATTTAGTCCCTGGAATGCTAATTTTACCAGGGGAACCCTGCTAAAAAAACTTGTATTTTACCTCCCGGAACACGATTTTTAATTTTAATTTTTAAAGTAGCAATTGGGCGGGTTTTGTTGTGAAAAAATGGCAACCATGAAACAGCTTCTGTGTACGACAGTTTGCGCAAACTGGATTAAAGTGATTATAACATTTTAAATATGGATATTTGAACACATTGATTCTCTACATGAGGCCTTTATTCACACCCCGGAGCCGTGTAAGATGGATGCACTTTTTTGGACTTGTTTTGGACTTTTTGTTTGGACTAATTTTCATTTTTGGGTGAACTAACCCTTTAAGAACTTAAGTTTTGCTGTGTATCTTTTATTAACTGCGTCTTTCAAATTGAGACAAAAATATTGTGACAAATTGCATTGCAAGTCCAACTGATGAAGAAACCAGAGAGACTGGCTGTTTGGAATAGCTTAATTAAATACTTAATTACTACTTTTACATTTTCTCCAGTATACTGTATGTACTGTATATAATGTGCACAATGCAAATTAATTATATGCAAAGAAGGCCACATATAATAGTCCCTTAAAGGGAGGGACTAATGGTATTTCATGCATTCTGATTTATTTACACCTTTAAAGAGTTGGATTCTCATGTAAAACATGGCCAAAGTTTTTGTGCCAAATATACTACTTCCAGGTTTGTAATAGTTTCAGAACGTTTGTTTTGAGCATGGGTCTTCATGACGCCATGAAGGGCGGAATTTCCTGTATGGCCACCTCTCCCTGAAGAACGTGCATGTGCTCACAGCAATTAGAGCAAGAGCGGGCCCATCAACATGCTTTATTTGGGTAATGGAAGTCACTGGCAGTGGTGCACAGGACATTCTTGATAAGAGAGAACTGTATTTTTGGATGTGAGGGAAAGATAACCTGGTTAAGCTTTCCAAAGAACCCAGCATTACGTGAACAGTGAATGCAGTTTGTTTTTCTGGGCAGCAACAGAGTTTGGCAAGTGTGTTTGGTTGTTCTCGTCATTTCTGTGACAAATGTTTTACAAACAAGACCCACAAGACTGGGTTTCCACATTGAGATACTGAAATGATGGAATAGTCCCAGTGATATAAGATCCTAAGTCATGAGTCAGAAAAACAGAGTAAATAAAACTGCATCAAATGGTGTTCCGGAGAGAATGCTGTATCTTTCATTGTATAAATCGGATCAAACCAAAGACTCTGCGGATATATGCAGAATGCAATACTACTCTAGAGATACTCAAGATAAACATGAGATTGGTCGAAACTGTGTGTGTTATGTCCCATTTAATTTTATACAACTGAGGTCAAAAGTTTACACCCCCCTTTTCAGAATCTGCAAAATGTTAAATATTTTACCAAAATAAGAGGGATCATACAAAATGCATGTTATTGTTTATTTAGTACCGACCTAAATAAGGTATTTCACATTAAAGATGTTTACATATTGTTCACAAGAGAAAATAATAGTTAAATTTATAAAAATTACCCTGTTTAAAAGTTTACATCCCCTTGATTCTTAATACTGTGTTGTTCCCTGAATGATCCACAGCTGTGCTTTTTTTGTTCTTCAGAAAAATCCTTCAAGGTACCACAAATTCTTTGGTTTTCCAGCATTTTTGTGTATTTGAACCCTTTCCAGCAATGACTGTATGATTTTGAGATCCATATTTTGAGATCCACGGCTGCCCCAATGGTTAGGGAGTCTGACTTGTAACCAAGAGGTTGCGAGTTCGAGTCCCAGGTCCGGCAGGGATTGACGGTGGGGGGAGTGAATATCCAGCGCTCTCTCCATCGTCAATACCACGACTGAGGTGAGACCCTTGAGCAAGGCACCGAACCCCCAACTGCTCCCCGGGCGCCGCAGCAATGCAATGGCTGCCCACTGCTCCGGGTGTATGTTCACGGTGTGTGTGTGTGTGTGTTCACTACTGTGTGTGTGCACTTGGATGGGTTAAATGCAGAGCACAAATTCCTAGTATGGGTCACCATACTTGGCCTCACGTCTCGTCACTTTTATTTTCACACTGAGGACAACTGAGGGACTCATATGCAACTATTACAGATGGTTTAAATGCTTGCCGATGCTCCAAAAAGAAAAAACATGCATTTAGAAAACTTTTGAACAGAATGGAGATGTGTAAATTTTTCTTTTTGCAGATTCTGAAAGGGGGATGTAAACGTTTGACCTCAACTTTAAAGTTACAGGAATATTTTTTGTGCACACAGAAAACAAAAACAACAACTTTATTTAACAATTTATTCTTTTCCGTGTCAGTCTTTGCCGCACGTTCACAAGAGTACCTTAACATATGCGCGTGGTTCCACTGATGCAAAAGTCGACGTTCTGACGTAGAACGTTCATCTCTCTTAGTTCGTGTTTAGAAGACGAGCAAAAGGTCTTTCAAGTTTGAAACAACATGAGGGTGAGTAATGAATGACAGATTTCCAATTTTGGGCGAATTATCCCTTTAAAGGTTAAGAATACTTGCAGGAGAAATACCTCGCCAATGCAGGTGTAGCCATGTCACTCTGCACGCCGATGGCCATGGGAATTCCTCCACAGTTGATGTTCCCCAGTTCTTCTGCAACAGCCAGACTATAGCTGAAGTCTAACCCCAGACCTCCATACTCTGCAGCCAGTGGAAAAAAATGGTTAGAGATGGGTGCTTTATCTCCTCAGTTTGTTTTTGAGCATGTAAACTTTTGAAATGAATGATTCATACAAATATATCATTCTGATCACAAAGCAGGTGTAATTAAGACTATCAGGTCTCCTTGTTCTTGGACTGCATTGAGGTGAACTTGCTTACTTCAGTACTGAAGACAAATACGAATCATATAAGAGTCATCAACATATTTTTGCCATGCCGTAATCTAAAACTTGCCATGCCCTTTTCACACCCTTGTGGTCCATTTAGTCATTACTATAACATACTGCAATGTCTTGCGCAAACGTGGTATAAGCTATCACATTTGTCCATAATAAAAGCAATACTGTTTCCCACGACACTTTCCTTGTCATGCATTTATTCATGTCATTTCATGTTCCATTTCATTTAGCATTTTCCTTCAGGAAACAAATATTACAACATTACGGAAATGATTCTATTCTGTGGAAGCAATAAGGGCAACAATAATGCTGAATAGCAAGTCCTTTAGTGACTGTGGTGAACCCTACACTTATTTTCCCCAGAACTACAAGCTATTGTATTCTGTCATCAGGTGCCACAATGGTTGTGGACAACATTTGGTGTAGCAAAATAAGGAAAAGAGAAGCCAGAGAGCAGAGGAAACAGATACAGCTGCACAGGAACAGCTGGAGTCCAACAATTCAGTATCCAAATATGAGATGCATCTAAATGGAAATTTTGTTTATCCTGACATAAACTAGCTTAACTAACGTTAAGTTACGTAAGGAGTCTTGGACAACAACATTTAAGGAGGACAATTATGGAGAAGGAACTGATTGTTACATAAAACACTGTGATAGATTTCCACATTACAATGCAAATATTGTGTAATATGCTTTGTGTATAGTGTAAAATACTAGGATATACAGTTGGAACAAAATTCAAAAAGGATGTTTAATGTCATATGTCAACAAAAAGATTCGAGCTTTACGAAGGACAGCTATTGGAAGGTGGTCAAAATTTCCATTCGCTGTGTGTGTGTAAACATAAACGATTTATTTATTTCTTTGGTGGACAGTGATTCTTGTTTGGTGGCGTAAACTTGCGTACACTGAATCACCGCATAGATGTGAAATGAGAGATATTTCGAGAGAAATATAGTCATGTACCCTCACATATTTGGGGAGTAAATGTCAAAACACTGGGCAGTTCGGATAAGAATGGAGTCTTAGTGCCTTATCTGAGGTTTCCAGGGTTGGAAAAACAGACAATCTGGATTTACGCCAGTATTCTGTAAAATGGATTTGTTTCAGCCAGGTTCTGAAAGCAGCGATTCCACAAAGAAGAAGTTGTTATGGGAACTAGCAAAACTCTAAAACTAAGACTCAAAATACTTTAAATCAATGCAAACCTAAGACCATGTTGCATGTCGAAGGCTCATGATGATATTCATATCGGAGACTGGAGCGAGTTTTCACAAGAGCTGTTTCTCACTAACAGGTTTCGTTAACATAAGTTAAATTACACAAATGTTTTGGGAATTCTGTCTTCCAAACTAAAATGGCAATTCCATATTTCTGCTGTACAGTAGCCAGAATTATGAGTTTATATCACACAATTCTGACTTCATTGAGAGTTTAGATCTCACAATTCTGACTTTATAACTTGCAATTGCAAGTTTATATTATGCAATTTGGACTAAATTTCTCAGAATTAGTTTATAAGTTTATAGTTTATAGTGATATAAAATTGCGAGTTTATATGATATAAAATTGCGAGTTTTTGAGAAAAAAAGTCTTGAATTGCTAGATGTAAACTCAACTGCAAGTCAAAATTGTGAGATAAAAGTCGCAATTACCTTTTTTTCCCTTTTTATTCAGTGGTGGAAACAGGCTTCCATATAAAACCACTAAATCCTAATGGAATATGTCCCAAAACACACCACAGGAAATCATTTTTAATGGCCCTAATGGTTAATAGTTGAGGGTTTGTAATGGTTGTAATGGTATTTGTACTGAAAACCATTTGTTGTTCTTTTTCAGCAGGGAAGTAAACAAAGTAAAGTAAATCTTTCTTAAACATCAAGTTAGGGCAAGTGATTGAAATCACAAACATACTGTATTACTTACCCAAATAAAGAGACAACAAAACACACTACAGGAAAAAAAAATCTATGTTTTAAGGGTTATTAGTTGATGGTTTGTAATGCTAATTGTACTGAAAATAATTAGAATTTCTGTGATAGTTTCTATTGCTTTTTTCAGTAGGTAAGAAAACAAGCAAACACAACTGAAGCAGACTTAAACATATGTAGACATAATTTAACTATAACAAAGGTAAATTCAAACCTAAAAGTTGAAACATTCTCAGGAACAAGGAGATTTTTCATAAATATTAAGTTAGGGGAAGTGAAAGGGGAAGTTAAACCATAACTCATGAATGTACTGAATTATTTACAATACTGCTTGCCCAACATAATGGTTTGTTATTTTTGTACATTACCATTTACCTTTTGCTGTTTCATGAATTGTGTTTCATAACTGTTTCATAACTGTTTTATGCTTTAAATTTTGCATGTAATAGGTAGATTAAATCCAAGTTATATTGGCACAATCACAAGCACTGCTGATATTTAATGTACATTCACTGAACTGTATACTTTAAACTACAAATTCCATAACCATGAAAGTGTTTAAAAACCTTTTTTGGAGCCAAGATTTTCAAGTATGCTTTTAGAAAAACACTTCCATTTGACTAAATTGGTGCTGGGTTCTATGAATGTATAACTATATAACTTCTGACATTCTATAATGGTGGATTCTGAATATAAAAATAGCTACAAACTCCCCCAAATCTCAAGAGTGCGCGCACAGACGAGAGATGAAAAATAGAGCTCGTACAAGAAAAAGCTCCACTTCAGCCCAGCAGCCAAGTCACAATTCCCCTGGATAGATTTTACGTTATTGTTTAGAGACTTGCTGGTGTATCTGTGCTGCACATACCAAAAGAGGCGAGGCAACGCTCCGAGTGCTAATCTTCTGTCTAAGAAGATGCTGTAAATCCAGCCTGCTAATGCAGAAGTGTCACAGTGTCAGCACTTCTTAATGCAAGTGCTGCTCTCCTCTGACCTACAGATTTATGAAGCTGCTTTCCCCAGAGCCTCCAGCCACCTAACAATTATACTGCATTGTATTACTTACATTTAATTACTAAAACTGTAGCTATATCACATAATAACAATTATGAGGATATTATCTGCATGTTATTTAAAAATGAGGCTCAACAGTCATTGATTGTTTGCAGAAGTTTTTACAATCCTACATTTAGATAGCATATTTGTTGATATCTTGATCACAAACATATCAAGACAATTTGTTGCACATTAATGATATGTATAGAAGAGTGTTCACAGGAGAGAGCCCATAGGCTTTTAATTTGCACAGGTACCAGTATTTCATTTTGGTTTTTCTTTATTCTTCTTGTGCATTGGGGTTTTATAGCAATGCCTTGAACCGTATGGTAAAAAGTCGTATACTGACATTTTGATATGTGTAAAGCCACAAATCCATTTTGTGCTACAAGGTGTTTTTCACCGTTCTCATAATTGCTTCTTGGAGCCACGTTGTTATGTTCTTATGAATCCATCTGTGCTCACATAAAAACTATGATTTTTTTTAAGGGCAGCCTACAATCTTCTTTTTCTCTACTTTTCTGAAGGAGGATACTTAAAACTGTAATTCTGCCAATACTAGAAAATCTAAATGTTCCAGTTTGTGCTTTAAATACATATTTTCCTGTGATAGAGCAATATTTCTTCACAAATATTTTTTTCAAATAAGGGGTAACATCAAGTTTTCCTTGATCTTGTGTGATAAAATGGAACAAATAGAGTTCACAGTCCTAAAAGAAAATCTACTTTAAGCTGCACAAACAGCTTGTGCTGAAATTGTGTTCTGACATCAAAAATCTGAAACATATGAACCTATTTAGAAACAGGAATACAGGGCGGGACAATAGCGTTTTGTTTATTTCACAGCCGTTGAGCTTGGTAAAGCCGCATTTGACAGTGCATGATAGCCACAATCTCATCCATATCACTATAAAATATACAGTATCTCACAGAAGTGAGTAAACCCCTCACATTTTTGTAAACATTTTTTTTTATCTATTCATGTGACAACACTGAAGAAATGACACTTTGCCACAATGTAAAGTAGTGAGTGTACAGCTTGTATAACAGTGTAAATTTGCTGTCCACTCAAAATAACTCAACACACAAGTCCACAAAAGTAAGTACACCCCTAAGTGAAAATGCCTGCATTGGACCCAAAGTGTCAACATTTTGTGTGGCCACCATTATTTTCCAGCACTGCCTTAACCCTCTCGGGCATGGAGTTCACCAGAGCTTCACTGGTTGCCACTGGGGTCCTCTTCCACTCCTCGATGACGACATTACAGAGCTGGTGGATGTTAGAGAGCTTGCGCTCCTCCACCTTCCGTTTAAGGATGCCTCACAGATGCTCAATAGGGTTTAGGTCTGGAGACATGCTTGGCCAGTCCATCACCTTTACCCTCAGCTTCTTTAGCAAGGCAGTGGTTTTCTTGGATGTGTGTTTGGGGTCGTTATCATGTTGGAATACTGCCCTGCGGCCAGTCTCCGAAGGGAAGGGATCATGCTCTGCTTCAGTATGTCACAGTACATGTTGGCATTCATGGTTCCCTCAATGAACTGTAGCTCCCCAGTGCCGGCAGCACTCATGCAGCCCCAGACCATGACGCTCCCACCACCATGCTTAACTGTAGGCAAGACACACTTGTCTTTGTACTCCCCACCTGGTTGCCGCCACACACACTGACACCATCTGAACCAATTTAGATGTTTATCTTGGTCTCATCAGACCACAGGACGTTCCAGTAATCCATGTCTTTGTGCTTGTCTTCAGCAAACTGTTTGCGGGCTTTCTTGTGCATAATTTTTAAAAGAGGCTTCCTTTTAGGACGTCAACCATGAAGGGCAATTTAATGCAATGTGCAGCGTATGGTTTAAGCACTGACAGGCTGACCCCCCACCCCGTGTACTCAGCCTTTTTTGGTCGACCATGGCAAAGCCTGTTCTGAGTGGAACCTGTCCCGTTAAACCACTTGGCCACCGTGCTGCAGCTCTTGGCAATCTTCTTATAGCCTAATCCATCTTCATGTAGAGCAACAATTCTTTTTTTCAGATCCCCAGAGAGTTCTTTGCCATGAAATGCCATGTTGAACTTCCAGCGACCAGTATGAGAGAGTGAGAACGGTAATACCAAATTTAACTCACCTGCTCGCCATTCACACCTGAGACCTTGTAAAACCAACGAGTCACATGACACAGAGGAGAGAAAAAAGGCTAAACTGGGCTCAATTGAGATATTTTCACTTAGGGGTGTACTCACTTTTGTGGCCAGCGGTTTAGACAACTAGCTGTGTGTTGAGTTATTTTGAAGGGACAGCAAATTTACACTGTTATATAAGCTGTTCACACACTACTTTACATTGTAGCAAAGTGTCATTTCTTCAGTGTTTTCACATAAAAAGATATAATAAAACATTTACAAAAATGTGTGGGGTGTACTCACTACTGTGAGATACTGTAGCATTCTGTGAAGAATTAAAATGGGTCCGATACGTCTTGTGGTCTGCGGCGACTCGCGCATATGATCCGGTCTGTGTTATCATGTCTCTGGACTGGATCAGACTGTACATGCGCTGCGGCAGTTCACATGACACAGTGCCCCAATGGAAAGCATATTTACACTGTCTGAATCGTTTCCTATTTAAAGAAAATACTAATCCTGTGAACAAGTGACCGATTTCAGCCGCAGCTTTAGCATCTATTTATAGTGTAGGGGGCGGAATGCTTCAGATTCAGACAGCATTTGATTGGACAAAGTTTGATGAGAAGCTGAAGTGCAGGGTGATGTCATCAAAAATCAATGATCCATTTTGGTGGAAATTTAGAGACTGTAAGTTTTGCTTATATCTTCAAAATGCGAATGTTGTCATTGTTTTGGAGCGCACTAGCTTAAAGCTAACATATTCATAATAAAAGCCAAAAAATGTAATTTCATGGAGACTTTTTGGTAAATCGGCAAACGTCTACTTACCCACAGGTTTATTGACTCCTAGAAATCCTGCATTGCCCAGAATTTTGAAGATCTTATGAGCAGGAAATTGCCCTTCTTCCTCCCATTTGTCTACATAAGGGTTGATCTCTTGATCAATGATCTGTAACACAAACATAGATAAGAATGCTTTATCCGTGTAATGTAATCAAATCTAAAAAAAAAAAACCCTGACATGAATACGATCTGATATATAGAATCCAGAAAAAGTATTACATTAACACTTTGTTGCAATTAAACATGACGCAGAACTTCATGGGAAAAAGCTGAACACACAATATGTAAGAAACTGGATAACAGTCTGTTTACACCCTTACTATGGATTCAGACTAAAGTTAAAGTAATCCATCACAAAAAAATGTCATCTGTCATTCCTAAAATCAGCAATGAATCACAAAAGCTTTTCCGTGTAATTAAATAGCAACAAGTAATTCAGTCTTTCTCTTCAGTTTCTGAAAGACATGTGGCCTAGCAATTAGCTCACATGTGCAACGACAATTTGAATCTGGTTCGCGTCATTTACTAATCCATACACTCCCTTTTACTCATCACTTCCTGCCGTCTCTATATTAAACTAACAAAAGGCCAAATATAATACAAAGTCTATATAGTGTTTAATAGCTCTACAATAGGTTGCTTCCTTGAAAGCGGGACTAGACACTCAACATCCTTCTGAGTCACTTCAAGACGCCTGCATGCTGTAATAACATAACCATTGTGAAATATACTGAGCATCTGCAGCAATACTCCATGCACATTTGAACCATACAATCACTGCCAAAAAACATTCCTGACAGAGGACTGACATTTCCCAAAAAAGCGCACCATAAAAATGTGCATATAAAAAATTATAACTCTGCAATATATCTAATGTACTTTTGAGAGGAACAGACTGAAATTTAAGTTGCTATTAATAATAGCCAACAATACATTATATGGGTTAAAATTATTGTGTTTTTTAATGCCAAAAAGTAAAGATCATGTTTAATGAGTATATTTTGTAAATGTTCTACTGTAAATATATCAAAATGTAATTTTTGATTAGTATGCATTGCTAAGAACTTTATTTGGACAACTTTAAAGACGATTTTCTCAATAATTTAATTCAGATTTGCAAATAGTTGCATCTCGGCCAAATATTGTCCTATCCTAACAAACCATACATCAGTGGAAAGCTTATTTATTCAGATGATGTATAAATGCCAATAAAAAAATGGACCCTTATGACTGGTTTTGTGGTCCAGGGTCACATTTTTGTTTTCTTTGCGCACAAAGGTATTCTTGAAGCTTCATAACATTACTGTTCTTACAACTTTCTGAGCCTTGAAAGTTACTGTTGTGTTGCTGTCTATTCAGGGTCAGAAAGCTCTTTTTATTTAATCAAAAATATCTTGATTTGTGTTCTGAAAATGAATAAAGGTCTTTCAAGGTTTGGAACGACATGAGTGAACTGTCCCATTAATAACTTATTTTATGTCCCATAGAAACTGACACATCAGCCAGACATAAGGGTGAGTATTTTGGGCTAAACTATTAAGCTTATAACAGATGGAGCAGAAGTCTCTAAAACAAATGCAATTAAAAGTCAACAGACCTTGTATTACCCATTGTACTGTTTTAGTGTCTGATCACAAGAACACTATAATGTTGCAAATGGGGGAGTCAAAGGAAAGTAAAGGCAATTCATTAAAATCTACTTACACAAATGAAGCGGAAAAGGAATGAAATTCTTTTTCCAATAATGCATTATGCGAGCATTAAAAGCAAGTTGATGAGACAATAATTTTAATTAAATTAAGGCTGTTAACTTTTTCCAGCTGTGGAAATGTCTCCTCTTAAGCTAATATGTTATGCTTACTACGTTTAATGGGTACAGGCTGAGATAAAAACATGTTTCGGTATGAGCTGTGAAAAGTTAGAAAAATACTGCAGAGGGATGAGCACCACATTTCCCCAAAAACATGCAGACATGCTGCTTCACTGGCCAAGAAAAACGTCCTGACTCAAAAGCAGTATAGGCGTTTCAAATTGAAAGGAAGCCAAGGGTCAACAGCACGCTAACAAACTCAGCGTGAACTAGTTTAAATTTCTTCAGGAGAAGAAATTGGCAGGTAAAACTGTCAGAGAGCAAATAACGGAAGCGTCTTATTTAGTGTAGGTTTACTGGATAATACGGTCAGAAAGGAAGGGTGGTCCACCCTGTTTGAACCTACAGTACAAGGCTGGTGATACATTCCACAATCCTCCTGCCGGTTCGAAATGAGAATTGTTTGGTGGAGTCCAGGACTCTGACTGATGGTTTGTCAACACCTTCTGCACCCAGAAGACATGACCATTATACTAAACTGAATAACAGTAGGTGATGTTTCCTGGAAGTTGTAACCCTATTTGTGCATGAAACGTTTTGATTTTTAAATCATACTCCCTTTATTTCAATCTGAACATGATGTGACCTAAGCATTACCTAAGAGTAATGCCGTGTGAAGAATTTCTTGAGTCATGAGATGACCTTGAGAAGAAGTGCATTTTATTGTGAAATACCTTTTGTATGAGTAAAAGCTGAAAAATAACACCAAGCTTGCAAATATTAAGCACTGTTAAATTTCACACCAGCCCTTCCTTTCATTTAGATGCATAAGTCAAGGACTTTCTACCTTGTTTTCAATGTTTCACTGTCTCTGGTGAGTTCTTTTAATAAACTCCGTCCCTGAGCTTTACGCTACGGCATTGTTTTTATTATCCGTTGCTTTTTCTGTTCTCCGCTTATATCCTTTCTCAAGCTAGCCTATTCTGATACACTTGAAGCTACTGGGAATAGGAGAAAGCAACTTCCTTCCCAAGCCCTGTAACCCTTTATAGTCTATACAGCTGATATAAAAGTATAATCATAACGGCTTTCAATTATTGAAATCGTATTAATTCAAATATTATTCATGTTAAAACATTTATCACAAGCCTCAGAGAAAGTAATAATAGTAAATTAAATGTGTTTTTTTTAACAATAGAGTGTTTTCACGACGCAGCCATACTGCGTATGCATACATAACTTGCATATTTAGCTGATTATTGCGGTTAAAATGGTCAATTACTGTAATTTCTTGGCCTGTACTCATCGTCGGACCAGAAAAAAAAAATTTAGACTGCCAAAAGTAAGGACTAAAAGTCATCTGTGGTTGGCCAAACTGAACAAGGCTTTCCAGAGCAAGAATCTCAACAACATTTGTGTTTGTTCTTAATTTCTGGTCAGGTAGGTGAAATATTAGGGTAATATCTTAATTACTATAGTGCTCATACGTATCGTTGCCACCTAAAATTTACATGTCAAAATATTGTTCCTTTTCTAAGTCCTTCTCTATATGATTTAGCCGCTTCCACGCATTTTTCCATGGTTTAGACGGCATAAATTAGCAGAACAAAGTATTCAGTAGTACATTAACCGTGCAATCTGTGCTGTTGTTTACATCAGAGTACTGCTAATATGGCCATATAACAGAGTAACTGACTGTCATAAAAAAATACAACTTATACATAGATGAATTGATTTTTTTGTTCGTTTTTTTTTTTTTAGAGAAAATGCTATGTAAATAAAATGAAAAAAAAAAAAAAACTTTTGTATGTTTGATATAGAAGCGAAGTTTATTTTTTAATAACTTTTAGTCTGAATTAGACAGAAGGCCATCATCAACTTGAGAGTCACGTGACATTCGGAGCTTCCTGGAAGTATCAAAACAAAGCGGTTAATCTTGAAAATAACTTTATATTAAACAAATCATTCTATAAAATGTCCGACACTGACAATAAAACTTTAGGCAGTTCATTTAATTCACACAGCTGCAACTAGCTGTGCAAGCTAACTTACGCAGTTAATGACCTTTTACCTACATTGACTACCTGAAAAAAGATTCGACCTGCACATTTATTTGAGTGTGATAATGAGATAGCAAGAACCTTTATCAATATTTATCTCGACAGAGAATTATACATTTATAAAAAACACAATACAACAGCACGCGATCATATCTACCTTTCTCAAAGACGCCTTTAATGCAAAATGTTCCTCTGTGTAGAGAACATGATCAGTATTTTCAGTAGAAACGGATGCTTTCGGATTGGAGGACGCTTTTTCTGACAAGTGCCGTTTGTTGCAGACAACGGTTTTGTGTAAATTGCGATTCAAAGCCAAACTGAATCTCAAGAGCTTCGCTTGCAGTGCCATTCTTACAAACTGAAGTCAAAAGTGTTGACCTGCGCATGCGCACTTGGCGCTTCACATAGAACTCGAATACAGTATGCTGTCAGCGCTTTATCAAGGTAACTGTAGTTAACGTATTTATAGTAATGCTGTAAAACTGAATGAAACAAGATCCATATATACTAAATGTGACCCTGGACAACAAAACTTTCTCAATTTAAATGTTTTTTTTCCCTACATTTCTCAGATCTAGATTTTCAAATAGTTGTATCTCAGCCAAATATTGTCCTACTCTAACAAACCATACATCAACGAGAAGCTTATTTATGATGTATAAATCTTAATTTACCTTTATGACTGGTTTTGTGGTCCAGGGTCACTAATATATTTATTAACTGTGGCCTACCATAGCATAGCCTAGTAGCTACATTTTGTCATTAACAAGAAAGTGTGTTCAGATATTATGTCAGACTCCTTTAACACTTGATGGATAGTTTTCTGTAAAATACAGTTTACTCTAAAATACTGTAAATTTAAACCAAACCTATTATGGCTCTTGGGGTACAAAAATTTCACTCAGAAACTGTAGTGGCCCTTTGCCAAGTAATTATATTTTATTGAATAGCTAAAACATTCCACAGATTAAGCCTTGATTTATCATGTGAATTACAATCTCAAACATTTCACTTTCACCCTGTTTTGTCACACAGATGTTACCCTTTGGCTGGCCGCCCAAGGAAGAAATATATGTATTAGTCCATCAAGCAAGTCTCTGGTGATCAGTGCACAATGGTAGTCTGGTTTATTACAGCACTTCAAAGAGGAATACACAATATATCAGGGTCCAGATCCTGGGGACTCATTTACAAGGGAGAAAAAGCCATTTAGAGTTAATCGAACATCTATCCATGTTTGTGATTGTCCTTTTTTTGGATAGCACAGTGAATTCCAGCTATGAATACATTTTAGCAGGTGTCCATTGAAGACTAAACTGCAAAAGTTGAGGGTTTCTCTGTCCACATTAGCAAATAACACATCCTCCTTTCTCCTTGAATGGGTTCTTCTCCTCTGGAATGCCTTTGACCAAAGGATCCTCATCTGCTCCGCTCTGAATATACTCTGAAATCTCTTCACAGCATTTGGACACCTAATGAAAAATCCCTGACATTGTGATAATCAAACAATAAAGAGAATACCAGCATATCAACAATGATTTAAACGCTTACCTGTGCTCTTTCAAGCTTCACCTCAAGTTTGAGCTGGGTTACTTCCATTTTAGCCTTATCCAGGTCTGTCAGATCTTCTACATTTATGACCGGCATTGTCTGAGAAATCAAATCAAATGATCACATCACATGTGGTAGGGAATTTAAGTTTGAGTTATTTCATTTTGCAATATATTGTTGATGATCAGACTTACTGCCGCTTATGATGAGGTCTCCTCCACCTGTGAAAATGGACAGAGATTCTGCACCTCTCTCTCAATCCGGTTTATAAAGTAATCTGCATAAACATCGCAATCTCTTAATCTCATTAAAACAAGCACTCTTATTTTATCTTTCCATAGCCTTCTTCAAATTTCTGCTTAGCTGTTCTTGTGAACAACCACACATTCAATAAAGTAAATATGGATTTACATAACATATTAAATGTATCCCAGACATAATAAAATTGAACATAATGAATTGGTTTTCTCCTGATGACCCTTGGATTGCAATGTAGGTCAAGGGGACATAGAAAGTATTACAGGGTAATCCATGTTTACCCCTGACCTGTCACATTAGATAATGTATCATCCAAGATATGACAAATGTTTTCTCTCAAAAAATGGTTTTCATATTTGTTCTTCCTGGTCACTTTTGGGAAAATGCAATTTTCATAACATCATCATTTTATTGTATCATTATATAAGCACCAAACTTATATTTTAAACTATTCTATTCTAGAATAACCTTAAAGGATTAGTTCTCTTCCAGAATAAAAAAATCCTGATAATTTACTCATCGCTATGTCATCCAAGATGAAATTAATGTTTTTGAGGAAAACTGCCAGGATTTTCCTCTGTGTGGTGGACTTCAGTGGTGGTCAATGGGTTTAAGGTCCAAATTTCAGTTTCAATGCAGCTTCAAAGGGCTCTACATGATCCCATCCAAGGAATAATGGTCTTATTGAGCAAAACAATCTGTCATTTAAAAAAAAAAAAGAAAACTGATATACTTTTTAACCACAAATGCTCGTCTTGCACTACGCATTACGTAATCATGTACGTGTGACGTCGGCAGAAGTACCAACGCAGTGTTTACAAAGCGAACGTGCAAAGAAAGTCAAACACCCTACACAAAAAATGTTTAAGAGTTTAAGTTAGAGGAGAAAATAAGATGCCGTTTTTCGCATTACCCTACGTTTTAGAACCGAAGCACACACACAAAGAACTAACCGCACATGACTTTTCTAACGCAATGCATGAAGACAGCTAGTTCAAGATGAGCATTTGTGGTTAAAAAATATATATATATATATATTTTTTTTTTAGAAAATGATAGATCGTTTTGCTAGATAAGATCCCTATTCCTCGCCTGGGATTGTGTAGAGCCATTTGAAGCTGCATTGAAACTGCAATTTGGACCTTCAACTTGTTGATACCATTGAAGTCCACTATATGGAGAAAAATCCTGGAATATTTTCCTCAAAAACCTTAATTTTTTTTCGTCTGAAGAAAGAAATTAACATCTTGGATGACACAGGAGATTATTATAGGAGTAAATTATTAGGATTTATTTTATCCCGGAAATGAACTAATCATTTTATAATAATAAAAAAATGTTATTTGTCATTTTTGTTTACTATTGTTATATAATAATAAATTATATTGTTTCACACACACACACACACACACACACACACACACACACACACACACACACACACACACACACACATTATAATGTTACACTGCAATTGTTTTACCAAATAACATTATATATATAAAAAACTATTTATAAGCAATTTTTAGAAACCGCTAATACATTTCAAAAATACAAAGAAAGGTAACACCGTTAATATATATATTTTTGAATTTTAAAGTAAGCTAGAAACAGTTTTTACAATATAATAATATATTTACAGATGATTTATTATTATTATTATTATTAATATTGTTAAAATATAATGGTTATTATAACTTACAGTAGTAGTAAGGTTGGCATTGATATAATTCTAAGGTCATGAAATATGAAGTCATTATTTATTTCCTACGTTGGGAATAGACGCAGATATCTGTAGTACTCTGTGTAATTGTCATGGAAATGACTAAGTATAGCCCGCCCTTCCAATTCCACCCCTGACAAATTCTCCATTTATAAGGCAACGATGGTAAGAAGTCAAGTTAGTAACTTATCAGGCGAGTAACATATCAGACGCGACCTTAAAATCCAAAATCTAGTTATCACAATGGCGTGTTATTTGCTTGGAGGTCTTTTGCTTATTGTTGCTGTACTGGAAAGCGCCGTCGGACAACAAGCCAAAGGTAAACATAGCCTAATATTTTGCTCTTTTAATGGCTTCCTCAAAAGTTGTAGTAAAGTTGACGAAACAGATACGTGTTGTTTTGTATTGTTATAACCGGTATTTATTCGCCCACAGAAGTTTGTCTGTTGCAGATTGAAGAAGGAACATGTAATGACGACATCCAGCGCTATTACTACAATACAATCACCCAACGGTGTGAAGAATTCAGCTATAGCGGTTGTGGAGGAAACGCAAACAACTTTAAGTCCTTTGTGGAATGTCAGAAAACATGTTTCAGGATACCAAGTAGGTTTATTTCATCGTAAATGGACTGTTTATGAGAATTCTGAGGGCAGTTATGCTTAAAAAAAGTTTATACTACAAGTCATTTGCACAAATGATGGGAAGTGCTCACTTTAACATGTTTTCTTTTGCACACAACAGAAATCCCCCAGATCTGTCGTTTTCCAAAGAAAGAGGGGCCCTGCCGTGGCCTCTTTAAGCGTTATTTCTTCAATATAACCTCTATGCAGTGTGAGCCCTTCACTTATGGTGGTTGCCAAGGGAATGAGAACAGTTTCCAAAGCTTCCAGGAATGTATGGAATATTGCAGACCTCCAAAAAGTAAGTACTGTTGAGAAACACTAGCATTTCTAAAAAAAGAAGAGGTCTTACATCAAATATTTAAAATGCAAACTAAAAAATAAACACATGCGTTTAAAGACAAGATGGTTGTAAAGTGTTTGTGTCATCTTCAGATAAAATAGCATGAAGTTTTAAACCTTGATAAACATTTGGTGAGAAAAAGTCAATAGCATAAATAAAATGGATGAGTGGAACATTAGGGACCTGTGTACTTGTTGCAACCCTAATTGCTTTATTGCAACACATTAAGATATTTTTATTCTCATCTTTTCAAATCATAAGCACAACAAGCTTGTTTAATGAGCATCACGTCTAAATGGTCTAAAGTTAACGGACCCTGGCTTCACCTAGAACATATCTGAGGTCCCTAGAAAGCGCAAAGATCAAAAGTTAATCATTTTTGTGCACTTTGATTTTTTTTTCAGCAGTCCCTGTGATTTGCAGTGAAATCTTGGACAAAGGAAAGTGCTTAGCTTCCATACCAAGGTATTACTACAACTCTGCTACAAAGACTTGCGAGGAGTTCATATACACAGGATGCGGAGGAAGCAACAACAACTTCATCTCCAAACAAAGCTGTATGGATGTTTGTGGTAAACATGGTATGTTTAATCGCCTTGAGTTTGTCTGTAATTGATACAAGACTTTATCAAATCATTTTGAATTATTTTCAATGTCTAACAATGTGTTTTGTCATTCTCAGGGAGCAAAATTGGAGTCAAGGAAAATTGGAATCCCACTAAAAAGTCTATAAGAGTTTCCAAAGAATACCTAAGACGAGTAAAGGCCCAGCCACCAAGGGAGAAGGCAGCCAAATAATGGTTTATGAAGTCAATTGCACTGTATTACTGACAAATTGCACTGATTTTACAGTATTTTAGTTGAAGGCAGCAGTTCATACACATCTCACTCTGTGTATATATGATATTGATTGTTTTTTTTTTATTTTTTTGTTTTTTTTAAAGATTTGTTTAATATTTTTATGCACTTGTAAAATTTGTATTTTCAATAAAACAAGAATCTACTATTTTTAATTATTTGTATTATTAAATACAGTATTTGCAAAGCCTAACACTGTGTAAGTGATGCAATAATGCAACAATGTTTAATTGACAGTAATTAACAACAAATATTTAATATGCTGATGTTTCATAATCTACCCCATGACAGTGATTTAAAAAAGCTAGTGAAACTTAACCTGAGAAAGACAAGAATGAAAAATGGGTCAAAAATAGCAGGTTATTAACCATTAAAGTGAGAAATGACATGTATTTGACCTTTTTGTTTTAAATGTTTCATTTTTATTTAAGTATATACGATTTCAGTCCAATCACACTGGGTCTCATGACTTTAATGGCACTTGATATCAAAGCTTACAAAAAAAAAAGCCACAATACAAGCAGGTATGGCTCTTTGATCTGCATCATCATTTCTCTAATCAGTTTGATTCACGTTGTTGTTTGATCTGTCACATAAAAATGTTACCATAACACATTACCATACCAGCTAACTTAATCAGTACATCCATTCTAATTTTCAAAATGCAGAAGCATCCATGTTTTTACATGATTGGTGTGAAAGTACATCCTAAATGCGCCACAAAACCAGTCTTAAGTAGCACGGATATGGGTCATTCTATAATTAATACATTTAGCATTTGACAATGTGAAGAAAAAAGTTTTCCATTATCCCAAACATATATATATAACATTATATTGTATAAAGTGCTATATAAATAAAGGTGATCTGTAGGAATATGTGCATAAAATACCATCATGTTTGCTACTGTCCACCATGTTATCTTTACTGGGTAACATAGTTGATAGTAACTTAGGTGACATTTTTAGGGTTTTGCGCCTATAACTCATGTTTCATAAACAAATTGTCTCATTAAATTTGCAGCAGTAATACTTGGGTAACACTGTTGACATTGAATTAATTTACTCTTGACACAGGTTTGCTAGTTTAACCAATATATATATATATATATATATATATATATATATATATAAGAGAATACTTCTAGTGTTTCATCCATGTGCTTCTAGAGGAAATATCATCATACTGTGCAAATCATCTGAGAATGAGACGAACCATTCCTTTTTGAGGGGGTTTTTCTACTGGGTAACTTATGGTTTTTCGGACACTAATAAAACAAGTTATATCATAAGAAACACTTATAATTTATGAAGCACACACCGAAATGCCTTGATAAACCTAATCTAACTAAAGACAAAACTGTGGTAGTAGTTTATATTTGAGGTCATTTTCATACTTAAATGCAGAGTACAATGAGCAACTTTATAAAATCGGACAGCTGAATACCAGGGGTTTATGTGATATGGGCATGATTTTTTTAACAAAAGATATGGCTTTTTCAACATATAGTAGCGTGATTGTGAAAAATATAATTGTGTACTAACAATTAAGCATTGAGGCTTTATATTGATGAAAATATGTAATAAATATATACTTAACGGACATGAGATCTACCCACAATTATAGAATGACCCATATTTGTAGCAATAGCCAACAATACATTGTATGTGTCAAAATGATCGATTTTCTTTAATGGCAAAAATCATTAGGATATTAGGTAAAGAGCATGATCCATGAAGATATTTAGTAAATTTCCTACAGTAAATATATCAAATCGTACTAGTTATATTCATTGCTAAGAACTTCATTTGCACAACTTTCAAAGGCGATTTTCTCAATATTTAGTTTTTTTTGCACCCTCAGATTTCATTTTTTTCATCTCGGCCTAATATTGTTCTATTGCAACAAACCATAGTCCTACATCAGTGGAAAGCTTATTTATTCAGGGTGTATGATGTATTAATCTCAATTAAAAAAAAATTACCCTTATGACTGGTTTTGTGGTCCAGGGTCACACATATCCGTATAATTTGTTGTGAACCGTTGTTTGGAAGTCTATATATAGCGCCCCCTCGTGTATTTTAGCAATCAAGTAAATGACTAGTTTGGCCAGATAAATATAAACAGTTTAGACATGAAGTGGTCTGAGGCATCTGTCACAGACAAAAATTTAATTTCATGTCAAGATCAATAAAGCAAAGCTGAAATTCTCATGAACAAACTTGGCACCTTAATATTGCTCAAACAAGTGTGAGTCTCATGCTGTAACTCAGTCTTCATATTAAGGTTGGCTAAAACAACCACAAGGTGGAGTTCTGTATTCATGCAATGTACTGCTCTATTACAGGAACTCTCCAAGAAATTCCTTTGGTGTGACACCTCATGGTAATTTTTTACATTCAAAACGCATTTCTGCAGCTCAGTATTTTCAGTTGGCATGACAAGGATGGTTTTTGCTATTGCATTTTACAAAAGTGTTGTTTTGCCCACCCCGAATAAGACATGTAGTTATAAATATTAACGAAAAACTCATCTAAATATCTACCGTTTGGAGTGAAGACACAACATGCAACATCCTCCTTTGAGGTCCCTCCTTGAGGAGAAACTTCCTGAGATAAATGGACTATGATATGTTTGGAATACATTTTGATAAGCTGCAGCGTTTCCTCCAGTGACAGTTTCCAGAAATGCAGGCCCTCTGTTAGCCTCACTGTGAATTCATTTCAGTTATGTAGGGAGTTAGATTACAATCGTACGTCTTTCGCAGAGTCTGCATGTCCTGTGCTGAAGTCTGCAAAGGTTAATAGTTTTATACTAAAAAGAGATTTGTTGGCTCTCAGCAGGTTTAGCAGGTTGCACAGCAGCACAACTGAATTTGCAGCTTAATAAAGTCTTATTTTATGTGGGATTGCTAAGAAGCAGCAGGATACCCCCATGAAATAAATCATCAGTCAATCAGCAAAGGTGTGCTTTATGTGGAACTTTCATTTCTCTGCAATGACACATTTTAAATTGAAAGTGACAGTTTTCCGCAGAGACGGCAAAACCAAATAAGACATGTTTAATAATGCAGAACACCTCATGAGTGGGTTGAAATTTTCGATTTCTTTTTAGATGAGGCCCAAAAATGTTTTGTTGAGCAACCATGTCATTTTTATTTATTGATTTATTGTCATTTGTGCGCTGTACAAAAGGATTTACAAGACACTCAGAAATCGCTAATAAATTTGACACATAATTACAAAGAAACAGCAAGTAACACATGGAATCAAGCGTAAAATTTCAAAGTAGAAAGACTGAAATTGTATTTTCTTGTAATCTTGTTGTTATCTTTTATTTACAAAATTTACATTCATTTACAACTTTTTTTTTTAATGTGTACTTGCAGAATTTGTATCCTTAGATATTTTATATTTATTAATTATAAATAATGAATCAATAAGTCATTGTAATATTATTAATAATTAATTATAAATATAAATAGCAATATCTATTTATATTAAGATTTTTTAATCCACTGAAATAAGTTTTAGATGAAAACCTGTGAATGATTTATATTTTCATTGACCTAACCAAAAAATGCAAGTATTTTTTTTAAAAATCTTCATTTTATGTTTTAATTGTCTGTTTTGTATTTTTTTAAATACAGTCTCATCTATTTCCACATTTAAATATTAGAAAAATACAAGATTTTCACATAAAAGGAACTGAAATCACTTTTTTCTTGCAGAATTTATTTCCCTTAGATATAATAATAATAATCTATAATATATGAATATGAATAATCTATAATCTATAAATCATTTAGTCATTATAATATTGTTAATAATTGATTATAAATATAATGTTTATTAAGATTTTTTATTCCACTGAAATAAAAGTTTTAGATGAATAATCAGTATTTTTACAAGAATCTTATATATAATATATATAATATATTTTTTTCTAATTTAACATTTAAATATAAAAATACAAGATTTGCAATGCACAGAAAGGGAAGAGGAGCCAAAATTAATATCCTTGTTTTATGTCTATTAATTATAAATGTTATTTTAATATTGTTAATAATTGATTATAAATAATTAATTATAAATATGAATATCTATTTATATTAAGGATTTTTTATTCCATTAAAATAAGACTTTTAGAATAAAATTAATATCTGTGATGTATTTGTTATATTTTCAATAATATCTTACATAACCAAAACATGTAATCTATCTATCTACAATCAACATTTTTATGTAAAAAAAAAAAAAAAAAAATCTTTATTTTACACTATAATTTTTAATAGTTTTTTTAGAAATACATCTATTTTCACATTTAAATGTAACCCAGGACCACAAAACCAGTCATAAAGGTCTTTTATATATATTTTTTAGATTCATAAATAAATCAGATTTGGTAAATAAACAAGCTTTCTATAGGACAATATTTGCCCTCCAAAAATGTAAATATTGAGAAAATCACCTTTAAAGTTGTCCAGATGAAGTTCGCAATGTGGGGTTCTTGGGGTTCTTCTAACACAACATTTCATGGTCTGTATCTCAACATTTGCTCAGTGCCTCGGGGAGTGAAGGTGGCATTGTGACAAATTGCAGCGTACATGCCAAGTTTACCTAAGCATGCATTAGACGTGATGACGTGCACTCGGCCTAATTGTCACAAATGGTTTTTTATGGAGACTACGCTCCAATTTCTCATTTTTAAGGCTCCGCAAAAGGAATGATATCATGGGTGGAGTGTGTGACAGCACATCCAAATGGATTAGAATCAGATGAAATAATAGACATCAACAATTGTCACATTATTTGTCTCTCAGAGGTCCATAACACAGTGTTTTGCAATATGCTGCCACCTCAGTCAAACAGCACGTCTCCTCGGGTCACTGTGAGTTTGTGCTGAAAAGACACTCGATCCTAATGGAATTATCACTGTTCAGAGGAGACCGTAGTTGCTTATGAAAAAGGTATGATGTGACCTCATGACGCTGGCCTGCTTTCGTCCTTTCTCCTGTGAGAGGCATGTATGGCCCTCAGTGTCTCTGCTTTTTCTTTCAGGCATGAGCAGGCTGGAGTTCTGCTCTGATAGCCGCTGTGAGGGAAAATAAGGACGGCTTGTCTTTGTGTTTCCTGCTGTGTTTAACCTTTAACTGAGGTCAGACCGTACTTCGAAAAGCATCTCTTCAGAATGTGAATGACTGAAGAGGATAACAATATATAATGAGGGAAATTATTAAAACTCTACATTTGAAAAACAGACATTGTTTGGAAAAAATAAAAATGATAACGTAAAAGCCATTCTGTGTTCAAAGAAGAAATGGAGATCAGTCCAAACGCGTGGATTCGCACACCTCTCTCAGACACGAGATCATTTAATCTCATGCTTCTGAACAGGGCACGTTTAGTCCTTCTAGAGATATCATCCTTTGGAAGTTTTAATGTGTCATAAATATGCTGCTTCATGCTTATCAAATCTTTTCCTGTCTGCGTGAGAATTTATGCACAGAAGCACAGATGGGTGAGGAGGTGGATCAGAAGGAGACAGGGTGTTTGGTTCATGTAAGAGTCATGGTGTCACATTGTTTTAGCACTATGAAATAGTGCCGTGCTTTAAAGAACGCTCGGCACAGGACAAAGGCACAGTGCTTATATCAAACCACAATATGCAGTACAACTAATAAATGTATCACTAATGCTATGTAATATTAACCCGATGTTAACAGTGGGTTAAAAGGATGTCAAAATCAGTCAGCTTTGATTCTAGCGTTGTGGACATCACAGCAGGGGTGATATTTTTTCCTCAAAGTTGCTGCTTATTCTTTCCTTTATCATCATTTTGAATCTCAATGCACATACAAAGTTTGACATCAATTTTCCAGTTCCTTGAACTACAGCAGAACCTTTAAACTTTCTCGGTTCACCCACTGTGAGAGATGGTATCAGAACTCATGAGCAACATGCTGGTGAAAAATAGATGGCAGTCACCCCAAAGGCATTTTTCCCCCTGCAATTTCAGACTTTTGTAGCATGAACATCTAAATCTAACATTCAAAAGAAATGATCAAAACAATAGTGAATGGGTGATGGATATTGTATTATGATCGTGTTTTTAAATAAGCAGCATTTTTATGAAAGATGTAGTCATTGGAAAGACAATACTTTCTTCCACCCTTGGGGAAAATGTATTTTTTTATTGGCAGTTTTAAAGTGTATAATACATTTTGTTATATATATAAAATTGTTTTATTGAATATTGGTATATAGGGGTGTGACAAAACACTTATCCCACGAGATATTTTAACTTTTTTTTTTTTTTTTAAAGAAATTCTCAATTATGGAATATATAGGGGAAAATTGTAAACTGAAAAACACAAAATGCAAAAAAATATAGGTGCATTTTGATATGAACTTGTACTTTATGAAAGTAACTTCTATTTTAATGAATTATATGCAGTAATAAACATGTCAACTAAAGCTGCCTGGATAAATTGAAAATCATGATTTTTTTTTTAAAATAAACTGGAGATCACGATTCTGATGAAAAAAGATTAGAAATCTAAACAAAACAACATAATTTACTAGTGGTTCTGACACAGTGCTCATTGTTTGAGTCTTTTAAAAATATATCTGATCAAAATTTAAAAGGAATGAAATCAGTGTCTCAAATGAATAAAGACTTGTTTCACTTTTGGAATCTCCTGAGTGAATGATTCAATGATAAATACGTTTTTATACGAGCAGTTGTCGCCACCTCCTGGCGGAAGAGGAAAGCGTTACAATATCCGTAAGTGTTAAGATACTTCAGTTTTGATCCCTACTGTAGACAAGAAGTGTTTATACCCAAACTATAAACTTTTATCTCATCTAATGATTGATTTTTCTTTTATGCCACAAAATCATCTTTAATACCATAAAGATCATATTCCATGAAGATATTTTGTAAATTTCCTACAATTAATATATAAAAACATTTTTGATAAGTAATATGCATTGCTAAGAACTTTAAAGGTTATTTTCTCAATATTTTGCACCCTCAGATTTCAGATTTTAATTATTCAGCTTTCATAATTAACATGAATCTCAATTTAAAAATTACCCTTATGACTGGCTTTGTGGTCAAGGGTCACAAAAAGGTTTTGAGGGGTAAAAGGTCCTCATAGAGAGCTGTAGTGATGGTTTATACTGTAGACAGTATAGTGAAAAGAATGATAAGGCAAAATTTGTCACCATGTGCATTTTTTCTGAAATGAATCATGATTAATTTCTATTAATCCCACCTAACATTCAAGTTTTAAAAGTCTAATTTTATATTACATTTATATGACATTCAATCTTCAAATGAATGTACAAACAACATATAATTTCTAAATATTAAAAAAAAAATGTAATGACTGAAGGTGTGTATCATTGATACCAATATCACTGATGTCTCTAGGAAATATTTTTTTTCTTAATATTTAACCATTGACTACAACTTTTACTTAAAACAACTTTCACATAAACCTGTGCCCTTCAGCAAGTACAGAACATGCAGAAATGTATTACGTTGTACAAACACTAAATACTAAATTAAATATAGATGAATCCTTACAGCTACAAAAGTTGATAATTTCCTCATTTTTCTTTTGTTCTTTGATTAATAGACATCACAGCAGCTGGGTTATTGGAATATTTGGCTGCTATTACTTTAAGAGCCACCGCTGCTCAATGTGATGCGGATCTGACATGCAATGATACTCCACATATTTTTAGCGCAGTTAAACTGAAAAAATTAATCACGTGTGTTAACACGATAATTTTGACAGCATAATAACTACTTCATCAAAATAACTACTTTGAATTATTTCAATACATTTCAGCATTTCATAATATCAAGTTCTTTAAAACAACTTCTGTATCAGCCTGCTTTTAGTAAACACATTGTATCTGGCAGCTTGTGTTAGTACAAGCATACTTCACATAAGAATCTCCATTGTAATTGGAGCAGTCAATATGGGACTGCTTTCTCTGTAACAAATCCATTCTCCTCACTTAAGAAAACAATTAATTGCAGCACTGACATTCTGCGTTTTCCTGCTCTGCAAGCTCAGGGATTTGGGTGGCCTTTATGACCTATTCAAGGAGAGCATTTAGTTGTGCTTATTGGAAAATTACTGCGAAACTATTGATTTAATCAGCTAAAATGAAAACATGCATAAACAACTCATAAACAATTTTATAATACTTTTTATAAAACTTAGTGTAAGTGCTATTTAAATTATTACATTTTAATGTGTTTCAAAATGATTCATGTTAGATTAACTTCCTCAAAATTAATAACCTTTTGTTAGTGCACAGAATAAGCTCACGGATCAGGAAATTGCAATGTGACTGTTCAAGAAAATGCAGTGCTGGTGTATTTTGTTATGGTGCTTTCTCAGCATCTCGTGTATGAACACCGCGTTTATCCCCCTTATTTTTATTTTTATTTTTTTAAAACAAAACCTACCTAATTGCTACTCAAAACTAGCCCAATAGTGTTTCAAGGAGGGTCCCCTGATAAATTTGGCGGGGTTCCCAAGGGTGGCGCTGAGGGTGGGCTAAAGGGGCTGAAGCCCCAAATGTTTTTATTACCATGTCTGTTGTGTATCAGGAGTTTTCATGCGCATTAAAATCATTTAGAAACAGCAAAATGCAGCTGCTTCAGGTACCTTCCTGTATAACTTCATAATACCGATCTCATCATCTGTCTAAATTAGGTTATTGTTACTGTAGCAACAAATCGCTGATTTTCTAGGACACAAAGGCATTTAGATGCAATTATATGCGTGGTTAGTGTTTTGCATGGCCGGTGGCAGGATTTGCTAAGTGTCAGGGCAATAATTCAATAAAAAATAAGTTATTATTAAGCGATTTAAATTGTAGAGAAAATATTGGAACTTTTTGCTCTAGTTCTAAGCAAAGCCATGTCGTGCCTCTCTGCATACTGCAGTGTTTCGCTACTGAATGAATTTGCGTTTTTGAGCGCGTTTTTAATCGATGATTCACTGACCCATTCATAAAAACAGTTTTACTTCGCTTTTTAATGAATCAGGCATTTTGAATCGATTGAATAAATGACAGCGACTCAGTCATTAAGACACTGGCTTACTGCCACCCACTGGAAATTTTAGTTTCACATTTAAAAGTGTAATTCTATTTTTCTATAATTTCATATTTCTGAGTTCTAAATTCAGAAATACATTAAAATAATGGACCTTTTTCACATTTCCAGGTTTCTCAGCAGTGGAAGTTGTCATAGTTGGGTTAACTCAAAGTCCCTTTAAGGCAAGTCATTCCACTTGGCGGCCATCTTTCAAACGCCTCTTTGAATCAAATCAACAAACATCAACATCAAACATCAAATTCTCCAAAACTGTTCACTAAGTTTATGATGACCTGATTGGCTGCGCATCTCCAAGCAAACACATTTCTGTTTAGTTTTTGAATGAATCTTCATTTTTGAACAGCCATTTGAATGAATCGATTACATAAACAATTCAGTGGCAAGAGAATGACTTGCGGCCATCTACTGGCAGTTTGTTAAATTTTTTAATTAGAAAATGAATTGAGTCATTTAAATCGTTTTATATTTCTATATTGAAAACTTTAAAACATTATAATTAAGAAATGCATTAATGCCCCCTCTGATTCATGTCAGAAAGTCTGTAAATAGCAAAGATGAATTGATGATGCTGACTTCATTTGACTGGAAACTTACACTTCTTATGGATGAATTGAATGTATTGTTTAGTTACAATTTTTTTTTTTGATAAAAGTTTATAAATCTAAATGTTTTGTTTTAAAATGTAAATCTAAAACTAAATCTAAATGTTTTGAGGGCTTAGCTAATTCACAAACAAAATATCTTTAAATTGGCCAGAATTGCAGGTGCCTGTCTTTATATATTTAATAATAAATAAAATTAAATATATATATATATATATATATATATATAAAAATATGAAGCAAGTTTAAAGTTATTATAGATTTTAAAGAGTTTTATAATTAAATCCGAAAGGTCATTACCTTTTATCATTATTTGTATATATGTTATATAAATTTAATATAAATGTAATATTTATGTATGTGTTATTTTATTGTTTTACCTCATAATATCATTATTAAAAAAAAAAATGGGGACGCCGCATAAGACTTGATTCAATTGGAGCACTGGTTTGGTTAAGGCTTAAAGGGTATTCTACCTAAAAGCTATATTTGTTTCAAGTAACTAAGTTTGAAAAACCACAAAAATACTTTACGATGAGGTAAACAGAAACGAAATCCTAACCTTAGCAACAGCGCTTTCTGTCAGGTTTCATTGTAAAACTTCCATAAACGAAATACAAGTTCGCAAGCTATTATCACTTTATTGTGTGTTTGTGTGTTTATCAGAAATATATCAAAACTTTAATGTTTTTTTTAGCAAACTGAGGGCGCCAAAATGCATATGATGTTTACCAGGTGAAACCTCAACGGAAAATTATTCTCACACTGACTATAATATAATACTAATGTATTCTGCCTACCTAGACAGCCTATTTTGGGAATGCTTCTACGAGGCTGTCTAGGAAGGCAGCTCACTATGTTTTGAAACGCAACCTCAGTGTGTCTTTCGGCGAGATGGAGCCCGCTGTCAGTGATTCAAGGAGGAGCCCACACGCTCCACATGCTCGGCGAGATTTGAGCGGCAGTTAGATGCACTTGGATTACCGGCTGCTGAACTGAAACAACGACTCCGCTCATAAAAAATATGTAAAACAGTGACGTTTCTGATTACACGTCTTTTTAACGAGTGGATGTTCTCCCCAGTCGGAGATAAAACACAAGATGCAGTAAAAGCATCACTTATTACAGTCCCAGACGATGGAATTCAGTTTGAGAAGCCCAGTGTGAGAAAGTGAAGTACGCGCAGGATTTACATTCTCATCCACAAAAACGGTAAGATGTGAATTTTGTTATGATAGAATAAACACTGAGGCTTTCTATTGCTGTGTTACCTGCATGTTTTGCATATATCTCTAGTCTAAATCGCAGTTTCTTTTCATCTTGCATGATTTGTGACTTCTGCGTATGTGTTGTGCTTTCTTTTAGCTTTGTTATAATCTGATTAACAAAAAATACGGAGAGAAAAAAAAAATACAAATGTTGCAAATGTGCACAAAAATAAACAGGTAATTGTCAGCCTGGCAACACATCTGTTTGCCAATGTAAATTAAGAGCAGAAAAAATACATTCACAATTTCCTACTGTCAATACTTAAAGCCATTTGAAAACAAGAGCTGAGCTCTTTTATTGGTTTAGCAATTATATAATAAGAGTGCACATGGCAGCATCTGTGTTTTATAAATCTACTTTAAATATGAGGCATCCAGTCAGATAGTGACAGATATTACACTGGATGCCTCATAAACTGACAGTGTTTTCCAGTTCCACGCTGGTCTACTGATCTACTTAACGTCCCTTTGATTATGATTATGATAACCACACCATTTCATAATTTGTGTAGAACATTGCCTCATTATATAAACCCTATACAGGAAGCAGTGTTTCTAGGTTTCTATCTCCTTTATGGCAGGAGGATTAAATTGGAGTCGCCACAGTATATTTCATTGATAGGATTAAGAACTGCAACTGGGAAATCTGAAAAATGATTGAACAAAACAACACAGATGTTGTTTTTACAGTTTCGAAAAGAAAAGATTGATTTTTCTTTGCAGAGATAAGGGTTTGACTTTCCCGTAATTGAATAGTACAAAATGCATGATTTGAGTTGAGCTGAAAGCAGGGACGTACAGCCAGAAATAGACTGTGATTTTAGATACCGACTGCTTTTGAAGAACGCTTGTGCGCTTTCACATACGGGTTTCCTTTTTGATCAGCCTGACAAGTTCATCACAAACACGAAAAGAAGGAAAGCAAACATGAAAGTAATCACCATAGAGACTAAAAACAACCACGTTAATGTAGGACTGCGTTCAAGCCATGCATGGGGTCATGGGCATTCACTTGTTGAGCTCTGCTCCCAGTTGAGCTAATGGTTCATGCATTATTCACTAGTGTGTTTCAGACTGTCCCAGGCCATGGTTACATGTCCGCGCTGCTTAAAATATGACATGAAGGTAATCTACCAGAAAACTCACACTTGCCACGGACCTAACAGGCTTTTGTAGAGAGGAAAAGTAATGCTCTACTTGACTTTGACATCCATAATTGGATGATTAATGTATAATTTATGATTAATACTGACCATAAGCAGATATTTGAATTTGTGAAGACAGATTATGGATTTTATAGTGGCGTTCACAAGAGAAGTAATTGGATATCCCTTTAAACATGAAGTACCTTTTATAATAACATCAGCTCTTAATAAGCACAAAGCTTGAAAATGAAGCCCATTAACTGTAATTAAGTGTTCTTCTTTTCAGTCTCATTCCGTTATGTGCATTATTGTTATACAAAGCATGCATTTTAATGCGCTCTACCTGTAGGATGTAGATTAATATTCTTCCTAAGGAGGCAGCACAAGCGTAAACAGTTACCTGATAATAATTAGTTTTAAGAAGGCTTAATGTTATTCTGTCAGATGGATTTTCATTTAATTCGGGCTAGTTTGCAATACTCAGGCTTAGGTTTTCATCCTTGCTTGTTCTGGACAGGCTACACATGAGGTGTGAGGAATCAGTAGGTGGAGCTAAAGTACAATCATGTGCTATATAACGTTTTAGAGTTGTCTACCACAGAGAAGACTGCAGTATGATTTTGGATTTTTTTGGGGGGTATTTTAAATACTAAACATTTTAAAGAGTTGTGAAAATGTATACACTAACATTTAGAACCAGTAAGATTATTTTTTAAAAGATATTTTTATATTTTTAGTTTATTATTATTATTATTTACATGGGGGATGCATTAAATTGATTAAAAGTGACAGTTAAGACGTTTATAATTTTACCTTTTTTTAAATAAAAATCTATTCTAGAGAAGACATATTCACTATTAACTAAGAGTTTTTCCACAAAAAACTCCTACTTTGCTGCTTATTAATAGTTAGGTATGGGTAGGATCAAGGGATCTAAAATGTAAACCTGGGCCACTGGGGTAATTTTTTTTAAATTGAACAAGCTTAATAAATAAGTTTTCCATTGATGGTTTGTTAGGATAGGACAATATTTGGTTGAGATACAACTATTTGGAAATCAGGAATCTGAGGGTGCAAAAAAATCTAAATATTGAGGAAATCGCCTTTAAAATGGTCCAAATGAAGCTCTTAGCGATGCATATTACTAATCAAAAATTAAGTTTTGATATATTTACTGTAGGAAACTTACTAAATATCTTCATGGAACATGATCTTTACTTAATATACTAATGATTTTTGGCATAAAAGAAAAATCGATAATTTTGACCCATATGCATTTTCAGCTATTGCTACAAATATAACCATACTACTTATTACTGGTTTTGTGGTCCAGGGTTAAATATATGGTCATACAGAATAAAGCATTAATATGTGCTTTATAAGTACTAATTAACAGCCAATATGCAAGTAATATGCATGCTAATAAGTTAGTGTATGTGTTACTAAAAAAAGTGTTACCAAATTTTCCATTTATTAGCATATGAAAATAAGAATCCTGAATAAAAATATCCTATATATTTTTTTTCCATCACAAATATTCATTTTTTAAAAATTCATTATAATAAATGTTTCTTCAGCACCAAATTAGCAAGCAAAAATTCAGCTTCGCCACCACATGAATAAATAACATTTGTAAATATATAAAAAAATAATTATTTTAATAATATTGCAATATATGCAGTGCCTCTTGAGTCGCTTGTTCTCACAGTATACCAGCTTATAAGTATTCATGATTAATGTCACGTGCCCTGTTTGTAATGATTGAGTTCATTTAATCAATTGAGTTCATTCAATGAGTCACTCAGATGTAAATTATCATGCTTGTTTTAACTGAACAGATTTTAGTATTTCTAAATGAAGCACATCTCACGAACAGTACGCACTCGTTTTACTAAGCACTTGGTCGTGAATGAGGAACGTTCTTTTATTTTGCACATGAGAATTTCGGCATTTCAGAACCAGGTCCTTAAAGATTATTCACAGGAAGAAAAATCGAAATTATGTATTGGATAAAGCAAAATGGCTTCAAATTTAAGCCTCACAATAAGATCTTCGTTTAAGTCTCAGCTATTTCTGTCATTTCCACATTGGTTAATTCAATTCCTTTTGATGCCATTTATTTACCCTGTTTGTTCGCTCACATCTTCACCAATGTTATGTGCTAAATTTTGTTAATGCAATCTTACTTCAATTTCTTTCTGGTGGTCTGTACTGCCTGTTCTCATTTACAGCCTATTTGTTTTTTTTCTATTTCTTTGAGTGGCTCCCTGCTCACCGCCAGGCAGGCAGGCCGACAGACAGGCAATGCATGGTTGGTTTGGAGCGCGCTCTTTCGCTCTCTCTCTCTCTTCCTCTCTGTGTGTAATGGGAGTGTTTGGCATCACATGGGCCTGTCTGCTCAATTCACTGCCTTTGCGTCAATGGCGTTTCGTGATTGCTTTGCTTAATTTATTGAATGTGCAGAACAATCATAATTGCTTTCCCAAAAAGGTGAGGTTGTTTGTCACAGGTTTAAAAGCAAATTCATTGCAAGGTTTGGACATCATACAATATCAGCATGTCAAATTCTTGTATTTAATTACATACATATGATTTTATACAAATGCAATTTAGATTAGCATTCGGTTATGGCATTATTGCAACACGGCTCTTAAGAGGATAATTTACTCATTTACTCACTCTCATTTTACAGTTGAGGTCAAAAGCTTATATACACCTTGCAGAATCTGCACAATGTTAATTATTAAAAAATACAAAAAAGATGGATTATACAAAATGCACGTTATTTTTATTTAGTACTGACCTAAATAAGACATTTCTCATAAAAGACGTTTAGATATAGCCCACAAGAGAAAATAATAGTTGAATTTATAAAAATGACCCTGTACCTGTATGTTTTTTTTTGTTTAGTGCTAGTTGTTCATGGGTCCCTTGTTTGTACTAAACAGTTGCAGATCTATCGTTTCTCACTGAGGACAACTGAGGGACTCATATGCAACTATTACAGAAGGTTCAAACACTCACTGATATTCCAGAAGAAAAAACGATGCATTAAGAGTCAGGGGGTGAAAACTTTTGAACAGAATGAATGTGTACATTTTTCTTATTTTACCTAAATATCTTTTTTTTCATTTAGTACAGTCCTTCAGAAGCTACTTACATGTTTCCCAGAGGACAAAATAAGTTAAATTTACCCCGATCTTCAAATTTTAAGCGTTTTTACCCCCCGGCTCTTAATGCATCGTGCTTCCTTCTGGAGCATCAGTGAGAGTTTGAACCTTCTGTAATAGTTGCATATGAGTCCCTCATATGATGGATCTCGAAATCACATAGTCATTGTTGGAAAGGGTTTAAATACACAAAAATGCTGAAAACTGACCTCAACTGTATATATGTTATTCTGTAGAACAAAAAACGAAGATGCTAAAAAACATCTCAATGCTTTTTTGTCCATACAATCTTCTGAACCCCACTGACATTCTTTGTATGCACAAAAACATTTTAAACATTTTACAAAATATCCTCTTCTGCTCTGCATATCTACAGTGTAGTCAGTCTTGTTTGGGATGACTTAGGTGTAAATATATAAACAGAATTTTCAGTTTTGGATGAGCAATCACTTATGGCTTTGAGTAATCTTCATCTTGACTGCAGTAAAATACATTAGTAATGGTATCTCAAATGGACATGCTTAGATGAGACAAAATATGGGACAAGCATATTGTACCGGCTGCATTCTCAACGGAGACACTGTCAGGCTGCCATATGTGTTGTGTAATGGACTCTATAAAGGTTTTACGTAATGTTGAATTGGTTAGCAATGACTGACAGTCGTGGCAGGTGGAGGAATGAGCTTGTTCGAGGAAATGGACAACGTTTGTAATTTTCATCGATTTTTAAATGAAAATAGTAGGATATTTTGTAACCAACATACAGAAAATCTCTCTTGGTTAGAAACTGGAGCTAAAATCAGTAGCACTGATTAAACGTTTTGTAGGTGAAAATCCAAAGGAATTCCTTGATGCATAAATTTTTTTATGTGTGGAAAACTCTGAACGGCCCCAAGACATTTCTCATTGCTCCGTCTCTCAAACATATTTACAACTTGTTTTAAGCTAATCTTTATTTTGAAATGTTAGCACCTTCACAGATGTATATAAAACAGCTGGTTTCACTAAATCTACTTTCGTCAGTTTTTAAAAATGGGTTTCTCTTACATAAGACAAGCAGTGCTTGGTTGTTATCAGTATAATCTCTTTTTTAGCAGGTGTGGAATGGATATGACTGTAGTTTTTCAGATATTGCACTTACAGAAACCGCAATTATGTGTATTTTCATCCTTACCAATATTCTTAAAAGGCTCCAAAGTGCCGAAGTGTTTATAAAATTCCAGCACAGAGAGTGTTATTTTACCCCCTGTGGTAGGCTTATTAAAACCATACATAAAAAGAATGTTCATGTATATTTCTGAAGTTTGAATCATTTTTGCATAAGCAGTTACACTGAGTTATATTTATGTCAGCAGTAAATCTAGCTTGACTATAGCAGCCTAGCAGTGCCTTATGCATTCATACCTCTCCCAATTAAAGATTATCTTATTCTAAATGCATCTGAATCAACACTTCTATTTATATATTACTATATTTATTCATTCCAGGATTGTGTTTAGCAAGGTTGACAGCACCAGACACTGTTCACTGCATAGACAAGTATTTTAAAACTGTGAATCAAACATTTCCAAGCATCATTTTCAATGCCAAGTCACAGAGTCAAGACAGGGGAAGTCTTTTCATGTGGTGATCAAAACCTTTCCTGGCTTCTCAATTCCCAGTGTGGAAAAACAGAGTAACGTGTATTTATAGTGTCTGAATAGGAATTTTAGTCTTTACATAATCTGCACAGAATATCAGAAAACTGACAGACGAAAACACATTTCATCACTTTTATACAAAATAGTTTTAAGCCTATTCTTTATGTGTGGGATTGACAGTGATGAGCTCAAAATCCTTATGGTACAGACGGTTGAGTTAAAATGTAAATTTTTTTTACACACTAATTTCTTAAAAGTGGGGTAATTCAGACTTCAGCCTTTTGTTTAGAGCTCTTCCTCCGCTGCGTCGCTGCCAGTTGTGTTAAGACTCTCTGGAGAACAAGCGGCACATTTTCTCAGCAGGCAAAGACAGACACAGCTGTGCAGGCTTATATTTAACCTCATAGTTGGCTGTTGATAAAAACGAAAAAATGATTTATATAATTCATGTGGTGAAAATTCAGCACCACAGGACTGTATTAAGTAGATAGCCCTATAACATTATTGCATAATTTTTTAATACATTGCCTACAGTCTATATTTTCTTCTATTAGAGTATAAAGCTAAATCAAAGAATGCATGAATAAGACGATTACAATCACTATATTTTGTTTTTGGCTGGGCGATATAATGATAACGATAATTATTGCGATATAAGTTTCCTTGATAAAACAATAACAAGAGTTTGAGAAATGTTCGATATAATGTTTATGTGTCAAAAATGGAACAAAACAACGTCGAATGTCATTTATGCAATATTTCAAAGTTTTAACCCATGCGGGAGTAAATCAACCTGCCGCAACAGTTTAAAATTAGCCCAGTTCTGTGGAAAAAAATGATCTTTTGCTCACTCTCATATTACAATTGAGGTCAAAAGTTTACATACACCTTGCAGAATCTGCAAAACGTTAATTATTTAAAATAAATAAATAAGAGGGATCATACAAAATGCATGTTATTTTTTCTTTAGCACTGACCTGAATAAGATATTTCACATAAAAGACGTTTACATATAGTCCACAAGAGAAAATAATAGTTAAATTTATTAAAAAAACCCTGTTCAAAAGATTACATACACTTGATTCTTAATACTGTGTTGTTTTTTAGTTTAGTGATAGTTGTTCATGAGTCCCTTGTTTTGTCCTGAACAGTTAAACTGCCTGCTGTTCTTCAGAAAAATTAACATTTTTGTCTATGTGAACCCTTTCCAATAATGATTGTATGATTCTGAGGTCCATCTTTTCACACTGAGGACAACTGAGGTGCTCATATGCAAGTATTATAGAGGGTTCAAACGCTCATTGATGCTCCAGAAGGAAATATGATGTGTACATTTTTCTTATTTTGCCTAAATATCTTTTTTTTTTAATTTAATACTGCCGTTCAGAAGCTAAAGACGACACAATTTTACCTTGATCTTCAAATTCAAAAAGTTTTCACAGCTCCTAATGCACTGTTTCTCCTTCTGGAGCATCAGTGAGTGTTTGAACTCTCTTTAATAGTTGCATATGAGTCCCTCAGTTGTCCTCAGTGTGAAAAGATGGGTCTCAAAATCATATAGTCATTGTTGGAAGGGTTTCAAATACACAAAAATGTTGAAAATCCAAAGAATCCAAATCTGTGGGATCTGAATGATTTTTCTGAAGAACAGCAGGCTATTTAACTGTTCAGGACAAATCACTAAAAAAAAAAGATACAAGCTAGACGGGATTTAAAATCTGATCAAACCACCTTTAGAGGTTCTCAGGAACGATTATATTTGAAGTGTAAACGATAATCTGTCCTAGTCACCATCAAAGACCCATCAACTCACATGTCAGTCAACCACTGCTATAAAACCATGCTTTAAATGTGTATCTTCAAAGAAAACCTTTTGAAAGCTCGTACATACATACTGATGCATGTAGTCCCTTCAAAAAGCAACACATTTGAAATGCCTCGGTTTCGCCCGACCGCTTGTGATGGTATCACGCAAGACTGATGCTAATAACAGGTGTTAACAGGGCCAATGTTCCGTGACTACTGCTAAATGAGGGATGTTGTGTTTTATAGCAAGACCAGAAGGTCTTTTTGTGTGTACACATTTCAAATACATCTGGCCACATAAATGTGTCTCTCCAGACAGATAAAAATCCCTTGTGATTTATCTATATTTCGCCTGTGTGATGATTCTCATGCTAGACAGCGAAATGTTCTGTTTTTTTTTTTTTTTTGGTTGCTCCTTCCATCTGTCTCATCCATTTGGGAGGAGTACAGTTCATGTCCAGGTATGTGGCCACATGACAAGATGCATTCATTTTATCCGATCAGAAAAAAAAAGTAGAAATACCCCCATGATGGAAGAATCTCAATTTGCATTGGCTGCTCTGATGAAATGTATTATAAACGTAAAAGCTTTGCTTGTAAACTGATTTACATGAGCCAGCAAAGCAGTGGAATAATGAACAGTTCCTATAGATTCCTGCCAACAGCCTCTTTTTTTCCTTCTTCTGCCCATTCATATCTGTTCGACAGCCCCCTAGAAATTAGCATACGAAATAGCGTTTTGTACCTATACAGCATGTGCACTTTTACTCCTTGACATTTAATGAAAAGTCACCAACAAGATTAGAACTGCTATCGACTTGATTTTTTGCGGTAATTGTAGATTACATAGATTTAAACCCGCAGGAGGTATAGTATGGTTTCTGGATACTGCGTGAAGCTATTAATGTTCCTCTCACTGCATGTAACGATTTTCCATACTTGGAAAATAAGAAGAAAAACAGAGCAAATTTGGAGTCATTGAACATCAGTTTGTGCTTGATTTATCTCTGCCCAGAGCCTCCATTGATGTGCCTTGTCTGTCTGCTCCCAGAAAGCTATTTTGCCATTCGTGCCCCATTATCTGATTTATAGAGGTAATGTTTGTTCCATTAACCAAACCGTAATCCTTTGCCAATTTAACTTTTTAAACGCCTCTGTACAGATTTAGTGTTGGGATTACTTTGGGTTTTTCGTACCTGTGCGCACAATGACGGTCTTTATTCAGCCAATGCATTCAGAACAGTGTTTGTAAAGCCCAACCATTTACGTTGCCATTACTGGTGAGCACATCCGTATTACTCATATTCCATATTTCTATATATCTCACAGTCAGTTTAATCACCTGGCGCAGGACGGCGTCCATGCTGTTTCCAAAGCTATTAAAGTAAACATGTTTGACCTTCTCAGTAGTAAAGTTACAGCTTGTCTTTTTTTGTACATTTCGAAATAAAATCAGTAAAAAAAAAAAAGTGTTAAAAATGACACTAGGTGTCAGTCAAAATCCTGAGAATCCAGTTATTCCACAGAATACATCTGAAAAACAAAAAGACTGATCATTTTTCTTGACAGCTGAAATGTAAAATTCTTGGAAACTGAATGAAAACGACTACTGAAAATGAATACTCAGAAACGGAGAAAGAGGACGTGCCAGATAAAGCGGCGTCAGTCTTTCCTTCTGCTGTTAAAATCGTCTTGTGCATATCTGTGCAAAAATCTGCAGAGAAACAGAAATAGAAGTCATTGTATCAGAAGGAAACCTGTTAAGGTCAGTGAAAAATGTCAAAACTGTCAGAAAAGTGAGATTGCTTCACTTAGATAATCAAAGTTTAATTCTCTTTTGTTTGCATTGCGGCTCACACAAGTGTGGTCTCAGACAGAGAAATGTTACTTAATATTTGACAGTCTGCCAGATGGGGCTACATGGGGCGTAAAAATATAAATGGGTCAACTTCATTTACAGAGGGGCTCAAACATTCCTGATTACAATTATCAAACATGAACTCAAGTCAGCAAGACATACATGAGTGCAGGTGAACCGAGGTTCAGAAAAACAAACTCATCTTCACAAAATGTTTTCAATCTCAGGTGCCTGAATTAAAATGTATATTATTCCCAGACTGAGTTAGGCAAATTCAGAATTTGAGAACTGACTCCATTTCAGTTCATTAGTTGGACAGGATATTGAACTTACTGAATTTACATTTGAAACATTCACTTTCTACAATGTCAACACAAATTCAGTACATCACAAAACAGATAACATTCATTAGTCCAGCTCACGTTTTGAGACCACAAAACTATTCATAAGTCGCTGGGGTATATTTGTAGCAATAGCCAAAAAGTAAAGATCATGTTCCATGAAGATATTTTGTAAATTTCCTACCGTAAGTATATCAAAACTTAATTTTTGAGTAAAAAGTAATATGCATGGCTAAGAACTTCATTTGGACAACTTTAAAGGTGATTTTCTCAATATGTAGATTTTTTTCCACCCTCAGATTCCAGATTTTCAAATAATTGTATCTCTGTCAAATATTGCCCTAACATAACAAACCACACATCAATTGAAAGCTTATTTATTTGAAAAATGTATGACCGGTTTTGTGGTCCAGGGTTACATTTAAGGATATGGTGTGCATACATATTGGGCTCATGTCTCTAAATATTGTTGAAACAATTAACAACCATCAAAACCAATTTCACATTTGCCATACAGCACCATAAAATGTCACTCCATGTGTAAACATGAATTCTCAGCTGACAGAGAGCATTCAAGTTATGAACAAACATTCCTCCAGTAACGGGAATAGAATGTCATCTGGTCTTTAATAATGATACCACAAAAAACAACATTATTTACGCATCATCATGGAAGATTTTTCTGAAACGTTTTAGTTGGATGTTCATCTAACATGTTTTTAAATGTTACTACTCATTTCAGAACATTTAGGACATTAAAAAGTGACATTCCCATCATGTCTGCAAAGTGATAAAATGGAATGTTCCATTTGTACAGTATATAAGCAGCAAAAAACATTTTAGAACATTCATTTCAGAATGTCCAGAGAACACTGAAATATAACAAAACTTTCTCGCTGGGAACGTTGGCAAAACATTCCTAGAATTCATATTTTTATTAGCTGGGTTTAAAGGATTAGTTCACTTCCAGAATAAAAATTTCCTGATAATTTTCTCACCCCCGTTATCCAAGATGTGCATGTCGAAAAGAAATTAGAGCTTTTGAGGAAAACATTCCAGGATTTTTCTCCATATAGTTGACTTCAATAGGGATTAGCGGGTTGGAGGTCAAAATTGCAGTTTCAATGCAGATTCAAAGGGCTCTACATGAAAAAATAAATAAATAAATAAATAAACTTTTAACCACAAAGCTCGTCATGCACTAGCTATGAGATGTGTGTTTGTGACTTTACGCATTACGTAATGAAAGGTCACACATAAGGGTGGGCAATATGGCAAAAATATCATATCACGATTTTTTTCAGAAATATCACAATTCACAATTTTATCACGATTCTTTCTCAATTTGGTTTTACTATTTTGCAAGTTGTCTGAGTAGTACAGCCAAACTAATTTCCCTATTTTAAAACCAAAGCCTTAGAACCAAATATAAAATAAAAAGAATTTGTTTAGGCCAAAGTAGGTGACGATAAAAATCTTTGTAATTTTTTTGATCTTTGCTATTAAAAAATAGGAACAAAGATAGGCTACATGTTACAAATACACATAATATACAAATAAAACAAACAGTGCTTTAATTTTCAGGTGTATTTAGCAGTAGCATTCAAGAAATTTAATCAACAAGGTAACACTTTACAAACACAATATACAAATATTATACACTGACTCTTATTAATGTTCTTCAGTCAAGAGCAGTGCATGATTTTTCTTTGTGTTTTGTTTTATTAGCCTATACCATCACCCAAAAATGATGTCATGTATTATTATTATTACACATTTTATTTATTGGCGCCTTTCATGACACTCAAGGACACCTTACTCACTCTTGAGTGTTTTTTTTTTTTTTTTTTAACTCAAATTAGTTTCTTTCTTCTGTTGAACATAAAACTTATTTTGAAGAATATGGGTTCCATATGATTTTTTAAAAAATGTTTTGCCTATCAAAGTCAGTGGGGACCAGCTACTGTTATCCACATTCTTCAAAATATATTCTTTTGTGTTCAGCACAAGAAAAAAAATTAATAGAAGTTTCTGGACAACATGTGAGTGAGTAAATTTTTGGGTGAATTGTGCCTCTAATGGAAATCGGCTGCATGTTTAGTTCTCTGGCTTTAAGAGCTGCACGCATCTAGCCTAATATACAGGCGCGCATTCGTTTTACTCTCAAATGTTTACTTTCACTTTAGACATAACCAACTGTGTTTATATGTAATCCTTGTGTTTTTTGTTTTTTTTTGACCGTATAAGCGAATCAGACGCGAAATGCTTAATCCAGTAATCAGGCGCTGTTGGACAGGCTTTTTGCACGCGCGCTTCAGGTGTACGCGCTCATGAAGCGCATACCATAACAGCGTGCGAACGAGATAACGTTGTTTACCCAGCAAGGCTTTAGAGCGAGTGCAAATAATGTTCTTTTGTGATTGCGAACAAGTGCAGTGTTCCGTGAGTGAATGTATGTCCTGTTGTACAGTATATTAAGACAGACGCTCACTATAGCGCGATGCTATGATATTGTTTCAAAAGCAGATGGTAGAGACATTTGAATCGTCCAAAAAACGTCTTATCGCACACCCATAGTCACACGTGGTTAGTTCTTTAACTATGTAATGTAATGCGGTTCAAAAAGGTAGGGTAGGATGAAAACTTAATCTTATTTTCTCCTCCAACTTCAAAATCGTCCGACATCATTGTGTTTTTGTAAAGGGCGCATATGCTTTGTAAACACTAGGTTGGTATTTCCACCTACATCACTCATGACCTTTTCAATTTGATTATGTAATGTGTGAAGTAGAGCTAGTGCAACATAAGCATTTGTGATTAAAAATGATAGAATTTTTCGTTTTTTTAGAAAATGGGATGGGAAATGGGATCGTGTAGATCCCTTCAAAGCTGCACTGAAACTGCAATTTGGACCTTCAACACATTGGTCTCTGTTAAAGTACACTATTCAAAAAAAAAAAATCCTGGAATGTTTTCTTCGAAAACCCAACTTTTGTTTCGACTGAAGAAAGAAAGTCATGAACATCTTGGATGACATGGGGGGTGAATAAATTATCAGGAAAGTTTTATTCTGGAAGTGAACTAATCCTTTAAATTTTGATATTAACATTTAATTCTGTTAGCAGTTTTATGAATTTTAAACTCAGGAAATAAATTGTAATTTAACTCAAATCAGAATGGGCAGAACCCTGTTCATAAATATTGTTCAAGAGCAGTTTACTCCCATACAAAGATGAACAAAGTTTAATTGTACTTTTTGCAATCATTTTTTCAATTTATAATAAAAACTTTTTGTGACCTTTATGGTTTTCCACTTTACGGTGAAATGTTTGTGGTAGCACACTATGGCGAAATGCATCAAAAAAGAGCCCTGTGGTGATGATGTGAGTTGATTACATTTAAAATCACACTGCAAACCCGAGTATGACTAACAGCCCTTGTTTAAACCATGACTGCTTCTCGCTTTGCTTCTTTTTTGAACTATGCGATAGGAAATGTTCTTCTGAGAATGTCTACCTCTGCAGGAAACAGTGCCCTAAGAAACTTAAGTCCTACTTTATGTTCCCCTGGAGTTTAAAGGAGTTTATGGTACCAGAGGCAAGCCCACTCCCATGTTTTCTAAGGTAGAGGAAAATGCATGAGCACACAGTGTGCCATCTCGGATAAAAGTGCTTTGAAATTTATCCTGACTCTGCAAAAGTGCTCTACGCCTGCTCTTATTTTCTCCCCTTGACAGCATGGCATTTGGGCGGCCTAGTAACAGCTCCATAGCTGAATCTGTTCTCTGTGCCACTGCTTTTTGCAGCTGTGAACAGAGAGGTCATAGCAATTGAGATAAAAATCAAGGGCTCTCTGAGGAAGGTCAAAAGGCATGAATTGAAGAGGAGGATGAGCCACCTTTCCATTTTGCTGAGATAAAGTACAGATCTCTCATCGTTCTGGCAGATCACTGGTTTATCTGCTAGACACAATGTTTTCTCACTCTCAAACCTCAGCAAACTGCACACTCCCCAGAAGTATGAGTCAAACTGCAAGGTTATCACTTAATTTGGTCCAGCCAATTGACTTGAACGTGATATCAGTGCACTGAGGAGGTCAGGATTGTCCGTTGGGGGCATATTGAGTTTGCATTAAAAAAAAAAAAGCCTGGGGAAGTCCTGTTCTGTTTTATTGAATTTAAATAATAAAAAAAAAAGATTAATGATTGTATTCATAATAACTCATTTGTTATTATTTAAATAATTATTCCTAACATAATTGTTTTCTGTTTAAACGTTTAACTATCTGACTATTCCTTTTTAATTTATGATTGTTCATTCATTTGAATTATTTTCATTATTTGCAGGATTGCTTTTGTTGTAAAGAATCAAGTACTTTACAGAGTAGAACCGGGGGTGAAAACTTTTAGAATTTTGAAGATCAGGGTAAATTGAACTTATTTTGCCTTCTGGGAAACATGTAACTATCCTCTGTAGCCTCTGAAGGTTAGTACGAAATGGAAAAAAAAAAAAAAGAAGATATTTAGGCAAAATAAGAAAAATGTACACATCTTCATTCTGTTCAAAAGTTTACACCCCTGGCTCTTAATGCATTGTGTTTCCTTCTGGAGCATCAGTGAGTGTTTGCACCTTCTGTAATAGCTGCATATGAGTCCCTCAGTTGTCCTCAGTGTGAAAAGATGGATCTCAAAATTATTTAGTCATTGTTGGAAAAGTTTCAAATACACAAAAATGCTAAAAAACAAAAAAATTGTGTGACTCGAAAGATTTTTCTGAAGAACAGCAGGCAGTTTAACTGTTCAGGACAAACAAGGGACTCATGAACAACTATCACTAAACAAACAAACAAACAAAAAAAACAGCTGTAGATCATTCAGGTAACAGCACAGTATTAAGAATCAAAGGGATGTAAGCTTTTGAACGGAGTCATTTTTATAAATTCAACTATTGTTTTCTCTTGTGGACTATATATGTAAACATTTTTAGGTGAAGTATCTTATTCAGGTCAGTATTAAATAAACAATAACATGCATTTTGGTCAAATAATTAACATTTTGCAGATTCTGAAAGGGGGATTGTATACTGTATACTGTTCAAAAGTTTGGGGCTGATAAAATCGTACAATATTTTTGAAAGACGTGTCTTATGCTCACTAAGGCTGTATTTATTTGATGAAAAGTACAGTAAAATAGTAATGTTGTGAAATAGTTTACATTCTAAAATAGATATAGATTTCTATAACAGGCTTAAAAATGTAATTTCATTCAGCCTTTAGTGTCACACGATCCTTCAGAAATCATTCTAACATTATGATTTGCTGCTGAAGAAACATTGGAATAGAAACCTATTCTGCAGTGTAACCTAATATTAGGAATAAGAGTTTGTTCTGTTGTTCCAAATGTTATTCTGCCTGATGGGTAACAGCCACTTCCAGTTATCTAATAGACTAAATTTGTGCTCCGCTAATGAGAATACATAGTATAAGTGCATAATATAGTTGCATAGTATATAGTTTGTCATTTGGGAAACAGCTCATTTATAGATTTAAATGAATATAGTATCTCTCATTTGTTCTTGATTCTATAAACCATTAGTCTAGATTCCCACAGCAGACAGCAGAGTTTTATAATTGAATCCTGTATTACATTCTTTACAAGCTTTACTGTGAAAAATAACGTACAAATCCAATTCACAATTGTGAATGATTGAGAGGCGAGTGGCCCAAAACGTTGGAGACTCTGTTTAAAATTCCTCTTTAAACTCTGCCTGACTCTCCAGAGGCCATAAAGATTAGAGATCCATCATCAGCGCATTGGCTGTGCTTTTGTTCTGTATGTCCCTCATAAAGCAAACGGGACACTGGGACCATAAAATACGGGCCATTTTACATTTGAGGACTGACAATCCATGCGGTCTTTCATTTTATTCCCGTTTAGCTTTACTGCCAGTTGTCTTCTCGCACCTGGCCGGTGTGTGTGAGCGCATGCTGTAGGGTTTGTGTCAGGAACAGCTGGAGCGCATGTGGCACTTGCCTGGCTCCAATCTCGATGGCCAAGATGGATTAAGTGCTAACGCACCTCGTCACAACAGAGGGCTCGATTTGGAGAAGATAAATATATATATACACCCATGAATCAGGAGGTGCTGGCTGAGCCTGGGAAGAGGTGTATGACTTCCCTTCACTGAAAACACACAGATGCAGTTTGGACGTTAAATTGTGTGGAAGCACAGACATGGCAGACATGGTCTTTTTGATGATGGAGGTTTCAACAGAATAATCACTAGTCAATATACACATGTGGGAACTGAAAGCATCAATCTTGCCAGGTAAAGAGGTATATTGCGCAGAACGCAGATGGAATATAAACATCTATAGGGGACTTTTCTAAATGGTTTTCTGTCCTGAGGGGAGGCAGAGGACAAGGTCATAAGAGACCTTAGCTATCTCATATGATGTTGATCGTGTGTCGTTACATGCCATTGAGTTGTATCTCTTTGACAGGGTGTGAATTGCCTGCAAATATTACAGATGAAAAACTGTGCTGACTAGAGAATGATGACACCACATATGTTTTCAAAGTCACACTGGAATGGCTGAATAGTGTTTGTAGAATATGAAATTTAATAAATAAATAAATGCAACACGTACTGTATTATCTAACCTACAAGCATGTTAATTTAATGTGATTAATTATTAAAAAAAGTATTAAAAATGACAGAATTCGAACAGTGTTTTTGCTGTTCACATAGGAACACACACAAATCAGTGGAGACAGAATACAAGAATATTTCATTACCTGTGTGAATTAACTTTATAAAGTTTAATATACTCAAAATGTTTAGTCATGTTCAAATTTTACAATTGGAAAAAGTTTTTTTAAATGTCTGTCACAATATATTGTCATTTTTTTGTAGGCTTTTCGGGAAATATTTATATACACTGTCGTTCAAAAGTTTAGTATCAGTACGATTTTTAATGCTTTTTAAAGATTTTTTTTATGCTCATCAAGCATTTGTTTGATCAAAAATCCAGAAAAAACAGTAATACTGTGAAATATTATTTCAGTGTCAAATGATTCACGATAAGCGCTTTGAATTCCTGTTCTGCATCAAATGATTCGTGATAGGTGCTTTGAATTCCTGTTCTGAATAAAATGATTTGCGGTATGCGCTTTGAATTCCTGTTCTGAATAAAATTATTCACGTTAGGCTTTTTGAATATCTGTTCTGAATCAAATGCTTTGCGGTACGCACTTTGAATTCCTGTTCTGAATCAAATGCTTTGCGGTACGCACTTTGAATTCCTGTTCTGAATCAAATGATTCGCGATACATGCTTTCATTTCCTGTTCTAAATCAAATGATTTGCGACAGGCACTTTGAATTCCTGTTTTGAATCAAATGATTTGCAGTACAGGCTTTGAATTCCTGTTCTGAATCAAATGATTCGCGATAGGTGCTTTGAATTCCTGTTCTGAATCAAATGATTTGCGATAGGCAGTTTGAATTCCTGTTCTGAATCAAATGATTTGCGGGACACACTTTGAATTCCTGTTCTGAATCAAATGATTTGCGATACGTGCTTTGAATTCCTATTCTGAATTAAATGATTGGCGATAGGCGCTTTGAATTCCTGTTTTGAATCAAATGATTCATGATACGTGCTTTGAATTCCTATTCTGAATTAAATGATTAGCGATAGGCGCTTTGAATTCCTGTTTTGAATCAAATGATTCATGATACGTGCTTTGAATTCCTGTTCTGAATTAAATTATTTGCGATAGGCGCTTTAAATTCTTGTTCTGAATCAAATGATTCACGTTAGGCGCTTTGAATTCCTGTTCTGAATCAAATGATTTGTTATACGCGCTTTCAGTTCCTGTTCTGAATCTATGATTTGCGATAGGCGCTTTGAATTCCTGTTCTGAATCAAATGATTCATGATACGCGCTTTGAATTCCTGTTCTGAATCAAACGATTTCAATTAGGCGCTTTGAATTCCTGTTCTGAATCAAATGATTCATGATACGCGCTTTGAATTCCTGTTCTGAATCAAACGATTTCAATTAGGCGCTTTGAATTCCTGTTCTGAATCTATGATTTGTGATAGGCGCTTTGAATTCCTGTTCTGAATCAAATGATTCACGTTAGGCGCTTTGAATTCCTGTTCTGAATCAAATGATTCATGATACGCGCTTTGAATTCCTGTTCTGAATCAAATGATTCGCGATACACACTTAGAATTCTCGCAATACGTGATCCGATTAGAACGCTTCGAAACAGAGAATCATTTTGCGACGCAGTGGTAACTAATTTCAGAGTTTCATAAAACTTCAGTGAATGCTCTTTGCTCGCTTTCTCTATGTCATTTATATGTTGTTTAAATAACAGTGGAAATGAAAGCATTACTTACAATGTATTTGATGATTTAAGCCCAACTTAAATTGATTTTATTAAATTGTGATCACGTTAGACGCAGTTTCCGACGTATTAGAAACATTTTATGACATGACACTCATTATGTGGTACTTGCCTTTATAAGGTGTGTTGTTATCAGATTACACTAGGTTAATTAGGCTATAGTCTTACTGGAGTTGAGAAGAAGTGGAGAGAGAAATAAAAATTCAAAAGCATCCCCCCTCTGCTTTTTTCACAAAACGCACCCTGAATATATGCAAAAGTCTTTTATGTGAAATATCTTAATCAGGCTAGTACTAAATAAAAAAAAAATGACATGCATTTTGTATGATCCCTATTATTTTGGTAAAATAATTAACATTTTGCAGATTCTGCAAGGTGTAAATTTAAAGTTGATTTCAACTATATGGTATATACAAATTTTTAAAAAATGCTAATCGGGATTTTCAGTAAACACCAAACAACAGTCTCCTCAAAGAGTAGCTGTACAGTTCGGTAAATCCCTAGCGCCAGTATTGAGCAGGATTAAAGAGTGCAGGAAAAGATACGTGTACCTGTGTCTACACTTGATTCACATTACTGCCAGCAGCCCTAAGAGCCTAATCTGGAAAGAGCAGAGTACGCAGCAGTGCCACAGCATTTTTAAGTGCTCTCTGAATTATGGATATCCCTCAGAGTGCATTTTCCTGTCCTCTTGTTTGATATGACTCCAGTCCATTTTGCTGCTATATAAATATGACACCTATTAAAGCCAGCTAATGGCTTATTGCTGTACAGGGGGATCTCACTCGGTGACAGAATTAGCTGGGTTAATGAGTCCGAATGTAGTGCTTCTCATATACCAAAACACCCTAGATGCCCTTATCTGCTTGTGTTTCAGCCGTACTTCAGTAGATTAGCTATTTTTCAGGTTTTTGACCTGATGCATAGTGCAAGGTCAGATTTCGAGAGTACAAATGAGGCTCTCAGGAAAGCTGAATATTACAGAGAGAAAAATCGCTGGCCTAATAGCACATGGAAGAAACAGTCTTGAGTTTGCATGCTGTTGGACTTGAAAGCCTTGGCATCATGACAGCATTTCACAATAGCACTAAACGTTCATACCAGTGAGCTTTAGCCACACTGAGGTGCTCTGTCACAGTTGACTGTAATGGCTCACAATTCACTTATGCCTCATTTTAGTAAATGGGAGAGGATATCGATGTGGATCATACTTGTCTTCCCCTCAAATCTATCTTGTTTATAGAGGGGGACTTTTTTGTAGGTGCACTCCCAAGGGAGGGTCTAGAGAAGTTGAAAGGAGCCTTGTTCTGCTTTCCTTTTAGCCTCACTTTTCATTATGTTGGATGATTTTTGTCATTGCACATCTAGGATGAGAAACTCTAACTGCAATAAAGTGAAAGAGGAACTGAGTCAAATGAAGTGGGGTGGTTTAGTGGCTTCCTGGGTACAGTCAGCTAGCAGCAAAATAGAATTTAATAAATAAGATTTTATAATAATATTTAATAAAACACCATATTTGCCTTCTGAAAATCCCACAGCTTACAAGAATTAATTTAAATACATGAAAATTTAACACTGGAATTGTGGTGCTCTCAAAGCATTCGTAAAATATATCTCTAAAGGAATTTTGCAAATAGTATGTTTGTCATGTTTATCTATTTAGCATTTTGCTAAATGAATTACCCCTAAATTAAATTAATAAATGAATGGGGTAAATTAATACTCTACCCAAATTAAGTTTTCACAGAAAGCACTGCATTTCCTTCAGAAAAGTATGTATTAAGTGTGATATATTGAGATATAGTTTGAAATTAGTCATTTTGATACAGTAAAGTTGAAGTTTTTGGCAATACTGTACTGTATAATTTAGAAGATCAAAAAGTGGTCACTAGATGAGCTACACTAAATATAAATACACTAAAAATAGTTTAGAGTACATTCTAGAAAAATACACTATTTCAGTGTTTCTAATTCAGTGTGTTTCTTGCTATTTATGTGGAATTATTTGTGAAATGTAGCATTTTCTAAGTAAATCCTACACAATTTATTTATTTTTTTTTAAATGTGACCCTGGACCACAAAACCAGTCATAAGTTGTTGGGGTACATTTGTAGCAATAGTCAAAATTATAGTTTTTTTTTATAGTTTTTTTTGCCAAAAATCTTTAGGATATCAAGTAAAATCATGTTCCATGAAGATATTTTGTACATTTGCTACCGTAAATATATCAAAACTTCATTTTTGAGAAGTAATATGCATTGCTATGAACTTCATTTGGACAAATTTAAAGGCGATTTTCTCAGTATTTAGATTTTTTTGCACCCTCAGATTTCAGATTTTCAAATAGTTGTATCTCTGGCAGATATTGTCCTATCATAACAAACCTCAATGGAAAACTTATTTATTCAGCTTTAGGATGATGTATAAATCTCAACTTCGAAAAATGTACTCTTATGACTGGTTTTGTGGTTCAAAGTCACAGATAGTAATAAAGCCTTTTTCTCATGTATCTTTTAACACTGCTGCATAAGTGTAAACATATTTACATGTAAACTAATATTTTGTAAAAAGTAAAACTTTGTAGTGCAACATGAGACCTGAAACCACCACCACTACGACGGTTGCCAAAGGAAAGAGTCAGATATAAAGTTTTGTGGTCATTATACAAAAAGATTTCAAAGCAGTATGCCTCAATTAGAATGAAGTATGCCAGAGATTATGTAAAAATAATTGGTTAATCACATATAAGACCTCACTAAGCCATCTTATAAAGCTTTAAGGAAGTGGTCACAGAGGATTTGAGTTTTTCCAGTCACCAATGGATTAAAAGTCATTTTTCAAAACAAACAATATTAATATTTCCGAAAGCCCTTCAGTGATGAATGAATGCCATCTTGGATCTTTCATTCCATAAAAAACGTTAATGAATAATGTCTGGTCTTGGTTACTAATTCAACATACATTTTTTAATTCCACATCTTACTTCCAAAGTAGCGTTTGAGTCTTCAGTCTGGTGCTTCCTTAGGGAATACCCAGCCTTTTGGCAAACATGATGAGTTTTAACGAAGAAAAGCTTTAATTCATCCTCACGGAGGAACAGTAATTACCTTGGCTAATAACCAGAACTTATATGGAGTTGAAAAGACTAGGATCCATTCTCAGCCTAAATGTCCTTTTCCCATCTTGGCTAAGTTCCATCCAGATACTGGCAGGCATTTAAAAAACAACCGACCTCCTGCACTCTGGGAAACAACGATTAGGTAGTTAAGCAAGCCTGATTTCTTGCTCTTTCCCCTGTGCCACTGACCACAGCCATCTGGCATCCTAAACAGAACTGTGCGCTCTATCTCACCATCTTTCTATATTTCCACCTCTTTTATTTGCCAGCCAGTATTCAGTAACGCAGACATGTTCATAATTTATTTTCTGGGTGCTTTGTCACATCAGAATAGGGCTATTTAATTTCTTTGAGCAGAGAAATCTAAATAATATGCAATTATTGGGTTCTTGGATTGTGTGGATGACACTCAAAGCGGAAATACATCTGCATATCTATATATTGACATTGGAAGAAAACAGATGTATGCAACAGCGACTGCTTCTCACATCCATAAACAAACCTTCATTAAACACAGGAAATAGCTTCACTCAAAATTTAACCATAGAAAGAACACAAATGGCTTTTGTTAAAAGTCCCATTTGGGTTTGGTATATAAATAAATGACCTGTAAACAATGTCTTACCCCATTTTCGGAGAAACGCATGGTTCGCTTGGGACTTGTGGGCTGTGTGTGTAAGTGCATGTGCGACCAAATGCCCCACAAGGATGGTTAAACCTTAAATCAACTACATTGATGTTTGGGTTAGTGTTAGTCCCCACGCAATAAACAGCTTAATGAACAAGCTAAATAGTGTCTTAATGAAAATGTAAAAATGCAGAAAGGTCATTAGTGCAGTATAAAAAAAACAACAGAAGTCAATAAAAAGTCCCAAATGAGAAAAACAAAATGTGTCTGAAAATGATGCTAAAACAGCTTAAAAAGGATAAAATGGTTATAATGTGAAGTTGAATAAATGCGTTAACTGTGATACCCTGTAACACCCTGTCTCATAACATTAGTTGATGCATTAAAGGGGACATAGGATACAAAATGAACATGTACATGGACACTACCACCTTACAATGATAAAAATCCATTAATTTTATACTTTTTATTTAAACCCCCCAAAAACCTGAACAGTCTCAATTATAATGCTGTTTTGATTTTCTGAGCAGCATTAGTTTAGTTTTTGATGGTAATGTTTTTGACTAGGTAAAGGCTGTTTTTTTACACAACCATTGAGGAATTTCAACCAAAGTATGTAGCATTTCATGAGGACCCTAAAGTATCATACCAACTTGTGGAAAATGGGTATCCCCTGCTGAAAAAAACCCCCAGCTAAAACCAGGCTGGTTGGCTGCTTTTAGCTGGTTTAAGCTGGAAGTAGCTGGTTTTAGCTGGTGCTTTCCCAGCCTGACCAGCTAAGACCAGAAGTGGCCAAAACCCCTCTAAAACCATCCTGCTGACCAGCTATGCCCAGCTAAAACCAGCCAACCTGTTTTTGTCAGCAGGGCGATGTCCCCTTTAACATTTGTTATGGTATTTATCTTTGTATTTTTATTGTTAGTTCATGATAGCACAGGTCCTAACTTGTTAACAAATGTCACCTTATTGTAAAGTGTGAACAGTACTTTCAAATGTTAATGTGTTCATTTTGAAAGCCCTACATTAGAACTTTTCCATCAAAGGATTAGTTCACTTCCAGAACAAAAATGTTCTGATAATTTACTCACCCCCTTGTCATCCAACATGTTCATAGCTTTCTTTCTTCAGGTGTAAAGAAAGTATGTTTTTTTAAAATAAACATTTCACAAATTTTCTCCATATAGTAAACTTTAATGGTGCTCGCAAGTTTAAACTTACAAATTGCAGTATAAATGCAGCTTTAAAAGCTATAAATGATCCCAGCCGAGGAAGAAAGGTCTTATCTAGTGAAACAATTAGTTATTTAAAAAAATAATTAATTTCTATACTTTTGCAGGGCTCTAGACTAACTTTTTACACTGGGTGCACTGGTGCGGTTAGGTGCACCCAAATTTTCGACCGCATCGCATTTAATAAATAAATAAATAAAAAAATTAATAAATATATGCGCGTTTTACTTTTGGTTTTGTCTTGAACTTTGTTACATACATATATACATCTTCCTTAAATCATCCTGACGACCCATTTTTTAAGTCCCCCAGGGTTTGAAAACCACTGGTTTAGACCATGATAGATGGGCCTAACGACGTTGAACCACAGGGAGACTTGCAGATTAGCGGTGAAATTAGTCGCACTCTAGAGCCCTGTTTTGTACCTTGGCCGTATCCGAAATCTCCCCCTATACCCTTAAATAGGGCACCATTTGAGGGGACGGACATTTTTAGTGGTGTCCGTAACCATAGTGGACATTCTTGAGTGCACTCATTCAATCCCACAATGCACCACAAAAATGAGTGTACAACTGATGTATATAAAAATACCCATAATCCACTGTGAGATTCGCGGTTGCGCACCGAATAAATTTCCGTGTCTCGCCAGAAGATGGCGCCCGCAGCTGAATCATCCATTCATTAATTTTACGACGCGCTCGTCCACGATGTAATACAGCGTAATACAACACAGGTGTATATTAATTGTAAATTGATTATTAAATTGTTTAACCATGGTTTATACATAATTTCCATGACAGAGTTCAAGACAGAGATAAATCCTTTAATCTTACTACTGGAGCTGCCCGTTTGCCAGTTTAAAATGATTATTATAAACAGCAAGCACAATCTATGCAAAGGTGGCCGTTTTTTCACTCACTCGTTTTCATTCACTTCTTCAAGTGGAGTGTTTTAGTGGACTAATGTAGGGAATAGGGAATGAGGGTATAAAACTCCCATCTCATTTTCTCGTCCAACTTGAAAATCGTACCGGTACTTCTGCAGCAATGTAGGACGATTTTGAAGTTGGACAAGAAAATGAGATGGGAGTTTTTTGACATATACCCTAACTGTCTTTACACAGAGTACGCATGCGCATCACAGACCTAGACAAGACGAGCATTTGAGGTTAAAAAGTATATAAATTGTATTTTTTTTTTAAATAACTGATCGTTTTGCTAGATAAGACCCTTTTTTCTCAGCTGGGATCATTTAGAGCCCTCTAAAGCTGTATTTAAACTGTATTTTGGAAGTTCAAACTCGCGGACACCATAGAAATCCACTATATGGAGAGAAATTCTGAAGTGTTTTCCTCAAAAAACAAAACATCATTTCTTTACAACTGAAGAGAGAAAGACATGAACATCTTGGATGACAAGGGGGTGAGTAAATTATCTGTAAATTGTTGTTCTGGAAGTGAACTATTCCTTTAACAGCTGCTATTTAACATCTAAATATGGCAACCTTTCTTCCACTTGAGCAGATGCATCACTGCGTTTTAAAGGCGTTTTATGTGTTGAACTGCATGCCCAAAAATTGGTTGCATAAGGAGTTGAAGCGATTCAGGCTGTTCTTATTTGTTCTTAAAATAATGGCCCGCTTTTGGTTGGAATTCTCCAGCTTGGAAAGAAAAGTGAGTAATTTTTGAGCCAAATATCTTCTCTGAAAGTGATATGTGTTGTGACAGAACATAGTAAGAGGCCTGAGGCGGTACATACACTCCACGTCCCAATAAATCAGCACTCAAACTACATGTACACCAGGGCAGTCTGTGGAGACTTGGCTGCTGTTAATCTGAGGTAATGTCAACACAGCTGAGTGGATCCAGAGGTTCAGTAGCTATTCCTGGTATCTGTCTGTCTGTCTATCAGAGAAATACCCCCACTGTGATCTAAAGAAAGGTGTTGAGAGCAAGCGTTCTCAAACCTAGTTACACAGGAGAGCAAGCAGGTTTTAAATCGCATGAGAAAAACAGGCAGAAGGGAATGCTAATTACGATCTTAGCTACTGAACTGAAAACACATAGCATGCGTTACGGTGACAACGAAATGATTAACCATCTTTAATGGGTTTTTCTCTGCCTCACCCCTCTGCTTATTGCGACAGCATTTTCTGTTAATAAAGTGCTGACAGAGTTAGCACGGGATAGCATATTGTTGTTGGTATGTTGGCAGAGACTGTTTGACCTACAGTTTTGTATAAAAATGTTACATTGCACTCAGGGCTAATAAAAGCAGTTTTGACATGCCAATGCTGTAGGTTAACAGCCAGAGTCTAGCTTTGACATATCATACTCAGGGTCCAAAATTAACAGTCGCTAGGAGCCAAATGAGAGGATAAAATGACTTTGGCAACTGAAATACTCAGCAATGGCTGGGAATGTTATAAGGAACTACAACATAATATGTTCTAAAAGCAAAGTTCACCCAAAAATGAAAATTGTGTCATTAATTACTCACCTTCATGTCGTTCCAAAACCATAAGACCTTCATTCATCTTTAGAACACAAATGAAGATATTTTTTATGAAATCCGAGAGATATTTGACCCTGCATAGACAGCAATGCAATTACCACATTCAAGGCCTATAAAAGGTAGTAAGGACATTGTGACATCAGTGGTTCAACCTTAATGTTATGCAGCTACGAGAATACTTTTTATGGCCAAGAAACCAAAAATAAAGACTTTATTCAGCAATTTCTTCTCTACTGTGTCATTCTTCGACAAGCATTCTCACATTGTACTTCTAGTAATCCTTGTATTCATGTGAATGCGTGTCGAAGAAGAACTTGTTGAATAAAGTCATTATTTTTGTTTTCTTTGCGCACAAAAAGTATTCTCGTAGCTTCATAAAATTACTGTTGAACCACTGATGTCACATTGACTGTTTTATCAACGTCCTTACTACCTTTATGGGCCTTGAACATTTCAGTTGTGTTGCTGTCTATGCAGGGTCAGAAAACACTCGGATTTCATCAAAAATATCTTAATTTGTGTTTTGAAGATGAACAAAGATATTACAAGTTTGGAACGACATGAGGGTGAGCAATTAATGCCAGAATTTTAATTTTTTAGGTGAACTATCCCTTTAAGTCAGTTACAAAGTTGTGAAAATGATACCCTAAGTAATTAAGTAAGATTAACTATCATTAAGTAGTTAATCTATAAAGCCTATAGTTGTTTTTTCAGACTAGATTTGCAAGACAACTTATATTCCCAGCACCTCCCAAAAGAAGAAAGAAAATGTAACTCCTTTCTTTTCTAAAAATATTTTTAAAAACAACTACAAACTACTCTTTGTAAAACTACTCTGGACCACAAAACGGGACATAAGGGTCATTTTTTTTAAATAGAGATGTAGACATCATCTAAAAGTTGAATAAATAAGCTTTCCATTGATGTATGGTTTGTTAGGAAAATATTTGGTTACAGGACAATATTTGGTTGAGATACAATTATTTGATAATCTGGAATCTGAGGGTGCAAAAAATAAAATAAAAAACAAATTGAGAAAATAGCCTTTAAAGTTGTCCAAATCTTAACAATGCATATTACTAATCAAAAATTAAGTTTTGATATACACTACTAGTCAAAACTAGTTTGGACACACCCTCTAATTTAATGTTTTTAAAATAAGTTTCTTATGCTTCAATCAAGGCTGATTTCACTTGATCAAAAATACAATTTTTTAATATTAATATACATTAAAATTTCATTTATATCTGTAATTAAAATTGAATTTTAATCAGCATATTAGAACGATTTCTGAAGGATCACGTGACACTTAAGACTGGAGTAACAGCTGACGAAAATTCAGCTTTGCATCAAAGCAATAAATTATATTGTAATAACATTTTGCAATATTATATTATAGTTTTTTTTCTGTATTTTTGATCAAATAAATGCAGCCTTGATGAGCTAAGAGACCTCTTTAAAAACAATAAATGAGAGGGTGTGTCCAAACTTTTGACTGGTAGTAGGAAATCTTCACGGAACATGATCTTTAGTAAATATCCTAATGATTTTTGACATAAAAGAAAATTCAATCATTTTGACCCATACAAGGTGTCTTTGGCTATTACTATAAATATACCTGTGCTACTTAAGACTGGTTTTGTGGTCCAGGGTCACATACAGACAGATAGATATTGATATATAGTTTCATGCTCAATTCTCAATTGAGTCTGTTGCATTTTCCTATAAATTTATGTTTTTTGTGTGTTAACAGATAAAGTCAGCATCTGAGAGCATGGGTTGGCAAGAGACCCTATGGCTTTTGACATCATTTATCTTGGTGAGTGGACCGTAACATCACATTCATTGTTTATTCAACTTATGCATATGTGTTATAGTGAAATTAGTTCAAACTACATTCTTGTGGTTAGAATTGGAGTTTGCAATTGCTAAAACTTTCAGTGGCCACTAAAGTTTTCATTTTCATTTGTGTAAACTGTCATTAGATGATGTCTCTCCTGATCCCCCACCCCACCCCAAAACTATCCAGTAGAAGAAATCCATTACTCACTAATTGCTCCAGTTTGGTAATTACAAGCGGAGGTGACCTGAAAACCCACAGAACTCTTGAGGCATGAAATGGTGGCTCCACATAGTTCCATCAGTGCTGGTATCAGAGCAGCTGGCTCTGTGTCAGGATGATGAAATGGGAGCATATGAAGCCCTCTGCATGTAGTACATTAGCACTATGTTTACACTGCAACTGTAGTCACAAACAAGCCAATAGCATACATTGCTAACTTTATGTGGCCATTAATATGTCTAAGTCCTCTCCGTTTATTTCTGACCTTGAAGCTACTTTCCCATGACTGCATATAAATCTAACTTAGCGGAATAGTAATGAGCTTGCAGAACAGCACTTCACATTTAAAAGTATAATGGGAAATGGCATTTAATTAGAGCTAGAATAAACAACAAAAACTGAGAGCAAGGGTGTGGATCGGTATTAATGGGTGTATAAAAAAGTTTACTAAATTAAAGTTTCTGAAACATGATGTTCTATTCTTGACATTCAGCTTCTATTGAAGGACAAATGGTTTTCCTGACTGACTTGGGTGGTGGCCTGGTGGTCGTATGTATGACGTCATTTACTTCAAAGTTTGGAGTGACATCATATGTACGGCTGCTAAACTGCTACATGGGACATCAGAAAGCTCACAGATGAATTTGGTGTTGTAAATGCGTTATTGTGTGCAGGTAAGACAGACACACAGCACTAAAGAAGCTGCCATGGAATTTTCTCAGTTTGTTTAATGGCATTAATGGGAAGGTGGGTTTGAGAGGATCTGCCAAAGTTAAGATCTTTGCACAAAGACATCAAAGTTTAAGTCGTAAATGAATGTAGAATTCATTACCGTGAGGTGTCTAAAAGGGGAAAACGTAAAGTACTTTTGAATTGGCTCTTTGACTTCCTATTGAACTGTAAGATGACTCATACCAGCAACACAATGGTTAGAGATGCGCTTTGAATTTTGATATCAAGCCCGTCTTTGTGGGTGAAGCTTTATCCCTGTAACTCTTTGCTAGAAAAGCTCCAATGGCTGTGAAGAATTTCTTATCTTCATAATACTGATATGAGCAGAGGAATGTATCTGGCCGGTTCTCATGTGTGAAATCATACCTCGTAAAATGTCAAGTGCCCATGTGGTGTCCTCAGAATCGAGTAGGTGTGCATATGAGGTCGCAAGGGGGAAAAAAAAAGACTGTGGTGTATTTATGGTGTTTCCGCCTTGGTTGTGTGCCATTTGGAAATGAATAGAGAATGGCTTTTAAATCCCAATCTAATTTCTGAGTTTGAGGTAACAAACAGGGATTATACAACATATGGATTATTTCTAGTAGCATTAGATAATATTCAGTGTTTGAAATGTCAGTTTATCTTTGAATAGCAGTTTGTATATAATTTATACACATTTCCATGAATACCAGGGTTGAAGAACACACAATTTCCCAGGATGCTAATAATAACTGAATTGCAATTTTTAATCAAAATTGTTTTCTACATATCAGTGAATACATGAATATTTATCTATTTTTAATATTTATCCTCTTCCTGTCATTCCCATTAAAATTTTAATTCGGCCAATTCAATTCCAATTCCATCTTATGAATTGAAACGGAGGCAGTTCTTAAAGGGACGGTTCACCCAAAAATTTAAATTCTGTCATTAATTGCTCACCCATAAGACCTTTGTTCATCTTCAGAACGCAAATTAAGATTTATTTTTGATGAAATCCGAGAGCTTTCTCTGTACTCGCATGTCAGACTGACACGGAAGAGAAGAAATTGTTGATATTTTGGTTTAAAATTAAGGTTGAACCATTGATGTCACATGAACTATTTTAACGATGTTCTTACGTGTCAGTTGCTTTCGGATTTCATCAAAAATATCTTAATTCATGTTCCGAAGATGAACGAGGGTCTTACAGGTTTTGAATGACACAAGGGTGAGAAATTATTGACAGAATTTTCATTTTTGGGTGAACTATCCCTTTAAATGCTACATTTTGCCCAGCCTTGCTGCTGTGCTCAAGTTCATCTCTCTTTGCAGAGTGTATCAAAGGCTGGAACAACAGAGACGAAAGCAGAGCCCACCGCTGACTTATCCCTTACTCCTGTCTTGATGGCAATGGAGGGAGAGAGGCTGATCATGACTCAGTCTCAGTACAAATGTCTGGAGCTTCTGAGCCGAGATGGATCCCATAATAAAACAGGTAGTTGTATTTTCAATTAATTTTCATTTGACTGACAGACAATGGTGCTTTTACTCTTTTCATAACCTCGCTAAGTGCCAAGGCTGTTAGTGGAACACTAAATGGCTGGAAGCTATCACAAGGTGATCAGAGAAACAATAAAGATTTATCTTCAAAGCGGATGTGTGTTAAGCTTCTTGGATGTTAAAGTACTTTCTCCTATCTCAGTTTAATGTGCAGAGATAACTTTAAGACATTCATTAGTTGATTCCCCAGCACTTTCGGGATGCGGGCAGAAATGCAAGAAGATCAGACTAAAATAATCAGGGACTCCCAAAAATAAACTAGTTTTTAACATCGAGATCCTTCAGAATGATATGCAGAGTAGCAGGTGCTACACACAGCCAGAAATACCACAAGGTTTGGCCATTTTAGAAGCTTAGTTCCTTTAAGTGTTTTGTTTTGTTTTATTGGCGAGGACATGTAGAGTTCAGAATGTTACAGTACGTTTTCGCTGTACAATGAACTCTAGTATCTCAAAAGATCAAGGAACATTTAATTCCTCATAAAGTGATCCCTTTATGATGTCTGTTTAACTTTTATAGGTGCGTTCTGCAGCAGATTCTGGGATGGCTTGCTCTGTTGGGACGAAACCCCAGCTGGAACCTTTGCTTCGCAGAACTGCCCGGACTACCCCAGCTTTGACCCCTTGGGTAAGACTCTTCACGATCACATCTGGATTGTCAATCCAGACCAAAGCGCTCCAGACGCTGCAAATCATTGAGATTCTACAGCAGGAATGACATCTGTTACATGTCTATGGAGACAAAATTGTTGCATAATTCCAAATCAATAGATTATTTTAAACATCTTTTACTCTACCAAGTTTTATGGCCCTTATATTTCCTATTTGAGCCAATGCAGATGAATGAAGTTATTTCAGAACTAGACTACCCTGATTGTAAAGCAAAACGTGATTGGTTATAGCGAGAATGTGCTATGATTGGACAGCGAAGTGTGGCTATTATTTGATTGGCTTGAGTAAACAGTGGGTGGAGCCTGTGTCTTGATGCTAGAAATGTCTCAAAATGCACAAAAGCATGCATCGATTCACAAATGCACAGAAATTTTGCATGTTTGTGAAACTCTAAGATTTATTTGTGGATCTCATTCTAATTATTTGTCAAAATCTCTTTACATTTATTTAAAGTACTTGAACTGAACTTTGGAATACCCTTGAAAATAGCAATATTTCTGAAGATGTACTTAAAAAGTGCTGGAATTTTTAGTCAGTAAGTAATCTTTTCACGCAATTTTTACACAATTAAAAAACAACATACTTTTTTGCTTATTTCAGTTAATGTCAGAAAAAAACAATTTGTTGAGTCAACTTAAAATAATTTGTTACTCTGCTGCCTTAAAATTTCAAGTTCAGTCAACTCAAGTAAGTTTATTCAGGTTGAAATGTTCAGTTGTACTACGTGACAACTTAGATATTCAAGTTGACTAAACTAAAAAACAGCTGTGTTTGTTACTCGGCTGCCTTAAAATTTTAAGTTGAATCAACTCAAATATCTAAGTTGTCACTTAGTAAAATGTAAAGTTTCAAGTTGAATAAACTTTTTAAGAGTTGACTGAACTTAAAATTTTAAGGCAGCCAGGAAGCAAATTATTTTAAGTTGACTCAACAAATTGTTTTTTACAGTGTAGTAGTACTGACAGTGTTGTGTAAACATGGCTGAAAATGCAAAAAGAGGAACAGATGAACCAAATCAATTGAGTCATTTACGCTCATTTACGACTTTGATCATTCACTTTAGGCGATTTACTAGCAAAAACAAGATTAAATTAAAAAAGCCATTGCTTGTAACGATTTTAAAAAGCATGTATTAATGGGTGAAACAGAGCTTTTTCAAAACTCTGAATCGGGTAAACCATTGCATCGCAACATGATTGACTGTTTTGAAGCGCTACAATCGTATCACATATAACAAAGCATTTGTTTTAGATCGGGACTTCAAATCGTGTATTGTGAATCATTTGATTTAGGTTTAGAACTTTGCGTGTCTCAAATAATTTGACTCATATCGTGACTTTGGAGCGCATAACGCAAGTCATTCTGTCAATGGGGTAAGCAAAATAATCTAGTTTTCTGCTTGAAATAAGATTATTTTACTTACACAATTGGCAGGTTATTTTGCTTGTTTTAAGCAAAAACTCACTTAATTTTAACTTCTCTTTTCTGAAAACAAGACAACAATTTTTACTTGTCTAGAAAATCCTTCTCGATTTAAGAATTTTTAGATATTTTGGCTGGAAACAAGACAAAAAAATAGTAAGAAAAGCTTTTTTTTGCAGTGTGGACAGGCATTTTTGTTTTAAGGGGAATGTTTGCTACTCGACAAAGTTTCATATCAAACATTCATGAGAATTTTTTTTTCTGATTCTAAATGTCAGTGAAATGAAGCCGTGACCAAAGCAATGTTGAGCTAAGGATATAACAGGAGTTTGCTGAGGTGCTGAAATATTGATATTCTCCGCTGTTCGCTGATAGAGATTTCTCTGTCTAAGACTCCGCTCACTGTGTTTGCTCTAACAAACAGATTGATTGATTCCAGAGGCCGAAGGCTGGAGCTAATCACTGGAACACTAAAGCTCAAGTCATTACACTAAACTTTCTTTTTCCCTGCAGAAAAAGTAACCAAATACTGTGATGAATCTGGCAACTGGGTACACAGTTCATCCATCAATAAGACCTGGTCCCACTGTCTCACATTCTCAAAGGAGAAAATAAAGGTAAAATATAGCATACTATTAATGGGTTGGTCATACCACTAAAATTGCTTTAAATTGCTCAAAGCAGAAATAAATACAACACAGTAGAACTGCTCATACTTTTTTATATCAATAGGTAGTGCTGTCACCAAATTGATGTGATATTTCCAGGGCATTGTGCCAATGATTTTAAGCAAGCAAACCATGCATGCAGACTTACTGACTGCCTATTAGTTCTTTTTTGGATGTGTTGAAAAATATTTAATTTAAAAGGTTTTTAACATTGATCATAATAAGAAATGTTTCTTGAGTACCAAATCAGCATATTAGAATGATTTCTAAAGGATCATGTGACACTGAAGACTGCCAAAAACTTAGCTTTGCCTTCAAATGAATAAATTACAATTTATTGTAATAGAAAATTAATTTGATCAAATAAATCCAACCTTGATGAGCATAAGAGACTTCTTTTAAAAACATTTAAATGATCTTTCCACCCCATACTTTTGGAAGGTAGTAAATGTTTTTAACAAAGATGTAAGTGTCTTGAGACAAAGAAAATCAAACCACTGGGCACATTGCACTTTGGATCATAACTTTTAACTGGTGAGGGATTTAAAGCGACCCAAAATAGCCGGAAATAATCAAACCTTTCTTGAAATTTCTTGAAATACGGTTTTATGGACTGCCATAGACTCTTACCAAAAAGAAAGAGAATGACAGATACAATAGATACTTCAGTGCTTGACCCCTAATTATCCAGTAGGCCTATATTCAGATATTTCTTTTATGTGTATTCTCAAAGCGAATCCCTTCTTCCTCAGACGTTACCAGTTCATGGCTTTTTAGAGACGGAGACGGAGATGGATCCTACAGCTGAGAGTCAGGTCAGCCCCGTAGTGACTCAGAAAGCAGAGGAGAGAAAGAAGATCATCGATGGTCAATACAAATGCTTTGAGAAAATGAACAGAGACCAGCCATATAACAAATCAGGTGTGAAAACAGAGAGCCTCAGAAGAGGTTTTCGATTGAATCATCAGAAGCTCATAGCGCAAAGTGCAAAGAGCAATTGCACGGTGGAATTGGACCTGATTGTTTGTGTGCTTGTCTTTTAGGTCCATACTGCAACCGCACATGGGATGGCTGGCTATGCTGGGACGACACTTCAGCAGGAACATACACATCTCAAAACTGTCCCAATTACTTCCCTGACTTTGACTCCACTGGTACAATTCATTCATTTGTTATTTAGGTTTTACAACCACTGTACTAGTCTACACCACCACAAATTCTTAAGCCATCCTAGGTGTATGACTTTATTCTTTCAGACAAATGCAACTGGAGTTATATTAAAAAATGTCCTGGCTCTTCTAAGCTTTATAATGGCAGTGAATGGGTGTTAAGATTTTGAAGTCCAATGAAGTGCATCCATCTATCATAAAAAGATGATGGATAAAAAGGAAAATATTCATATTTTAAACTTTCTAGCTTTCGCTAACTGTCATACGCGTTCACAAGAATGTGGCGTTCCAGAGGACAAAACTAAGTTTTGTTTACAATAAAGAAAAAACCTCTCGTCTTATATCACAATCCTCCAATATTTCTCTTTACAAATCCTTGTTTTGTACTTTAAATTTGTGATGCGTGTACACTGTAAAAAACAAAAAACTCAATTTGTTGAGTCAACTTAAAATAATTTGTTATCCTGCTGCCTTAAAATTTTAAGTTCAGAAAACTCAGATAAGTTTATTCAATTTGAAACGTAAAGTTGTACTAAGTGACAACTTAGATATTCAAGTTGACTAAACTAAAAAAATGTTTGTTAAACTTAACAGCTGTTTGTTACACAGCTGCCTTAAAATTTTAAGTTGAAACAACTCAAATATCAAAGTTGTCTGACTAACTTTTTTCAAGTCGACTGAACTTGAAATTTTAAGGCAGCCAGGTAACAAATCATCATTTTAAGTTGACTCAACAATTTGTTTTTTTACAGTGTATGACAGTTAGCAGAAGCTAGTGATTATGGTTTATAAAGTCAAATATAGAAATTTTTCGTACACAAATGCACCGATTCACTTCAGAAGGACTTTATTAACCCCCAGTAGCCGTGTGGAGTACTTTCATGATGGATGGATGCACTTTAATGGACTTCAAAACCTCAACAGCCATTCACTGCCATTATAAATCTTGGAAGAGTACATACAAACTCTGATTATATTTGTCTAAAAGAAGAAAGTCATATACACTGAAGGTAGGTGGCTTGAGGGTGAGTAAATCATGGGGTGATTTTCATTTTTGGGAGAACGATCCCTTTGAAGGATTCTCAAAGGGTTTTTGAAGGATACGTTAAAACCTGACTTGCATATAAAACACAAATTTGTTTTTGAAGACTGTATTAAAGCATTTTGAAAGCGCCGAGCCTTCCTGTTAGCAGGGTTACTTTAAAACCTAAAGTATGAAGGCTTTTAGGCTTTTGAAATATGCCTTTTCTCACATCTTCATCCTTGTTTATTTAGAAAAGGTCACCAAGTATTGTGACGAGACAGGAAACTGGTTCAGGCACCCTGAGACAAACAGGACATGGTCCAACTACACCCTCTGCATTGCTCACACCAAGGACAAGCTCAAGGTAGGTCATCTTTAAATTCTGCACCTGTCTTAAATTAACATTTTATTGTGTTATGAATATCTCTGAATTAAATGGTCAGATGTTATGAAAATAAACTCCCAGTGAGACTTTATTTCCTGTGATTTAAACATGTAGGGCTGAATTACAACTAGGAAGGTTTTCTTCCGTTAATAAAAGCAGGACAAATAATTAGCGGAACATCATTTCTGGGCAAAAAAACCACAAAAGCATAGTACAGCTCAGATTGGTCGATATACAATTTAAAAGCTGTTCCTGAAGGGCATTTTGGATTCGAGTGTTTCTTTCAGACTCAGTGGCAGTGAAGCGGAAGGTCTACACAAGGCAGATTCAGTTGAACTAAACAGCTTTTTTGGAGGACAGTGGCTCTGAAAATTATTCATAACATGATGGTTTCAGTGCCGTGTAACTACTGCTTTACAAACTGTGAGGGAAAGAGAAGAGCAGGGAAAATGTCAGCTCAGGCAAGCTCAAATAAAGTCTGTGCACTTCACTCTATCAGATGAAATTGACTGGAGTTCATAAAAAAGGCACAACAAATTGAGATATGCACTTTCAAACTGAGATATGCTACTTCTAAGCCTGCTTACCACTTCAAGGTTTCATTGCTGTTCAATATCACACTTTTGAAAAACATGAAAAAATAAGTAAGGTTTATTAAGATTAGAAACTAACTTTTTCTAACCTTGTGGGGAACCCCTTAACTGCCACCCACCCCCTCTGTGGAAGATTACTTCACCATTTTACAAATAAATCCTAATCTTATCATGATAAACTGTATATCGTTTGAAAGGTCTAAGACTCCTAAATAGATATGTTACCATTTTTACCATTTTTTGTGTGTTACAAAATAATCATAATCAGCTGAAACCTTAATTTGTCAAAATTCATCCTTTGAAAACCATTTTAAAATCAGACATTGCATTACCATGGAAAATGTACATCAAAATCATATTGTTTCAATCAAAATGTTTTTGTTCATGAATTGAATTAATTTAATTTTGAATAGTGCATTTTTATGTCTATATTCAAAAATGGGAGTGGCAGTTAAAGGGATAAACACCCTGTATGAATATTTTTTAATTACAGTTTTGGAGAGAAATGAATTTCATATGATATCATTTTTTAACTAGTGGAGCTAGATTCTGTATACAAGCGGTTTTGATCTTTTATACTATTTTAGACCTTTTTTAAATTTTAGTTTTAGTTTTTTAAGAATTGCAAGAATAAATATGAATATGAATTGAATTTCAAAATTGATATTATTATTTTTACATTAGGGTCTCATTATGGGTCTCTTAAACTTAAAAAAATTAAACTGAATTAAAGGAGATTGGAGATTAACCATAACATTCTTGTTCTCATTTCAGATGGCGTTTATTTTGTATTACATGGCGATTGTGGGTCATGCGCTTTCAATAGTGTCTCTTCTCATCTCGCTGGCCATTTTCTTTTATTTCAGGTGAGTTTACATCTTCCCTTGACTGTCTCCACCCACAAGCCTTGAAACATCTGCTGCATAGCTGCAGTAACTTCAGAGCGATCAATACACTTCTCGATGATGGGTTGCTCAGTTGTTTACTTGTTTTTGGCAGGGCTGTGTGTTGTCTACTCTCAAACCGTTTGTCATTTGTCAGAGCTGTTGACGATGACGGTGTGGAGGTAGATTGCTGCGGTGGCATCTGAGATTTATTTAATTGACGGAGTCGTCGTTTAAGCTTTTTAAAGAGAGATTTACCAAGAAGCTCTTGGTTACCCCATTTATCACAGTGGCCAATTCAAACCAAATTGAAAAGATGGATCGGCATTCCCGTCAGCATGGCCTCACGGAAATGCAGTCTGAACCCTGAGTTAAATGCGTTAACCTCTGAATTATATACAACTGCGGATCAGGCGATTCCTTCCGCAAAGTCAGGGAAACTTGCATTTTTCTGGGCTTATTGACTGAATTACCATATACAGTGTTTCGCAAATGCATAAAAATCTAAACAAACCCTCTTATTTGACTGAATTGCAAATCATACTTTAAAATGTAATTTGTGTTTGTATATGCATTGAAACCCAAAAGGAATTATTTCATGTCATATTGTTTTTGGTGAAGAAAACAATAATAAATAACAATATTTGTTGTTTTGGAAGTCTTTATACTATCAAGTTATCCATGACAGTCCGAGCTGTGAGTCATTAAAATAAAAGACTGATCTCATGACAAAATCATACCTGTGGGAAAACACAAAATACATACTAATAAGTACAAATCGCTGCAGTTTCCAGAGGTGGTAAATCCTGTGGAAAAACATGGCTCATGATGAAAGAGCTGAAAGATCAAAAAACAAGCTAAAATGACATGTTTGCGATTGTGTTTTTACGTCAGATTCGTTTTTGTTCATACTTTTGGGTAAGTTTAGGCGTAGTGCAGATGGTATGTTTTTTTAAAACGTCTCAAAGCATTATAGCACCACTCAACGGACATTTCAAGGCAGAAATGCGGTGACACAAAAGCAACGTCACAAAAAGCACCATATGTACATTCATCTGTTCCGGGGGGAAAAAACACCCTTTTGCAATTCAGTGGACATTTCACATTAAATATGTCATTGAATATTTATGGATTAATGAGTAATATTCATTTTAGCAATCTAAAAAGCATTTAGGTTGAGACTTCCTAGATTCTTAGTGACTAAGGTATCCAGAAGACTTTATAGATTTAATAAACAAAGGCATAAATTAGGAAAAGTGCACAAACATCCAAGTGTTTTGATGTCTCAGTCGGCATTGCTGGTTTAACTATCCGGATGTGGAAATTACACCAGACCACCCAAACACTAAAAACGCTGGTCCCTAGAAACATGAAAAGCTTTTCATCAAAAGAAATTGGACATCCTGATAAAACGAAAAGAGAAATGTATGGGGCAAAAAGCATAGAAGATCTACTGGGGAACCTGTTTTAATTGGCCGTTGTTTATCTTTCAGTAGAAGAACAAACTTAACTACAGTTTCTTCACAAACAAGTTTAATAGTGGAGTTGAAGTGGAATGTAAAAGAAAAACAGCTAACAATTGTCCAGCATAAATGGGAATGCGTTCAGAACAGTCATTAAGTTGGTTGAGAGAATGTCTAGAGTTAGATTCTAAACAGAGCCTGATAACTTTAAAAAAGAAAATATAAAGATAGTTTTGGCCTGGAATCTCATAGTTTTGATGTCTTCACTATTTAAAGGTACAGAAGTTTAGATGCTCTTTCCCAATAATTTCTCTTGAACTGCATTAAAATATGGAGATATGTAAATATTTTATTTTTGCCAATCACAAATAAAAATTATTAAAGGATAAGTTCACTTCCAGAATAAACATGTTCTGATCATTTACTCACTCCCATGTCATCCAAGATGTTCATGTCTTTCTTTCTTTATTTGGAAAAAAAAAATTCCAGGATTTTTCTCCATATAAAGAGTTAGATGCAAAACCAGCTAAAACCCATCTCGGTCAAAAATGAGATAATGATACTGAATGAATGCTCTCGACACATATTATACATCCATCAAATACTTTTACTTCAAACTCGATAAAATCCCTCAGCCCAATCAGATGTACTTAGAAACCTATACATCGGAGCCTGATAAAAATGCATTTTTTAAAGAAAGATGTCCGATGGATTTAGAGGCTTTTGCATCTGAACTCTTCATATAGTTCAATGGGACCCAACAGGTTGAAGGTCCAAATTGCAGTTTCAGTGCAGCTTCAAAAGGCTCTACACAATCTCAGCCGAGGACTAAGGGTCTTATCTAGCAAAACCATCTGTCATTTTCTAAAAAAAATATTAAATGTATGTACTTTTAAACCACAAATGCTCGCAAACCACATGCATTTACACATGCATGACGAAGTCGTAGACGTACATCACAGAGCTAGTGCAAGATGAGCGTTTGTGGTTAAAAAGTACTGTATACAAATTTGTATTATTTGTGAATATTTCAGTAAATAACGCTGTGTCGCATAGAGCCCTCTGAAGCTGCAATTCGAACCTTCATCATTGAAGTCCACTACATGGAGAAAAATTCTGGAATGTTTAATTTAATTTTTGACTGAAAAAAGAAAGACATGAACATTTTGGATGACGTAAGTAAATTCTCAAAAAAAAATATTCTGGAGATGAATGTCTCCATTAGGATTTTTCATTTGATGCTTGAAATAAAAAACATCAAAGAACATTGCATTTGACTGTAGGAATTGTAATGCACTTCAAATAGCGTGCACGGTTTTATGTGACGTTTAAATGATTTAGAGATGCTCATGTCATTAAGATTAACAAATTCACTTTTAATAGGATCCAACTGTTGGAACTATGTATGGGCTGAACGAGAAAGGTCCTTTGGCTCTGGCATGGCAAAAAAACCCTGATAGTTTCTCATCATTGTGTTTTATTGAGCTTTATTTTTCTCCATATAAAGAGTTCAGATGCAAAACCAGCTAAAAGCAATCTCGGTCAAAAATGAGATAATGATACTGAGTGAATGCTATCGACACATATTATACATCCATCAAATACTTTTACTTCAAACTCGATAAAATCCCGCCCTCAGCCCAATCAGAAATACCAGTACTTACATAGAAACCTATACATCTGAGCCAGATAAAAATGCATTTTTTGAAGAAAGATGTCAGATGGATTTAGAGGCTTTTGCATCTGAACTCTTCATATAGTGGACTTCAATGGGACCCAACAGGTTGAAGATCAAAATTGCAGTTTCAATGCAGCTTCAAAAGGCTCTACACAATCCCAGCCGAGGACTAAGGGTCTTATCTAGCAAAACCATCTGTCATTTTCTAAAAAAAAAAATAAATAAATGTGTGTACTTTTTAACCACAAATGCTCGCAAAACACATTACGCAATTATGCATGCGTGACGAAGTTGTAGATGCATGAGCATTTGTGGTTAAAGAGTACTGTATATAAATTTGTATTTTTTGTGAATATTTCACTAGATACTAGATACTAGACACTAGTGGTGTCGCATAGAGCCCTTTGAAGCTGCAATTCGAACCTTCATCATTGAAGTCCACTACATGGAGAAAAATCCTGGAATGTTTTCCTCAAAAACCTTAATTTCTTTTCGACTGAAAAAAGAAAGGCATGAACATTTTGGATGACGTGAGTGAGTAAATTATCAGAAAAGTTTTATTCTGGAGGTGAACGACTCCATTAAGATTTTTCATTTGATGCTTGAAATAAAAACATCAAAGAACATTGCATTTGACTGTAGGAATTGTAATGCACTTCAAATAGCGTGCACGGTTTTATGGACGTTTGAATGATTTAGAGATGCTCATGTCATTAAGATTAACAAATTAACTTTTAATAGGACCCAACTGTTTGAACTATGTATGGGCTGAACGAGAAAGGTCCTTTGGCTCTGGCATGGCAAAAAAAACCCGATAGTTTCTCATCATTGTGTTTTATTGAGTGTAAATCCTTGGTGTCCATTTGTCTGGCAGAGCTGCACTAAGCCCTGAGCCAAATGACGAGTATTATTTGTCAGGTTTTGTGTGTCATTTCATGCCGACTTGGTTTCCGTATGTCTGTATCCCCTAGAGTAAACTTAATTTCATGGGTAATTAAATATAGGAGCCAAAGAGTCTTACATGCATTAAATGGCACATAAACTTTGGGTTATATGTCACATACTATGACAGTTGTATCCAGCAAGTAAACTTACAATCTCATAGTTATTTTTTTTCAGTACACTAAGCAATTATTGAAAGGTCGAGAGATTATTTAGTGTTAAAAACAAATTTAGATTAAGACCTTATCTCAGCATTAGTGCTCAGTAAATATTGTGTTGTTTTTAAAGAAACACACAACCACAGAACATAATTTAATTTAATTTAATTTAAAATGTAATATTAATTTAATTTAAAATGTAATATTAATTTAATTTAAAATGTAATATTAATTTAATTTAACGTTGCAAAGTTCATTTTGGTGAAAATGTAAATCAAAGATAATAAGCGCTATAATTTCAAGCACTATTTAAACCAGATTTTGGATGAATGTTTTTTCCCCCCTAACAGGTCTGATCAGTTTTTTTTAAGTATTAATGGGAAATCCATTCGCAATTGTAGAATTTTTATGCAAATTGTGTTTAGCTGTGGTACAATGTCTGAAAGCGTAACATAGCAACGCTTGTTTTTACGTGCGATGGTGATATTTACAGTCCGATCTTCTGAGATGTCAAAGTCTTAATGTTGTCTTATTGGGTCCAGATGTGGTGCTAGGAGAGGTACGTGTCAGCATACAGCTGCACTAAGCTTTAATTTATGCCCCCCGAATAATGCCAGAAATTTTTGGTTGGGAATATGGGAAATAGCTTTGGAAAATGAGCTCAGCTTTCACTCCCATCCCTCTAGTGCTCCAGCAGCAGCTTTGCACTCAAATTGAGGTTAAATTGAGTGAAATCATGTGAGTAGCATGACTTTCTTAATTGGGTGATCGTGAAGCCGTTTACCCAAGTATATTTTATTATTATCTTTTGACAGCAAACTATAGATAAACATGTTTATCAGACACTCTGCTTGTTGACAGAGAAAGCCGATGCAGGTGTGAACTTATTTCACAACTCCTGGCCAACAACAAAATAGCATTTAATATTTTCGAGATCCCTTTTTACATCATTTAGGTTTTATATTGCTTTACATTTTATTTGGCGATGTATTAAGACTTGTAATGTTTATTTTAATGTCTCTTCTGCTCACTAAGCCTGCATTTTATTTGATCCAAAGTACAGCATAAGTAACATTTGGAAATATTTTTACTATTTATTTGAATTTTTAGCATCATTACTCCAGACACATGATTAGAAATCATTCCAATATTCTAATTATAATACATTATTATTAGTATTATGTTAAAAACAGCTGAGTATAATTTTTTTCAGGGTTTCTTAATGAATACAAAGTTCAAAAGAACAGCATTTATCTGAAATAGAAATCTTTGTAACATTGTAAATATCTTTATAATCACTTTTGACCAATTCAAAGCAACCTTTCTAAATAAAATTATTAATTTTTATAATTTCTTTACCCCAAAAAATGTGCTGACTCCAAGCTTTTGAGTGTTATAGTGTATAATGTTAAAAAAAGCTTTTTATTTCAGATACATGCTAAACTTTGGATAATTTTATTCATCAAAGAATTCTGAAAAAAAAAAAAAATACTCCAGACTGTTTTGAATATTGATAATAATAAAAAATGTTTTTTGAGCAGCAAATCAGTATATTAGAATGATTTCTAAAGGATCATGTGACACTGAAGATAAATAGCATTTTTAAATATATTCAAATAAAAAACAGTTATTTTAAATAGTACAAAATGTTACTGTTTTTACTGTACTTTGGATCAAATAAATGCAGACGTCTTTAAAAAACATACAAAAAATCTGGTAGTGTATAGAATTTATGTTCTAACTTTGATCACAATTCCTTGATTTTATACAGCTTCATAAATTCAGCTTTAATATAATCCCTTGCAAACACATGGAGTTTTTATTTTCAACGCTAAGCAATTCATAGTAAAAACAGGCAAGCATCTGACAATCACATTATTTGAAATGAAGCCAGGATACTCAGGCCTCAGGTGATGCTTAATTTTTGTTCTGTTTACGACATTAAATGGGTCATAACATGATGAATCTAATTTCCTTTGATCTTTCGACATAAAAGAGTTCATTGTACTATGAAAACATTCTGTACCGTTCAGAAATCCAAAAAGATCCATTGATTGAAACTGGGCTAAAATTTGAAGTCTCATTTGAAATCTTTGGATTTCTGATATTAACGTACGACCACACACATTTGCACATCAGTAATGCCTGCCAATTCCTGATGAGGTCATATGGCGGAAATTGGATAGATTATTTCTAAACACCAGACATAAAAGTGTAGAAACTGGCTGTGTGTAGCATCTGCTGCTATGCATATCTGACTAAATGATCCCTGCGTTAAAAACAAACAGCTGAAGTTTATTTCATTGATCTTCCTGATCATGTCAGACTAATTTCGACAGTTTGCACTTTATGTCTGCCTTGCTTTATGAATCAGTCATAATCAAATGCAGGCTTTGTAGAGAGGCATTTTAGGATGGAACAGACCCAATCTATATTAAACCTGGCAAATCTTGAAAAGTTCAGTGCTTGAGACTTGTGAAAAATCTAATCCAGATTTAGTGGATTTATGATTGATCATCTAAACTATCCAAAAAATGGTTTGTTTCCGTCTTAAAATGACCTGCCAAACGGAATTATTCTTCAAAAACGGCTTCTGTCATAAATGATCAGTGATTAATATATCTTTATCTATCATCCAGGAGTCTGAGCTGTCAGAGAATCACTCTACACAAGAACCTATTCTGCTCGTATGTGCTCAACTCAGCCTTCACCATCGTCAACCTCATAACTGTGGTCAACAACCCCAAAGTGGTGCAGAGGAATCCGGTGCGTGCCCTCACCTACACAAACTCACATCATCAATGTTACTGCTTGTACTGCTTTACGTTTCTGTAAAGTGAGGAAAAAGAGGCTGGTCCAAATTTTAGAGCAGCGGTGTAAACATCCTGAGTAACCGTAATGCATCAAATTAAATTAGCTTTTCCTTGTTACAAATTCATGTAGACCTTCAAAGTACAAACCACAAATTATACTATTTAAAGGCTGTTAAAAATGTCAGGGTTGGTATGATTTTTCTTTCTTGTATATTTAGCAAGAATGCATTAACTTGATCAAAAGTAACAGTGAGACATTTGTTATAAAAGATTTTAGTTGGAAGATGCTGTTCTTTATGGAAGCCTGTTTCCGCCACTGAATAAAAAAACACAATTCTGTTTTTTTCTCAGAATTGTGATATAAACTGACTTTTTTTCTAGTTTTCTAGTTTATATCTTGGAATTCTGACTTTTTAACTCACAATTGCGAGTTTATATCTCACAATTCTGAGAAAAAAAAAATCAGATTTGTCAGATATAAACTTGCAACTGCAAGAAAAAAAGAATTGCGAGATACAAACTTGCATTTGTGAGAAAAAAGACAGAATTGTGTTTATATCTTACAATTCTGACAATATAACTTGCAATTCTGAGTTTTTTCTCGGAATTGTGAGACATAAACATGTATTTGTAAGAAAAAGAGTTTATATTTTGCAATTCTGACTTTATAACTTGCAATTATGAGTTTATATCTTGCAATTCTGACTTTCTCAGAATTGTGAACTTTTTATCTTGCAGTTCTGACTATATTTCTTGCAATTGTGAGTTTATATCAATTCTGAGAAAAAAGATCAACTGCAAGTTTAAATCTCACAATTCTGAGAAAAAAAAAGTTTAAATTGAGTTTTATCTCAAAAATTCAGACTTTAATAATGCACAATTGCAGTTTATATCATGCAATTCTGAGAAAAAAGGTCACCTGCAAGTTTAAGTCTTACAAATCAGACTTTTTCTCAGAATTGTGAGATATAAACAAGCAATTGTGACTTTTTTTCTTAGGATTGCATGATATAAACTGCAATTGCACGTTATTAAAGTCAGATTTGCAAGATATAAACACAATTGCGAGGTAAAAGTCTGAATTGTCAGTTTATATCTTGCTATTCTGACTTTATAACTCACAATAGCACGTTTATATCATGCAGTTCTGAGAAAAAAAGTCTGAATAGTGAGTTTATATCTCACAGTTCTGACTTGCAACTGAGTTTATATCTCATAATTTTGAGAAAAGAAGAATTGTGAGATATTTTGAGATGTGATTTTTTTGTTCTGTTCTATGCATCAAAATAAATAAATTAAATGTAATTTCTGCTAAAATATTAAGCAGCACAACTGTTTTCAACAGCTAAATATTCTATATTTAGCATGCATAAGATACGATTTTTGCGCCCTTCCGATGAAACGCATATGGAGACCATCACAAAACTGTTTATTTCTCATTATATTTTCATTGCATAAGATCTTCGCTTGGAATATGATCTTTTCAGGTTTTGCTCTCTATGGTGGAATGCATAAATCTGCCACACTGGAATGCGCTGCATGATCTAAGAGGTGTGGTGAAGCGATGTGTTTCAAGAAAAACATTAACTTTTAGCTACTGTATCTAGTGTGATTGAGGAGAATTGCCTATTCTTTTTGTTCCTGAAATAAAAACAGCTAAAAAGTGAGACAATCTAAAATAAGCTTTTGCACGGGGTTTGAAATGGCCTGTGATCATGTGTGGATGAGTAGATTCTGAAGTTCTGAAAGGACTAGAGTACACCGGAGGAGTTGCAGAAAGATGATAATCACTGTTCTTACGATTGGGTTCTGTCTGAGAGATGCATTATCACAATCACCAGACTCCGTTTAAAACGCAAACACTGCTGTGCCTGTCAAAGTACCATCCTTACGTATGTTTTCTCAAAATGATGTCTGTTTTATGAGGCCAATGTAATGCAGATGTCTTCAAATGTGCATTCTTTCATGGGTGGGTGAATTCTCAGTGTTTAATTTACGGTATCCTTGTTCAGCCTGGAGAACAAGCTCCTTCTGTTTTTCCTTCCAGCTAAATGCAGAATGCATTCCCAGACTCAAGAAGATGAGGCTACAGACAGGGTTACCCACTTTAGTTTAGCCTTAAACTCTTTTTTCTGACATACGCTGTGCTTAGTCTGACAAGAACGCCACTGTACATCAAGGACATCTGAACTGAAGTAAAAAAGCCTTGACTTACGAAGGAAAGTTGTGTGTGGAGAATAACATGTGTGAGGACTTGTTGCCAGTTGCGTGGGCGCAGCAGGCAGATGAAAGCTATGGACATATGGTAAAAAGTTAATCTGGATGACTGACGTGTTGTTGGGAGGTATGCGATCCAGAGCTCAGCGGATTGAGAATAAACACATTTGCCAGCATTTTCTAATTAAAACGGCACACATGTTCTTAAAAAGGAGCCAGACAAGAGACAACAATTAGGAAAGATGAATATTCTGCAGGTATGTGAATTGCAAGTAAGTTAATCCCAGTTTAATGTGTAGGGTAAACTAAGAAGGCCTATCATATGGTAATTCCCTAGCAAACACTCTGGCCAACACAGAAATATTGGCTCAAATAATAATGTGAGCTGTTTTGCTCATTTAAATTTTGCGTCTTGTTGCAGATATTTAGTCTAGACTGTTCTTGTAGTCACCTAATATAAAAAAAATATGTGTGTGTGTGTGTGTGTGTGTATATATATATATATATATATATATATATATATATATATATATAAATCATGCAGAATCAGGATAGCAAAATTGACTTTTAAAAAAGTAAGGAGAAAATGCTTCCCATATTTTTTCTTGATCTCAAAGCTGAGCCGTCCAAACAAACTTAATGGCATTTTGATGTGAATCCATCTGTCACTTAGTAATTTGGCTAACATTAAAACAATATTTGGATCAGTGTTTGTTCAATCTGTTAAATCACTCTTCTGCTGTTGTTTATGCATTTATAAAATTGTCAGTTGCCCTAATCAGCTATGCCATGTTAATAATTTCACATATGGACTCTTTTCACATTTCCAGGGTTCTTGGAAGCGTGTCCTATTTGGGTAAACTTTTGTGTTCTCAGTTGCCCCAACAGCCAAAATCCACAATAGCATTTTTCCTTTCCAAAAGAGAAAAAAAATATGGAGAGATTGATTATGTTGTCAAAAAAAGAGAAAAATGTCAAATTTGCTGTCACTCCCTCAACCTTTGTATTAGAAACACTGACCAAGTCGAATTAACTAGATTCATGAAATTTTATGCCAAGGTAAGAAAACACAACGTATAGAGTGTTATAAATGTCTATTATTTAAAAAAAAGAAAAAAAGAAAAAAAAAAAAAAAAAAGAAAATATACTTCTGCTGCTGAGGTCAAAAGTTTACATCCTCCTTTTAGAATCTGCAAAATGTTAATTATTTTACCATAATAACAAGGATCATACAAAATGTTTAAATAAAAGATATTTCACATAAAAGATGTTTACATATAGACCACAAGATAAAATAATAGTTGGATTTATAAAAATGACCCTGTTCAAATGTTTATATACACTTGATTATTAATACTGTGTTGTTACCTGAATGATCCACAGCTGTGTTGTTTTGTTTAGTGATAGTTGTTCATAAGTCCCTTGTTTGTCCTGAACAGTTAAACTGCCTGCTGTTCTTCAGAAAAATCCCTCAGGTCCCACAAATTCTTTGGTTTTTAGCATTTTTGTCTATTTGCACCCTCATATCAAATATTTCAAAAGGTTCAAACGCTCATTGATGTTTCAGAAGGAAACGCAATGTGAAAACTTTTGAATTTGAATATTAGGGTAAATTTAACTTATTTTGTCTTCTGGAAAACGTCTTCTGTAGCCTCTGAAGGGCAATACTAAATGAAAAAATATGATATTTAGGCAAAATAAGAAAAATATCCAAATCTCCAAAAGTTTTCACCCTCTTAATGCATGGTGTTTTCTTCTGGAGCATCAGTGAGCATTTGAACCTTCTTGTAATAGTTGCATAGTCCCTCAGTTGTCCTCAGTGTAAAAAGATGCATCTCAAAATCATACAGTCATTGTTGGAAAGGGTTCAAATACACAAAAATGCTGAAAACCCAAATAATTTGTGGGACCTGAAGATTTTTTCTGAAGAACACCGGGCAGTTCAGGACAAGGGACTAATGAACAACTATCACTAAACAAAAAAAAAACCCACAGCTGTAGATTATTCAGGAAACAACACAGCATTATGAATCAAGTGTATGTAAACATTTGAACAGGGTCATTTCTATAAAATCACCTATTATTGGACTATATGTAAACATCTTTTATGTGAAATATCCCTTTCAGGTCAGTACTAAATAAACAATGACATGCATTTTGTATGATCTCTCTTATTTTGGTAAAATAATTAACATTTTGCAGATTCTGAAAGGGGTGTGTAAACTTTTGACCTCAACTGTAAATTTGCAATGTTAATAATACATATGAAATTGGTATTAATAAAACAAAAAGTTATCAACTGCAGTAGATCATTTGCAAAGCATTAATTTATTACTATCTTAGCTAGCTAGACCAGAACCAAACCAGCATAAATCAGCTGGCACCATAGTAATTTATGCTGGTTCAAACTGGTCTTTTCAGCAGGGCTGTCCTGTCAGATTTAATTTTTGGCTAAATTGCTTGTTGCAGTGAAACTTAAAGCACCTGTCTACTTCATTTCCCCCCTCTGCAGATTGGCTGCAAGGTGCTTCACTTCTTCCACATGTACATGCTGGGCTGTAACTATTTCTGGATGCTCTGTGAGGGGATTTACCTGCACACTCTGATTGTGGTGGCCGTATTTGCCGAGGAGCAGCATCTGCACTGGTATTATCTTCTGGGCTGGGGTGAGTCTCCGCCAGCTCCGCTCCCCATGTCCATCTGAACGCGGCTCCCAGTTTTGCTTTCCCATCTGTCAGCAAACTAAATTGTAAATATGAACACCCTCCCTATTTGCTCAGCACGGAGCGTATCGTGACCTGTTTTCATAGGCAGCTGTTTCGTCAGTCTTTGCTCCATTATTTATTGGATACATTTGCTTGTGCTCATGTCCTCCTGCTCCATAAACAGAAAACACTGTCGCCGACACAAACACTTGTTTAAAGATGGACAAATAAGCTAATTCACTGTTAGAACACATTTTGCTGAACATTTGTGGATGTTTGCCGTTCATGGTTTATTTCACACTCTGGTGTACTTTACGGTTCCCCCTGGCAGTTTTATTATCACAGTTAATTGAAGATCAGGCTCTAACTGTCTTGTTTCGCCTGGTCTGTAAGGTAATGACATTAGGAACTTTCCTGATAAATGGACGAGAAAATACCTGAATTGTGGAGCATTATTAAAACATTTTTAAATATCTCAAATAAAAATTTTAAATGTTATTATTTACTAATTTGCTAGATTTTTTTACCCCATATGACTTACTTTTGCCCATGAAAAAACACAAAAGCAAAATGTTTGAAGAATGTCAAAGCCACTCTTTTTCATATGAGAGGAAGTGAATGAGTATGGAAGCCTGTTTCTGCCACTGAATAAAAACTAAGCAATACTAGCAATTCTGAGAAATAAAGTCGAAAGTCAGAATTCAGTCTTTTTCCCCTGAAAATTCGACCTTATAACTCGCAATTCCTTTTTTCTCAGAACTGTGAGATATAAACTTGCAAAGGCAAGGTATAAACTAGCAATTCTGAGAAATAGTCAGAATTGCAAGCTTTAAACTCGCAGTTGTGACTTTTTTCTCAGAATTGCGAGTTTATATCTTGCAAATCTTTTTTTCTCTGAATTGCGTAATTAAAAACAAGCATTTCTGACTTTTTCTCAGAATTGTAAGACATAAATTTGCAATTGCAAGTTATAAAGTCAGAATAGCGAGACAAACTAGTAATTCTGAGAAATAAAGCCAGAAATTCTGTGAAATAAATTCAGAATTGCAAGCTTTAATCTGATTTTTTTTTATATCTTAAAATTGTTAATGTCTCGCAATTCTGACCTGATAACTGGTTTCTGAGAACATATCAGTCTTATTTCCCCTTAACTTGACTTAACTTGACTTTATAACTCGCAATTATGAGTCTCACAATTAATGCTAATTCTGAGAAATAAAGTCGCAATTCTGAGAAACAGTCAGAATTGCAAGCTTTAAACTCGCAATAAAACTCGCTTGTGACTTTTTTTCTCAGAATTGCGAGTTTATATCTTGCAGTTCTGACTTTTTTCTCAGAATTGCGTGATAAAACATTGCAAGTTTATTTCTCAAAATCCACTTTATAACTGGATTCTGAGAACATATCAGTCTTTTTCCCCCTAAAACTCAACTTTATAACTCGCAATTACAAGTTTATATCTTGCAATTCTGACTTTTTTCACAGAATTGTGAGATATGAACTTGCAATGGTGAGTTATAAAGTCGGAATTGTGAAGCATAAACTAGCAGTTCTGAGAAATAAAGTCGTATTTCTGAGAAATAGTCAGAATTGCAAGCTTTAAACTCGCAGCTGTAAATTTTTTTTCCTCAGAACTTCCTCAGAAGTTTATATCTCGCAATTCTGATCATTCTTTTTCTCAGAATTGCGTGATAAAAACATTGAGAGTTTATATCTCAAAATTGCTAGTCTTATTAGTCATATTAGTCTTTTCCCACAAAATTCAACTTTATACCTCGCAAGAATTGCGAGATATAAACTTGCGATTACAAGGGGAAAAAAAGAGTTTTTTGTGAGTTTATATAACAATTTTGAATTTAAATCTCACAATTCTGACTTTATAACTTGCAATTGCGAGTCTATATCATGCAATTCTAACTTGATGACTCACAGTTGCGAGTTTATATCTCACAATTCTATGAAAAAACGGTCAGAATTGTAAAATAAAAAGTTGAAGTTACATTTTTTTAATTGAGTGGTGAAAATGGTCTTTCATAACATTATAAGAGCTCTGCAATTCTGACTATTCCTCAGAATTGCGACTCTCAGAATTGCTAGTTTTATTGGTGCTCCCCTGCCCACCCTTCCAGCAAGCATACTTGGCAATAAAGCTCTTTCTGATTCTGATAAGGGGAAAAACACAGTAGATGTATTATAATAATAGTTAATATGATCTATGCACAGTTGTCCAAGTCATCTGAAATTATTTAATAACTTACAGTGAGAAACAGGCCGAAATGTAAGTCATTATTCACTGATGATCGTCCTCTCCAGTGCCCAATTCCTCATACATCAAAGACAATTTTGTTTATTTGGCCTATAGATGCGGAGCTTGTACCACTATGTTTTTAAATACTTTAATAAATCAAGTTACCCATTTCGTGTGGTCATGGCTCGCCGTCTAATAACAGTTACAGCATTATCAGTCATTTTGCATTAGAGTTATAATATTTCGTGTTTGACAAATGTCTCAATTCTCCTTTCAACAGGATTCCCCTTGGTGCCTGCATCCATCCATGCTGTGGCGAGGAAGAAATACTTCGATGACAAGTGAGTAATGTTCACTGCTTTTCAGCAGTAAATACAGAAGACAGGCCAGGTTTAGTGGACAGTGGGTCTGATATGGGATTTATTATATTTTTCCACTAGCTGCTGGATGAGTGTGGAGACACATCTGCTCTATGTGGTTCATGGCCCCATCATGGCAGCTTTATTAGTGAGTCAGCACCTTTATTTAATATATTTATCTATTATATTGAGTTTCACATATATTCACACAGCATTTATCATGTATTTCCAGTTTTCATCATGAAAAAAACTGGAGTATGCCTAATGCTGAGGAAAACTTTTAATGTAATGTCATGTTCTTAGTGCCCAAATGACAAATATTGCGTTTAACATCTCATTAGAGTGCTTTTCTGTTAAAATTGGATTATCGAGTCAATGGCTTTGTTCATTCACAGTTAATCAAGCTTAATTGTGGCAACGCTGTGTGAAATTAAAATCTAAATAGAGCATGTTAGTTAAGGACTGCTTAGAGAAGAGTTCATTTTTATATTCTTTTTACATTGTAGGTCAATTTATTCTTTCTGCTGAACATAGTACGGGTCTTAGTGACCAAACTGAGAGATACGCATCGAGCTGAGTCTAACATGTATATGAAGGCGGTGAGGGCCACGCTCATTCTGGTGCCCTTATTGGGCATTCAGTTCGTCATCATCCCTTGGAGGCCAGAGAACCGCTTGGCAGGAGAGATATACGATTACATCATGCACATATTAATGCATTACCAGGTAACTCAGACTGAATGTTAACTCTTTTCACTTGTCGACGAGACCTCAAAATGATTGTTAACGCTTCCATCTTTTATATTTTGCAAGGGATTGCTGGTTGCAACCATATTCTGCTTTTTCAACGGAGAGGTAAGAAGATTGAGATTATCCTAATAATAAATAAAAGCATATTTCACCTAAATTGTGGCATTATTTTCTATAGAAACTTGGAACTGCAACTTTTTATCTCACAGTTCTAGCTTTTTTCCTTTACATCTTGCTTTTTCTGCCACGGAATAAAAAATAAAAAGGGTATTTGTGACATTTTCACAATTCTTACTGTATATCTCAGTATTTTGACTTTATTTCTCACATTTCTGATAAAATACGAATTTTTCTTATTTGTAAACTCCAGATTGTGAGATAAAAAGTCACAATACCCTTTTTATTTTTTAATCCAGTGGTGGAAACACGTTTCCACAATTTACTCACCCTTTGAAGAACATTATTAATATTTTCCATGCAACATTATAAAAACTCAATTATTAACAAAGTTCATAAAACTTGATTGTGACAGATAATTCACATTCAAACTAAAAAACAGTGTGGAAAGATGCGTCTTGTCACAGGTGTGATGTCAAATGGAATTTGTTTTCACATGTATTGCAACTAGTGCTCTCAAACGATTAATCGCGATTAATCGCATCCAAAATAAAAGTTTATTTCTACATACCATATGTGTGTTTAATTTGTATATTTATTATGTACATATAAATACACATACATACATGTATATATTAAAACAAAATATTTATATGTATATATATTTATACCTATGTACAATTTAGATTAAAAATAAATATATTTTATATATAAATCTAAAATATTTTTCCTTAATATATACATGCACATGTTTGTATTTATATATATACATAGTAAATATACACAGTACACAAATATATAGTATGTAAACATAAACTTTTATTTAATTTAATCATTTGACAGCCCTAATTGCAAATAAATATGATTCGCCAGTTTAAATATATAGAATGGAGAATTACATATAAAAGGGTTAGTTCACCCAAAAATTTAATTCTGTCATTAATTACTCACCCTCATATTGTTCCAAATCTGTAAGACCTTTGTTCATCTTCGTAACACAAATTAAGACATATTTGATGAAATCGGAGAGCTATCTGACTCTTTAAGAACACTTTGCGTGTGCAAAGAAAACAAAAATAACAACTTTATTCAACAATTTCTTCTCTTCCGCGTCAGTCTTTGACTTTGAGTCTTTGACGTTCACAAGTGTACCACGACGCATGTGTCATGGTACTCTCGAAAGTCTTACGGATTTGGAACAACATGAGGGTGAGTAATTAATGACAGAATTTACATTTTTGGGTGAACTATCCCTTTAAGAGGCTCCTCAGATTATCAGTGTTTCACCCTTTTCTGATACAAACTTCAGATGACTTGGAATACAGCATCTAGGTTTGATGCGACATGAGGGTGACTAAATAATAACACAATTGCTTGCCACATCAAATTAAAGAATGTCAAAATAATGGCTTTCATCCTTATAAAAGGGGCTACATTTAAGCGAAATAACCCCCTGCGTGAAGGACGTGACCTTTGGGATAGCTTGACGCTTTGTCAAAACACCAAAGTGCTAGTGGTTGGTGTTCGGGAAGCCAGTGAGGCGTTCAGCCAGTTTCTGGTTGAATACCTGGCCATGTTGTGCAACTGACACATTGATTCAGACATGGTTGATGTCACTTTCCTCTATGATCTGTCAGGAAGCACACATGATATGACTGGTGACTTTTACTGCTTTTAAGAACAGTTTGATAACAACTGTAGGGAGCTACAGTCTATGAATCTAAACGAAAAATCTTGATGTAATATATAGGTGCATCTTAATAAATTAGAATGTCATGGAAAAGTTCATTTCTTTCAGTAATTCAACTCAAATTTGTGTATTAAATGAATTCAGTGCACACAGACTCAAGTAGTTTAAGTCTTTGGTTCTTTTAATTGTGATGAATTTGGCTCACATTTAACAAAAACCCACCAATCTCAACAAATTAGAATACTTCATAAGATGAATAAAAAAAAACATGTTTAGTGAGTTGTTGGCCTTCTGGAAAGTTTGTTCATTTACTGTATATGTACTCAATACTTGGTTGGGGCTCCTTTTGCTTTAATTACTGCCTCAATTTGGCATGGCATGGAGGTGATCAGTCTGTGGTACTGCTGAGGTGGTATGGAAGCCCAGGTTTCTTTGACAGTGGCCTTCAGCTCATCTGCATTTTTTGGTCTCTTGTTTCTCATTTTCCTCTTGACAATACCCAGTGGCCAGTCAAGCACACCAACACCATGGTCATTTAACCCACTTTTGGTGCTTTTGGCAGTGTGGACAGGTGCCAAATCCTGCTGGAAAATGAAATCAGCATCTTTAAAAAGCTGGTCAGCAGAAGGAAGCATGAAGTGCTCTAAAATTCCTTGGTAAGCGGGTGCAGTGACTTTGGTTTTCAAAATCACAGTGGACCAACACCAGCAGATGACATTGCACCCCAAATCATCACAGACTGTGGAAACTTAACACTGGACTTCAAGCAACTTGGCCCAAGAGTTTTTCCACACTTCCTTTAGACTCTAGGACCTTGGTTTCCAAATGACACAAAACTTGCTTTCATCTGAAAAGAGGACTTTGGACCACTGGGCAACAGTCCAGTTCTTCTTCTTCTTAGCCCAGGTAAGACGCCTCTGACATTGTCTGTGGTTCAGGAGTGGCTTAACAAGAGGAATACGACAACTGTAGCCAAATTCCTTGACACGTCTGTGTGTGGTGGCTCTTGATGCCTTGACCGCAGCCTCAGTCCATTCCTTGTGAAGTTCACCCAAATTCTTGAATCGATTTTGCTTGACAAGCCTCTCAAGGCTGTGTTTCTCTCGGTTGGTTGTGCATCATTTTCTTCCACACTTTTTCCTTCCACTCAACTTTCTGTTAACATGCTTGGATACAGCACTCTGTGAACAGCCAGCTTCTTTGCTAATGAATGTTTGTGGCTTACCCTCCTTGTGAAGGGTGTCAATGATTGTCTTCTGGACAACTGTCAGATCAGCATGATTGTGTAGCCTAGTGAACCAAACTGACAGACCATTTTGAAGGCTCAGGAAGCCTTTGCAGGTGTTTTAAGTTGATTAGCTGATTGGCATGTGACCATATTCTAATTTGTTGTGAATTGGTGGGTTTTGTTAAATGTGAGCCAAAATCATCACAATTAAAAGAACCAAAGACTTATATAAATTCAGTGCACACAGACTGAAGTAGTTTAATACACGAGTTTCACAATTTCAGTTGAATTACTGAAATAAATTAACTTTTCCACGACATTCTAATTTATTGAGATGCACCTGTATTTGAACTGTATGTAAAACATGTGAAATTCAGGTAATAGTACTAATAAATCTAGGGCCAGATTTACTAAACGGGGCGGAAGGGGAAAATTCTATGTATGATTTACTGACAATGCGCACATTAATGAACACATATGCAGAACCATACCCCCAACCTAAAATGTATGCTATTTGTAAGTTTCTTTTACATATTAATCATCAATAAGTCAAATTTCTTTCAAATTCACACATTTTAATTAATTAAATATTGCTTGTTGAACACCTAGCCATATATTTTAAACTTTTTTTTACTAATTAAACTTTTTAACTGAATAAATGTATGCTAATTTTAAGGTACTTCAATGCATTTTTGAATTTTTTTATAAAATCAAAAAGATGCAAACAGTTAATTTACAGCAGAAATCTTACCCGTTTCATTTATGTATGACTTACAAATATGCATCCCATTAAATGTATTAGTTATATATGGTAATATATGTTAAAACTCTGTAATCCTAATGAATGGAGATTTGATTTGCAATTCAAATTCATATATCTTACATGTAGGCCTAACATTTTTTGAGTGACCTGATTAAGGCTTTGTCTGTGGCATTACACTGACGCCAATATACTTTGGTCATAGTCGCAAAAGACGGAGATGTTTCTCACATCGCGTACTTTGACATTCACCAAACATCTATTTGAAAGCCAGACACTTTCAATGTTTCTCTCGAAGCGAAGGGGGTGCATGAAAAGAGTATTAAGTGGCAGTAAATACCAACAAGCACGTCAAAGTACATTTACCAGACTTGAGGAAAACAGACTTAGAGCACTTATGCATGACAAAACCAAAACAATGAAGAGACAGTTTCATTAGAATACTCAGCATGAGGTTCCTGGCACGAACTTGAATGGAATGAATTAGCGCCTTTCATCCGCCTATGTGTAAGTCATGTTTTAAACATGCTGAATTATTTCTGGGCCTGGAAAATGGGTCAATTATTAGCCTATGCATGAGCAGTCAGCTCGCATCAGCATCAGCGCGTCTACAAACTATTTGGATGTGTCCTAAGCACAGATCCTGTTTCAGGACAATAAAAGGGCCACTGACACAGAATAATATTTTCTTTGTGGTGGTGTTTGTTTACCTCAGCGTAATGATTCGCTCTAGTCTAATGTCCTTCCCCTGTGCCCCTGTCTCCTCTAGATTTGTGCCTGATCCAATATCCCTCTTTGTTGTGTGTTAAAAATACACAGAGCGCTAATTGGCACATCAAAATCGGTTATGATAATAACAGAGTAATAGAATTCCCACATTCCCCAAATCCACTAAATATACTGCTCACAGAGGATTACACAAAAAACTGAATTTATACTTAAATGTTACTCAATTAAAAGTCAAAACAATTAATGGGATAATTCAAATTCTGTCATTAATTACTCACCCTCATGCCGTTCCGAACCCGTAAGACCTTTGTTCATCTTCAAAACACAAATTAAGATGTTTTAATGAAATCCCAGAGTTTTCCGACCATGCACAGACAGCAACACAACTACCACGTTCAAGACCCAAAAAGGTACTAACGACATTGTTAAATAGTTCATCAGTGGTTCAACAGTATTGTTATGAAGCTACGAGAATACTTTTGTGCGCAAAGAAAATAAAAATAAGTCTATTCAGGGTCAGAAAGCTCTCAGATTTCATCAAAAATATCCTAATTTGTGTTCCAAAGATGAATGAAGGTCTTACGGGTTGAGAAATTAATTCAAGAATTTTCATATTTGCGTGAACTACCCCTTTAAGTGTAAGTAACGTTTGTCATTAAATCAACTCTGATGCACAAACAGTCCGGTGCAGCTTGTCAAATCACATTATTCACATCGTCCTGACAATGTAAGGTTCTAGGACACCAGATGTTAGCAGACAAAAACAGATGTTAAACTAAAAACTGCTACCTGAAATTGTTAAACGTTAAATTTAATTGCAGCTAATTTTATAATGATTAAAAAATATAATATAGTTGTATATTGAATATCGCAAATCATCACAGATTGTTTTTTAATCAAGTTCATCTTCAAGAATGGTTATAATAAAACTACAAAGACTCCAAGAATGTTGTGACTGATGAGACGTCTCAGCACAAGGAAAAATGACTGTAGCTGTGTCCAATTACATTTTACTTTCAAACTCATTTCACTGGCTGATTCACAAGGACAGCTAAAATCATACTACTGTTTAAAAAATTGGGGTCAGATCTTAAAAGTGACAGTAAGGAAAACTTACAAAAAGATGTCTATTTCAAATAAATGCTGTTTTTTTTTTACTTTCTATTCATAAAATTCTTATAATCAAATGTATTACACTTTTTATATTATCATCATTATAATTATATATTATAATTCACACGTCGTGGCCGCATCACCACCTCAGGTGTGCATTATTTTCTAGGAATTCAATGGCCCGAAGTCAATTATTCCGCTTATACTACATTTACCACACTTCAAGACGATATATGTCAAAGCATTCGTCTGGTTTTTGTCCTTAAAATGCTATTGTGAGTAGGATTAATTTCTTACGCAGCTTATCCAACGTCTTTGTTGCTAATTTCAAAACATCATTTTAGACCTAGTAATGACGCTTGAGCCATTGATAGCAGACTATGCAACTAATAATGTAGTTTATACAGACAGACTGGCAAGCAGACAGATGGAAAGAGAGAGAAAGAGAGATATTAAGCTTGTGATACCTCTGTGAGTCTCAAAGTGATCAGCAGCAGCATCTCTACTTATAGTGAAACTTCAAGTCATGTAGTTTTTAAGTTGTTGTCAGAGCAGCGCCAACAACATTAGCGCGTATGTTGACGTGTGTGCTGACTGTTATGTGCGTGCGTCTGTAAGAGAGAGAGTGTGGGAGCAAAAGAGTATGTGCTTTTCGTACATAAGAAAATGTAATTTTGAAGCAAAAACATGGAAATAATCTGTTGTTGTTTATCCTGTTGTTTACTGTATTTATTTGTTTGGCCACTGTCATTGTTGGTTTTGTTTATTTTGCTGTTTTAGGCTGCAAGGACCTTTGAAATAACTGAAATAGCGTGGCGAAGTGAAATAGACATGTAATGCAGTCAGGAGCTGCCTGGAACTATGTTCACCGTGCGTTGCCCTGAAAAAAATGCACACCTTAAGATTGTTCGACAGCCAATCAGATTCAAGCATTCAATGGCCCAGTAGTATAAACATAGATAATAACAATAAATGGTTCTTGAGATTCAAATCAGCATATTAAAATGATTTCTGAAGGATCATGTAAAAACTGAAGACTGGAGAAATGGCTGCTAAAAATTCTGCTTTGCCATCACAGGAAAAAAAATGTCATTTTACTAAATATTAAAGTAGAGAACAATTATTTTAAATAGTAATAATCTTTAACAGTATTCATGTTTTACTGTATGTTTGATCAAATAAATGCAGCCTTGCCCTGGTGGACATAAGAGACGTTTTATTTACTGATTATGTATTGATTTATTTATTTAATGTTTTGAAAAGATAAGGCTTTAGATGAAATTAAATACAGTGGAGGCCAAAAATCACCTTGCTGAATCTGCAAAATGTTAATTATTTTACCAAAATGATAGGGATCATACAAAATGCATGTTATTTTTTATTTAGTACTGACCTGAATACGATATTTCTCATAAAAGACGTTTACATGTAGTCCACAAGAGAAAATAATAGTTCAGTTTATAAAAATGACCCTGTTCAAAAGTTTACATACGCTTGATTCTTAATTATTATTTTTTTGTTTAGTGATAGTTGTTTATAAGTCCCTTATTTGTCCTGAAAATTTAAACTGCCCACTGTTCTTCAGAAAAATCCTTCAGGTCCCACAAATTGTTTGGTTTTTCAGCATTTTTGTGTATTTGAACAATTTCCAACAATGAGTATGATTTTGAGCTCCATCTTTTCACACTGAGGCAAATGAGTGACTCGTATGCAACTATTACAGAAGGTTCAAACGCTCACTGATGCTCCACAAGGAAACACAATACATTAAGAGCCAGGGGTGTGAACTTTTGAACAGAATGAAGATGTGTCCATTTTTAATGCATCGAATTTCCATCTGAAGCATCATTCAGTGTTTCAACCTTCTGCAATAGTTGCATACGAGTGCCTCAGTGTGAACAGATGGATCTCAAAATCATACAGTCATTGTTGGAAAGGCTTCAAATTCACAAAATGCTACAGGACCTGAACGATTTTACTGAAGAACAGCGGGCAGTTTAACTGTTCAGGACAAACAAGGGACTCATGAACAACTGTAGATATGCTTTATTATGAGCAGAGAAGATTTGAAAAAGTTATATTTTAACAGACTGTTACATGTTCATCTGCAGGTCCAAGGAGCTCTGAAGAGGCAGTGGATGCAATACAAAGCCCAGTGGGGTCAGCGACGACGCGAGCACTGCTCCATGAGATCCACCTCCTACACCGCCACCTCCATCACTGAGGTGCCCGCTTTCATGTACCATCATGACTGCAACAGTGAACACTTGAATGGTAAACAAACAGAAGACTCAGAGCTAGTGGCCCTCAAGACGGGTGAGACGTACGCATAAACTTTTGGAGAGAAAGATAATACTGGGAAAGAAGTGATTCAATCAAACTGGAGACTGGAGCAACATTGACTGAACGTTCGCAAACTCCCCCATCTCAGACAGCACTTAAGCGTTGACACCAGAACATTCAAAGCCTGCGTGTTGGCAAAGCCGTTTGTGTTGAAATATTACTCAAGGCTTTGTTTATATTCTCTACAGCTCTGCTTCTGCGAGTTGAAACGCAAAGGAAGCAAAAAAATTCAGACATGGGATGCGTTGTTTTTTTAAAATGTCATACTAAAGCTGCTCGCGTCAGGCTCCTCTCACATCCTTTTTGGGCTCGTGGCCACAAATTAAAAAATTACTTTGCAAAAAACCAAAGGATGTGTTGATTTGTGGGATGCTGAGTGTTTCTCTAAAGCCACTGGGAAACGATCCTCCAGAGGATAAACTACACTCATCCATCTCTGAACAAAGGAAAGATTTTCTGTGCCTGAATCCTGTTCCTGATGGTGGTGGTGAAATGTCAAAGGAGGTTACAAAGATCCGTCTGACGGTCATTTCGCATTTGAAAATAGCTTTTTATCTGTCTTGCGAGACTCCTGACTGCTTTATTGTTTTTGCAGCTGTACTTTTCTGCCTCGTCTTTGTTGCGAAAGGGGGTGTGGAGGAAAAAGATGAACAACATGGACAATTTTAGGACTGCTTAAAAGCAAATTCATAAACCTGTGCATAGATACGCACAAAAATGTATTCTGTAAACGAAAACGAAACAACAACAATATATATTTAATAAGCTCCCATGTTTTAGAGTGTAGATTGTATTTATCAAGTCTGATTTCCAAGCATCTTTTTAGTTTTCTGGAGCACTACTTTGCCAGTAAGTGCATTTCCTCTTGGCAACCAAAATCAACCGCTCATGAATGCACCAAATTCACTTCACGTTTTCAACTAGTGATCAATAATTCACTTTTCTTCACTTGCCTTTATCTGACCACAAATTACTTCTGGGACTGACTGATTTAGGCTGAAAATAAGAAACACCAAATTAGGAAATTGGAACTTTAGGTCTACTGATCAAAATAAATTGTGTTCTAAATAAAACATTTGCATCTATATAAACACTAAGTGGGGTAGTAAGATTTAAGTTGCTTATACACACACAGAAACAATGTGGGGTCAGTAAGATTTACATAAAAATAATTTAAAACAAATTCTGTCCTTTTGAACTTTCTATTCATCAAAGAATCCTAAAAAATACGAATCATGAATATAAAGACTGGATTAATACCTCCTGAAATATCAGCCATCACAGGAATAAACTACATTTTAAAATTTTCAAATTGTAATAATGTTTAACAACATCAAAAATACTTCTGGGACTGACTGATTTAGACTGAAAACGAGAAACATCAAATTTGAACTTTAGACTTACTGATAAAAATAAATTGTGCTCTAAATAAAACATTTACATCTTAAGCTCAATATATATAATAATATAATAAAAGAATTAAATCGAGACTGAACGATTTAAGGTCCTTGCACACTGAGTCCAAAATTCTTGTCCGAAACCTTTGCATGTTAAAAAAAAACCTACAACCTTACATTGTTTCCATTTATCAAAGAATCCAAAAATAAAAAATAAAAAATGAAACGTGACACTGAAGACCAGGGTTGCCAGGTTTTCACATCAAAACCCGCCCAACTGCTACTCAAAACTAGCCCAAAAGTAGCCAAATTGCATTTCGAGAGGGGTTCCATGTGTTACATGGGGTAAAATACACGTTTTGTGGTGGGGTTCTTCTGGTAAAATTAGCATTCCAGGGGCTAAATATTAAGTTATTGGGGTCGCTTCAACCCACGGACATGAAAAACAACCCACGGCAACAGTATAAAAGTAGCCCAATTCCGTGGGAAAACCACAGACTTGGCAACACTGCTGAAGACTGGTGAAATATCAGCTTTGCCATCACAGGAATAAATTACATTTTCAAATAAATTAGAATTACTTCAAATTGGAATAATATTTAAAGATATACAAACATTTGTAGTGCAGACTTGATGAGCAAAGGAGACTTCTTTCAAAAATATTTTTAAAAATTTTATGTGAAATGTTCACTGGGTGGCACTAAAAGTGAACAGATGAACATTCAAATGGTATGTTTTATGTGATGTTGGTTTTGTACGTGTCACCGCAGGTCTGACTTGAAATGTCTACTGATTGGCGTTATAACTCTAATGCTCCGCGACGTTTTAAAATAACGTACCATTTGCAGTACACCTAAACCTACTCGAAGTATGAACTTGTGACTCATTTTACTTGGGTTTCGTTCCCAAGGATTCTTCATCGTAAGTCCAATTTCCCTGCCGCCTGAGCTACTGAGCAAGCTTTTTACGTCTGGAAAGCAAAACATACACTGTAAAAAACAAAAAACACAATTTGTTGAGTCAACTCAAAATTATTTGTTACCCTGCTGCCTTAAATTTTTAAGTTCAGTCAACTCAAAGTTTATACAAGTTGAAATGTTAAGTTGTACTAAGTGACAACTTAGATATTTGAGTTGACTAACTAAAAAAATTAAGTTGAATCAAATCAAATATCTAAGTTGTCACATTTCAAGTTGACTAAACTTTTTTCGAGTTGACTGAACTTAAAATTTTAAGGCAGCCAGATAACAAATTATTTTCAGTTGACTCAACAAATAGTTTTTTACAGTGTATGGAGCTGTAATCATAACTGTGTACAGAAACTATTACAAGTGCTTGCTGTGTTACCGCCTCTACTGTTTATTTCTTTTGGAAACTGCAGTGATTTCGCGTCTTGTGAAAAAGTTCCCACAGGTACGTTTTCGTCATGAGATTTACTGTAGGTTTGAAAACGTTCTTAAAATCAAAGCAACCCATCTTGCTATGCCTGAAGAAACAATGTCCTCAGAAATACTTTGGTGTTTTCTAAAACTAAATTTAGAACAGCACACCCACATACAGTATATTCGTATATTGAAGCGTGTGTAGACTGGACAACTGTGAGGATAACAAGACCCTCTTGGCTCAAATCAGACGCGTCTGGGGTGCATGTGATGACAGGCAGCTGTCACAGAGTTTGCATTGCCTGTCACAAAAATGCAGTAACAGCTCACACAGATATCAAATGCACATGAAACTACAATGAAAATGTTTTTTATAAATGCACCAGTTTTTGCTAAATGAGCATCAAATACCTTATTGTTTGAAGACCACATGCAAAAATCAGTTCAAGGATTTACAGTATGCTCACATTTCCTAACAATGTGAATTTATATAATCAACGCAACAACACTCTGGACACACGCTTGTCTTTTTCTCTGGACGAAATGTTTATTTTTTGTTACTCTGGACTACAACACTGTACTTTTATTTAAAAGAGATGTTTAGCTGTACATAGTGTGTTGTGTTTCAACGGGTTTGAGGTGAAATTGTGACAGTTGGGTCATTCATTGTGAGTTGTGTCAGTATCTTGGACTTGGTATTTGCCATGTAATTGTTTTAGTCTAACGTGAAATTGATTTATTCTGGTGTAAATACAGCCAGTCATTAAGCTTGTTTGAGCTACAGTTATAAGTTTCAAGTCAAAAAGCTACATTTCTTGCTCATGTTTATAAAATGTCTATGGCTTATATTGGAGATGTCACCGAAAAACTATTGTGCTTTCAGAAAAAAAAAATAATAATAATAATATTTTTTATTTTGGCAGTCTTTCACCTCTTTGTAATTGTGTCCATGTGTACAAACTCCACATGCCTCTACATTGTACATAAAAAGAGAGCTATAGATAATAGTTTTTATGTGACCCTGTTTGCTTATATTTTTACATACAGATATATAATCTCAAGCACACATCCCAAATATCCTTTGCTATTTCAAGCATAACTTCAACATACCACTCTCTTACTCATATAACCAAATCTAAGGCACATTTCTGATTCCCAGGCATCTTCGTTTGGCATTTCAGGTTTAAAGGTTTAACTTCATGGCTAATCACATTCAGTGTAATTGACTTTTGTGACTAAGATGTGGTTTGATCTGGCCTGAGGGTGTAGAAGCTCAGACAGCAGTTGAGGATATTTCTGGCATAGCCAGTGTCACATCCACTGAACGTCAGCCTCTACAGGTGCAGGACTGACAAATGTCCTTTGTTTGCTCTCCTCACTCTGTCCACTCAGACATGGCCATAAAATCACCTCTAACATTAAACTGATTTGGACAAACATACTTGGTTTTTATGTTCCATCGTTAAATATTTAGAACAGTGAGAAATCTTCCTAATGAGACTTAAAATAACTGTACGCAAGATATACTGACAAGTAGTTTGACATTCAACAAACGCACAGTATGTATTCTTGATATGATTCTTAAAGAGATCAAGCTTTAAGAATGACAAGCTTTATAATGACAGTGAATGGGTGTTGAGATTTTAAAGTCAAATAAAGTGCATCCATCCATCACAGAAAGTACAATCCATTAAAATAATATTTTAATCTATAGGGGTTGCAAATGATTACATAATGTATCAGATCAATTTGATCAGAAGATTCAGTTTACTATCTAAATGATAACTAGGTGCAAAGAAACTATGAATACCTGATATTCCGATGGCATTTTTGAAAACATGAAATTAGTTCATTTGTTTTGAGTAAAAAGGTTTTGTACTGGGTTGATTATGTTGTCCATAAACACTGTGAATATATCTCACATTTCATTCTGTAATCATTTTTCTTTGTAATCATTACAGTTTCGTTTGCTATTGATCCAGAGATGACAGTCTACTGATGTTGTTTTGTTCAGCAATTTCAATCAGATATATATTTATGAAAATGTTTGTTGTGGTCTCTTTTTACTGACTTTTGGTTTATTTTATGAAAAGCTCACGATAGAAAATACCATATTGACCTGCTTTGACCTGTCAATCCCATAGACTTCCCATGTTAAATGCCCAACTTTACAGCAGAAAAAAACATGTTTAAAGCCTGGTACAGAAAGTGGGTTTGTCTGTATAGCTAATTTTGCCCTTTATGTCAACTATGAGGGGGGTGAATTCTTTTATAACTCTTCTGTTTAAATTATATTAAGCCTTAAAGTTCTGCATAGTTAAGGGCGGGGCTACTTGAGTGACAGGTGGATTGCCACTGTCACCACTGTCACATTAGGTGGGCGTGGTTTCAGCAACCAGCTCCACCCACGTCCCACCTCTTTGCCCATTTTCGTTTATCCGGGAGTCAAGTCACTTTTATTTATATAGCGCATATTACAATACAGATTGTGTCAAAGCAGCTTTACAGTATCAAATAGGAAGGTAGTGTGTCAATAATGCAAAAACAAACAGTAAACCATTTTCAGTTATAGGGAGTTAATCATTGAATTCAGTGTTGTTATCATCCAGCTCAGTTCAATTAGTATACAATATCGCTGGAAATTAAGTGTCCCCAACTAAGCGAGCCAGAAGCGACAGCGGCAAGGAACCAAAACTCTATCAGTGACAGAAATGGAGAAAAAAACCTTGGGAGAAACCAGGGTCAGTCAGGGGAGGTTAGTTCTCCTCTGACCAGCGAACAAGCAATTTGTACCTGTAGAGGTCGTCTATAGGTGCTGATCCACCATCTGGATACGGACTGGATCAGGGGACTTCAATGACCATCTGATCAGGATACAGACTGGATCTGAGTAGCAATGATGACCTCGGAATAAACAAGAGACAGACTAATATTAGCGTAGTTGCCATTGTTATGATGCAACGAGTACATCAGGTGTCATGGGAAGTGTTCTCGGTTCCGATTTACCTAATTAATGCAGCCTAACAATCCTTTAACGGATTTTAATTATAGAAATGTGTTATGTGTAAGCCAGGTTAAAGAAATAGGTATTTAGTATAGATTTAAACTGACAGAGTGTGTCTGCCTCCCATACAAAGTTAGGTAGATTGTTCCAGAGTTTGGGAGCTAAATAAGAAAATGATCTGCCGCCCGCAGTGGAGTGACCATAGACTGTAAAAAATATGGACGTAGTTTTCGTGACGTCACCCATAGGTTTCTGAAGAGTATTTTTGAAGCTCATAGTGGGCAGGAGTCGGCCGTCGCCATCTTGGAATGGCGTCATTCCCGGATAATTGAACATGGGCAAAGAGACGGGATGTGGGTGGAGCTAGTTGCTATGGAATTGACTCCCTTTTGGAGCCAGTCTCTAGCGGACAGTTGATGAATTGCAATTTAAGTCTCTTCCATGTTGGTTTCAATAGAGAGAGCGGGAGGTTGCCCCTTGGGAGTGACACGCGGTGACGTGATTCCAAGATGGCGACGGCCGACTCCCGCCCACTATAAGCTTAAAAAAATGCTCTTCAGAAACCTACGGGTGATGTCAAGGACACTAGGTCCATGTTTTTTACAGTCTATGGGCAGTACCTAGATTTGAAGACTACAATAAGATTTCACTTTCTACTGTTAATGAAATGTTGGTAGGCTACTATGAGATGGATAGCCTAATTGTTATATAATTTAGATGGGTTACCTGTTATTTTTATGGTATTTCAAAAAGTGTATATTTTTTAATGATTGTTGGTGCATTTTACCAGTATTTTCTATACTTTTAAAACATACTAAAAAATATGTAATATGAAAATATTTTAAGAAAAAAATGTTTTTTTTTTTCTTAATAAAACACAAGATTTGGTTTTCAAAAAGTCTTTTTTCCAAAAGGTACATCTTGAAAAAGGGGGTTGTCTTATATTCGGGTCAATACAATACAATCAGTCGTGCTGAGGAAGAAAAAAAAAAAACAGACACCATCACAGAATTTGTAATGGTTGTAACTGGTTTTAATGGAAACTGTAATGGTGTCTGTTGGTCTACAGGTAATTGGTCACCTTCTATTGGTGGCTTGTTAAAACCACTAAGTCCTAATGGAGTATGTCCAAAAACACACTACAGAAAACCATTTTTTAATGGTTTAAAGTTAATGATTTGTAATGTTTGTAATAGTATTTGTAGTGGAAACCTGTGACGGTTTCTATTGTTTTTTTCAGCAGAGAGATGATTTAAAGTAACATTTTCAGTTAAGTTCAATCATAATGTTCATTACTGCAAAAATAATTTAAACTCATCCCTTTCCTAAAAAATAAAAAGCTAATACATCCAAATTACAATGAGGGACTTACAATAGAAGTGGAAATGGGCTAATTTTTTGATGATTTGAAAGCAGAAATGTAAAGCTTGTAACTTTGTAAAAGCTCTTACATTACTTGTTCTGTTTGATTTGAAGCTGTACAAGTGTTTCAATTATCATTTTAGGTTTAAATCCTTATTTGGAAAGGCACAACAAGCAATTAACGCGTTCTACAGAGCCACTGAAGGGAAATGGTTAAACGCCTGCACATTGAAGTGCATAAAAATTCACTTACCACATAAACAGAGTACGGAGAGATGACTGACAGGACGATGGCAAATTATTTTCAGATTCTGAGCACCACTGACAAACACCTAATCTAATAAAATGCGTGGTAAGTACAGCCGCTCCGTAGTAAACATATTAGATGTGATCGCTAGGCTATATAAGCTCGAAAGTGAATGTAAATAGCGATTTGAATCCCAAACATGGTAATAGCGCGTCCCTGATGCAGGCAATTTATATACTGTATAATTACCTTATGATATAATTGAAATATATATATTTTTTTCCTCTCATCTTGTATTTATTCCCTTGAGGGGTTCCATAAAACACGTCATTTCCTTTCTGAATACGGTATTCGGATACGTTCTGATGTGATAGCAACAAAGTAACATTAGTAAAATGTATTACACTTAAAAAAAAAAACACTTGCTTAGCTTTTCTGTGTACTCTTAAATCCTGTTCACACATTGTTTACGTCTTGTGACTATGCTGTTGAAACAGTGATTATTTTAATGTTTACAGATTTGCCCATGCACTTTTATTGTAAGTGCCTTATTGTAAACCATATTTTTTGCTTAATTATTTTTAAGGTAAAGAAAAGACAAATTATTTTTTGGGTGTGCTGGGTTCAACTTGTACTGAACCTGGAATATTCCTTTAGGCAATTCCAGCTGACTCCAAACTCTTACAATGAGTCACACATCACAAACATTCGGTTTTGAAAACGTTATATTGAACAAACAGCAATAGGCTACATCATTTGTATTCAGCACAAACTCTGCTGATGTCAAGTCTCACACCACTGTGAGATTATTATTTAGTCGCGTAAAGTGAAGTAGTACATAATCACACGCATACACAGAACGCTACGTAACATGACAATCGCGAGCGTTTGATTCTGCTTTTCTCCAGGCGTTTGAATCTCTTTCATCTTTTTGTGCTGAAGACAATGACAGTGGATTTGAATTCATCACAAACACTACTGATTGTATCATGACATAATAACTGTGCAATCTGCAAGCCCAATGGGATAAATGAAAGAGAATCACTCGCTACAGCTGTATGAACACAGATATACAATTATCATTCTGAATAAATGATTTCCATAAGCCGTTTGTGCAATGTCTGCATAATAGTTAAGAGAGGAGAACGCATCAACAAGATACAAGTATCTTGCAGTTTACCACGAAAATAAATATTTGTCACTGTGAAATCTGGACAAAATGATGTGATATTACGATAATGTGATTATGATCCGCCCTATTAGAGTTGTCTGTATTATGAAAAGACCATCTCTTCTTGACTCCTACAAGAGTTCTTTAAAGGGGGCATAACACACACAGTACACAGTTTCACCCAGTCCAATGTTAATCTTGAGTACCTACAGAGTAGTACTGTATCCTTCATATATCCAAAAAGTCTTTAGTTTATCATATTTACAAAAGAAAGATACAGCTTTATGATTCTCTCCGAAAACAGCCAGCTCCTGGAGGCATGCCTTGGGCGGAGCTAAAGATTAACGAGCAGTGGCACTGCGATTGGCAATAAAAATACATACATTTGATGCCGTTTCACTTACCACCTTCAGTTCTGAATCATGACCAGGATGTTTTATAGCTGGGGCCGCTCCATCTTTCAGTACGATGTGTAAATCCCGCGTCGAACTGGGCATCGTTTATAAAACGTTGGTCAACAAACATACATGCAAAACTCGTTTCTGCCTCGAAAAAACAAACTGCATTCACTGTTCACGTAACACTGAGTTCTTAGGGAAACTGAGCAAGGTTATCTTTGCCTTACAACCAAAACCAAACTTCTTTAGAGACATTTTTCCCCAGTGAATCCTGCGCAGCAGTGCAGCCGAACAAAGCGCGTTGATAGGCGTGCCTTTGCGCTTGCTCTGGTCCATGTGTGCGCGGGCGCGCTGTCTGGGAGAAATGTCCATACAAGGAGTTCCACCCTTCAGGACCTCATTCAGAGCCATGATCGAAAAAAACTTTCCGAAACTTGTAAGAAACCCGAAAGTGTGTATTTGGCACAGAAATACTGTTACTGTAATGTTATATGTCCAAATTGTTTTTTTTAAAACTTTGGCCATGTTTAGCATGAGAATCCAACAGTGTATATAACTTAACATGCATGAAACAGCATTTTAACCCCCCTCTCCCTTAAGATTTAAACTAATTATTTTTGTGAAGTTTAACAAGAGTTTAAAAATTGTATGTATATTTGTGAAATAATGGGCTGAGAACATTTCTGAATGTCAGTTTTCTTTTGCCCAGAACTTGCCATTAATGTAAAAGTTTAATGATGTTTGTGTCAAGAAGGATTAAACTGGAGTCTGGCTCGAAGGCGCAGCTGGTAATTTGTGTTTACTAAGTTCTTAGGTGATTAACGGTGGCTAAACCAGGCTAATTCTCAGTGTGTTCTGCAAATAGGATATGTAAACATTTGAAAGACTTTTTGCTGGTTACCTCTGGTATCTTGCGGAGTGTTTCTGTGGGAGACTTTTAGCTTTAAGTCTCAGCCTGAGGCCATTACAGCTTGGAGGCATGATGAGAAGATCCTCAGCTCTATAAAGTCAGAGTAACAAATTCATTAAAAACAATCAGTTTTACACACAAGCAGACCAGAACTGATGTAAGCGTTCTTTGAGGAACAGAAATACAAACGGCGAATATGAATATATTTGAACAGCGTGTGAGTTCAATTTCAATTTATCTCCACGGTGAGTTCCTCAGAGCTTTAAGACTTCATCTGAATGCAGGCTGTTAGGTCTCTGCATTCATTCCGCATAGTAGAGCGCTTCGTGAAGTATCAATTATCACCCACGTCTACTTATATTAATATGCAAGCAAAATAGAAACAATGGCTAAGTTTGAGAAGAAACTTGTAGCTTTTTATTTCAAAGCATCCCTCTGTGCCATTTTTAAGTACAGTGATTTTCTAAAGGTAGACTCCATTAACTGACTGCGGGACTTACTAAACTGTTCTGTAAGTCCTGCAGTAAGGGGCTGTTTACATGACGTTTTCAGCCAAAAACGGGAAACTTTTTATGCGTTTTGCCTGTTCGTTTACATGACAACGGCGTTTTGGAAACTAAAAACGCATCATTTTGAAAACGGGTTTCAAAGTGCAAGTTTTTGAAGACGCCACTGTAATCGTTTCCGTGCAAACACCTAATATGGGAATCTTTGAAAACGCCAAATAATTAGTTGTGTAATTTCCCACACTGATACTGACAGACTTCATATTGAACAGGATTTTTATTTTATTTAATCATTTATTATCAATTAAATCAGAAATGATTACAGCTGAATAAAGTTTTCCCTTGATTTATGATTTATGATTGGACAATATTTGGCTGAGATTTTTTACAAATTTTTAGTTTTAAAGTTGTCCAAATTAAGTTAAATGCATATTACTAATCAAAAATGAAGTTTTGATATATTAACGGTAGGAAATGTACAAAATATCTATATGGAACAACTTTACTTAATATCCTGATTTTTGGCATAAAAGAAATGTAGTGAAGTAAAAAGTACAATCTTACGCTTTGGAATGCAGTAAAGTAAAAGTTACTAAAAGTAAAACTACTCCAGTAAAGTACAGATCCTTGAAAAATGTACTTAAGTAAACAACATTCAGTATCAGTTTTCAAATTGTGCATAATTTTAAAATTGTTTTGAAGTCATAATATTCTGCATTTGTGTGAAAATCAAAACTCTGTACCTGTAAATCATACTTTGTTTGAAAAGGAATGGAAGTTGTCAGAATTTTTTTTCAGTTTTGCAGATATGTCTATAGAAACACGTATTTCCAGTGAACCTGTTGATATGTACATACACATCATGTTTTTTTTTATATTGAAGCTTCAATACTGATAAAAGTTTATTTTATTTATTTTTTTGATGATTTGCAATGGTGCTGAAGCTGAGAGTGAGCATTTAAACGGCTTAATGTCTGTCTGAGGTCTAGAGCTCTTTCTGATCCCTGATGTGTTGAATAGTAAGTTGGCCTAAGCCCCTGCTCTTTGATCACATCTGCTGGGAGCACAAAGCATCGTTTGCATCAGCTTTGATGAAAACCCATTAGGCAGAAAAAAGGCATAATCGTGATTATACAAATAGAAGCAAACTCTCTATTGGCACTTCACAGAAAATCTCACAAAACCTGACCTTTATTTTCTGCCCATGTCTGCCTCCTCTTTCTTTCAGCAGAGGTCACTGTGTAAGAAATCACACGCAGGACAGTGGGAAAGAAGAATGGAGCAGGATAAATAGCTGAAGGGTGGAGAAGGATACACACAAACGCCAAATGTCTTGGCCGTGGCCCTGGAGAAGATCCAAGTGACCTCTTGCTCATAGCAGGAATCAGCACGTCATTCCCAAGAGCCTCGTTCGATAACACGTGTGACCTCTGATCATGCCAGCACATTTGACAGCCAAATGTCAGGGGTTGTACTAATGTGATTTAAACATAGTAAACATGAAATATAATCAAATATACATTTTTTTAAAAATAAAGGTTCTGTATTGGCACCTACAGATCCATAGAACCTTTCCATTGCACAAAAGCTTCTTCGGATTGTTCTTTAAAAAGTGGTTATTTCAAGAACTGTTCTCTAACAGGTTTGTAACCTTTATTAAGAGTGTATAAATATCATATGTAGGGATCTTGTTTATAAGAAGTGAAGATCCTGAAGCGAAGGTTTTGTAGCATCAGCTGTCTGGCAGAACAGATGCATGTGTTCATGCGTCTGTTACATTCATCAGAGGATCTTCATCTGTCATGAAAATGCATTTGAGGAACAAACACACAGTCAACTGACTACAGCCCAAAATGAAAAGATAAATTTTGACAAATAATCTTTGAACTCTATTTGTTTTCATAAAATGTATGACATGACCAAAGTGCAATATGAATGTGTTTTTAGCTATGTCAAATATAAAACAGCTGTCTGCTTTTTTTTTCTCCATCCTGAATGAATTCCTGGAATGGTTATTTTACCCCAAAAAGACATGTTTAATACCAATTTATGAATGGGTCCTTGATTTAACTGCGAGTTAAGTGGTTACAGAATACATGAATAATATGAATAATAATAAAACCACAATGTTACTCCTTTGAACATTGATAAGAGAGCTGTAAAATTCACAAAATATCATAACATCTTAATGTACTAAAACAACACAGCCTTTCTCTCAAACACTGTCTGCAGGCAAAACCATGATCCCATAATCAAAATATTTTTCCTCATTGTACTGTATATTGTGTTGAGACAGTAGCCACCATATGACCATGTGATCGGCAACATATATGAGCCATTCTAAAGAATCCCACAACCAAAAGCACATTTAAAGCATTCAAGTATTCAAATCTTAGATGTTTACAATGATCCTTCTATTATCTATTGAAACGCACAATGATATTTAAAATATCAGTGAGCTAAATATACATAAAATCATCATTTAGTGGATACTTTCAATTGGGAGGTGGCTGGGTGGCTGTCCCGAACCCCAACCCCTAAATTTCAACTTATGAAAATATATGATAAAATATATATATTTTTTATTATTGTTTTTAAAAAATATCTTTTTGACTCTGTAAAAAATATATATATATATATTTGATATTTTCTTTGTAAATTATGAAACTTTATGTAAAAAAAAAAAAAAGTGTCTATATTTAAGATATTTCCAAGATATTTTTTTAATGTCCACAAATTTGCATACATACAAAATGTAAATTTTTTCCCCAAGATGTTTTCAACTCTGACTTTGGAACAATTCTGTAGAATGGCCCATACATCTCACAATCATGTGTGTGTGTGGTTTGGTAGTGGTGAAGTAAAAAAAAAAAATTAATTTCAAATGCATTTCTTCTGACAACTAATTTTTTGCTTGGTTATGTCTACACTACAAAAATCTAATTTCTTACTTGGTATTTTTGACAGATGCTGAACATAATTTTTTTGCAGCATAAAGCACTGTTGAATTTGTTCTAAATTATTAGCCATGCCATTACGATGATTTGAAAGCATGTCTGAAAGTCACTGACTGCTTTAGGTTTCAGACGCAGACTGTATGTTGATGAGCGCTCAGTCGATCGAAAACAAGATGCACATTCAGTGTCATGACAACAGCCGAGTGCATTCAATACAGCAGTCGATGCATATTTACCTAAAACTTTAACACTATACCTTCGCTGCAAAACAATCACTAGTATTTCCTTCAGGAAATGGAAAATACTAAATCATATGCATCATTATGAAGTTGCAGTTGACTCGTAGCGACTGGGGATCTGCCAATACTTCAATCACCGTCACCTCGGCCCACGTCCAGTCACAGAAAACAGAGCGAGTGGCCAAGAGGAGGGACGTGAGAACTAAGAGAACGAGTTCAGCTAAGGATGAGGAGCACCTGAGGTTCGCTGGGCCTCGTCACCACTGCCATCAATCAGTCAGCGTTTGTCTCACAAACTGAACTCATCTGGACACACTGCTCCCTCTGTCACGGACACTACATGCACACTTCTGTCAGCAAACTCTGGACTTTTGAAACTCACAAAATACACTACCACTATTTTGATCACAGGAATACATGACATTTTAAAATAAATTCAAATGGAAAACAGTTAGTTTAAAGTTTTTGCTGTACTTTGGATCAAATAAATGCAGGCTTGGTGAGCAGAAGAGACTTCTTTAAGAATCATTTTACTCATAGTGTACATTGTCTTTTTTTTTTTTTTACATAAAGGGATAGTTTATCCAAAAATGAAAATTGTGTCATTAATCACACTCATGTCGTTCCAAACATGTAGGACTTTTGTTCATCTTCAGAACACAAATTAAGATATTTTTGATAAAATCCGAGAGCTTTTTGACCCTGCATCGACCACGTTCAAGGCCCAGAAAGGAAGTCAGGACATTGTTAAAATATCCATGTGACATCAGTGGTTCATTATGAAGCTACGAAAATACTATTGTGTACAAAAAAAAACCCAACAAAACTAACTCAACTATTTCTTCTCTTCTGTGTAATTTGTGTTCTGAAGATGAACGAAAGTGACAGAATTTACATTTTTGGGTGAGCTAACCCTTTAATTGTTGAATATACAGTATTTCCTTGGTGACACAAAAAAAAAAGATTGGCGTCCTCCTTAATTACAATTACAATTTAAAAGCTGGCAAGTAATTCTTCAGGGTTCACAGATACTGTAAAATGAAATTCAAGGACTTTCAATAACTGTTCAAGTTTAATTTTTTTTATTTTGATCATGAATCATTTGATTTAGATCAGAACTTTGTAGTGGGTTTCCAAAACTCAAAAACTTCTGAGTGCAGATCGTGAATCATTTGATTCAGATCTGGACTTTGGTGCGGGTTCGCGATCATTTGTTTCAGTTTAGGATTTTGAAACAACTTCACGGATGATTTTTTTCCTTAAACAGTAGAAAAGTATTAGTATTCATTTGATTTTATCATTCAATTCACAAAAAATGATTCACAAATCCATTCTAGTCAAAATCAAATGATTCACGATACGATCTGAAATAAATGATTCGAGATACGTGATGTGATGCTCTTCGAAACTTCGCTCATTAATACATGCTTTTTAAAATCATTACAAATGATGTTGAAATTTGAAAATGAATGGCTCTTTTAATTTGGTCTGGTTTTTGCTAGTAAATTTCTTGAAATGAATGATCGAAGTCAAAAGTTTGAATCTGTCATAGCGGTTCCAGCGTAAATGACTCAATTGATTTGGTTCATCTGTTCCTCTTTTTGCATCTTCAGTCATGTTTACACAACACTGTCAGTACTACAACTTGCTTGGCTTGACTGTTTTCTGAAATAAGCAAAAAAAAAAAAAAAAGTACAGTATGATGTTTTTTGAATTGCACGAATTTTGTGTGAAAAGATTCTTAGAAGCTTACTAATTAAACACTTATTTCATAGGCACATTGCCTTTCTATAATTCAAGCACATATTTTCAAGGGATTTCCAGGCCTTAAATTTCAAAAAGTCAAATTCAAGTATTTAAGCACCTTGTATGAACCCTGATTCTATGAAATGGCTGCATTTTTTACTTTAAAGCTTTTCTTAATATTTTAAACCTTTTATCAGAATAAAAAATGTCATTAGGTGCTATTAAACTGCACTGTGCCATTTTGATCTAAATGAATAAAATAAGAATATGTTGGTGATATTGTGTCAGTGATATTATGAGCCCCTGTTATGAAGGTTATGACTTTAATTAGCATTTATGAATCAGCAAACTGATTTTTTGCATATAAAGTGTGAAAAGGTAAAAAAAAAGAAGAGAGAGATTTATGTGTGTATGTCTGTCTATATCTATATACTGTATGTATACACACACATATTTAAATTTGAATTCATCTGTTTCAGCTTCTGAAATAACAGCAGATTTCTGTGTTTTGTTTATGTTGTGGATACAAATGGCTCTCCTTTCATGGAATGACTCATGTAATTTCTTTTCAACTAAGGCTACAACTCACACCGAAGACAAATCCAAAAATGTGTTGCATCCAAACGGCATTAATCTGGCAGAAAGACTGCTGGCTGTGAGATTTGTTACTCTCTTACATTACAGAGCTCAGATTTTATGGAGCAGAACAATCATATCCATTCCTTCGGCCTCACAAAGCTTAAGACTCACAGTATGATCACAATAACACTGAAAATGTCCTCATAAAAATCAAAACACATAATTGAATCCTAAATAGGGGTTTAGTGAGCACGAAAAGTGTCCATAAAAAAGGATGTATTACAATTAAGCTCCCTTATAAAATATAGTGAGAGCCGCAGCTATAAACTGCTGACTTTGGGTTGAAATTAAACTTGCCTGCTGACTTTTTAAAAAAACCATCAGATCATTCACAAACTTGTGATATTGTACCATTCGGTGGTATTTTACATGAATACCCATGTAAACAAATGTTTTGCTGCTCTTTCACTTCTATCGACCAACCATTTCTATTTCCACGGACAGTCCAATTAAAGCCAGCGCTGAATCAATAAGACAAACTGACTGCACAATAAATACACTTTCAGCCTGTCATCTCATATTATGCTCAAGGTCTGAATTCTAGATATTGCTGGTTACCTGCAGAACTGGCAGATCTGACGTTGCTCAAAATATTGAGCTGTCCTCATATGCTGCCGATGTACCATTTAAATCTAGAGACAGATTTATTACAGCTTTTTGCATAGTCAACATAAAAATGCAAGACGCATGATTAATGATAAAATGATATCAAATACGTCAGCCTGTCAGAACAATCGTCCCTGCACGCATCAGCAAATAAACATCACAACAGTTTCTTCACAAAATAAAAATCTTTACTGGCTCTGATGATTCCATAAAGGACAATAAACATTCATGGAACCTTTTCTGTTCTTTAGGCCTATAGTGGAAAAAGATTCTAAAGGCCATGTCTACATTTATCTGGAGACCTCTGAAAATGGCGGTTTTATTTCAAAACACTGTTTGTGTTTTCCAAAAACTGTCTGTGTTTTCCAAAAGTTTCTCGTCCACAAAATATTGGAAAGCCTTAGTTATTTTACTTAGCAATACGTCAATTATAACACAAGTACACTGAGACCAGTTATAGGCTAATAATAAAGTTGTCAGTAGGCATTCCAATTCTGCAAGTAAACATTCTGAAATCTTTGTAGGAATGTATATGAACAAAGTTACACTCTGAAATAAAGTTTCCAGAAGGGTGTTTTCACAGCTATGCCATTAAAGAACCTCTCAGTAAATAGAAAGAATCTTATTGTTTTCTTAATATCCACTCTTTTCCTGAACGTGCATGTCTCGCTCCGGTGTTTCTAGTGAAGATAACGTATTTCCCGAGCCGATAATATAACGTTAAACCTATGAAAATGGTTTCAAAAATGCACATGGCGACATAAATCACTTTACAGTGTCAATGACCATCTTTTTGCAGTAACTCACCTGTCATAGTTTATTAAGTAGCTAGGAAGATGACATGAAGTGACGTGAGGTTAGCGGCACTAAAATCAAATCAGGGCACATATTCTACATACAGCTCCCGATCGAAGCGAAATTTGCGGGATTTTGTCCACAAAATAAAAAAGAGCGCTCAAAAATGTAGGGTTGCCAGGCTTTCACAACAAAACTAGCCCAATGGTGTTTCGAGGGGGGCCCCCGGTAAAAATTGCATTTCAAGGGGTAAAACACACGTTTTGTGGTGGGGTTCCTCTGGTAAAATTAGCATTCCAGAGGCTAAAAATTACGTTATTGGGGTCGCTTCAACCCACGGCAATAGTATGAAAGTAGCTCAATTCCGCGGGAAAACCGCGGACTTGACAACACTGGTACATATTACTTTATTATTTCACACACAGTAGCCTATTTAACTTGAGCGTTTTAAGCCATCCTCATTTTTTTGCCATTGTAACACAAGGCATACCGCGCCTGACACAGATATATTGTTATTTTGAAAAGGCTTCAGTTTAATTAATTCAGTCCATCTTTTTTTACCACGTTTAATATGGATTTTTATGGAGACTGGAACACGAGAGCATACAAACCAAAGTTAAAATCCATCATGGCGGTGCTCATCAGTTAGCTACTAAAAAGGTGAGTAAAGAACATTTAAAATAAAGAACATTTTGTGAAATGGAAAAATTCTACGAATGTTGAGGTTCTTTGTTTTTAAGAGCCCATCTGTATCAACACATAGCAGGACCATAATGGTATAAACACATAGGGTATGCGCAGCCATATTGGTGATATTCGGATGTAAACAACAGCATGGATTGCACGGTTTATATACTACTGAATACATTGTTTGCTAATTTATGCTGCCTAAACTACAGAAAAGTGTGTGGAAGCTGCTAGATCATATAGAGAAGGACTTAGTAAGCAGGAAAGGCTTAATATATTAATACGTTAATAAGTTAATACGTGGTAAAGATACATATGTGCAGTATTAATTAAGATATTAACCTAATATTTCACCTACCTGGTCAGAAATGATAAGAACAAACACTAATATTGTCTAGATTCTTGCCCTGGAAATGTTTGGCCAACCACAAATGCCTTTTGTTCCTCAGACAGTTTTTTGCAGTCTTCTCCTTAATTTATTATAACTTTTGTCAGTCTGTAGTACTCCAGATGTTTTTCCCAGTTTGACCAATTAGTACAGCCCAAAACATGACACTAATTAACCATTGTCAGCAGCAATAATCAGCAAAATTCATTTGATTTAGTGGCATTGTTTACGCTCAGTGCCGCCAATATGATGTGGCATAAAAACACTATTGGTACAATACACATACACAATCACATGACTAAACTCAAATACCTTACTTTTTACAGCATGCTACAATGCGAAAATATGTTTCCACTTGGGAGAGACTTCAAAATGCTCTGGTTTTGTTGGAAAAAAATTCATTCTGTACAGAGGGACAAAATTTTGATAAAAAGATGAATTTGGTGAAAATGAAGCCTTAGTTTAGTTGAGAAACCCAAATCAGTCTTCTATAGCACTGCAGAAAAAAACCCAAAAAACTGCTAGAACCTTTATTTTTAGGAGTGTAGATGCTTTTCCCAAGATGTGATTGTATTGAAGAAAAAAATGAGCATGTAAGCAGAAGCAAACAACTCATTGACCCACAAAAGTCGAAAAACAAGTGGAGGAGAGTCTGTCTAGCCGGTGATCCCGCTACCATGGTGAGATGCTCCTGAAACTAAATGATGGGGGTGTTGTCAGGGCAACCTGGGCTGAGGCTTCAGGGCGCTCAGTGCTCACATTTCCCTGTGTTCTTTATTTACAGAGAGATGGATTGGGAAGGAAGACAAAGCTTGGAAAATGTCTCACTACACCTGTGCATGGGATATAAATCCAGCTAAGAATCAATGTGGTTTTCGCCATGGGACCAATAAGAACCAATAAGTCCTGGCATGAATTCCCAGGCCGCTCATGTAAACGGAAGCGATCATACCATATATAACTGAATCTGTCAGCTCAGATGTCTCAATACGACAAAGAAAAGCTTCGCTGAGAGACAGTGCAGCACCACTAGAGCTGAAGAACGGCTGATGTGACCATCGCGAAAATGTCACCGCTAATAATTGAGTAACTGTGCGCTATTAAATCATTTACAATGTCAGAGGAGATTGGGTTCAACGCTATGAAGCTGTTGATCTGTAAAGGTCAATTAGGAAAAACAAGACAATAAGAAAAAATGACAAGGCTTCAGGGTAATTAGTTCATGTGACTTTAAAAGGGACCTGTGTGCTAATTAATATTAGGCCTGTTGATCCTTACTGAAGGTCCTGTTTTTCCCCAATTAACCTTTCACAGCATTAGACAAAGTATAGACAGATTTGAGATTCTCAGAGCACTGCAGATTAAGAAAACTGGCAGTCACTAAACAAGATACCTTTATTTTTTACCTTTATTATTGCTGCACATTTTGAGGGGAAATGTGTGGAAAAATTCTGCTGAATGGATTTAAACATGGCGGAACCAAAATACTACACTTTTTTTAGTATCTGAAAATATTTGCTATGTCTCAATTTGCGTATTATCCATCCAAAATAGTATTCAAAATTAGAAATATGTGTCTTAAACTCTCTTGCCACTATTTATAGGAGAAATTCAAAATCTCAAAGGAATGGTTTACTAAAAATGAAAATTCTGTCATCATTTACTCATCCTCAAGTTGTTTCAAACCTGTATGAATTTCTTTCTTTTGTTGAGCACAAAAGATGATATATTGAAGAATGTTGGTAATGAAACGGTAGCCACTGACTTCCATAATATGGAAAAATACTATATTCAATGGCTACCATCAACTGTTTGGTTGCAGACATTTTGCAAAATATCTTCTTTGGTGCCTATTAGAAGAAACAAACAATATGAGGGTGAGAAAATGACGACAAAACGTTTCGTTTTTGGGTGAACTATTCTTTGAAGAGCTAATATTGCCCACAACCTATTGTGCTTTGGAAGAAGATTCACTTTAGGAACTACAAATACAAATAAAGAAAACTAGACTAAACTAAAATACAAAAAAAAAAAACTACAAACGGTAGCTGTGTGAGACCTATGGTTAGAGTAAATAGACAGGTTTATAGAAAGGGATTTAAAGGACTTCCTGATAATTTACTCACCCCCATGTCTTCCAAGATGTTCATGTCTTACTTTCTTCAGTCGAAATGAAATTAACCCAGACAGCAAAAATCATCTGGTCCAGATCTGGCCCATACTTCTGCAAATCCGCAAAACGGACTTGGGCCGGTGTCTTTTGGCACAACGGGCCAATACCGGCACGCATCTGGTTTTCCCTCATCTGGACCAGCTCCGTACCAGACTCGGCCCAGATCTGCTCTGCGACAGTAGTCCGCGCCGACAGAAACCAGGCCCAGGCCGGATCCGTCTAAGACGGTGATACAGCACTGAAACGGATGTGACTGTAAAGCGGATTTGCCAGTTTGAAAACGAATCTGGCACAGAGTCAGCTGCTGTCTGGGAAGGTTTTTGAGGAAAACATTCCAGGATTTTTCTCTATATAATGGACTTCAATGGTCCATAACAGGTTGAATGTCCAAATTGCAGTTTCAATGCATCTTCAAAGGTCTCAGCCGAAGAATAAGGGTCTTATCTAGTAACATGACTGGTCATTTGCTAAAAATAAATAAAAATGATATACTTTTTAACCACAAATGCACATCTTGCACTAACAACTTCACGCAGTACGTACTTCGGTTAAAAAAAACCTCTCATTTTCTCCTCCCACATTGTTGTTTTACCTTTTTTTATAAAGGGTGTTTGAGTTTTTTTGTTTACTTTGTAAACACTGGGTTGGTACTTCTGCCTATGTCACATGTGACCTTTCCAATGTGATTACATGATGCAAAGTCAAGCTAATGCAAGATGAGCATTTGTGGTTAAAAGTATACACATTTTTATTTTATTTTTTTTAGAAAATGACTGATTGTTTTGTTAGACAAGACCCTTATTCTTTGGCTGGCATTGTGTAGAGCCCTTTGAAGATGCACTGAAACTGCAATTTGGACCTTTAACACATTGTCCACCACTGAAGTCTGCTATATGGAGAAAAATCCTGGAATGTTTTCTTAGAAAACCTTCTTTATTTTTTCAATTAGAGAAAGACAGACATCAACATCTTGGATGACATGGGTGCGAGTAAATGATCAGGATATTTTTATTCTAGAAGTGAACTAATCCTTCAAGTCATTTACAAACTAATATATATCCTGATGAAAATATTTGGATATATCTGCAACACCAATATTTCGTGATGTACACAAAAATAGACGGTGCTGATGGAGTATATCAACAACCAGCGAAGCACAGATATCTAAAATAAGCAAGCGTGGAAAAAGTCAACCTTGATCAGGAGCACATGCTTGAGTGTGTGGTGTGATTCAAGCAGGTTCACCGTGGAGGAACTGCAGCACACCAGCCATGACAGTAATAAAACGCTTCAGAATATAGCCAGAACTGTGATAAATCTTCTGTGATAAAACAGCACAAAGTCCAAACTCTGTTTTAAGCAAAGCAGACAGCATACTTACATTATGACATCAATTAACAGAGACAGCTGTGCAAAATATGTCTAAATCTATTCCATTAATTTGAGTATGTGCAACAGATATTACTATATATTTTCATTCCCTGGGCTTGCAATGTAGGAAAAAAAATACTGGGTTGTTACAGGGTTTCTGCAGATATGAACAAGTGAAATTTAAGACTTTTTAAGACCTTTTTAATACCACCTTATATGAAATTTAAGACCTAAAATGGAAATGGAAATACACATTATATTGCATACATACATGTAATAGTTAATGTGTTTAATGTACAAAGAAAACATTTCATCGCTGTCATAAATTATATTTATTACTACGATAATCAGTGAACTTTTCATATCAGCAAACAATATTTCACACAAAATATCCCCATAAAACCACATCACGAGATTTTTGGTGGTGTAAATAATTTATTAATTTATCAGTGTTCTATCAGCTTTTACATAGATTAATCTGCATATTTTAACCTTTATAAAGGCCTATTCTTTAAACTTTTGAAATGTATGCATCACCTTTCATGTCAAATTATTATAATTTATCAATCAATTCTATAGGGCTGTTACCAGTCAGATTAAATAATTTACACTGCAAAATTAAAACTTCAATAAATGATGTTATGAGATCAATGTTTTAAATGCTTTATGAATATACAAATAAGAAATTTTTGGGGGAAATGCATACTTTTACTAAACTACCAGTAGGTGGCGATAATTGGAATTGGGCTACGTCAACACTGTTGCCGCGGGTTGTTTTTGATGTCCGCGGGTTGAATCAACCCCAATAACGTCACATTTAGCCCCTGAAATACTAATTTACCAGGGAACTATGACAAAAAATGTGTATTTTATCCCCCAGAACACGATTTTTAATGGGGGACCGCCCTCAAAACGCCTTTGGGCTAGTTTTGGGCTTGTTTTGAGTAGAAATTTAGCAGGTTTTGTTGTGAAAACCTGGCAACCCTGTTCAAGACACTGAATCATTCAGTAACAAAACACAGCCGAGTGTTGCTTGGAGAATGTGCTGCTGTGATCCTTGTTTGGAACTAGGGATGTAACGATAACCGGTTTGACGATAAATCATGATAAAATTCTCCACGGTTAGTATTACCGTTTCATATTTTAATTATCATTAAAACCGTATTTGATTACCACGATTTGAACAACTTATGATAAATATATACTGTCCAGCGTAAAGCAAAGTTTAAATAACCGTCTCATGTGCGCAGAGCACGCAGAGTAGTTTTGAGTTTTGAATGAAAGCATGACGGAAAGCTGGGAGGTTTTAAAAGGGTGCTGAGGGAATATACAAATTAATATATAAATGAATTAATTATATGAATGTACCTCTGATGGTTCTGACTGTCTTCAGAAAAGATTCGATGACATTTTGTTTTGATCTTCATTCCATGTAATGCCTAATAAAGTAGTGCTCTTAATCGCAATGCTGCTTTGTCCACGGAGTTTACGGAAACAGCTGTAACTTTGCTGTTCCATAAGTGCCGCCTAGTGGCAGAGAGTGGATTTACATTGACCTACAATTACGTTCAGCCTGTTTGCAGTTTTTGTCTAGCTAAAACGGACCGAATTTGCATGCCCTGCTGTCAACTGTCCTTTTGAGGAAAAACTAGGATTCTACACATTTAAACAATTATTTAGATAAAATATATATAACCATTTTGATTTGACTTAACCATTTTCTTTATTTAAAGGCTGAAAATGTGAGGTTCACCATTTTATAAAACCTTTTCAAAGCTTTATTTGAACATTTCGAACATGTTATTAGATAACCGTTGAAGAGAACTGTTGTCAGTCATGTTGTAATATAAAATCTCATTGGTAATGTTATTGTTTTAGTGTTTGTGCAAACAGAAGTCATTTTATATATTGTTTGATTTTAAATATAAAACTTGGTGAAACAATTTATGTGTTAGTACTTTTTAAACATTTCCAGCACATTTTAACAATACTGTGATAATACTGATAACCGTGATCATTTTTGTCACTATAATCGTGATAAGAAAATTTCATACCGTTACATCCCTATTTGGAACCATTTTCATTAATCAAATGGAACAAAACAATAAATATTGTGTTTAAGTAGCTCGATAACTACTTAACTACTTTTACTGAACTAAAATCAGTGTAACATTTGCAATCGTGAGAATATTCAGCAAAGTTTCATTGGTGTGTTGCTGAACTATATCATGTTATAAATAAACTACACATTTTGAATTTTTACCTCAGTGTGTTTCTTCTGAGTTTCTTTTATGTGTGCCCTTTCTCTCATTTGTTTTAAGTCTCAAAAAAAACAGGCAACCAGATTTTGAAATAGGCTACCAGAAATACACTATCCATCATCAAACGCGGTTTACATTGAATGTATTAAAATAAGAAAAAAATCATTCTTGCGATTCGATGTTTCGGCTGTTCGTTTTTTTTTTTTTTTAATCTTTGGTCTGTCCAATGATTGTAAACAGTCATTAGGTCTGTCAGACTGAGGATATTTTAGTGGTAATGTGACCAAAATATTTAAGACCCATCGAATCTGCATTTAAGACATTTTAAGACTTTTTAAGGCCTTTTATTTGGAAAACGTTATTTAAGACTTTTTAAGGTTTTTTTAATTCAGTAAAACAAGCAGATGATAAATTGCTATTATTCTATATGCAGTTTTTGAACCTTTAAGTAGATCAGATTACTTTTATTTTACCTTTTAATAAAATAAAAAATAGGTTTGAAGTTGACTTTATAAATGCATTAAGTGTTTCAAGTTCATAGGAGAACTTCCCCGGCACTGTATTTCCATACTTCGGTAAATGATAAACTGCTATGCATGGTTATGAGAGGATGTTCTCTCAGGTGGTCCTCTGATGTTTTAGAACACAATGGTTTCCAGACGGCCCCCCTGCTAGCCATTAAAAAACCATAAAAATGCCTCCCACTCTGGATGAGTCACGGCCAAATCAATAGATACTCTCCATCCCAAGCAGGCTATTTAAAGTGCAGCACAACAGGAGGAGGAAAAGCCAATTAATTAGTGCTAAAGCTTCACTTCCTATAGAGGATTAAAGGGAACTGCACAACGCATAGAAAAAAAAAAACATACCTGAAGGGTAATATGTCATTGTGAAAAGTTGTTAAAGAACTTTTAAAATTCATGATTTGTAATGTGTGCTGATAAGCTAGTTTCTACTGAGGTCAAGCGTGTGGTGTACTGAGATTAAAAAAGAAAAAACAGGTCTAAAAATATCTGAGGTTCTATAAATGGCGGCGGGTTTCTTTTTCTGCTGCTCACTGTGCTATGAGAGATCAGGAGGGAGAGTCTGCAAACAGCTAGACTAGAATGGCAAACAGAGGCATGTTCAGGATTCTGATCAGTGACTTCATTTTTCAATTTCACCGAGCACACAGCTTGCGTTCAGCTAATATGTTCTTTTAATGTGAGGACTGAGCACACTTAAACATTAAAATGTATTCAAATGTCAACGCGTTTTCAGACCACAAAAAAGGATGAAACAATTATAAAATACCATTCACATGATAAAAATGTTAGCATATTTATTGTTCGACCTTGCCTTCAACTCGGTACAGCTGAATATTTAGTAACCACAAACAAAGCGACACACTTCAGCAAGCGAAATACAGTATCTCTGCATTTCAGACGTACGTCATCTGAAATAAATAGTTTTATCACTTTCTAACAGGAAGGTTTCAGGTCTTTTTTTTTTTTTTTAGAGTCTTCCTCTACTTTTACTATTAGCATATAAGTAATCACATTCCTGCACAAATGTGTTTCATGAAAAATGACAACAATACTACGATACGTCTCTGGAATCTGGGCATAAAATCAATATCAAAGAAATAAGCTGAGGCATGTGTGTAACAGGGCGAGACCAGAGACGCACAGCTAGCAAAAATGACAGTGACCTGTCAAAACCAGACAAGATACGCACATGCTTTTTGTGTAAAATATCAAAGACGGAGTCTCAGTGTGTTATATCTTGGTATCATTTTATAACGCCCCATGCTACAGAACCAGAATTCCTCAAAAAGAGAAATACGACAGGAGAACATGGTTGCTTAGCCACAAGTTACTGTTTGATAGCGCATGACTCATTCGTGTTGTGATTCAAGTGATACTGATAACACCTTCATTACCTATTATCCTTTACAGCGCTTCAAATGACCGCTTCGTATTTAGTCAGAGCACGTCCTGCTTACATTCATAATAAAACGTAAACAGAAACCGCAAATTTTACATGGTTAAAAACAAGAAAGCAGGCCGCGCACGATACTGGACAAGTAACAGTGTAGATGTGTGTGATTTCTGTGGTTCTGTTGAGTTTGGTGGAATAGTTGGGTGACATTTGTTTATCTTTTCGGCCGGTCAATGTCATCGATAGCTGCGAGAAGTTTCTGTCGTGCTTTCTTGTTGATGTGGGACCCGAGGCAGACGTTGACCAGGTTAGTCAGCTGCTTCATTGAGTACTCCTGGTCAAAGACAAAACAAACTCATGATAAATCTCTACTGGAGATGCCTTGTGTCATTTTAATAAGGAATTAAAGCTCGTCTTGCATGACATGCCTTACTTAGAAGCATTACATATTTGGAACATACGCAGCCTTTTCTTGATATTTAAAAGGGTTTAAATGATGATATTAAAGGATTAGTTCACTTTCAGTACAATAATGTACTCACCCCTCTGTCATCCAAGATGTTCATGTCTTTCTTTCTTCAGTCGTGAAGAAATTATGTTTTTTGAGGAAAACATTTCAGGATTTCTTTCCATATAGTGGACTTCTATGGTGTCCCCAAGTTTAAACTACCAAAATGCAGTTTAAATCCAGATTCAAATGGTCTAAATGATCCTAGCCAATGAAGAAGGGTCTTATCTAGCGAAACAATCGGTTATTTTGTAAACAAATGGATAATTTAGATACTTTTTAACCTCAAATGCTCGTCTTGTCTCGTCTCTGCAATGCGTAGCCTGTGTTGTCTGGGTCAATACAGTTAGGGTTTGTCGAAAAACCATTTCGTTTTCTTCACCAACTTCAAAAATCACCCTACAACGCTGTTTTACCTTATTTTTTTTTTTTTTTTTTTTTTTAAAAGGCATTTGATCTTTGTATGTTTACTTTGTAAACACTGGGTTGGTACTTCTGCAGTGATGTAGGATGATTTTGAAGATGGGGAAGAAAACAAGATGGAAGTTTTTCAACATACCCTAACTGTTTTGACCCGGTTCAGACAGACTAAGAGCATTTGAGGTTAAATGACCGAAAATAACCACATTTTTAAACTGCATTTTGGAAGCTCAAACTTGGGGACATCATACATATCCATTATATGGAGAGAAATCCTGAAATGTTTTCCTCAAAAAACATCATTTCTTTACGACTGAAGAAAGAAAGACATGAACATCTTGGATGACAAGGGGGTGAGTACACTATCTGTACATTTTTGTTCTGAAAGTGAACTAATCCTTCAAAGGGATAGTTCACCCAAAAATGGAAAGTCTGTTGTTAATTACTCAGCCTCATGTCATTCTAAACCTCTGAGACCTTCGTTCATCTTCATAACACAAATTAAGATATTTTTGATGAAACCCAAGAGCTTTCTGACACTGCACAGAAAGCAGTGCAACTATTTGGTTAGATAGATGGGTTTGGAAAGACATGAGAGTGAGCAATTAATGACGTTTGGGTGAACTAATCCTTTAAATTAAAATTGCTTTGAGTTCAATAGTTTAAAAACATCTTTGATTTAAATTTTAGCACCACATGTTGCCAGATTTGGCAAGTTTGATTCCTTTCTGTAATTAAGGTTTAACATGAATATGTATTAATGATTCAAATCAAAACTATGATTAATTTGCATTATCACTTCAAACTGTTCACTTGTAAAATGTGCGACCCTGGACCACAAAACCAGTCATAAGTGTCAATTTTCCAAAATTGAGATTTCTACATTGTCTGAAAGCTGAATAAATAAGCTTTCTATTGATGCATGGTTTGTTATGACAATATTTAGCTGGGATACAACTATTCTGAAATCTGAGGGTGAAAAAAAAATCTAAATATTGAGGAAAATTTTCTTTTAAAGTTGTCCAAATGAAGTTCTTAGCAACGCATATTAATTTTCAAAAATTATGTTTTGACATATTTACGGTAGGAAATGTACAAAATATCTTCATGGAACTTTACTTAATATCTAATGATTTTTGGCATACAAGAAGAAAGAATATACCCCTGCAACTTGTGACTGGTTTTGTGGTCCAGGGTCACATATATACTAGGACACGTATTGTTTGTTATTATATATTGTTATAACGGTGTGTATAAGTGTCATATTTTAAATATTAAATTTAATAATAAATAAGATGAATACAGGTCAAATGGTACACGTCCGGAAAATATCATTGACTTTTTAATATATATTTTTTTGCACTCTTAAATTTTTACAAATTACATAAAACAATTTAAGATAAATGACATCCATCTCTCTCAAAATAACACATTTGATATTCTTGAGTTCATTTAGCCTGAATTGCTATTGATTTAATTACGACTAATGTGTTTTTACTTGATTTTACATTTACTTGTTTTGATTGAAGGAATAAACTTTTTTAGCAATTTCAAAGCATTCAGCAATATATAAAACCTATTTAGCACCTTTTAAAAACCTGCCTACTAGGGATGTAATGGCATACAGAAGTCACATTTCGGTACGTACCTCTTTTTGGGAGTTCAGTACAGCAGGAAATGTATTTTTTCATTTATATTAAACAGACAGTAATGCATACATGTAGGATTAACAGTTTTGATTTGAATTAGATTGTATAATTTCAAGATTTAAAGCAACAGAATGGTTGCGATTTTAAATTTCTGAAATTATGTACATAAGACACCTGCACAAAACAAAAACAGCAGACGGACTGAATGAAAATGCAAATGTATTCTCTAACAGCAGGTGGTGCTTATGAAACAGTAGCTATATAGCGAGTAGTTTCCTTGGTTACTGCTGTAAACAAAGCAGCTGAGCTCATAAACACTACTTTAATAGGCAACATATGAAGGTAAGAGGAAAAGAAAATGCTATCAAAACATTTCTGCAGTTCCTCTCATACATTCATATAAAGCCCATATTTGTCGCCTGACTGCATGAACCGAACCATGACGTCTGTACTGTGACAGTTCTGGTCAAATACACATACCGTTACACCCCTAGTGCTGCCTACATTGTGTTGTCAGGTGTCATCCATCTTACCCTGTGGTTCTTGATGAACTGCTCCATGTCATTCTCAGTAAGGTAATATGCCTTGATGTAGGTCTCTACGAACTCCTTGTCTGGGATTGGTCTGAGGTCGGTGAGCTTCTCCAGCTTCATCAGGAACTGCTGGAAGTCCAGCTGCATCAGCGCACGTCCTTCATTACTGCATTTCTTCACATTTGCATAGCTGGCAGACAGCAGGAGGGAAGGAGAGCAGAGGTGAGTGTGCGTCAGACAGATAAAGGCCATTCATTAACTGTTGACAGTTTATGCTACATTAATTGTTGAGACAGTCCCCTACAGTAAGCTCAGGTTAGGTGTCTCGCTCATGAGCGCGACTCTCCGGTTTACATGTAACCCTATGCCACACCACTGACTGAACCTGGAATCTCGCTAACCACTAGGCCACCATTATGTAAATGGGAAGTCATTAAGAATACATCACTAAATTGATAAATAGAGCAACAATGCAGTGATTGACCAATTAAAATCCAGTCTTCCAGAGAGTCATTAACAAGATTAATGATAGCGGAGATCATTATTTCTGTCTCTAGGTCTCCTTTTAAATGTAAAGGCATGTTAAGAATGATCAAATATAGAGGTGTATACTCATTAAATAATAAATCAGCACAGATGCTCGACATATCTGGTTTTCAGCTCAAATAATATTAACAGAGACTAGGGCTGCAACAAACAATAATTTTGATAACTGAATTAATCTAACAATTATTAGAATGATTAATCAACTAATCATCAATTATTTTACTGAATAATCAGTAGACTTAGACTGATTATTCAGCTTTTAATAATGGTAATTTTAAATTACCTTTTTAGCTGGCCAAATTAAAAATAAGTTGTGTGTGAATTTGCATGTGAGCAACATTAATGACCCCCTGTGTTTAATAAAAAAAGGCTCTAATTGGCCTGTTTAACTAAGTCCTCAAAACACTTTAGTTTATATTTAATAGTTTACACTTTGCAAAAACGTTTGCACTTACAGTACATTCTTAAGGACTCTACGCTTACATTTAATTAATAAAAAATTTGCAACAGTGACAGAAATGAACCTTTGCACATTATAAGGTGATATTTGACTCATTTTTTTTTAACCTTTGTAATGCCATTTTTCTAACTTTATTAAATGTATGTCATCTTTTGTGCCAAAAAAATTAGAAATCACTTTAATTCCCAAACAGCCTAACCAGTTGGAAGTAAAACGCTGCGTTTGCTCTGAAGCACTGTGTGACAGCGCCACACTGGGCTAACCTCATTATTGCAGGCTCTTTACATTGCGTCATATGAGATTAAACGACTACTCGACATCAAAAATATTTGTCGATAAATCTTGCCGATAACATCAACTAATCGTTTCAGCACTAACAGAGACACAGACTGTGGGATATGGCATTTAAGCCAAAAGACAACTCAGCCTTTGACTGGTGAGAGACACAAAACGCTAAGGGCCATTTTTGGTCAAATTAGCCATTTGTTCAGTTTGCCACCTTTTGATTTGTACAGCTTGTGGCTCCTGAGCCCTAAGCATCCAACACAACCAAAGCATCGATTTACAGTGTAGCCGCATCCAAGGCAAACAAGCATCCATGCAGAGTTCAGTGCTGTTGAGACCCCTGTTTACTTTTTGGCTGACAGCGGTGTAATTACTTTCTGTGAGGGGAAAGATATTGCAGGGCCTATTGAGTATATCCAGTCTGCCAATATATCCTCTGTTTCCCTGCCTCCTTCCTTCTTCCTGTCACGTTCTGCCTGATGGCCGGCAATGATTTGAAATGCATCTTGGCGCTGCGCTGGCGGAGTCTACTTGCAAAAACAGCAGCTGAAAATCATTGGTGCCTCTTTACCATAATTACTTGTAATGGTACTTTAAAGGTTAAATGTTTTTTATATGCATAGTACAGTTAAGGTCAAAAGTTTACACCCCCCTTTCAGAATCTGCAAAATGTTAGTTTAACCAAAATTATTTTTTAATTAGTTTTTTTTTTTTTTTTTTTAGTACTGACCTGAGTAAGACATTTCACATAAAAGATGTTTACATATAGTCCACAAGAAAAAATAATAGCTGAATTAATAAAAATGACCCCATTTAAAAGTTTACATACCCTTGATTCTTAATACTGTGTTCTTACCTGAATGATCCACAGCAGTGTTTTTTGTTTAGTGATAGTTGTTTTTCACCAGTTAAACTGCCTGCTGTTCTTCAGAAAAATCCTTCAGGTCCCACAAATTCTTCATGTACAAATTCCAGTATTTTTGTGTACTTGAACCTTTTCCAACTATGACTGCATGAGAGATCCATCTTTTCACACTGAGGACAACTGAAGGACTCATTAGCAACTATTACAGAAGGTTCAAATGCTCACTAATGCTTCAGACCGAAAAAACATGCATTAAGAGCCGGGGGTGAAAACCTTTGAACAGAATGGTTTGAACAGAATTTTTCTTATTTTGCCTAAACATCTTTTTTTTTTTTTTTATTAATTACAGCATACAAGTTGCACATGAGTTCCTCAGTTGTCCTCAGTGTGAAAAGATGGGTCTCAAAATCATAGTCAGAGTTAATACACAAAAATGCTGGAAAACCAAAGAATTTGTGGGACCTGAAGGATTTTTTTGAAAAACAGCAGGCAGTTTAACTGTTCAGGACAAACAAGGGACTCATGAACAACTATCACTAAACACAAAAACACAGCCGTGGATCATTCAGGTAACACAGTATTAAGAATCAAGGGGATGTAAAGTTTTAAACATGGTAATTTTTATAAATTCATCTATTATTTTCTCCTGTGGATTATATGTAAACATTTTTTATGCAAAATATCTTACTCAGGTCAGTACTAAACAATAACATGCATTTTGCATGATCCCTCTTATTTTGTTAAAATAATTAACATTTTGTAGATTCTGAAAAGGGGATGTAAAATTTTGACCTTAACTGTATGTGTATGAAATGAATGATAAATGAAATCAAAAATAAAGTTTGTAAAAATTTAAAAGTATTAAATTTTAAAGCAAAAAACATTTTGCCTGGAAAGGAGGCACGGTCCACCACAGGTCTACCCAAGCCGTTGACCCATATGATGCTGTGTGAACACCTACTGACAGTAGGTCTATAGCTAGAGGCAAAAACAGTCAGGTAGAGTTCATTCGTTCACAACTGACTTTTTTATTATTAATGTTTTGGGAATTATCCCAGCGTTTAGTCACGTATAGGTCGGTCCAATTTTCTCAGCTTACAAAATGCTGTGGATGCTGTCTATCTGAACATCTGATGATTACAGAAAGCGTTACCTCCCTGCAATTGCAATCACCATTCAGTTCTGAACAAAACTGCACAGGCAGAGAAAGCAGCCATGCTAGCAGATACAGACTGCTCCAGCTACACACAGACAACCTCTTTAACACCTCTTTCAAACAACCTGCCCTCAAAGATTGTGCTCTGCCATTTTCAAACAAGTGGCCCTTGACCTTATGATGCAGGTGTACAGCTGAATCCTGCCAAGAGGTGCTTGCCAATCTATGCTGGGCCATGCTCAACTATATATTTTGTCCTAGCAAAAAAAAAGCCATCCTTTTAAACACAGTCCTATACCTAAGCTACATCTAAAATTAGAAGATTATGACAGGCTGATGTTGCCCTAAACCTAACCCTAATATCTAATCGACTGACGATCAAACTGATACAATATATCATTACCATATTGATTATCTGCCTGTATCATTTTATTAATTTATTAGTATCGGCCGATAATAGATTCCAAAGTGTTCAACCAAAAATGAAAACTCAAAATTACTCATCCTCATGTCATTTCAAAACCATAAGACCCTCATTCATCTACAGAACACAAATTAAGATATTTTTGATTAAATCCGACTCCATAGAGAGCAATGCAACTAACATTTTCAAAGCCCAGAAAGTTAGTAAGGACATCAACAAAATAGTCCATGTGACATCAGCGGTTCAACTGCAATGTTATGAAGCTACAAGAATACTTTTTGCACAAGTTCTAATCGTTCATGACAGCACCACAACAGTACTCAGATATTGTCATTCCACATCAGTCCATCTGGGCTGCGCACTCCAACGTGTGCTTGCACTGGGCTTTTCAGTTGTTTAAAAAAAGCCTGTTCGTCTCTGGACAGTGTGAGATTACTTCTTTATACACTCTCGAGCTATAGAAATGAATTATCAATGGATTACATGGCTAGAGAAATGCATTATTCGAAAACATTTTATTTTACTTTTGACTAAATCCTGATGTCTGCGGTGAAGCTTTAGTATGAAGAACATTTCAGTCGAGAAGTGACTGTCAAGTCATGTCAAATGTGCTCCTAGCAAATCTCCATTATGCTGAGGGGGTGATGAGTACAAGAGCTTCTCTGGAAGTCTGTGAGCTGCAAGATTGCCAGCACATTGAAGATAATATACTGGGGGTAAGGAAAGAGTGATGGCAGACAGGTTGACAACAGCTCTCTGGAGAAGACATAGCTTCTATGTTGCTTGTCGCACCGTGCCACACAAACCTCCTTGCCGTACATTTACAATAATCCATCTCTCGGCTAATGACAAGCAGATGGGTGGAAGAAGGATGGTGCAAGAAGAGGAAACAAGAAGGAAAAATAAATATGAAGAAATCAAACAACATTGATGGATTTATATATGCAGCTATTTGAGAGCAACAAAGCCATTCTGCTCATGGCACAAAGTCATTACAGACATTTGATGAATCCTCAGAGAACTAATGCATTTTTACAATATCTACAGTAGGAGCATGCCTCAGGTAAAAGTTAAAAATGGGGGAAAAAAAACACGCCTTCACATAAATACAATGACAAGAGTTGTTCCAAACACAAGATCGATGAGGCAGCTGGAAATCTCAGTGTTTCTTGCTTTAAATCAAATATCATCAACACGTAGCACAAGATTTTGCACACCCACGAATCCCCAGTGATAAAGGGTTTGCATCCCTCAAAACAATCACTGCCAGCCAAGCCATAATTGAAAAAGCCCAAAGCGCTTCCTGCTAGTAAAAACACAATTTAGGCAGAAGAATAAAGAACAGGTAAAAAAGCATCTCGCCAATAGTACATTTGCCATTTGTCAGATATTTACTTTCAAGTTTATATATTATTGGAGGAAGTCCTAGAAAATCAAACACTTCTGCTTTCATAGCAGGAAAAAAAAAGACATATATATTACATACATACATTCAGTACACATACACTGAACAAAATTATAAACGCAACACTTTTGTTTTTGCCCTCATTTCTAATGAGCTGAATTTAAAAAAAAAATCGAAGACCTTTTCTATGTACACAAAAGGCCTGTTTCTCTTAAACATTGCTCACAAATCTGTCTAAATCTGTGTTAGTGAGCACTTCTCCTTTGACGAGATAATCCATCCACCTCACAGGTGTGGCATATCAAGATGCTGGTTAAAGATGCAGCATGATTATTGCACAGGTGTGCCTTAGGATGGCTTTTAAAACATTGCTGTAATTCTAGGTTTTTTATTTTAGGGGGGCTCAGCCCCCAATGAGGGTATAATAATAAAAAATAATAATACATATATAAATAAAATAAAAATAAAGTTTGACTAATAGGGGTGGTTTACTAAACTAATTGCAGTATTTCACTGTAGTGCCTCGATAGGTATAACATATTGATACGGAATAAGCCAAATACAAGTCAAATACAAATTTTACTGCTTTTTTACCATTTCTATAGTACTGAAAGTTAAACTTTCAAATAAAAATGGCAACATGATCGTTTTATAAAGTATGTGTTCATACATGTTAAGGGCTTCATTTTTGCGGAGAAAACAGTTCACGAGGGGTGAACACAGTAAAAACTTACAGTAGATGGGGAACCGATTGCTCCTCCATGATATTTTGTAAACTGTATTTATGACAAAGAGCTGAACAGATGCAGATATTATGCAGACTGAAGGGAGAAAAGTCTGCTGCCATTTTCATATGAAATTTCAAGGGACAAACTATAGCCCCCCTAACAATGGCCTAGCATAAACCCATTATTTACCTGAGCCCTTCAGAAAGTAGGAAATACAGAAACTGAATTTATCAAACAAGTTAAAGTTATCAAACACTAAATATTAAATATAGATGAATCCTTAAAGCTATAAAAGTTATTGATTTCCTCTTTTTTCTTTTGTTCTTTGATTAACAGACATCACAGCAGCTGAGTTGTTAGCTTATTTGGCTGCTATTACTTTAAGAGCTCCCGCTGCTGAACGTGACACGGATCTGAGACGCATGCTCCTAGCTTTATTCTCTCTTTAATATGAAATGATACAGGCTACAGTGCACGCCACATTTGTGTGCATGCTACGAGCACAGTATAACGGCTGACAGAACAGTTAAATTAGTTTTTACTAACATATGGCTTGACAGCATCTCATCTGACTGCAGTTCATTGTTGTTCTACTGACGATCCTCATCACCTGTACCTTTCCCGTGCTCGTTTGACTAGTGAGGTTGGTGCACGTGTCTGAAAAGTCTCCCATTTGATGTGGTCCTAGAGACGTTCTGCGAATAAAGCACTTATTGTCAAGAAAAAAAAAAAAGACAGAAGCAGCACTAGTCCTCCCTTCACCACGTTGGAAAAATTAATCGCCTTCGATAATGTGCTCATTTTGACAGCACTAATATATATATATATATATATATATATAAAATGAGTGCACCCCTGGTATATTTCACAATATTACTGATTTAACTGCACTCATCATTTCTTTTAAATACATTTCAATTATACTAGGTGAGACATTCAATTATCCAGTGATCAGGGTAGCGCCTTCATGTTAATGTCAAATCCACTTGTGTTCACTTGTGCTTGCTTGTAGCATAAATATCACTGACTTCGTGAGAAGATTTAATCAACTGAGATGTGCCTGAGGAGGAACTTCAAGAAGAAGTTGTTAGGAGGAAAGCAGATGGTTATAAAAAGCCTGGCAAAGCTTTTAACCTTCTACGTCCATTAAAGCAAAACGGAAAGAGCATGGCACAACCCAAACACTTCTAAGGTCAGCCCTACTTGCAAAACTGAGCAATAGGATAAAAAGGGCATTTGTAAGAAAAATGACCAAGATGCCAGATGGACTACATGGAATTCCAGAGCTTTCTGACTGAAAGAGGAAAAACTGTCTAGACAACAGCAAGCGTTTGAGCATTTGACGTCTTATGCCTCTTTGGCGAGATCAGCCAGAAGTAAGTCACTTTTGAGACAAGCCAACATGAAGTCAGCCTGGAATTTGCTAGAAGCTATGTGACAAAACATGAAATCTATTAGAAGAATATTTCGTGGTCTGATGAGACTAAACTTGAGCTCTTTGGTCTGAAAGTGAAGTGCTGTGTTTGGCGCACCAAATACAGCACAATACCAAAAACACCAAGCAAAACAGTGACAACGCCATATATGAACAGAGCCAAATCCTTGATGAGAAGCTGAGAGGTAAATATTTGTTGTAAATTAGAAATGTAAGTAGAGGAATAAATAAAAACTAAAATAATTCACTAGGGGATTTAAAAATAATAAGTAAAAGAGCACTGTAAAACCTCTGCCATCAATACTACTAATGTGAAGCGGTATTGACACAGTAATAGGAGGTCTCTGGCCATTGCTGAACTCAGTGGAGCTGTATGTGATCCTGCAAGCTATTTTCTTTGTTTGGGAAAGGGCTGAGTGGTTTGTGATGGCCAGTTTTCCAATGAAAACACTCTCTGTGGTAGGAGATTTATCTGAGAGCAGGTGGTCTCATATACATCCACACCCATTTGGTTCTGCTTGGTAGCCCACTTACCCCTCCACTAATGTCCTGTTGGCCAGACGGATGCAGTGCTCCCATAAGACATTGGACACAGGCAGAGGAATCCGAACTATTTTCGACACATCTCCCAGTCTCTGGTTAAACTTCTCGAACTCCTGCAAAAAACAGTTGATGATGGGTCAATGCCACGACACTCGTGTTTTGTTTGGATCTATTCATTCATTTAAAACGATTGAAAGTATTGAAAAATGACAAATAAGAACATTGCAAATGGAATTCATACATGGAATGACTTGACTCTTTTCATTTCCAAATTAAAATGTTAATATTTTTGAGTCACAAATGTCAGGGTTATAAAACTCTCCTGATACCACATTAAATATAAAGCCTCAAAAAGTCATAAAACAATGACATTTGTGATCCTGGACCACAAAACCAGTCATAAGTCACTGGGGTATATTTCTTTTATGCCAAAACTCATTAGGATATTAAGTAAAGATCATGTTCCATGAAGACATTTTGTAAATTTCCTACCGTAAATATATTAAAACTTAATTTCTGATAAGTAATATGCATTGCTAAGAACTTCATTTGGACAACATTAAATGCGATTTTTTTGCACCCTCAGATTCCAGATATTCAAATTTTTGTATCTCGGCCAAGTATTGCCCTAGCATAACAAACCATACATCAGTGGAAAGCTTATTTATTTATCTTTCAGATGATGTATGAATCTCAATTTCAAAAAATGTACCCTTATGACTGGTTTTGAGGTCCAGGGTCACATTTATGAATAAATAATTCACAATATCTTTTTTAAAACAGATTTTAAAACAACGATGAGTATACTTGACAAGGAAACAGATTACTTTTTACTTGGTCACACCACAGGACACAGAATTAAAACATTTCTTGAAAGCTTTTTCACTACACGAAACCCACAAACAGTACATTTCTAACCTCTCTGAATGTGCGTTTTAACCTAGATTGCTTTATTGGGGACACCCTTAGTTGTCATTGACCCTTAAAGCGAAATGTCACCCAAAATTAATTATTCATCCTCATGTTGCTCCAAACCCCTAAGACCTTCGTTCATCAAACACAAATTAAGATTTTTTTTTTTTTCAAATTCGAGCTCAAACTACCATGTTCAAGACTCAGAAAGGTAGTAAGGACATCATTACAAGAGTCCATTGTGATATCAGTGGTTCAACCCTAATTTTATAAAGCTACTAGAATACTTTTTGTGTGCAAAGAAAACAAAAATAACGACTTAGTTTCATGTGTTCATCTTCGTATCTTAATTTGTGGGTTTGTTGGGTTTGGAATGACAAGAGGGTGACTACAGAATTTTAATTTTTGATTGAACTAACCCTTAAACTATTTTGTGTTGCTCCCTTGTGTGCAGTGCTTGCTGTTAACCGTTCACCTTATTGGGTGGTGTTGGAACCATCTGGATGAGGGGTCACGGACAGGCTAGAAGCGGTTTTATTTCAGCAAGCCGTACAAGTCCAGAAATCCCAACAATGGTGTAAATTAATCACAGAATCGGAGAAGTGGAAACAGCAGTCTATAAATGTTCACTGGAGTCGTATTGGCAGACAAGGTTGTCAAACCTACAACATTCAGGCTATTCACAGAAAGTGTCTCTGCAGTGCAGATGTCTCGATAAAGCTATGCCACGTACAAAAACCTGCACTGTATAAGCCGGCTGCTCATGGAGGTGTTGATTCAGCTGTGCTCGAGCCCATTTCTCTTTCACTTGTGACAGGAAAACCCGCCCATAACTTTCTTAACACAATGACATATGGCTCATTTGAGAGCCAAGGACTACATGTACCGTGGGCTCGCACCTTGAATGTTGATACAAAGCCAAGAAGCGCTGAAACTGCTGTGCAAGATGTCTGGGTTATTCTGTTGCCTTTAATCTTCCTGAATTAATTTTTAAAATATATCCGTTTATTTTACAGCTTAGAAATATGGTTTTAAAAAGAACACGAAAGTGCTGGTCTTGAAAGGTGTTTTTTTAGTATCTAGTTATAATTTATAGTACCTGCAAGAATTCATACCAAGAACCTAATCACAGCAAACATAGATCAGATTATCTGCTCTCAGTCATGTTGATAAGCATTAAAGCAATGCAAACTGAAAGGTTTTTGATTTCTAGCAAGTCTTTCGGTGTGCCTTTGTGGTGTCTGATGAAAAACGATACAAAGGTTTAACCCACTTACATCCTAAAGAACTGAAATGTCACTTCTGAGCTGTCATCGGTATTGGTTTGAAACGGTCACACAATATCAGTCTCTGAAATCAATTCACAGAAAAGGAAAAGAAACCTTCAGAGTTTTGGCAAGCTTTGGAACGGGTTGTGAATTGAGTTCTTAATAGTGAGAAATTAACTTCTCCACCTCTTTTCTAACATTATCGACTATGGGGTATGGGATAAAATATGTTGGTGGGTAAGATTTCTTACCCACTTAATCTGGCAAGCTGAGCATCAATCTAGCCTTGTGACTTTTTTCTCAGAACTGTGAGATATAAACTCACAGTTGTGTATTATAAAGTCAGAATTGCGAGATATAAACTATTTCTCACAATTGTATCTTACAAATCTGACTTTTTTTTTCTCAGAATTTAGTGTTAATATCTCATAATTCTGACTATATAACACGCAATTATTGTGTTTTTAAGCCAGAATTGTGAGATACAAACTGCCAATTCTGTGAAAATATCAGTCTTTTTCTCCCTCAGAATTGGAATTCATAACACATAATTGTGAGTTTATATCACACAATTTTTAGAAAAAAGATTTAGAACTGCGAGTCTATATTTTGCAACTGCAAGAAAAAAAAGTTACAAACTCACAATTCTGAAAAAAAGTCTGAACTGAGTTTATATCCCGCAATTGTGACTTTATATCTTGCAATTGCGATTATATCTCACAATACAGAGAAAAGTCAGAATTGTGCATTTAACATCTCGCAATTCTGACTTTAAAACTTGCAACTGTGAATTTATATTGCACCATTATGAGAAAAAAAGTCAGAATTGCGAGATACAAACTCACAATTCTGAGAAAAAGTGAGAGTTTATATCCCGCAGTTTTGACTTTAGAACTCGCAATTGTGAATTTATATATCACAATTCTGAGAAAAAAAATCAGAATTGCGAGTTTACATCTCTCAATTACGAGAAAAAAAGGCAGAATTGCAAGATACAAACTCACAATTCTGAGAAAGAAAGTCTGAATTGTGAGTTTATATCCCACAATTCTGACTATATAACTAGAAATTGTGAGTTTACATCTCACAATTCTGACTTTGGTAACACTTTAGAATAGGAAACACTTATTCACTATTAACTACGACTTTTCCCTCAATAAATTCCTAATTTGCTGCTTATTAATAGTCAGTAAGGTAGTTGTTAAGTTTAGGTATTGGGGAGGATTAGGGATGTAGAATAAGGTCATGTTGAAAAAGGCATTAATATGTGCATAATTAGTACTAATAAATGGATAATATTCTAGTGCATGCATGCTTATAAGCGACTAGTTAAGAGACCATAAAATTAAGTGTTACCCTGACTTTTTTTAATCAGAAAAAAAGTAAGTGGTAATAAGTGGGCTTCCATAGATTTAAGTATAGGCAAATTGTGCAAACTGTGGCTTAACTAATAATGGTTTTAACTTGTCTACAACACAATGTTAAAATGTATTTCATGTTCTTCAAATATTTTGAGTATTAAACATTTTCTGGTTCATGGAAACAATGTGAAGCAAAACAAGACTTCAGAATGGGAACACAGGACATTGTATGTTGTGTTTGTTGTTCCCAACCTGGTCCAGATTGACTTGCATTGCTTGGATAGCTGAAATATGATTTAAAATATCCTCTACTGTGCTTCAAAAAATCATAAAGGTTGAGAACACCTTTTGAAAGATGACGGTTTTCTTACTTTAACCTATAGAAATAAGAACCGGTTCATTGAGTACATGGCAGTTAGAGACAAATAACAGCGCATCCTCGCTCTACAATGCAGGCAACTGATTGTGACATTTACTAATACACATAAGCAAACGTTCTTTATGGTCCCAGGAACCTGGACGCCATTTCTTGGTAATTTTAAACAGATCAAGAGTCAATGTGAGTCACTGCAGTATTTCTACAGTTACATAATTAATTCAGTCAACTTGGCAAACCCAGACAAATTGGCTTCAACAAACAGACTTGGCGCAGGGTTACAACGATGGCACCGGGAGAAACGGCCACAGCGGCTTCACTCAGCATAGTGGGCGCACAAAGGTGAGCCTCTTTTCTTCATTAGCAGCCAAGCTCCATTACATTCCCCACTAAAACTTTGCAGCTCGGATCAGGAACTTATGTAAATCCACATGATTATGCATATTTCGGGATTCATCGAGCCTCCTCAGCAAATAAGCCAAAGAGATAATTTAATTGTGAAACCCCATCTGCTCCCGGAGCCTTTTTTGTCTCAATATATGTGTCAGCCATTCAAATCTCTCCCTAACTCCATGCAAAATTCATATAGGCTAATGAGCAGAGGTTATAGAAGAGATGTGGACATGCAAAAGAATGAGACATCCTCAGTCCAGCCATACATAACTGAGACACGGGATAACTTTTCTCTTTTAAACTTGCCCCTCAAATTCTTCCATGTGACTCGCAAAGCCTGACAGTCTAAATAATTCAGATCCTGACAAATAATTGATACCGTGATCTTTCAATCTAGAGGAATTCATGAGGCATAGTCATTAGGCAAGGGGGGAAAAAAAAATTGGAGGAAGAATAAAAATCTGCATGAAGAAAGCTAACTAGCAACCTTAGGGTAAACATATCAATCAAGTCTGCTCGTTGTGGGCATAAACTTGTTTGTTTGCTTCAGTGGAAGGCACAATTGGGCCGGTAAATTATAACCTAGATGTAGCATTTCCATGCATTCGTAATGGGCTGCTTGTGAAATAGCAACAGTGGCAGGGGACAGTGACAGCTGTACTGGGCTTTCATTCAAGAGTTCAAATCCCACAAGTCTCTCCACAGCAGCACCCAGAGGAGCAGCACTTAACCTGGATTATCTCACTTTAAACATGCAGCTGTGTGAGTGGGCATGGGTTCAACAACACAAGGTCCAATGCACATGACTACGCTCTTGGACTTTATTTCAGTTAATGAGAATTGGTCTGCTGTGCCAGCACTGCAATTCATTTAGAAATCAAATACTGATGATAATAATAATAATAATAATAATAATAATAATAATATTTTTGATGTATTTTTTTTTTAAGAAATTAATACTTTATCTATTTATCAAGAATGTGTTAAACTGATAAAAAGTGATAGCAAAGATTTATATTGTTTTAAAAGATTTCTATTTTGAATGAATGCTGTTCTTTTTCATTTTTAATTCATTAAAGAATCCTAAAAAAGTATATATATATATATATATATTAAAAAAAAAAAGAATCACAGGTTCCAAAAAAATATTAAGGAGCACAACCGTTTCCATTATTGCTAATAAAATTAATAAATCAGCATATTAGAACGAGTGAACACTGAAGGATCGTGTGACACTGAAGACTGGAGTAATGGCTGATGAAAATTCAGTTTTGCATGCTTGATGAGCATAAGAGAATTCTTTAAAAATTCATTAAAAATCTTACAGATCCCAAACTTTTGAACGCCAGTGTGTATCAGGGTTCCCACTCTAAGCCAAATGTCAAATTCCCTGACTTTCCCTGACTAAAAAGCTGAATTTCAATGACCTATAATGAACGGATCCATCCAATTGCAGGCTTTATTTACTTGTTCACAGACGTTTTAGTACAAAACACAAATACAGAGTTTTTTTTTTTACTTTTTAAATGCACTTTGATATTTTTCTGTACTTTTTCTACAGAAATTAATTTATGGTTTTTATGCTTTCTGCTTTATTTCTTCACATTTACTTTTTGCTTTTCTATCGTCTACCCAGTCTCTGAGGTGGTCATTTTGTAGCCAAAGCTCTTGAAATGTACATTTTCCTGGTATGTTTGCCTTGGTACAGCCTGGTGACTGCATTTGATTTAAAGGGTTATTCACCCAAAAATGAAAATTCTGTCATTAATTACTCACCCTCATGTTGTTTCAATTCCGTAAGACCTTCTTTCATCTTCGGAACACATTTTTATTTTATAATGCCAATGCTAATGCTCTCTGACCCTCTATAGACAGCAAGGGTCCTAAAGTAGCAAGATGATTGACAAAGTAGTCCATGTGACATAAGTGTTTCAACTGTAATCTTACGAACATACAAGAATACTTTTTTTGCACAAAGAAAACAATAAATCGACTTTATTCCGCATTTTCATCTCTGTGGTGCTCTTGTGAATGGGCATCCACGAAAGGCGCAGGCGCAGAGACTAAAATGTGAAACAAAGTCATTATTTTTGTTTTCTTTGCACAAAAAAGTATTCTCGTAGCTTCGTAAAATTACAGTTGAACCACTTTATCGAACATCTTGGTACTTTTCTGGGCCTTGAACATGGTAGGATCTTTGCTGTCTATGGGACAGTCAGAGAGCGCTCGGATTTCATCAAAAATATCTTAAATTGTGTTTCATCCAAAAACGAAAGAAGGTCTTACAGGGTTGGAACAACATGAGGAAGAGTAATTAATGACAGAATTTAAATTTTTTCGGTGAACTAAACCTTTAAGTGATTGCCAGTTGACAAGTGGGAGGGGAATAAAATGGCACTGAAAAATAGCATAACCATAACAATAGGCAAAACGTGTGAAACAACACGATAAAAAAAGGAATAGAAAAATTACATTTTGATGAATGGAAACTAAAGTTTAAAGCAACAAACAAAAATCCCTTATATTCCATGACTTGGACAAAAATTCCCTGACTTTCAATGTCTGGAATAGACCTTTTAGAATTCCATGATATTCCAGAAATTCCATGACCCATGGGAACCCTGCTATATTTATATTTTCCATGACCCATGGGATCCCTGGTATATGTATATGAAAAGTTCAGATGCAAAAGCCTCTAAATCCATCTGACGTCTTTCTTTAAAAACAGCATTTTTATCAGGCTTTGATGTTTCTACACAAGTACCAGCACTTCAGATTGGGCTGAGGCTGGGATTTTAGCGAGTTTGAAGTAAAAGTATTTGATGGATGTATAATATGTGTCAAGAGCATTCACTCAGTATCATTATCTCATTTTTGACTGAGATGGCTTTTAGGGGGTTGTCTGAACTTTTCATATATACATACACATCACCATAAAAAGAAATAATATAACTGAATGAATTTTGTTAAGAGTAAGACAGTAACAGTAACTTTTTCTTTTTAGATGTAAAGCTCCTCTACATGACTGTTTGTCATCTAAACCATGGATAAATAAGGAATAATTCCAGACTCTAACATCCAGGAGCTGATATTCTGTCACCTCATCAGTAAAGTCAACCCATAATCAAATCCGTCACTTGACTGAGTGTTTGTACAGTGTTTGAGGAGTCGCCTGTCTCTCTCAGTTAAACGCAGCATGTCAACCTTAACTTTAGACCTCTGGATAACCTTCTGACACACACATTCTGACACCACACATTTCGATCATCCTGCTTCCTGTCAGGTGAGTACAGCAGATGAGTGGATAGGACATGTCAGCAATGACCTCCTACTGTGGCACGTCAGTGTTCTTAAACTCAACAAACCATGTTGCAAATGACCATAGAGAGGGAAAGAAATTGCTAAGAATGAACTATAGATGAAGAAAAGGTTGGCTGGTCTTTACTGATGCACATCTAAGTGAACTCCCACCCGCTCTCCTCCAGTGTGAAATCGAACAGAGAGGAGGCAACACATTATTCTCGCACATAAAATCCACCGTGCGGCCTCACAAACACATTACCTTTAAAAGGACATCCACATAGACGTTGTGCTGTGACATTATCTCTTTAATGTCCCATTTCACTCCCGCCATCAGTAACAGCATCTGTTCGTAATCTATGGCTTTGGCCGCCACGATCCAGTAAATGGGTTTGCGAAGCTCGCTGGCCGTAGATACAGTCTATAGAGAAAACAGCATAGAAAAGGTCAAAATTAAGAGTACCTCTACATAACCATCAGCCAAACAGTAAAAAACAAAGTTTAGCATTTGTCGAATATCCAAAATTCTACATTTTAAAGGGTTAGTTTACCCAAATTTATGAAATTCTGTCAATAATTACTCACCCTCATGTGAACCCTTAAGACCTATGTTCATCTTCAGAGAACAAATTAAGATATTTTTGATGAAATCCAAGAGCTTCAAGAAGTATCCAGCAATGAAACTACTGCACTCAAGGCCCAGTTATTATTGTTAAAATAGTCCATGTGACATGTTTAACCGTAATGTTATAAAGCTATGAGAATACTTTTTGTGTCTATGCAGGGTCAGAAAGCTCTCGGATTTCATTAAAAATATCTTAATTTGTTCCGAAGATGAACAAAGGTCTTACGGGTTTGGAAAAACATGAGGGTGAGTAATTAATGACAGAATTTTCATTTTTGGGTGAACTATCCTTTTAAATAGTTTAGAAAGTTACATATATGGTGCCTTGTACTGAGAACAAAAGTATATAATGCAAAGAAATCCCCGAAATCCCCAAATCTCGGATGTCCTACTGTACAACTTTACTTCTTAATGATATTTTTAGTTCTAACGAATCAAGACATAAAGGACATAAAATTGCCTTAGAATTGGAATTAATATGTAAATTAAGAAAAATAAAAATATACTAAAAATATATACTAAATGTTGTTTGTCCTGAACAGTTAAACTGCATGCTGTTCTTTAGAAAACTCAAAATTCTTTGGTTTTTCAGCATTTTGTGTATTTGAACCCTTTTCAACAATGACTGTATAATTTTGAGATCCATCTTTTCACACTGAGGACAACTCATATGGAACTCATATGCAACTATTACAGAAGGTTCAAACGCTCACTGATGCTCCAGAAGGAAAAACTATGCATTAAGTGCCGGGGGTGAAAACCTTTGGAATTTGAAGATCAGGGTAAATTTAACTTATTTTGTCCTCTGGGAAACATGTAAGTATTTTCTGTGGCTTCTGAAGGTCAGTATTAAATGAAAAAAAAAAAAAAGTGATATTTAAGCAAAATAAGAAAAATATACACATCTTTATTCTGTTCAAAAGTTTACACCCCTAACGCTTAATGCATTGTTTTTCCTTCTGGAGCATCAGTGAGCATTTGAACCTTCTGTAATAGTTGATTATGAGTCCTTCAGTTGTCCTTAGTGTGAAAAGATGGATCTTAAAATCATAAAGTCATTGTTGGAAAGGGTTTAAATACACCAAAATCTTGAAAAAACAAAGAATCTGTGGAACCTGAAGGATTTTTCTGAAGAACAGCAGGCAGTTTAACTGTTCAGGACAAGGGACTCATGAACAACTACCACTAAACAAAAAACACAGTATTAAGAATCAATGTATCTAAACTTTTGAAAGGGGTCATTTTATAAATTCAACTGTAATTTCCCTTGTGGACTATGTGAAATATCTGATTCAGGTAACTAACATGCATTTTGTAGGATCCTTCTTATTTTGTAAAATAAAAAACATTTTGCAGATTCTGCAAGGTGTATGTAAACTTTTGACCTCAACTGTAGATGTGGATGTACAAGTGGAAAAAAACAGAACAAGTATACACATTTTAGCGGTTTTAATAAAATAAACTTCTTCAAAGCACTGTAGTATATTACACCTCATATTACCTAATATTATTATAGCCCATGTCATAAAACACTCCACACCATTCAGAGCTCAGAAATAGTCATTTAGAGTCATATAGCAAAAGTTTTCAAAGACAAGACACTCAGGCAGGCAGGAGACTGAAAAGGCTCTTTAAAGGAGAAATTGTAGGTCAGGGCCATAAATAGTGGGATGAAACTGACCTGTGAGTAGAACTGCTGAAGGAAGGGCTTCTTGGCTGAAGGCATCATGGTGTCAAGATGAGGCTGAAGGAACTCAAACTGCTCTGCCAGAAAAACTCTGTGGGGGGAAAAAGAGACAAATAAGAGTGCATGTTTCTGCATGTTTGCAGCCGCACACAATCGGTTACCCACAGGGAACTGGCTGTGCTAAAATCTAGTTGCGTTGGTGAAAAAAAGGTATGATGTGACTAGGAAGCTTGAGGGTTACATTTGTCAGCCTTACATTTTATTTTCAGACATGAGATATAGACAGAGACTGAGTGCTGGATATAAGAGCTTCTAGATTAAGAGCTGCAGTAACTATAAATAGGATTCACCCTTTTTCTTTTTTAACTGATATACAGAAAAACACAAGTCGGAATTTATTTTCACACTCAATTTAAACTATAATAATAAGATTATGTAATAAACTATATAATAAGATAGCTATAAATGAGTGTTGAATGAACATTTGACTTGGCAGAAATATTTATATTATACATTTATAATTGTCAAAAATTAGTCTTTTCTGGTGCCAAGTCAAATTAAGTTCACTGTGAGTCATTGCTTTAAAACAACAAAACATGAAAAGGTCCATGGGGTGAATACTTTTTATAGGCCCTGTAATAATGAGACTGGAAATTACCATTCATTAGACTAATTTTCTAACTGCTGAATTGATTTATCCCTCCTGTTTTGTCTTAAAACCCAAAGACCTATAATTTAAAAACAAAGTTAGCTCACAGTCATAAAGTTCATTTATACTGAGCAAATCAACAGCATCCAGAAAATGAAACAAAATTCTGCATGCAAGAAACAACAGCCTCTTTAACTGAGGGAAGAAGAAAATCACTGATTCCTTCTGCTGCCAAAGACTGCACACAACCGGAACCTTCATAAAGTCAGTACCCACCTACCAATACAATGAAAAGGCAGCAGATAATTTATGCTAATGACAGCCCACATACAGAGATATGAGTTCATTGAGCAGTAAGAGCCCAAATATTTGCATATAACACCTAATGAACACTAGAGTTCATTTAAAAGCCGAATACGCAAAGCTACACTGAACAAAATTATTAAACGCTTTTGCCCCCATTTTTCGTGAGCTGAACTCAAAGATCTAAGACTTTTTCTATGTACACAAAATGCCTATTTCTCTCAAATATTGTTCACAAATCTGTCTAAATCTGTGTTAGTGAGCACTTTGCCGAGATAATCCATCCACCTCACAGGTGTGGCATATCAAGATGCTGATTAGGCAGCATGATTATTGCACAGGTGTGGCCACAATAAAAGGCCACTCTAAAATGTGCAGTTTTATCACACAGCACAATGCCACAGATGTCGCAAGTTTTGAGGGAGTGTGCAATTGGCATGCTGACCGCAGAGTTGTCCACCAGAGCTGTTGCCTGTGAACTAAATGTTCATTTCTCTACCATAAGCCATCTCCAAAGGCGTTTCTGAGAATTTGGCAGTACATCCAACCGGCCTCACAACCGTAGACCACATGTAACCACACCAGCCCAGGACCTCCACATCTAGCATCTTCACCTCCAAGATCGTCTGAGACCAGCCACCCGGACACCTGTACACAATTCCTGGAAGCTGAAAACTTCTTGCATAGCTAGCATACTCACCGGACATGTCTCCCATTGAGCATGTTTGGGATGCTCTGGATCGGCGTATACGACAGCGTGTTCCAGTTCCTGCCAATATCCAGCAACTTCGCACAGCCATTGAAGAGGAGTGGACGAACATTCCACAGGCCACAATCAACAACCTGATCAACTCTATGCTAAAGAGATGTGTTGCACTGCGTGAGGCAAATGGTGGTCACACCAGATACTGACTGGTTTTTGGTAAATCTGCACATTTTAGAGTGGCCTTTTATTGTGGCCAGCCTAAGGCACACCCTGTGCAATAATCATGCTGTTTAATCAGCATCTTGATATGCCACACCTGTGAGGTGGATGGATTATCTTGGCAAAGGAGAAGTGCCCACTAACACAGATTTAGACAGATTTGTGAACCACATTTGGGCCAATATTTGGAAATAGGCCTTTTGTGTACATAGAAAAAGTCTTCAGTTCATGAAAAATGGGGGCAAAAACAAAAGTGTTGCATTTATAATTTTGTTCAGTGTATATGTTAGAGACAAGCATGAAAATAGCAGCACTAAACAACAAATACTGTAAAAATTAAAAGTTTGGTTTCTGTGATGTGCTGAATAAATGTTTTCTCAAAAATATGGGCGATACACCAGTAGACTTGGTTACCTGAAATTTGTGAACCAGTAGAGATTTTGGACTATCGTATCTATTGCGGTTACATGCTCACATGACATTGCTGTGCTAAAGGTATCGTCTGCATGCAATTTTAAGCACTGCAGTTTAAAAACAAGTGATTTTAAGCCGCTGAAATGCAATCAGCAAATAAAAGAGAACTCATTTCGCTATACATGCCCCTGTCTGAGAGGCGCACGCATGTGAAGACAAGTTATTTTTACTTCTTTATAGGCCTTGAACGGTTAAATACACACACTTGTATGTGTCAAAATGTTTGTCTTTGCAAGTATCCTCATAAACACAGTAATTAAGGTCTTACGTGAAAGCAAACAGCTGAGAAAGAAAACACGTGTAACAGTATATTGGATCCGTGCAGCTCTTAAAGTGACAGCAGTCTATTATTTCTGCTGTCTTTCATGTTACTCAAACAACAAAAAAGAGAAAATATCTTACTGCTCTTGACTAAATCACTTTTTAAAGACCTTATTTAAAGCAAAAAAATAACTAAATTGTGATATATATATTATCGTGAAATAAAATTACTCATATATTGATATGAGATTTTGAATACATCACCCACCTCTAATGGCAAATATATTACTTTTTTATATTTACTTTTTTATTTCGTATTGGTAAAATCTTTATGAAAGAAGACTCTTATGCTGAATTAATTTTGTTAAAAAAATATATATATTTAAAAATGTAAATCCTTATTAATGTGCCCTGACGAACCACCAACAAAGTGTTCGCAAGAAGACTCAATTAAAACAGGCAAAATAAATTCGAAAGTAATCAGTGAATCAAGTGCATCACGATCAGGTCAGAAGCAAATTACATCTAAATATGTAGCATTTACGTGGGAGGTACATGGGAAAGGAATCAAAACATTATTTTTTGAGTGAGTAAGAGGTCACTTGCTTTTGTCTGATTGTTTGACATTTTAATATTCAAAACACTTGACCTTGAAAGAGAAAAACAGGTCTGTTGTATCAACAGACACATGGTGCTGATGGAAGAGCGTATAATCTAAGGTTTGCATGGTCATGCTTGTATAAACACAGCATTCAGAAAGTAACAAGAGACCCTGTTTTGTCGCTTGTCGTTCCCACCCTCATGCCTTCTCTCTGCTCAGGCTTTGCAGCCTTCATTGATTATTCCATTAAGAAAGGAAGTGCAAGGGGAGGACGAGGGCCAAATAAGAGGTTGCACTGCCACTAACCTCCTCCAAAAAAACAACAACGATGGTTTGAGTATAGTGCATTCAGAACATGTCCATACTCCACAAGGAGAACAGAGACCTTCACCACTTTAATGACTCAAAACTCAATAGCTTCTGTGCATTAGTTTAAAGCAGAGAGTCGTTCTTTCCTGAGACGAACCTTTTCCAGGCTTTTTCTGATCCGTCTTCAATCTAAGACTTTGAAAACATTCTAAGCTTGGCACGAATCGAACGCCATCTGGATGCATCCAAAGCAACTATAGGGAGGATCAAAATCTCTCTGTGAATTTGCAAGGGAGGATTCCCTGCTGTTGCACGAAGGCTTAACGTTTTGCTGAACAATCAGTCGAACGGGATAAGGTCAGGATGGGAGGACTGGAAGGTAAGACATGGTTTGGATGCCTGACGACTTCCTCCTCGGTGGAAATTCAAGGTAGCTCTCATCAGCCCCTGCGGCATCACGTCGCTTAATGAAATGAACTCCCCTGGCTGTTGCCGAAGCTGGTTCAGCCCACCTCTGTAGACTCATCAGGAGGAAAGCAAGGCTTAATGGGGTTCGCTGATTAGATAACAACCACAGTGATATGACTGATTGGGTTAGACAGGCTTGGTTGAAAGGGGCTGCTGGGGTTAGACATTCATCACCTAGCAACAGTAAGCTTGATCACCAGACAAGAGTCAACCAGCTTTTTAATGTAAATGTGCTCATTTGCAAGTCTCAATGCACTTCTGCTACAAAGACGTCACACAGCTGGATATATGATGCAGATACCATCTGGATGCCTTCTCTCTTTAAGTGCAGAAATTGCTTAAAACACTGATTCCTTGATGTCACTAGTTAAAGAAATAGCTCACCCAAAATTAAAATTCTATTCATACACTATGCAAATGCACACTACTATTCAAAGTCAGTAAGATTTTTGTTTATTAAAACAATACTTTCATTTAGCAAGCATGTGTTAAAGGATAAGATCACTTCCAGAATAAAAATGTCCTTAAAATTTGTTGAAGGAAATTGAGGTTTTTGAGGAAAACATTCCAGGTTTTTCAATGCTTCAGTTTCAGTGCAGCTTAAAGGGCTCTACAATGATCCTACACAAAATCTATATACTTTTTAACCACAAATGCCCATCTTACAACTTCACACATTATGTAATCATGTTGGAAAGGTCATGCGTGGTTAGTTCTTTGTCTGTGTACTTTGGTTCAAAAAGGTAGGGTAGGGCAAAAAATCTAATTTTCTCCTCCAACATCAAAATCATCAAACAATGTTGTTTTACGTTTTTTGTAAAGGGTGTTTGAGTTTCCTCGCATGTTTGCTTTGTAAACACTGGTCTGGTACTTCCGTCTGCATCACACAAGACCTTTCCAACATGATTGCACAATGCATGAGGTCAGGCAAGATGAGCACAAAAAGAAAAAAATATATTTGATTTTTTTTTTTATTTAGAAAATGACAGATAGTTTCACTAGATAAGACCCTTATTCCTTGGCTGAGATTGTCCTTTGTCCTTTGAAGTGGCACTGAAACTGCAAATTGGACCTTTAACCCATTGCTGCCCATTGAAGTCCACTATATGGTGAAAAATCCTGGAACGTTTTCCTCAAAAACCCTTAATTTGTTTTTGACCGAAGAAAGAAAGACATACATCTTGGATGACATAAGGGTTAGTAAATTATCAGGAATTATTTATTCTGAAAGTGAAATAATGCTTTAAATTAATTAAAAATTACAGTAAAGACAATTAAGTTACAAAAGATTCCTCTTCCGTTTCTTCCGCCATTGAGTCTATGGCAGCCTATAGAACCGCTTGCGGGAAAGTTGTGAAATTTGGCACACATGTTTTTCACTCATGTTTATGCTTATAACTTTTGAACTGTAAGGGCTAGGAACAAAATTTTTCCTCTGATTTCTTGGTTCAAGCCGATTCGATATGACCAAATTTTCCTCCGCCATTTTGAATTTTCTTAAAAACCTACTTTTTTGAACTTCTAGTTTGTTGCTCCGATTTTCACGAAAATTGAACCAGATCATCTTCAGACCATGTGGACAAAAAACTATGGAATTCAAGTCGATTTATCAAATTGTTCTCGAATAACGCACAAACTCACTCCATGAAGAGAGTGCAAAAATAGATTTAGAAATAGAAGCTATATATCCGAAACGTTTTGGCATATTGAGACCAAACTTGGTGTGTGTTATAACAAGCATGACCTGAGGATACTTGAAGTGTTTTGGCGCAGTGCCACCTAGTGGTCAGGAGATACGAAAAATTGCCATTTTTGCTTATAACTTTTTAACGGTTTGACTAAAAATCTCTTTCTTTAGATTCGGTGCATCATGCTGAGTCAAACCATACCCAATTTTCCAATTTTAGCCATTTTAGGCATCTGCTCTATTGAATTTAGACAAAAAATGCTATATTTTACAAACACATTGGCATATCATCACAAAACTCACTATGTGCCCTGACAGAACTCAAAAAGTTTGGGGGCAGTGCCACCTTCTGGCCAAAAGTTATAAAGAAATTTCCAAAAATGCTAATAACGCTGAAATAAATTTAGCTATTGTAATAAATTTGGTTTCAATATATTCTTTGGGTACTGCCGAGAACACTGATACCAATTATTAACTCCTCCTAGACTATTGGTCTGATTTTCACCAAATTTGAAGACACGAAAAGACAAACCCGTGAATGATGAAATTTGGGAAACCAGATTGCTGCAAACAAGTGACATTTGCCTCAATCGCAGTTGAAAAATTTCAACTCAAGCTGGAAATTTGCATGACAAGCCAATCAGCGAAGAGCTTACTGTACTACACAATGTTTTTATTCGCACAAGTGACGTGAAAAATATCCTGTGAATGATCTAGAGTGATAACGTGATGTGACACACCATGAGAGACTTCTTTATTATTAAAATCAAAATAAATAATTGTTGTTTGTATGCATTACGTACGTTTGTAACAAAAACAAGGGTGGGTAAATAAAATAATCAAAACAGCTTTCATTTTTTGTTGAATTATTTAAGTGAGTAGTTTAAAGTAGCTTACAGTGATTCAGTGGCGACGACTCTCTCAGCCAAGCCATAGAGTGTATCACTAGCTGTCAGGATCACCAGTTGACTGAGATGAGGACTGGGGACCTTCTCCTTTCTTTCCTCAGGAGATGCATGAGGACCTGCGTTCTCCCCTCCAGCCTCCTGCAGAAACAACAACAAACATTTAGACTGATCCTGTCCAAATTAAGGCAACAGAACTGCAAAATATTCCACAAATTAATGCGAAGTCCAGTAAAACGCTGTTAATTTTGTTTGCCAAAAGAATTCACTAATCCCTGGAATAGTGACAGACGTTTGAAAATACAATTGGCTAATCTAAAATTTGTTTTCAATTCAGAAACTGTCACTTGGAACCTACTAGATGCTTTTTTACATATAATCACCAAAATCCTCAATGTAATTATTCAGAGAAAAAGAGCTTGTGTAAAGGAAAAAGTTTTGCTTTTAAGAAAATGTCTTGCCAACACTATTAAGTAAGCCAAAGCTGCTTTTTGTTTCTACAAAGTGGATAACTACCTCAGAAGTTTAGAGTTACAATAAAAGTAATAAGTAAATGAGCTGTAAAATGAGAATAAATGCAGCATAAAACAACAAATTGAATTTAATGAGGAACTGTGCGTTCTACCAGCAAATGTAAATGCTTTGTCCATATGTAAATGAGGGCTGCACATGTTTCTGCTTCACCATTATCCTGTGCAAAAAGTGATGGCGAAGGTGAAACGTCCTTGCCGTCCACAATGACCATATTCAAGAGTCCTCACCAAAGAAAATCACGATGGAACAGAATGACTCAAGAAGTGAACAAATCGCGCTGCGTATTTATTCACATTTACTTTAACTGAAATCCAATTTAGATGTCACATTAACGTAAACACCATATAAACCGTAAATTGCATGCCAAGGAACATTCGACTCAAAAATGAAAATTCAATCATCATTTAGATTTGAAAAACTTTCTATTCTTCACATTCACTATGGAAAAGACCATCAAGGACATCCTGACTTTTTTGTGAACATCCCCTTTGAATAACAGGAAAAATAAAATAAGATGGTTTTGGGACAAGAGGGTGAGTAAATGATGACAGGATTTTCATTCTCAGGTGAACTTTTGTATCTCTTCAATCACAAAAACTGCAGACAATTCAGAGAAGGCCAAAAAACAATCAGTTTAACAAATCTGGGTGTTGTGAAAACAGCTCACATGACGTGAGGAATCGTTTCACAAAACATGAAAATTGGTTTGGGATATCACAACACTGCAATGCAATTTGATCTTTGCCTCTCCATCATTAATATTCAAAGCCTTATTCCCAATATCCTTACATAAACCTATTCAGGTCATATGTGATTACAGCTGAAGTGCTGCCTTTGTGGATGCGTGTATTACGTTCTACATGAATTAATCATACAACTTCATTTGGTACATGTGTAGACCTCTCCCTGCAGAATTAAAAAGAGCTCAGCATGCATTGTTTGCAGACTTATAAGAGCATTTAACGTTAATTAATGTATGAGTGGGTGGGAGATAAAAAAACAACAACAACACATTGTTATCAGACACATTCTGACCTATTAGTAACACTAATTTAGCACTGTCAGTTCAGCAGTGTAAGATCTTAGAAAAGCATCTGTATGCTCAGTGCTTAGTTTTTTTTATTCAGCTAAGGATGCATTAAATTGATGAAAAAGTGACAGTTATAATGCTGTTCTTGTTAATTAAAGAATCCTGAAAAATATGTATCGCAAAAATATTAGGCAACACTGTAAAACTCAGCTTTGCCACAGGAATAAATGACATATTAAAATACAACAGTTATTGTGAGCTGTAATAATATTTCACAATATGACTGTTGTGTTTTGATTAAAATAACTGCAGCCTTGGTGCGCATAATAGATTTATTTCAAAAACATTAATACAACCTTAAGTACTAAATTGTCCACTTTTCACCATTCTTCCTAGAGAATAATGCAAATACTTAGAGCGATTTACAAGCAATTCAGCATCAGCGAACTCTAAATAGAGGGTCTATTACTTGTCTCCACACTTTAGTCTAAATATAAAAGATCTGGTGAGACACAGTATATTAGCAAAATATATATTATGAGATCATTTCCTGCCCATCAGTTTTACCATGTGCAATGCACGAAGCAATATTGATCACTTGTCCAGAGTAATATATTCAGAAGAACATAATTATACGGCCACCGTAAGCCATTCATCCTCACAATGAGGTCAGATCAAATATCTTCCTAAAGCATATTTATTTTGAAGGACGCAAGACAAATCTGATTGTACTACATATAAAAACACTGTCCATAGTAATCAATCTGTCCATGAAATGACCTTTAAAAGACCATAACCCAAAGGTATGTGCAGTACCGAATTTTGATGAAATGTAAAGCGAAATGCCAACATCAGAGACCTACAAATTACACACATAAAACTTACAAATGTCTAGAAAGAAAAAGTATTCACTATGCCATTTTTCGTTTGCACCGTTAAATCACAGTGGACTTAAAGGCACAATATGTATGTTTTTCATAACAAAATATCCAAAAAACACTTGTACAGTGTGATATATTTCATGCAGTTGTGTCCTTAAATAAGGGGTCAGAATTGTGCCTTTTAGGGTATAACAGCTTGTCCCTGGAGCAGTACCCTTAAAAGTAAAAGGTACATATTAGTACTCTATGCTCTTATACTCTAGTTACTAAAATGTACCCATTAAGGGTAAAAAAAAGGTACACATATATTCTTTTAAGGGTACTGCTCCAGGGACAAGCCAAAATATACAATTTTAAACCCCTTTTTTCTGTGTGTATGGCATACCAAAAATTCCCAAGGATTTGTAAATCCAGAGAAATTCCAGCGATTACCAGGGTTCAAGCACTTTAGGACATTTAAGCATATATGAAAAAAGACATTACATATTATTTAGCAAGCCTGTAACCACCTAAATCAATGATAAAAAAACACTGCTATCCAATATGGGTAATTTACCATAGAAATATGTTTTTTTTTTTTTTACATTTAGGACTGTGATAGCACCAGCTACAAAAACTTTACATGCTTGTTTAGAATCACCTGTCACATGTGCTCAGCAGGTTTCGTGAAGTTTTGAGTTTTCGTTTAGGCTTTTTAGGCTTTAGGGTATATTTGGACAGGCCCCTTTCATAAACAACCCTATTATAGCTCCCAAAGGATACACTTCTACATTTAAAAAAAAATTGACCTAGAGAGTCCAGATAATTGCACTGCAGTGTTTTTTTTTCCAGATTTTTTGCTGCAGTCCTTTTTTTTTTTTTTTAGAAGTACTTCACAAGTTTTTTTTTTTTTTTCTTTTTTTACATTTTCTCCATTATTTATCAAACGATTTGACTGACAGCAGTGGTTCTAGAGGCAAAGTTGTCCGGAATTAGGAGTTCTATCATATGATATGAATATTGTGCAGATGTGTGAAAAACCATGCAATATACAATCGTTTACACCCTTGAAAAAAACTATATACGTTTTTAATAACAAAACCTTTATTTTCCATGTACAACTCAAAAATAAACAAATATGAAGCATCACATGCTGAATGCATGAATGAAAAACAAGCACATTTTTAAACTCTGGTTAATAATTTTTTTTCCACAAATACAATTTAAAATAAACTAATATTTTACTATAAAAATAGCATATACTTATTTCGTCTTTCGCCCACGGGGTACTTTGTTTACACCCAGTCCCTTTATGCATTTTTTCTGATTGGATATCTATCCGCTCGTGAAAAGACCAGGTGTAAATGCACTCTGAAACGCTTTCAAGACGGATTTAAATCCGGTCTCTCAAACCACTTCAGGAGGTAGTCTGGGCCGCATTCCAGACGAAACTGCATCTGATTGTTGAAACCACATATGAAAACTTTACTCCTCCCAAAATGTTAAAATAACAAACGTGTGAGAGCGTTTTATAGGCTATATGGCATTTTATAGTCAGATATGACAGCGCTAATGCAACAAAACATCGCCGCGGATGAGTAGCTGAGTATCTCTTTAGCAAGCTGACAAGCAAACTGCTACAAATTAAACTGAAAGTAAGTCGCAGATGCTCAACGCACAATCATTTTCATTAGAAGTAGTGAGATGAACTTATCTTTGCAGTGCAGATGCCGCGCTCCCTCATCTTGAAATTAGCTGATAATTAACGAGGCACCGCTTATCCGTTGCTTTCCTTGATGTGATCTTCTTTAAATTTAAATATAATGCGGGAATTGAAGATCGGATTAAAATCAGTTTTGCGACGACAATTGATCTGAGCAAACCAGACAGAGCAGAGCACATAGCTTTCAATAAAAGCAAATGTTTTTGTCCACTCATTTTGAAACTTGCTGGTCAATGCTCCTCTGAATGGTTTCTTTTTTTTGCCATCACTACTCACGGTTGTTGCGGCTGTTGCTTGAATCTGTGCGCTCAAGGTGTTGTGATGCTTGAACACAGCACTGCAAACATGATTTGTTTGGAACAATGTAATATTATTGTAAATGGACTCTCTGTTAACTTTGATTTGCTGCAATGTTAGTGAAGGGAGACACATCATTTTTGCCAAAGAGCCAGAGGTTTCTGACCACTGTTATAGATGGTTGTGGCACTTTGTACCAAGACTGTGCTTACTGTTTTTCACGCTGATAGGACAAACAGTAGCATAGTTATGGCCGTTCCCCCCCGATCCCTCCCCTTATAGCGCCACCAAGTGGCCAAGCTCTGCCACTTTTTTTTTTCATGCGACCTCAGATTTGGCTTTTACATACATGTTCTGAGTTTGGTGAAGATATCTCATTCCGTTAAAAAATGATTGCCGTTTTAGTAAAAGTGTCCCTCCCCTTTTTAAACATTTTGGCCCCCCTTTGGATGGAAAATCCTAGGATCAGTTCACAAAAGTATTTTTTTACAACTTCGACTTATGGTTTGGTCAGCCCAATCAGTTTTACAGTTTTCTGATCCTTGGTCATTCTTGGCCCTTGAACCCTTTAATAATGGCTCGTCCCTGGTCATTGTAGTCCATCAATGATGTAATATTCACAATATCCTCGGTTTTTGCTTGTAGAAACAACAACAACAAAAAATGCTGCTGTACAGCTTAATGTTGCCCCATGATTCTTTTTATGAACATCTAATCTTTTTACGTCATCTCCCATCATTCCACTCTCCTTCATAGAATCATCAATCTTCGCCTTTGTTATTATTTTGCAAATGCGACCTCTAGCGGCATAAACTTTTAAACCTTTAATAGGGCCCTATGATTTCTGCGATGTGGAAAACACGGATAGAATCGCGGAATTCAGTCATAAAAATGGAATTTCGTATTTAACGTGGAATGTCATGGAATTTGTTAAAGTTTGGAAGAATTAATCAAAAGGATGTCTTCAAATTAAATCAAATCACGATATGCACTTGTATGTGTAAATATTAAGCTGCAAAAACATGCAATGTTCCGCATTATACTACTCCTACTACTGTTGAAATATTGATAAAGCTTTATTTTTTAAATAAATAATTACAAAATTTCTTTCATGTGTTAATTTTAATAATAAATCCCCTTCACTTGCCAAAAAAAAAAAAAAAAAAAGAGTTTAATTTCCATTAATTGAAAGATCAAATAAATGTATTTTTATGCCTTCTGTTGATAACCAGAAAAACAAATACACAACAGAATTTCTGAGGGAATAAAAATTCACAATGCCATTGTAAAAATAAATAAAAGTTATGCACTCAAATAATTAGACATGCTTAAATATGCTTAAAAATGCTTTAATAAAGTTATGTTAAATTGCATAAGTTTCATGATTTAAATTAATTAGACATGCTTTTTTGATTCATAAGACTGTATTTAACCATTAAAAAGGAGTCCAGAAAAATTAAAATGGAAAAAAAAAAACGGAAACCAGAAAAATTGGAAAAATGGAAAAAACTAAACAGAATTTGGAAAAAAATAAAATGGATTTTATAGGGCCCTACTTTAATTTGGCTATTTCTCCTGTTCAACAAAATAAACTTATGTAAAGTCTAAATAACAGGGACATCCTGGAGGAAAACTTGACAGAGTCTCCAAGACACCTGACTTGGGAGACAATTTGTCTTCCAGTGAGCCAAAGTGTGAAAGCCAAAGCTACTTAAAAACAACAATGTTAATGTTCTAGAGTGGCCAAGTCATAATCCAGGTCTCAATCCAGTTGAGAATTTATAGATGGACCCTAGATCTCCATGAAACCTGCTAAGCCAGAGCAGTTCTGCACAAAAGAATGAAAAACTGCAGTGTTCAGAAGTGGCTGCTAAATATACCGACTAGAAATTTTTCTCTTTGACATGAAAGAATATTTTCTATTGATCAGGTGCCACAAAAGACAAAATACATCATCACGTGTGAATAAATGAAACAAAAGCGGTCACTTTTTATAGTCGCTGTACATCCTTAAAATAGAAGCCCTTATATCCAGCACTCAGTCTCTGTCTGTTGTCAGTGTTTGAAAATAATATGAAAGCAGACAAATGTAACCCTCAAACTTCCATGTCACATCAAACCTTTTTTTTTTTTTTTCCACCAACATACGTAACTAGTTTGCAGCAAAGCCAGTTCCCTGTGGGTTACAAAAATGTAGAAACTGTGAGCAAGCGTACTCCAGCAAATCTGTAAAAAATGTTCTCTGATTTGGGTCTTTTCCCCCCCGCAGAGTTTTTCTTGCAGAACACCTTCAGCTAAGAAGCCCTTCCTTCAGCAGTTCTACTCACAGGTCAGTTTCATCCCACTATTACGGCCCTGACCTTTCCAGTTTCTCCTTCAAAGAGCCTTTTCAATCTCCCACCTGTCTGCTACAGGGTGTCTAGTGTCTTCGAAAGGTGCAACTTCTGTCATACTGTAGGACTCAAAATGATTACTGATGAGCTCTGCTGTGTGTATGACTGATGTGGAGTGTTTTATAGATCACCTAATAATGGACTACAACAATATTAGATGATATGAGGTGTTGTATACCACAGTGCCTTGTAGAAGTTTATTTAATTTGAGCTCTATGATACATTAAATTCCAATTCTAGTGCACTTTCACTGCATGATTTTTTTTTCCCCCTAAAGGCACGTGAGAGACTCTGAAGCCAGCTGGAAGATCAAAGATTCAGCTTTTGGCAATCAGACTAAATGATGTTTGGTGTACGCCAAACACATCAGAAACATGCCATCCCCGCTGTGATGGCAGGATCACGCAGTGAGGATATTTCTCCGTGGCAGGACCTGGAAGACTTGTGAGAGTGGTTGAAGAAGGTTGAGCAATTCCCTTTTTGCTGGAAACTCAACAAAGACATTGTTCTCTTATTAAATAACCATGTAGTAATTTGTATTTTTTGAAGTAATGTACTAAATTACATAGTTTGTAAATGAAAGGTCTCATTTAATTATTTTCTTTTATGATTTGAAGCCTGATGGACGCAGACCAAAAGATAAGATTATTCATGGCAAATGTTAAATCTGGCTTCGGTGCAAAAACAGCTGCTTCATATTGAACAAGTAACACAAGAGGCACTAAAAGAAAAACATTATAAAAGGATTTCAGATTTATTAAAACTGCCTACTTGGAAATGCTCACAGGATAGAAGTTGCACCTTTTAATAACCAGCATATCCTGCTCTGCATATTGACATTCTTCCTCGCTATTTTACATTACTTGAACGTGATTGCAATAATTCTGTCCTGCCTGCTAAAACTGGGTATATTAATATGCTGAGGCTGACACTGTTGCAACAATATGCAACCCAAACCTAGCAGAAGATAAAATTAATGCAAAATCCTGGGAAGACCTGAAGAAATCCCAGAGGAGAAAACCTGAAGGAGGCACCTGCGACTTGGAAAAAGATGCATCAGTAAGACAATGACCCCAAGCATCTGTCCAAAGCTACACAGCCAATGGCATATAATGATATTAATATTCTAGAGCATCCAAGACAGAGTCTGGACCTCAATCCAGACAGTTATTGCACCACTACCTCCTTGTAAGTTGAATTGGATAAATGACTAAATGTAAATGCAGTCGTATAATTATGCAAGCTTTTAGGGCATTATGTAAACAGTATGCATCAAACAATTGTTGAATGGTGTCTGAGGTTAACGCTATCCATTGAGATCAGCTATAATGAGGTTAACATTAACATTCTGTTCCTGTTAGAATAAACATGAAAGAGGATAATGGGATTACCAGGCTTAATACCACGCATAAATTGGAGATCAAAGATTAATAAATTCCCTTTGAATTCTACTGCAAAACTTCTCTGACGATGCAGCCTGAAATTACGAATGTGTTAAAACACCATTTCAGCTGTAAAATTCACTGAACATCAGAGGTGTTGTGCTGATAATCACTCTAGTCGCATGATCCTTCAAAAATCATTCTAATATTCTGATTTGCTGCTCAAGAAACATTTCTTATTATTATCAATGTTGAAAACAGGTGTACTGCTATTTGTGACCCTGGACCACAAAACCAGGATGTTACGATATGACAATATTTAGCTGAGATACAACTATTTAAAAATCTGGAATCTGAGGGTGGAAAAAAATACAAATATTGAGAAAATCACCTTTAAAGTTGTCCAAATGAAGTTCTTAAACATTAAACATTAGTTAATATATTAACTAACACAAACCAACCATGAGCAATACATTTGTTACTGTATTTGCCAATCTTCATTAAAGTTAGGTAATGAAGATAAAGTTGTTCATTGTTTATTCATGTTAGTTCACAGTGCATTGACTAATGTTAACAAGATTTGAATAATGTATTAGTAAATGTTAAAATTAACATTAACAAAGATTAATAAATGTTGTATAAGTACAGTTCATGTAACTAATGTAGTTAACTAATGAACCTTATTGTAAAGTGTTACCGAAGAGTCCTAGAGTTCTATTTTGAATAAATGCTGTTCTTTTTATTCATCAAAGAATTCTGAAAAAAGTATCACAGGTTCCAAAAAAATACTGCAGCACAATTGTTTCCAACATTGATAACAAATCAGCATATTAGAATGATTTCTGAAGGACTGTGTGACACTGAAGACTGGAGTACTGGCGGATGAAAATTCAGCTTTGGATCACAAAAATAAATTATACTTTAAACTATATTAAAATAGGAAACTGTTTAAATCGCAATAATATTTCATAACATTCATTTTTACTGTATTTTTAATCAAATACATAGAACTGTTTAAAAAAAAAACACTGAAAATCTTATTACTCCCAAACTTTTGAACTGCAGTATATATATATATATTTCCTCATCAAAATGATGAAATATTGTGTTGCAAAAATGATCACACCCTCCTAAAAAGTTACTAAATAAAAACAAAACAAGTAAGTATCTTGTACCAAAACTTTTAAAGAGAAGTCATTTCAAGTGTTATATAGCCCACTGGATCATTCTCAGACTTAATGCTGACAATAATGGAACCACTTGCAGGGAGAGAACTGTCATAAGACGTATATCTTAGCACAGAAGAGGACAGTGGTACAAGAAAAATACTAAATCATGGTTTCATATATGAAAATATAGCAAAGTAACATCAATTTAAAAACAATGGACTTGTGACAAGCCCCCTGAAATATTCAGGCCTTTACTTTAAGCTTTCAGTCGTGATGAGTGATTTTTTGCTAGAAAAGGAGCAGGAGAAATACCAAGCAAGTGTCTCAGAGTCAGCAAAATGTATGAAAAGAGTGACTGTTTATCTCACAGAGATGCAGTCTGCAGAAGTGCCATGTATGGCACTGGAACTACCTACTGTAGCCAAAGCGCAATAAACTCATTTAACCTTTTCCAAGGCCTGTATTTAAAAACAAATATAGAATTCTGTCAATCCAAGTCAATAATTTCAGAACTAACAGCATCCAAAATGTTGCTAAAGGTGGACTACAGTAAGAAGTGCCTGGTTCTCACAGTGAAGGACACACTATGTACTACAATATAATAAATTAGTTTAATTAAATCTAGGGTGTAGACATTTCTGTAATCCTTCATTTAAACATAACTGGCTAATTTAATGATTTGACAGATATTAATGACACATATTTCTCTGTTTTTAAGTATATATTTAACACATTTAAATTTTGTCATCTTTCAATGAACTGAAAAAAAAGTCTTCACAAGTTTTAGTAATGTGCAAATCCCTGCAAAGGCAAGGTTAGAACAACTGAATTTACACTTCACGATCATCCTATTAAAATAAGGCTGATAAGAAATTTCACAGTTCACAGTTTTATGGAATATCTGTCTTTGGGAAATTAACATTATAGCCCACAAAGTTTCTTACTTTTGGAAGAGCCATGCCTGAGTAACTACAAGGATCTGCAGAGGTATGTGGCTTAAAATAAAGCTACAAAACAGGAAACACATTTGGCATACAAAACCTCATTATCTGCATATGAATATAACTGTAGACTTCGGTGGCTTAGCATTCCATTAAGCATGCCTCCTGAGTACTCTAACAAGAATTTACTGCTAATCACAAATTATGAAAGACAGTATACTAAAGAAGATACCACAAAAAACTGAATCATAAAAATACTTTGCGGGAGAATTCATGAAATAGCATTATACTGTACCATAAAAGACAGTTTGTGAATGACATCTATGATCTGAAAGACAGCAAGCGCATGGCACACCAGGGTCTTTTCTGTGAACCTGTCTTTAAAAAAACAGCTGCAGTTTATGGACACAATGCCCATAATCCCTACTCACCTATAGTCATTTTAGCCTCATCTTTAAATCATAACCTACAAAAAAGCAATAAAAGCAATCCTATTCACCATCCACAGATTTTAAAATAAGACGGCATCATCTTTTTGCCCACCGAAAGGCCACAGGCACAACATCTTGGATACAAAATCAGTCTTGTTAGACAACTTTGCAAGTCTAATAACACACGCATAGAAATGAATCAGGGGTGTTTCCTCCAAAAGATGGATACAAACAAAATTCAGAATATGAAAATAAAACAATGCAAGTAACAAGTCATTTTAAGTGTATAAATTACTTGGTTTTTTTTAAATAAAAAAAACTGTCCAACAGTGACACCAAGCAGGTAAAGTTACAGTGTGAGCCAGAGTCTCTATCGCCTCCCCTGAGCCCATTGAGTTTTAACAGATCCCCTAAAGCGTGCGGTGGGTTTGGTGGGGGGTGATTGAGAATGAATGGGGGAAAGTCATGTGAGAGGAGGCAATGCCTCCATCGCAATATGATTGAATATGACTGATTATGTTCGGCTGTGACTGGTTCATGCAATAATCCCACCTTTTGTGTTTGTTTGCATTTAGTTTCACATTCACAAATCAGTCTGAATTAAAAATATAATGGCCTTAAAGGATTAGTTCACTTTCAGAACAAAAATTTACAGATAATGTACTCATCCCCTTGTCATCCAAGATGTTCATGTCTTTCTTTCTTTCTTTAGTCATAAAGAAATTATGTATTTTGAGGAAAACATTTCAGGATTTCTCTCCATATAATGGATGTTTTTAGTGCCCCCAAGTTTGAACGTCCAAAATGCAGTTTAAATTCACTTCAAGGGGCTCTAAATGATCCCAGCCGAGTAAGAAGGGTCTTATCTAGCGAAACGATGAGTCATTTTTGAAACAAACTGACAATTTATGTACTTTTTAACCTCAAATGCTTGTCTCTGCGATGCGCATGTGTAGTCTGTGTGATCCGTGTTAATACAATTATGGCATGTAGAAAAACTCCCATCTCGTTTTCTTCTTCAACTTTAAAATTGTCGCAGAAATACCAACCCAGTGTTTACAAAATGAACATACAAAGAAGATCAAACGCCCTTTACAAAAAAAAAAGGTAAAACAGCACTGTAGGACGATTTTGAAGTTGAAGACGAAAACGAGATGGAATTTGGACGAGACAAGACAAGCATTTAAGGTTAAAAAGTATATAAATTGTCAATTTGTTTCGAAAATAACGGTCAGTTCGCTAGATTCGCTAGGTAAGACCCTTTTTCATCGGCTGTAAACAACTCACACGTGTTCCCATAATGTTATTTTTGGCTATTTGGAAAACTTTTTAATTGCACGGTTTTAAACTAAATGTAATATTTGCAGTTAGCATCACTACTTGCGATTCAATATGAGCCCTGCTCATCAATGTGAAAGAGTGTGGGCTCATTCTTCTTGACAAAACTTCTTTAACTTTGACAGATTGCTAGCTCTTCAAGCATGAAGTGCTCTATTCAGGTCCTGCCACACTAACTCTATAGGGTTCAAGATAGCACTGTGACTGGGCCCCTCTTTCAATTTAGCTCTTTTCAGCTGTTCAGATGTGGAATTACTTGAGTGTTTTAGACGACTGTGGCATTACTCAATTACACATAGTCTGAATATTCTGTTCAGTAAACCCTATGAGAATTTTGGTGGATTGGCCACTTCTGCAATTATTCATCATTATTAAAGATGTTCACGTCCAGAATAAAAAATTCCTGATAATTTACTCCCCATGTGATTCAAGATGTTCATGTCTTTCTTTCTACATTAAGGTTTTTGAGGGAAACATTCCAGGATTTTTTTCTCCATATAGTGGACTTCAGTGGGTCACTTAAATTCACTTAAATAAACTTATTTGAGTTGACTGAACTTAAAATTTTAAGGCAGTAGGGTAACAAATTAGTTTAAGTTGTCTAAACAAATTGTGTTTTTTGTTTTTTACAATGTTGGATGGAGCATTTTGAAGCTGCATTTAAACTGCAATTTGGACCACTGAAGTCCTGAAAAGGTTTCTTCAAAAACCTAGTTTCTTTGAGACAAAAAAAATTCTTTAATAGTCCACATCATTTTAGGGTAACACGGTGTAAAGCACTTTGATGACAGCACCATTACAGAAATATTAAATTTTTTTCTCAGTTTTTAAAAAAAAAAAAACACTTCTTTTTGGCACATACAAAAACATCAGCTACATACTTCCAGCTACATATTTGCATTTTTTGTTCGATTTGAAAAATTGTTACATTATTTTCAGTTGTAATGACCACTTCACTACCGATAAAGGTTGCTTTAAACACTAAACACTGCTTCAATCAATCTGCCAAACTTATTGGATGTTAAAAGACCTCAGCAGAAATAAAACCTAAAAAAAAAAGCTTGTGGTTAATAGCTGGTGGAGAGCGTAACCTCAGTAAGCTTGACCAGGAGGAATCCTACCATGATTTATCGGCCCATCTATATGAATGTGTTACAATGAGCCAGGCCTCATTATTGTCTTTTTATCAGACGCTAAAGCTACCGTGAGCCAAAATATAAAAGGGAAAGGGGCCATCAAAGAAATATTCAAAGAAAAAAAATCAATACCTCATCTCGAAATGGTGACTCTCTTTCTTGAATTTTGGTTCACTGTGAATAAACTAACGGCTAAGGTGCTTCTATATCCAGAGCTCAGGCTTGGGGTTTATTAAAAATAACAAGAAAAGAGAGAGAAATGGAATCTGATAACACACAAGCGAAATACCCGCTATGGTCTAGCATTCGCCACAGCCTCAGAATGCTTAAATCTAATCTGCTTCTAGAAAAAGACTGTGAGTGGGAATGGTAAGGCAAGGAATAATCCATTTCATTGTGAACATAGCTGAATTTAATTACAAAGCCCTCACAGCTGAATATGAGTGGCCCCAAATGTAATGAATCGCTCTGGCTTTTTTATCTCAACCATGCACAAAATAACTATGAAAAAGAAGGGAAAGGCGCACTGATGAACTTATACTGCTCTCTTTCTAAAAACTTCATAAAATATGATCCTGGAAGATAAAGTGGTGTTTCAGTGTTGCGTGAAAGCTGTTGATAAAATTCCAAGCAACTTATTAACAATCATGTGCAAATGGGGGCAGATAATGCATGTCTAATTACAATCCGCTGCATTTAAAATGTTTTGTTCAATCATTTATTGGTTACCATCTGAAAGCCAACTCCTGACCCAAGCACACTCATAATTCACAGCATAGTGATTTAATTGACACACACTTCATCAAGTGCTTCAACAAAATCAACACACAAAATACATATTTAATGAAGCATTATGCAAAGCTCAAAGCATCAGGCTTCTGACATGAACATACTGAAAAAATTGATTGACAAACCTGATGAGGGAATAGACATGTGCATCAAAACAAATGAAATCTCTTGACAAAAGGCGGCACATTTGATCACATTTCCATATGCATGTATGCCTATTAAGCTTCTAAACTGGACTTTGGGGACAGTGTGGGAAGCTGCAAGCAAAGTTTTAACCCGTTTGATGCTGTATGCTTTTTAACGCAAAAAGGTATTGATAAACTGCATGCACAACTCCATTCATATCGATCCAGTTACTGTTAAAGTCCACTGTTTCTGACTGCACATTACAGCCTTTCCCAAGACAAAAATTTTGATTAAATCTGACTTTCTTCCAGCATTTCTTTACACCTCCCTCCCACATATCTCCCCAACCGTTTCTCACACAGAGTGCTATGTTTCCTTTGGCCCCTGCTGACCCTCTTCTCTACTCTTCATGTAGTTCATCAGTGTTGAGCTAGCATCCTCACGCCCGTGTGGGTGTACGCCGGTGCACTGTCACACAAATTAAACACTCTGCCTTTGTGTGTGTGGTAACATAGAGAGAACAGAGAGCTCAGCCCAGTAGGTCCTCATCACTGTGTCTGGCTGTCACTTTAGTTTAGCCAGAGGCCAAAACGGCTGTTATTTGCTTGATTAACTAGAGCCTAGTCCAAAACAGGTGGTATTTGAACCTGTAAACTAGACAGCGTTGGTCTGATTTTGTCAGCTTTAGACAGTTGATTGGGGAAAAACAGTACTTGTAGACATAAACAGAGTCCCGTCTTTGTATCGAGACATTTTACAAGGTGTCTACAGGTATGCCTGATACACTTTCTTAGCAGCAACATTCACAAACTTAAAAGGTTGCAGGAAAAATACAAAATATCCAGTTTCTAGGAAATCCAATATTTATTAAGATGGTCATGCAACCTTCGAAATGTCTGAGTAAGGTTGAAAGGTTGAACGAATTGTTGCTATCTTGATAAATATTGCATTTATTGCTGGCTACAGTAGTGTGAAGGACTTTTTCATCACAGCATTTACTAAAATCAGAAATGGATCATATGAGGAATAATAATCCTTATTTATACTTGAAAGCAGGGCCTAAAATTCAGTGTTATTTTTTTTCGAAAACGAAACCGTAACGAACTAAAATTCTTTTTGAATGACAAAAACTGTGACAAAAATCTACTGGCATTTTCGTCAACGAATAAAAACGAGACGAAAATGTTAGGGAGGGACGATTTGGAAGGAGATTAATTCAGAAAAATCTGCTGCACAGTAGGAGATTAGATGCGTATAAATCGGCAGGACACACACTAAAATACACTTGCTGCACATCTGATAAAACGTTCAAAAATGTTAATATGTGGGAGAAGTGCAGACATATGGATAAATTTCAAGACGCAATATGGTCTTGTTTTCTGACAGACAGACAGAAAGCACGTCTCACACTCTTTCGCGTTGCAAGAACTGAGAAATACACACAAAACAATCTCGAATTGTCCGCTTTGATGAGTATTCACGTAAACACGGCCGATTACATCTTAAATTAACGTAAACAGTAGGGAGAAAGTGTATCAGTACATCGCATCCATTCCGTTTGTGCATTCGGTTTTAAAGGGACAGCAGCCTAATTTAGTTACTATTATCTGAGGCTTTGATGCTAATCAAGCAACAAAAGAAAGACAGAAAACCACTCACTGCTCTTGCCTGAATCACTTACATAGTCCTAAAGATTAATCTAAATTCATTTATAGAAATAAATATGTCTGTTTGAAAGAATGAAGAATATGGTAAACAAGTTACTATAAAGAATGCATAATTAGCCTATATAACCTTTGGTATTTAACTGAAAAGAAGACCATGTTCTTTATGAGAAGTAGTTTTATTTAACTTTAATATTAAGGTATGTTGTGTATCACCGCAGTTAAATCATGTGTTTATCATAATAAAACCTTAATATCCAACCTATACAATGAGTTTGGAAATTTTAGAGAAATGCTTAATAAATGCATTGCATTGTAACTTAACCCATTCAATTTTAGCCGACTAAATTTAGATGTAGATCTTATGATATTTAGTTGACTAAAACTAGATTAAAACTAAAAACAATTCCAATGACTAAAATATGACTAAAAGTAAATGGCATTTTAGTCAAAAGACTAAAACTAAATCAAAATTTGTTGTCAAAATGAACACCACTAAAATTAATATGTAACAATTCGCAGAACACGGATACATTTTCTATGCTGATTTACACTTTAATTTGAATGAAAATGTTGTATCCGCATGACGCAGAGAACAGCGTACGCTGTTTGCGTTAAGTGGATACTCTCCAAAATGGCGCTACAGTGACGCAAAGGAGACAAATTGTTGAATAAAGTCATTATTTTTGTTTTCTTTGCATACAAAAAGTATTCTCATAGCTTCTTAAAATTATGGTTGAACCACTGATGGCAGATGGACTATTTTGACAACGTCTTTCATACTTTTCTGGGCCTTGACAGTGTTATTTACTTGGGTCATCCACAAAGCTCACAGTTTTCATCCAAAATATCTTAAATTGCGTTTCGAAGACGAACGGAGCTTTTACGGGTTTGGAACGAGATGGGGGTAAGTGATTAATGACAACATTTTCGTTTTGCCGTGCTAATTTTGACAACACTACATTAAAAAAAATATATATATATATATATATATATAAATGTATAGCACATTCTTTACTTGGCATCAAGAAGAGTTTGAAAGTCCTGATTCATTCTGCGGTCTCTTTCACCTCAAATCAATATTGAGTGTCTATTTATTTACTTATTTTCCAAGTAGACGCTTTCCATCTTGATCACCCTGCAGGGGTTTATTTTGCTAATGTAGTGTGAAAAGCTGTTTTGGTAATTATTGTTCATAAATTCAAGAAGCAGGGTTGGGTCATTGTAAAAAATCTGCAGTAACGCCACTTTACTCAATTAGGCAGACATCTGTGCCACAAACAAATATTGTAATTTGACTATTAATCTTCAAAATAAACACACTGAAGCACTGATAAGCAAGCGCTGTTAGAAGAACATTTTCAGGCTAACAGCTCACATATTACTTAATAAAAAAGCTCTTATAATAGCAGCTACTGGTATCTTTGACATCTTAAGTAAACATAGCTCTACTGGTATGTAATTACCCAAGTTTCGAAATTGAAGAAACATCTGGAAATGTTAGGTCTGTGACATTCTCATTTTCTTGAGCTGATAACATTTCCGTCCTTTGCTCTTTCAGCGACATGCCTGTGCTTATTTTAGAAGTAACAGAGACTTACAATAAAGCAGACAAATCCCTACTTTCCTGTGCACTGCTACTATAAAGATTTCTCTACAAAACAAGAACATATGGTTCACACTGCCAACAATGTACTACATACTTCTGCGGTACATCCTCAAAGCCTTGGCTTTGTAAGTAATATTTTCTGTGGCTACGATGGCATTCAAGGCTTTATACCCACAAAACTGTTCTTAATCCTACTGGCTTTGAGGTCTAACATCATAACGGTATCATGTGGAAAAATATTGTGCACTTCACACGGGGATCTGCTGGAAGCGCAACCTCTTAAATTATAACTGTTGTCGTTGGGATTCGGCTGCAGTGTAGAAGCTGATATGCTGCAAATAGAGTAATTAGCTGCGGTGTGACCTGCTCGGGTCTGCAATAAACTGATGACCTGCCGCTGGATTCATTATTTATAACGAGGTTCCACCTTGACGCTGAGAGAAACATGTTAGGAAATGTTTTATATATTAACAATAATCTCAGGTATCTATGCATTGGCCTATCTATAATAATACCACTTATCTTTAAACAACCTTGCTAGTCATACACGTGCGGTGTTCGCGGTAATGAAAAACGGCTTGGCTGTGTAATGTAAAATTAAACAGATGGTTTTCCCAAGACGCACCATTCGTAATGGCTCTTCCTCTTGTAAGTACGTTTACAATGCACTGGCTTCAATATTACTTTGATTCTACACTCTCAAGGGTTCCTGTGAGAAACGGGGCAGAAATGTCAGTTGGCAATTACTGTCAAATGTATTTCTCTGCTCATTTCTTCTTGCTCTCCTAATTTTTCTAAATTCGTTTCTCATTAGACGGGTGTCAAACAGAATTAGAGGCCTCATTTGCATGTGTTGTGTCAGTCCGCAGGTCTCCTTATCCCTGGGTTAGAACCTCTTAAATGTCCATTTCTTAAGTATTTTTGGAATGTGCAGGATGGGATCTCGAAAAAGAGGCACCGTTGCTTCATTGAGATTGAGAGAGGGAATCAAATCAACAGCTCATGGAGCTCATGAAGGTGGTTCTTTGAAACAGCAAAGATAAACTGAAATCGTCATTTATCAATTGTGAGAAATTCACAGGCAATTTGCTGTCGATTTAGGAATTTGTGCACAAGCCAATGTACCTTCTTCTGGCTCTCGACTGATACTCCAAGAATAATCTCAAATGCTTTATGTATATATATATATATATATATATATATATATATATATATATATATAATTATTTAAAATTATAAAAAAAAAAACACATAATGAAACAATGTTTTCTATACATTATATAATAATAATAACAACAGCAACAATAACAACAACAACAATAATAATAATAATAATAAATATTTAATAAAACTAACATCTAAAATGTAAATGTAAAAATAAAATAATACCATAATTAAAAATAAAATAATAAAATAAATTATTAAAAACAATTGTTGTTAATAATTAGAAATTAATTGCAGAGAAAAGACTTCTTGTCAGACCAAGACATCTTGGTCAGCTCAACAACACTGCTTAAAAATAAAATAAAATAAAATAAAATAAAATAAAATAAAATAAAATAAAATAAAATAAAATAAAATAAAATAAAATAAAATAAAATAAAATAAGTAGAAATTAATAGAAAAACAGCAACACTGTTTACAAAAAATGCAGCGACAAGGCTTTGCATACTGGTTAGCTCAACACAGCAACACTGCTTAAAAAAATAAAATAAAATAAAATAAAATAAAATAAAATAAAATAAAATAAAATAATTAGAAATTAATTGCAAAACAGCAACACTGCTTACAAAAAATGCAGCGACAAGGCTTTGCATACTGGTCAGCTCAACACAGCAACACTGCTTAAAATAATAAAATAAAATAAAATAAAATAAAATAAAATAAAATAAAATAAAATAAAATAATTAGAAATTAATTGCAAAACAGCAACACTGCTTACAAAAAATGCAGGGACAAGGCTTTGCATATTGGTCAGCTCAACACAGCAACACTGCTTAAAATTAAAATTAAATAAAATAAAATAAACAGTCCTCTGAGAGACTGGCAGCTGTTTTCAAATGTTGAATGTGTCAGGTGTTGTGTTTTCATCTTTTTACAACAGTATATCTTACAAACTGGCCAGACATCAAACAAACAACATTATCGCACACACTGAGGATACCCTAAGTCTGCCGGATCTAATCCTGTGGGAGAAACATGGAGGCAGATGTCCTTGTGGACTGCCATAAACACAGGGGAGACAGAATGTGGGAGGAAATAATTGATGCTTCACCCCGAGCAGCCATCATGCCAGTCTGTGATATGAGCCAAGTCACAGTGTGCCGGCTCCCACAATCCAACCACAAGCTTAAGGTTAACCGCCAAGCTGTTGAATGAAACGGAGCCATGGCTGAAACGGACGGCTGACTGCCAGAACCTCTGTGACCTGAGGAGAAGTGCACCTCAACAGAATAAAGAAGTGATCATTTTAATCTGATTTCAAAATGAACCTGATGCCACAATGCAAAAATCTTATAAGGATAGCTCTTATTGTGTGAGAAGACAGAATTTTTCAAATGTAACTCAATAGAAATCAGATTTTTAGCATTATTTTGTCAGCATGCATGCTAAGACAAGGCTGGAGTTCAAGTAAAAAAACCCCTTTTTTTCTTCTTCAGAAAACAGTGAAATTGATCTTACTGAGAAAGAAAAAATGATGGAAAGGATTCAGATAAAACCTTTGTTTGTTCCATGCTACATACAATCTTATTGAACACGAAAGCAGTTACCAGCTGTAATGCACACAAGGGGTTTTTGATGTGGTAACACCCACAGATGCTCACACACCTGAAAACAAACAAGTGGGGTAATAAAAGCTAAAAGACAGAGTGCTTCACAGAACAGCGGGGCGAGGGACTGGATGGCATCACTGGAGAGAGCTAATCACAGAACTGCAGCTGGCCTGAGGGAGAACCCACTATCAGATCTGAAACACAAGCCTTCAGCACTGCCCAGTGGACACTTCACCACACACACACACACACACACACACACACACACAAGCATCTGTGTGAAAACAAAGACAGATAAATACAGACTCTCTGTTTTATGCTCTCTTCAAATTGAGCTCAACAGCGGGTTCCTGGAAGAAACCGTCTCTTCAGAAAAAACCCTGAAGAGATTCTGAAGTGAAGCCCCTATTACAATGAAACGAGAACCACAGCAGAAAAACTCAGCAGAAACCTGCCTCTTTATTAATGATTATATATTAATAGCTTCATACTGTACCATCATTTTTATTCAGCTACATCATTCGTAAGTCCATGAGACAATCACACTACTATAGATAGAACAAGGAATGACAGATAGATGGATGGATAGATGATAGTTTCTTTAAACTCTCAAAGTGCATTAGATTTTAACTTTAAAATGCAAAAAAATTTTTTTTTTTTTTAAATATTGCAATAAATATCATACTGTGGACTTTATATCAAGGTATTATCGTATTGTGAGATTTTTATATGGTTACATCCCATACAGACAGACAGATAGAACGATAGATAGAACAATCAATAGAACGACAGAATGATAGAACAATAGATAGATAGATAGATAGATAGATAGATACATAGAATGACACATGATAGAACGATAAAACGCTAGATAGATATAGATAGATAGATAGATAAATATATATAGATAGATAGATAGAACGATAGATAGAGCGATAGATAGAGCGATAGAACAATAGATATATTAAGATAGATGCAACGAAAGACAGATGGATAGATAGATAGATAGATAGAACAATCGACAGATAGAACGATAGACAGATAGAACGATAGATAGATAGATACAACAATTGATAGAACGATAGAATGAGAGAATGATAGATGGATAGAACGATACATGATAGAACGATAGATAGAACGATAGAGCGATAGATAGAACAATATAACGATAGATAGATAGATAGAACGATACATAGAACGATAGAACGATAAAACGATAGAACAATAGATAGAACGATAGAACGATAGATAGAACGATAGAACGATAGAACGATAGATAGATAGATAGATAGATAGATAGATAGATAGATAGAACGATAGATAGATAGATACAAAGAACGATAGATGGATAGATAGAACGATAAAATGATAGATAGAACAATATATAGATAGAATAATACATACTGTAGTACAATACAAAGAGCAATAGATGGATAGATAGAATAGATAGATACTAAGAGATGGAATGATAGAACGATAGAATGATAGAAGGATAAAGAGAACGATAAAACGATAGAATGAAAAAATGATAGAACGACAGAACGACAGATAGATAGATAGATGGAACGACAGAACGATAGATGGAACGATGGAACGATAGATAGATAGATAGATAGATAGATAGATAGATAGATAGATAGATAGAATGACAGAAGGTACAGAAAACACCAGATCACGAGCTGATCATCTGGACGAAGTGTGTGCTTCGCTTTGATGAAGGGATTATTTAATGAAATATTAATTTTCATTTATTTTACAATATATGGCTATTACTGTTAAAGAAATAACAGAATAAGAATAATATAAAATTGTTCTATATAAATATAGATATAAATAATGAAATGTAATAAATGTAATATAAAATTGTAAAATCTATTATGTCACTTTTTATTAATGTAACAATTTATTCATTTCTTTCAAATAAAAAAAAAAGAAATAAATAAACATTTACTGCCCCCAAACTTTTGAACGGTAGTATATATATATATATATATATATATATATATATATATATATATATATATATATATATATATATATTCTAATTTGGCTTATTAAAACACCAGTGTAAATGTAACTTAGACTGAGACAGTATACCACAACTTAAGTTTAAGACTCAAGTTTTCTTGGCTAAGAACATGGATTGGAGCTAATTTTAAAAAGTGCATTAGATAGAAGAATTTAACTTTAAAATGTAAAGAAAATGTCATGTCTTTTTTTTTAAATATTGCAATAAATACTGTACTGTGGACTTCATATTGAGGTATTATCGTATTGTGGCATTTTGATATTGTTACATCCCTGACAGACAGACAGACAGACAGACAGACAGACAGATAGATAGATAGATAGATAGATAGATAGATAGATAGATAGATAGATAGATAGATAGATAAATGTAGGACTAAAATGAGAAGAGGTGACAAGAAAAGACATTTCACTTTGGAGTGACAAGTCTCTTGAGAACAGACACGGTCAGCACTCACTGATTCCCACTGATTCATCCAATGAACAGAAAGAGATTATAAACGAGCAGCAATAATGGGTTTATAAATGAGATCTCGCCCACCTTGTTCATGTGTGTGACATGAATCACACATTTAGAAAACATCATACCTTTGACAAAAATAGCAAAAATGCTGGTGCCTAAACAGGGAAAAAAGGTAGATGAAGACGACCTATATTTGACTAAATTAGGCAATGCATAGCCGCATATAGTTAAAAGAACTCAGGACGTCTTGTAAATTAAAAAAAAAAAAAAAAAAGAGGCTAAACATATACAGAGGGTGAATCTTGGGTAATAAAGGATTTATCAAGGACAAAAATAGCACTGTGCACGTGGGGGTGGAGCCCAAAGGCTTTTCCCTCTAACCATTTTGGCTTTTTTATCTATGCTATCCAAGAAAAGCAGAGATCAGATCTCACAGGAGGTCTTGTCTTGCCAAAGAGGCGATAATGTTTAAAGAGCTTTTAATTCTGCTCCAGCCGCAGAGTGATATCATTATATCTGTGCTAGAAAGCAGGCCACGGTAGGTGTACATACCCATGGGAAATGCCCTCCAATCCCAGTGCAGAAAAATCGCTTTCTGCTACAGTGTGTCTTACAATGTTCTCAGCTCCTATGTCAGCTGAGTGTCTCATTCAACATAGAAGCTGGCAAGGTATCTTCCCCATCTGTGGTGCTAACTGATCTATGAATCTGATTTTCCAGCTCTGCGTCTGATTGCTGACAAGAGGTTATATACAAAGCACAGAGACCTTATTAAGAAGAGAGGCAAAATTAAGCATGAGATGAACAAAATGAAGCTTTAAGAAATAGAAGATATTGATGGTGTAGCCAAAGAAAACTTTCCAGTAGAAAACCATTCATTTCCCAGGACCGTAAAGGGATATTTCAACCAAGAATTAACATTCTGTCATCATTTATTCACCCTGTTATAAATGTTTCTGTGGAACACAAAAGAAGATATTGTGAATTGTGTTTTGGTCCATACAATGAAAAATGAACAGTTCTCAAAATATCTTCCACAAAAAAAGTAACACAAGATTGGAACGAGATGAAGGTGAGATGATGACAGAATGCTCATTTCTGGATGAACTATTCCTTTAAAGGGAAAGTTCACCCAAAAATGAAAATTACCTATGATTTTTCCACCCCCAAGCCATCCTAGGTCTATATGACTTCTTTCAGACAAATACAATCGGAGTTATATTAAAAATATATCCTCACTCTTTCAGGCTTTATAATGGCAGTGAATGGCTCTTGAGGTTTTAAAGTCCAATAAACTGCATTCATCCATCATAAAAAGTACTCCACATGGCTCAGCGGGGTTAATAAAGGCTATCTAAAGCAAATTTTATAAACTGTAACCTCTAGCTTCATCTAACTGCTGTATTCAAGTTCATGAAAAAGAAGCGTTACAGTGTCTCTGCCATTATAAAGCTTGGAAGAGTCAGGACATTTTTTTAATATAACTCCAATTGTCATATACACCAAAAGTCATATACACCTCTAATAGCAAATCATGGAGTAACTGATTTTTGTGTGAAATATCCCTTGTAAAAGTGTAAAAAATGTTTTTTTTTTTGAGCCTCTCACTAGGGTAGTATAATCAAAAGTACAGCTTTGTTCCTTATCAACCCCTAAAGGCTCAATGTTAATAGCTTAATTACTAATAGGCACCCTTTAGGGTAAGGTACAGATGTTCAGGTAAGTTATAATTGGCTGTGATTGTTTCATGTCGAGCAGCAGTTTTACAGTCAGTCTGGCGAGAAAAAAAAAAGATTGCTTTTGGAAACTTGTTGCATCTGTTATGAGCAGTGTATATGAAGTGGCTGCTGAAAATTCAGCTTTGCCATCACAGGAATAAATTGCATTTTAAAAATTTAGTAATATACAAAATTGTTCTTTTAAATTGCAATATTTCACAAGCACAAACTGTGTCTTTGATCAAATGAATGCAGACTTGGTGAACATAAGGGACTTATATTCAGAAAGCTTAAAGCAGTGCTATGGGAATATGAAGTGTGTAGCCATAATAAATCAGCATCATAAAGCTAGTATAATCTTAAAAACCTGCCTGTACCTTCAGCCAATAAACGATTGCTCTCAAGACTCTTCAGGCCATCAATTCTCAGCACTATCTCAGACACCTGAGGACCTGCCAGGCCCTTTGGAATAAGTGATGTAGCCGCTTGATATGTGATGCAGGAGGTGCCAAAAGGCTGGGAGCTGATCTCGGATATCTCCTGACAGCCTAAGGGAACATGGCAGAAACGTAGGAGGGCTACTCGCCACCGATGACCCAATAAAAAAAATGGGGCTGTATATGTCTCTGTCAGTGGCACAATAATCTATAGTCTCTCAGTTCATTTTTTTTGGTGAAACAGTTGATGGGCAAAGAAAAGCTTATCATGCAAATGGCATAAACAGATGCCAGCGAAACTTTTTTTAGAGACCTGACTTGCTGTCTATTTTCTATAAAGGAAACTTGCCGCCTATTTCCTGAAACCTCATTAGTAGCTGATCTGCAACCTTGTTAAAAGCCACTGTTCTGCACAAGAGAGCCGTTAAATGCTTGCAAAACAAATATGTTAATAATTAGAACAAGAACAAGAATGCATCATAAAGACCTTGTATCCACACTGCAATAATAAAAAAAAAAAGTACACATCTTCATTCTGTTCAAAAGTTTTCACCCCCCGATCTTAATGCATTGTGTTTCCTTCTGGAGCATCACTGAGCGTTTAAACCTTCTGTAGCAGTTGCATATGAGTCCCTCAGTTGTCTTCAGTGTGAAAAGATAGATCTTAAAATTATACAGTCATTGTTGGAAAGGCTTCAAATACACAACAACGCTGGAAAACAAAAGAATTTGAGAGACGTGAAGGATTTTTCTGTTCAGGACAAACAAGGGCAGATTCTGAAAGGGAGATGTAAACATTTGACCTCAACTGTATATATATAAACAGATTTAGGAGTGCATTTTTATTATTTAAATTGAACAACCTTCAATAGGTTGACTGACCCAGCACTATGTCACAAAACAACCCAGCAAATGGGTTAATATATAAAACCCAACATGTTCTGTCCAATATTTTCCCAGTGCTGGGTTGCCAAAATAACCCTGAAATTGCTGTTTTTAATCCAGCATTTTTTAGAGTGTAGTGCATAATTTGTAATCCTTGCTGAAAAAAACTAGCTATATAAAATACCTAAATAATTATACATAAATACACACATAATGTATTTATTTATCTTCATATAATCTATAAAAGGTACAAAATACCATATAGTATAAAATTACATACAAGAACTTGACACTAAATAATGTCAAAAAATAGTATGTCATGCAGAGTATGACATGTCAAGCTGCAGGACACTGCTGTCACTGCTTGACATGCCATGTCTATACAGACTCTTAAAAAAAAAAAAAGGAAAAAACAACTTCTCTTGGCTCAGTTTGCTATATTGAATGGAAATTTCTTGCTGAGCTAATCATAAAATAGAAGTGGGATTGCCTTATCCACAAAAGATACCTGTATAGCTGCAGAAAAAAAAAAATGAAATCTGTTTAGGAGACAGCTTAATCACTTGCAATTTCAAGCTGGGAATGCTTCTACGATGTCTCTGTAGGTTAGATTTCGAATTGGAGACAGAGCCATACTCCCAGACTCCACTGAGCACCATAACTTGCAAGTCTGACAGGATAAAAACAACCATGTTTCATTATTTTATGCAAACTACTATCTTTTCTTGCTCTTTGACATTTAGACACCTGGGGGAATGGATCCTATATAATGACTGCCTATTTGTGCAGGAGAAAGAGGTATATGGTGCATTGTGGGTATCAGGCCTTTGGCCCAGAGAGCCTTAATGGGTGCGACCATGGAAACCAAAGGACGTTTATTACAAGAGTGCAGGGCTATCTAAGTGTACTGATGGTGATTAACTCACCTGTGGCTGCTATAGCTGAAAGTAAAAAGGGGTAAGAGATGACAGGCCTGATGAGAGGCTGTAGGGAACTCGGATAAATGCACACTACCATTTCCACTCGGATTCATAATGGTTATATAAGAGAGGCCAAGAGAGAAGATGAACCATAGGAGTGAGACAGAAAGAGACAGGAGTGCACCAAAAATGCCTTGTTTTTACTCACCATGTCTATTAGGCTCTCCTGGATTCGGCTGAGCGTAGTCCTCAGTCTGCTGCTGATCAAACCCAGCCCAGATGATTCATACTATAGGAGACAGCAAAACACAACCCGTGAGAACGAGACTCCGTTGCTTTTCAATCATCCTTGAATACACACACTCACAAAGTGCAATCCCTAAAGCTCCAGAGTGCACACACCACCGATCATCTCCAGGAAACTGCACTTCATTCACACAGCTCCCACAAGTGTGGTTCATGACTTATGTTCATTAATTGCAATTTAGTTTTTTTATTAAAGGGGGAGGATGAATGGGGCTGGCAAATCCTCCTGTGAACGTTCACTGGAAATGTATTCACGAATGCAGAAGCGTATGCAAGCAAGCCAACGCGTCATTAATATGCAATAGATCTGACATCAACGACAGAACGGCAGACATCAGATCAACTTTACTAGGGGAGCAAAGCAGTAAATCTCTAAATAGACTGCAGTAAAAACGTTTATAGAGTTGCAATGAATTTACAGCAGAAATAACAAAGGATAATACTGTATGTGACTTTACAACAGATTTAAGGATTAAAAGCATGATCCTTAAATCCCTTTTAAACAACTTTTTGGGTAATCCAGTTTGTTGTAGAATCAATTAATAGTTAGATAAATTAAATAGATCTTTTTTGAGCACACTGAGCTGACTACAATTAATTATAAATGTCTTATCAGTGCTTGCAAGCAATCACAAAAAACATCAGATTGATGTCTGTTAGGAATATACATGAGTATATAATCTAATCAGATTCCTAAAGTTAAAGGGATAGTTCACCCAAAAATGAAAATCCTGTCATTAATTACTCACCCTCATGTCGTTCCAAACCCGTAAAAACCGTCTTCGGAATGCAAATTAAGATATTTTCGATGAAATCCGAGAGCTCTCTGACCCTCCTTAGACAGCAAGGGTCCTATAATGTTTAAAATGTTGGATAAAGATGTTGTTTTAGTTTTTTTGTGCAACAAAAAGAATTCTCGTAGCTTTATAAAATTACAGTTGAAGCACTGATGTCACATGGACTATTTTATCAAAAATCAAAAATATTTTAATTTATCTTCCGAAGATGAACAAAGGTCTTACGGGCTTGGAATGACATGAGGGTGAGTAATTAATGATTTTCATTATTGGGTGAACTATTCCTTTAAGCAGTTGTAATTAGACTACATTACATTTTAAAATGTTTATAATCAGATTACAGTTACTTTTTTGAAATACATGATTACATATTATTCATGCAACTACAGTAAATTAATTACATTAAATTAATCAATATTAATAATTGATAAATTCTGGAAATTCTGACATATTTTTAAATATTTTACATCTGGAAGACGTTGGGCATGTAATGTCATTATTATGTTGTTGTTGTTCGTCTAATGCAAGGATTTGAAAACATTTTTGTCAGGCAAACCCCTTAAAATATAACATTTGCTTGAATTATTGCTGAGGAAGTTAATTTTTCAATAATTTAATAACACATTTGCATGTTTACAGTTCTCTGATGTTAGTTAATGGTTGCACTGACATGCACATAAACAAATAAAATATTTCATCTTTTTAGTATTTTATTATTTTTAGTTAGTGTTTAAACTGCTTTTATTTTGCCCTTTAAGATGCTGATATAAAAAATTGAATATATTTTCTGTTCTGTTTTTCTTTTTTTATACCAATATGTTGTTTTTTATTATAAACATTAGTTACAATTTTAAACAAAAAATGTTATATATATATAAAAACAGTCAAAAGTTTTTGAACAGTAAGATTTTTAATGTTTTTAAAGAAGTCTCCTCAGCTCGCCAAGCCTGCATTTATTTGATCCAAAGTACAGCAAAAACAGTAACAATCTGAAATATTTTTACTATTTAAAATAACTGTTTTCTATTTGAATATATTTTCAAATGTAATTTATTCCTGTGTTTTCAAAGCTATTTTTTTCCCTTTAAAGCTGGGTAGACAAAAGCTCTTTAAACTTCAAAATCTTGCAAACAAAATAGCATGGAAATAAATCTATATTGAACATACTAGGAAAATGCAGGAAACTGCAGTCTACATATGACATAAAATATGAGTAAGGGGAAGAAAACACAGCACACAATGGCAGGCATTTCTACTGCCAACAGGCTCCACACGGCAGTCTTACCCAATAGACAGGGACTGTCTGTCTGGACACACCAGGTTGAGAACTTTGTGAAGGCAGAGAAGCAGTTTGGAAGTGCTTTGCATTGAGAAACAAAAAGGAAAATACAATCGATACAAAGTAAATAATGACACAGCAAAAAAGCCTGCTTTTTACTCAGTATTTTTGAATATATAGTAATTACTGGGAAGCATTAATTTAGTACATTTATATATATATAAAAAAAAAACATGTAATCATTTAAGAAAATAAACTTAATTATGTTACACAATGACTTCCACCGCATTAGTGCAAGCAAAAGTACAGCAAGCACAGCATTGTGCAATTACTTAGTGATCAAATGGCTGCCAGGGGGACAATAAAACTGCAGTCACTCTTTGACTTTAACAATTTTTGCAAAGTTTCCAAAGGACCCATCTGTTAGCGTGGCAGTCGCATCTTCCCGTCCATTACTAACTCTATCTGCAACACTTAATAAGCACTACTCAGGCCTTTCCCTACACTCAAGCCCTTCATCATCCTGGAGGTGATCCATTTTCAGATAAGCCACTTGCATATCGTTCCCCGTTCTTTCCATTCACTGCCTTTAAGCTAAGTTATTAACTTGAGGCAAAGAGCAATGAATGCCAAGACCAATGCATCTTAAATTATGTGCATGGCAAAGTTGATACTCCGGCTGTATACAATGCAGTACAGGCCTTTCAGATCCTAATGTTGTTCATTACTAAATGAAATGGCGCAATACATAATCTCCATCTCCATACGAGATTGAATGTCTTGTGTGTTTGGAGTTAGTCATGGGTGAAAGTGAATCTAAATGAGCATATCAATTCAGCCGCTTTGTAAATATTTTTTTAATAAGTAATGATATTTACTTTTTTGTCTGCATAGGCTTTTCTTCAAGACCGGCTGACTCTGATACCGAGTTTGAAAAGTTTCTCTTAATGACAGAAACCCCTCTTGCACTTTTTTCGCTCAGCAGAAGAGGTGAATGTGCAAAAACCAGAACAAGAGCGAAAGAGAAAGATGAGATGTGTTGTTTTATTTAATGTGCCTTCAAACCTGTCGCGTGGGTTAAAAGCAAAGCACTCAACCTCGCTGGCATCTGACAGCTGATCTAGTGGTGGCTATATCCTCAGATTTGCTCCTGGATTTGGTCAGGACAAAGCTGAAGCGAAAAGTCCTCTGGTCAGCACTTAAACATCAAAGATAATATACTACACTGTCACTCATGAGGGCATGAGGGGAAAAAAAAAGAGTTGCCTTGCAAGCTGGAGAAGACTGAATGATACCTCACTTGTTCGTAATAGTTCCCATGAATAGCAGTAGCTTAAAAAGCAAAACCTATACTGAAAACTTCCACAAATATGTGGAAAGTCAAGTTTTTTTATGAAACCCAGATCAGACTTGAAGCACTGTCCTGATCAATGCATCTAGGAGTTTAATTCTCCTCAATGCCCCTTATTTCCTTCTGCTTTTAATCTTTTTTAAATTCCCTTGAATGTGGCCCATGTCTGCCCATCTTTGGGAGTGAAATCGTGACTTATAACGATGCTAAACCACATGCGAAGGCCAAATAGAGTGCAAAGACTGCTCTATATAGTGTGCAAGGGCACTAGCCTCAATCCACCAGCATGAAAGCATTTACTTTTGATTTAGCACTGGCTTAGCATAGCAAACAAACAGTTATTTGCAAAGCACACAGAGTGCAAATGGCACACTTCTGTGATAATATGGAAATAAAAATGTCAGAAGAAAAACATGGAATGTAGAATCACTGTAGGGTGCTGAAACTTTGGCCACATAAGCGGCATTTGGACCAGAATTCAGTGTATGACAGATGTGTGGAGATGTTTTTGTTTCTGAAGACAGATGTTTCAACCCTACCTGGCTTGTGTGGTAGGATTAAAGACTACTGTCAAATACCATGACAGAAACACTATTTTACAGTTGACAGAGGCCAGAGACTCCATTTAGAAAACAGCACGTCGTTGGTCACGCCAATCAAAGCCAAGACTGACAGGCTGGCATTATTGAAAGGTTTAGTCTTGTATAATTCTCATAAGAATATCAGCCTATTAACAACGAAAAAAGAAAGTGAATAATGATTCTGGCACACTATGGATCCGACTGCTCAGTTTCTTCTTCCCAGAGATAAAGTTCATGGTGTGAACAAACATCTTTTTGAGCTGGTGCTGGTGTTGAGGTCTGTTTGCAAGGCAGTAGAGGTCTAAAAATCGCACTCCTTTTTTGTCTTTGACTCTCAGCGTGGTGCCAGGGCAGTCTGGGAAGTCCAAAAACAGCAGGTAGTTCTTGTCTTTAACAGGTTCAGTCAGATGCCCTTGGGCTGCCACTGCCAAACCAATGCCCCAACCAACAGCTTTATTATGGCCTCCAATGCTGTTCAACAAGCTTGCCTTCCTCAACAGATTCTCCAAGCACACACAGGTGGAAAAAAATTCAACGCCCCTTCAATGTCACTCCCTCAGCACTGAGGAATTCATTTACACCTGCAATAGTGCACAAAAGCCCCATGACTTTATAAAGTAAACAGTGCAGTCCTGAAACTCTCGAAATGCTTGGGAACTAGGGCTGGACAAAAAAAAACTGATTTTCTGTTTGATCCTTTTTTTAAAAAGACGTTGATTCGATATTGATTCTCAAAAGCGATTTCAGCAAACATTTAAAACAAGATCTGATTAATGTTAACCTTATCATTGGTCTTCTCCACTAGATGTCACCCTCCTATTTACCTATATGCGTGATTTGCAATGCTCAGGTGAAATGCTATAGTAATACTACAAATGCACAGAAGCATTTGACATCATGAATAAAGGCGCCATGTATTTCCGCAAAGAATGAATGAATAAATGTCGGATGGCGTGACACACTGTTTTGTTTACTACACATAATAAAGCGCGGGCGGCGTTTGCTGTGTTTTCAGCTTCTGCGGTCTCTCTATATGACGATATGAACATACAATATCATCTCCAGCTGCTCTGAGAGTCACTTCATTAGCATTTTACCATTTAATTTGAGAAAACTACCATCATATGACATTCACAGCAGCTGCAAGCTGCACGCAACTCGGCAAAATAAAAGTTTAGTTTAACGTTAAACTGTGTCAGAAATATATTACTATTTAGCAGACTTAATGTAACAACAATGCTACTACTACTACTAATAAATATGAATAAATCTTTATTTTTAAATAAGTAATCACATTTTTCTTTTTAATTTTTACAGTAAATCCCTATTGTGCAGCATCTTGTTTGCCAAAAAGTAAAAGGGTTTTATTTTTATTTGATCAGGATAAATTAATGTTTTATGCCTTCACCTAATTACCAGAAAAATTAAGATGTATATTTTATAGGGCCCTATTATTGTTTTAAAAAACCCTACACAAACAAAATAATAGGTTTAAAATATAAGCCCAGGGCTCTTAATTTCTGATGTTAACGATTAATTGTATATTATAGTATAGTATAGTATAGTATAGTATAGTATAGTATTAAAACTATATTTACTGAATGTAATTTTTTTTTTTTAAATCGAAAATCGAATTGAGAGCTTGCGATATCGAAATCGAATCGAATCGGCCATTTGAATCGATACACAGCCCTACTGGGAACGTAAGTCACATTTGTCCATTTACAGAGGCAGAGGCATGGACATCTGAGCAGCAGATAAGGTCTGACAAATGGAAGTCCCATGTTAGGAAAGCTGACAGGCTCAAACATTACAGGATTACTTTACTTCCAGAATAAAACATTCCTGATAATATAGTCACCTCCATGTCATCCAAGATGTTCATGTCTTTCTATCTTCAGTCAAAAAGAAATTAAGGTTTTTGAGGAAAACATTCTTTAATGGGACCCAATGGGTTGAAGGTTCAAATTGCAGTTTCAATGCGGCTCTAAATATGTGTCTTATCTAGCGAAACGATAAATTTTCTAAAAAAATGTATATACTTTTTAACTACAAATGCTCATCTTGCACTAGCTCAACTTCATGCATTATGCAATCGCGTTGGAAAGGTCACGTATGACGTAGGTGGAAGTACCGACAATTTTACAAGATAAGTTTATAATGTTTATAAGATTGTGCAGAGCCGTTCGAAGCTGCATTGAAACTACAGTTTGGACCTTCAACCCACTGGCTCCCACTGAAATCCACTATATGGAGAAAAATCCTGGAATGTTTTCCTCAAAAAACTTAATTTCTTTTTGACTCAAGAAAGAAAGACATGAACATCTTGGATGACATGGGGGTGAGTAAATTATCAGGACATTTTTATTCTGGAAGTGAACTAATCCTTTAAAGGCAAAGACTTATTTAGAGGTCAAATGGTAGAAATCTGCCGTAAATTTAGGATTATGAAGACTTTGCTATATGGAATAAAAGGAAAGTACCAAAGTCCTTCGCCAGTTTGCCTGCAACGGCTTAAGACAGACTTCTGGGAAATCAGAGCAAACAAGACAACTCTGTGTAAGTTTCATTATTCCAGTAACATTTGGCCAGATGAGGTGGCTTAAGTTGTAAGGTCATTTGGGACAGTGCACAGAAAATAACCAGAGCACTCTGGGGAGCAAGAAACAAGCTGCTTTCTATAGAGCTGCTAAAGTGCGGTATATTGTGAAATATTGCTGTTGTGGCGAAGGCGCTGAAGACTCTTCAGATACAGCTCAAAGAGCGACAATTATGAGGATAATTGAGCTGCTGTCTAATTTTATCTAGGAAGGCCCGGCTCTCGAAACGGATTCATCGAGCCTAAAGCTGTGCTTATTAAACCTTCAAGAACTGTATAGAGGCCTATAGACTATAGAGGTCTGCATTAAAGTCACTCACCAATTCTAGACATGAACGTCTCTCAAGAGTCATTGAAGCATATCTATCCATTTTATGTATGCAAGCTAGATTTCAAGTAGAGTTCAATTACTACTACAAAACATTTTTTTAGGAACAGTGAAAATAAGCATACTATTGAAGCAACTGAGAATTTGTTCATACATTTACACCTTTCTTTGATGTTCAGAGTTTAGCCTCCTCTAAGGCAAACTCTAAGCCTAAACACTTGCTCACATGATAATGGAAGTAATAACAGAACAGTGCCCATACGGCTTGCAGACACTAGAGGGAAAAACAATACGTGTACTGGCAGGCTCTTCTAAAGCACAGGACCCAATTGTATATAATAAATATTGCATAATGTTAAGTATTAACACCAAATATGGAGGAGAACAACAAGGCTTTGAAATGCATACCATGTCATTTCGGCCAAAGAAGGTGTAGACGGCATACAGGTAATAATCAAAGAGCTGAGACACACAGTGGATGACATCAAAGGCGATGGGCTTCAGAATGTTCATCATCTGCATGTATTTTCCTATGAAAGCAAATTCAATCAGAAGAAAATGTTAAACATATATGAAAGGCAAACAAATAAGGTTCATGAACAGAATATATAATGAGAGTCAGCAAATGGAAATATGAATGTAGATATAAAGAAATGAAATGCAATGCTTTGGCAAATGTCGCATTCAAAGCCCCTGTGTCATATGTGGCCTTGGACCACAAAACCTGTCATAAAGGTATTTTTTTAAACCTGAGATTTCTACATCATTGGAAAGCTGAGTAAATAAGCTTCCTTTGATGTATGGTTTGTTAGGATAGGACATGGATAGGCCGAGATACAACCATTTGAGAATCTGGAAGAAAAAAATCTAAATATTGAGAAAATCGCCTTTAAAGTTGTCCAAATTAAGTTTTTAGCAATGCATGTTACTAATCAAAAATTACGTTTTTATATAGTAACGTAAGAAATTTACAAAATATCTTCATGAAACATGATTTTTACTTAATACATAAAAGAAAAATCATTTTGACCCATACAATGAATTTTTGGCTATTGCTACAAATATACATCTGCTACTTAAGATTGTTTTTGTAGTCCAGGGGGTCTCATATTTAAAATATGTGTAAAATAAAATGTTTAAATTTCTGGAAAAATAAAATAAATAATAGATATAATAATAAATATATAATATTTGTAATAATTGTAATAAATCTATCTCCTACCTTAAAGGTGACCCTATTATGCCCCTTTTTACAAGATGTAATATAAGTCTCAGGTATTCCCAGAATATGTCTGTGAAGTTTCAGCTCAAAACACCCCACAGATCATTTTTTTGTTATATTTTTGAAAATTTTGAGTGGAAGCAGAAACACGCTGTTTTTGTGCATGCCCCCGCCCCCCTTTTCCAGAATAGGACCGAGCCTTTACAGCTCATAACTAAGATACTCTGATAAAAACGTTGTGCGGTTTAAAGCCATATTAGTTTAAACTTTTGATACAGGGTTTTCTGAGTGCACACATCTGAAGCGTAAACACAGAAAGCGGCTGTTTCATAGCATGTGAATATTAAACTAAGCTCTCTTTCATGTCTTATTGTGCTTAAACTGTTAAATACACACAAGTTTATGTTAAAAACGCACACAAGTTCCAAAACCCTTTGGTTATGTCTGTGAAGGTAAACAGCTGGGAAAGAAGGAAATTGTTTATATTAGATCTGTGTGACATCAGCGCAATATATAGTAAATAAATAAATAAACTTAATCTCAATATTTGAGAAACAAGATTCTTACTAGTCAATCAAAATGGATGTGTTTTAAAAAACTGATTAAGCATATGGTGTTTAATCAATTTTAACATTTGGGTGTAAACAGAATTCCAGCTGATTTTAGCAAAACATTCTGGACCACCTAACATCAGCACTTTCATGAAAAAAAAAAAAAAAAAAAAATAATAATAATAATATAATTGCACCCATGGGCTCATGACAGCATCTTTTTGCAATTAAATTCTGTTTAGCTTAAAGATGAATGGTGTCGTAGCCTTTATCTCGTTCAACACATCAAACATGCATTCAAATGAACCTGAAAAGATGAGCAGGCACTGCTCAGAATGGAGTTAATGACCGGAAGCTGAAACAGAACACAGCTGACTCGAAGAACGCATCTCTTTCATAGTAATTGAGCTATTAGCCTGTTAATTAGAGGGCAAACTGTGGTCTTCTGCTTAGGGTCAACTTTATCATGCAATATCAGTCTTGCACAGGTGGAAGCTTAAAGGTCAATTACTCACCGACCAGGCGAATCACGTTGAGGGTGGTGTTGGTAAGGATGGGGGCATTGGCTCGGTTCAGATTGTAGTCGGACCTCTTCCGGCTGCGAAGTGTCTCTCTGGACACGCTAATTAAGGGAGGACAGAGCAGAGACACACAGAACCAGGATTATTAAGAGAATCAGAGTTCAATGACCTTTAAAACTGAAGAGTCTCATTCACACACTTCCTTCATTAACCTGGGCTCAGATTTAGCTGAAGTGAGAACAGATGCATGTATGATCTTTATCACAGATGTGTGTTAACATTACTTATAACATGAGTTATATCAAATTTTGTAACTTCGTAGCTATTAAAATGCACTGCCATAAACCCTAAACTAGTTTAGTTCAAATAATAAACAAGTTTTAAAAAAATTCAAGTGCTTACAACTTCCAATTTGCTTTTTTATAGAAAATTAAGAGTAAGGTGAAATTACGTCTGTGTGGTAATTATCATTATCAACACAAATTCTGTCAAATGAGCTTAAATTGTATCGAACCTGGCATGACCCCAAAATTTTCCAGATGTATTCTTAACAAGCACTGAAGTCACAGACTGTGTGCATGAGTCACAATACTGTTTAAGAAAACTTATGACATTTTAAATATGCAATATGTTAGAGCCTTCAAAATGTGGCAGTCTCTAACAATGAAGTGTCACAACATGGAATGTGCCAGCTGATTTACTGCCGGAAGAACTGTCAGTCATCTTTGTGAGGAACAAACAGGCATTAAATATTCAACAGGGTTCACGGCTTAATCACATTCCTAATCATTCCCTTGATTTATGATATTGCTATCACACTTAGACACAGAGACCAAGCCAAGAGCAATTATGAAATGTAGAAAAAAAACAAAAAAAAGCTGGTTTGTTCACTCATAGTTGGCAAAACAACCACGTGATGTAATTCCAAAAGGATCCATTTTAACAATCTCCTTGAGACTGTTATAATTCACTTCAAAGTCCCGAATGGCTCTAAACGGGAGCCTTGTGGACTTAAAAGGCTTATTCTTTATAAAATAATTAAAGCCTTTTTTCCCTGATAAGAGGCTAATGATAGCTTGTGTGTTCATTGTACACAGTGTGAATTTAAACTATTCCTGCTGCCTGAGAGCGAACACGAGTCTATAAATGAGAAGTTTGCTGCCTCCTGACCTTGTCTTTGGTTAATGAGCCGATTCATGAGCGACCTGGATCTACAGCATGCTAATTTAAGAAAACACGCCATTTTACACATGAAGACGGGTTGCTATTATACAGTGCATATGTAAGCTGAATGTCGACATACCACCAGTTGGTGGCCATTTACTTAGTATACAGAACCTAAAGGTGGCACTGTGTGACGTGAGCACCTAGTGTAGATGGTGACTCAGTACTGACCTCTTCACTGGAGCATCTCCTGTCTGTTCATCTACATAGTCTTGCTTCAGCTCCTCAGGTACATCACTGTCACTGTCGTAGTCCTGATACACGCTCTTCTCCAGCTCATCTGACTCATACTGTCGAGTGATGAAATAGAATGCAAAACCAAAATGAGTCATAAAAAAAATAAATAAACACACACTACTGTTCAAACCTTTTTCTAAATTAATAGTTTTATTGAGAAAAAATGCATTAAACTGACTTTAAATTGAAGACTTTTGAACTTCATATTCAAAGAATTCTAAAAAAAATGATTATGTTTCCAAAAACATTGCTAATTAGAAGAAATGTTTCTTGAGCAGCAAATCAGCTACAGCAGGGAAAATAAGTATTTGACACATCAGCATTTTTATCAGTAAGGGGATTTCTAAGTGGGCTATTGACACAAAATTTCCACCAGATGTAGCCATCAAGCCAAATATTGAATTCATACAAAGAAATCAGAACAGGTCAGGTGATTGACTGGGCCATTCAAGCAACTTGATTTTCTTTCTTTGAAACCACTTCATTGTTTCCTTGGCCTTGTGTTTGGGATCACTGTCTTGCTGAAATGTCCACCCTCTTTTCATTTTCAGCTTTCTGGTAGATGGCAGCAGATTTTTATCCAGAATGTCCTGGTACATTTCTCCATTGATCCTGCCTTTAATAATATGAAGTCTGCCAGTACCCCTTGCTGAAAAGCAGCCCCAAACCATGATGCTTCCACCCCCAAACTTAACTGTTGGTATGGTGTTCTTGGTGTGGTGGGCAGTGCCATTTCTTCTCCAAACATGGTGTGTAGAATGAAAGTTCAATTCTGCTTTCATCTGACCATACAATAGTCTCCCAATAATCCACAGGCTTCTCCAAATGCTGTTTCGCAAACTTCGACATGCTTTTTGTTCAGCAATGGAGTCTTGCGTGGTGAGCGTGCATGGATGCCATGGAGAGTCAGTGCATTGCTTATAGTTTTCTTTGAAACAACAGTACCTGCTGATGCAAGGTCTTCCTGAAGTTCTGCACGAGTGGTTCTTTGCTCTTGGAGAACTCTCCTGATTATTCTTTGTACTCCTCGGACAGGGATCTTACGTGGAGCACCTGATCGTGGCCGGTTTATGGTGAACTGATGCTCTTTCCATTTCCGGATAATGGCCCCCACAGTGCTCACAGGATCATTCAGCATTCTGGAAATGCGCCTATAACCATTCCCATCAAAATGCTTTTCAACGATAAGATTACGAAGATCTTGAGAGGGTTCTTTGCTTTTACCCATCATGAAGTCTTTCCTGTGTGCCTCCTGGGTAATGAGAAGCATTTATAGGCCATCAGTTAGGACTAAAGCAGTTAGTACTGATAGGGGGCAGGGTTTCTCTCTCAATACTGACAGATTTCAGGTGATCTCCTGTCAATAGCCCACTTAGAAATCCCCTTACTGATAAAAATGCTGGTGTGTCAAATACTTATTTTCCCCGCTGTAAGTAAGGTATAATCAACAATTTGCCGTGCATTAAAGGATTTTAAATGCACAACATGGAGGCTAATAACCGCTGAGGAATATAATGTAGAAATCTAGTATCTAAGCTATTTCATTAATAGGAATCGCAGGGAAGTGATTCTTATTAAGTTTATGTATGTGCGCAGCGCAATTCAACTTCCGACCTCTTTCTCTTTTCTCTGTGTGTGTTAGTGTACATCAATTAAATCAGTGCATTAATATAGAGCGGTGATTAAACTGACTTGGTACTACCTGTGCATTAAACAGTTTTACTGCATACCTGCCAGCCAATCAGAATCCAGTATCCAGACATTCCATTGAATAATTGAAATTGTTTCTGAAGGATCATGTAACACTGAAAGGAACACTCCACTTTTTTTGAAACTAGGCTCATTTTCCAACTCCCCTAGAGTTAAACAGATGAGTTTTACCGTTTTCTAATTCATTTAACTGATATCCAGGTCTGGCGGTAGCACTTTTAGCATAGCTTAGCATAAATCACTGAATCAGATCAGACCGTTAGCATCTCGCTCAAAAATGACTATTTAAAACTTGACCTTTCTATAGTTACATTGTGTAGTAAGACCGACAGAAAATGAAAAGTTGCAATTTTCTAGGTTGATATGAATAGGAACTATACTCTCATTCCGGCGTAATAATCAAGGAGCTTTGCTGCCGTACCATGGGTGCAGCAGGCGCAATGATATTACGCAGCGCCTGAATATAGTCCCCAGCTATTTTACTATTAGCTTAGTAACTTGGTTTGTGCAAAGTTCCTTGATTATTATGCCAGAATTAGAGTATAGTTCCTATCCATATCAGCCTAGAAAATCGCAACTTTTCATTTTCTGACTTAGTACATGATGTAACTACAGAAGAGTTAAGTTTTAAACAGGAAAAATATCGAAACTCTCTCATTTTTGAGCGAGATGCTAACGGTCTAATCAGATTCAATGATTTTTGCTAAAAGCTATGCTAAAAGTGCTACCGCCAGACGAAAACAGTAAAACTCATCTGTTTAACTCTAGGGGAGTCATTTTCAAAAAAAGTGGAGTGTTTCTTGAAGACAGTATTGAACAACTTTTGAACAACTTTTGACACTGGCATAACTGTTTAGCATCCACTTTCAGAAAAAGGTTTAATTATTAAGAATTTAAGTTGGTTTTAGATAGTGTACCAGACTGACCATGCTGGTGTAATTTGCCTTAGTCTGCAAGTCAGACTGGCAGTCCAACCGACCACCAAAAACCCTCTCTGATTTAGCTTAGCCGGACTAAGAGACACGCTTAAAGGGATACTTCAGCCAAAACTGTTTTTTTTTTTTTTTTTCCCAACAAAAATAATCTAGTAGCTTCATAACATTACAGAATGACAGAGAATTTCTGTGCCAAAAATCTTACTTCCGGGTTGGTACAAGTTTTGTTGTTTTTTTTGTTTCAGTCGTAAATCTAATGACGTAGACGCTGGTGGAACTCCTTATATGAGCATTTCTCACGGGAAAAGCGTGTTTGCGCACATACCGACCAAAGGAGAGCGAGACCACAGGTAGTCGGTGCGCTTAATCTGGAAATCGTTGGCAGCGCTGCATAGGATTTGTTTGAGAATGTCACCAAATAAGTGTGTTTTTGGATGTGAGAGAACGTTTACTGTGTTCAGCTTAACAAAGAACCCAGCGTTATGCGAACAGTTGATGCAGTTTGTTTTTCCGGTGCAGCAACGTGTAGCAAGTGTGTTTGTGTGTCATTTCAGTGACAAATGTTTTATAAACAAGGCCCAGGTTGATGCTGGATTTGCACATTGTTTGCTATTAAAACATGGAGTGGTCCCAGTGATAAAAGAACCCAGTCATGTAAGTACAACTGCATCTTTTGTTGAAAATCAGCTTGACTCTATAGCTCCGCCCATGGCACGCCTCCAGGAGCTCTGCTTTTTCCGGAGAGAATCGGAAAGCTGTATTTTTCTTTTACGAATATGATAAAACTAAAGACTTTTTGGAGATATTAAGGATGCAGTACTACTCTATAGGTACTCAAGATTAACATGAGATTTGGTGAAACTGTGTATGTTATGTACCCTTTAATGAACTATTTCTTTAAGACTTTCAAACCAGCAAAAAGAGTAGATGTGAACTGATGTGTAAAATGAGAAACTAAACTAAGCATATGATACAAATAGTGATTCAGTCTTAATTCTCTGAGATTCAGAGCTGGCCTTGAAGTAAAAATCCTTTAATGCAAGGCGTGTCAAAAACGTGCTGCAGGTTCAACGTGGACAAATATAACCATAAACAACGCCTCCATTCTATAAAGAAAATGAGTGAATTTAAAGCTGATGGATGAATCACATTGTATCTAGGTACAGATTAGAATACTTAAAACGGTGAGCTTTACTGTGCAAAACACATTGTTCTCTCTCAGGGTAAAAGCACTTGTACCAAGGGCTCATCAAATACAGCGTTTGTTTTCATTACGGGAGCATTATCACAGGCGCCAAGCCCATCAGAGCTTTAATAATGATGAGTATTCTCTCCACATAGTAGTAATGGCCTCTGTCAATAGTTATAAGGACAATGAGCCACTTAACACTGCAAAATATTTACGCATCAAATTTTCACTCTCATTTATTTTCTCCTTTCCAGCAGACGGTTTGGCAAGCGTCTAATAAGAGTATAAATGTAACTGTAAACAGTCATAAATGGCTTGTTTGCTTGTTGAAATGTGTTGAATATTCTAGGATAATACTGAAATATAGATCAAGTGTACAGATGGTCTGGAAATGAGTGGAATTTATCCAAGTACAAGAGATGAAACTCACATTCACTGAAAAAAAAAAAAAAAACCATTAAAAAAGAATTAAATGATATTAAATGAAAAATTAAATGATTTTCTTTAATATGAGCTGCTGTTCAAAAGTTTGGAATCAGTAAGATTTTTAACTCATCAAGGCTTAATTTATTTGATAAAAAATTGTGAAATATTATTTCAATGTAAAATAACTGTTTTCTATGTGAATATATTTTCAAATGTAATTTATTTCTGTGAGGCAAAGCTGCATTTTTAGCATCATTACTCATCATTAGTCTTCAGTGTCACATGATCCTTCAGAAATCATTCTAATATGCTGATTTATTAACAACGTTGGAAACAGTTGTGCTGCTTAATATTTTGTTGGAACCTGCAATACTTTTTTCAGAATTCTTTAATAAATAAAAAGTTAAAAGGAACAGCATATGTTCAAAATAGAAATCTGTAAACTACCATGTATATTGTGGTAAGTTCACCTTTCCTTTTTTGAAAGAAATTAACACTTTTATTCACTAAGGATGTGATAAATTGATTAGTTTATCACTTAGAAGTTCGAAAATATCTCTATTTTGAATAAATGCTGTTCTTTTTAACTTTTTATTCATCAAAGAATCCTGAAAAAGAAATCACAGGTTAAGCTAATATTAAAAATATTAAGTATTAAAAATATTACACATATTAAGCAGCACAACTGTAATAAATCAGCATATTAGAATAATTTCTGAAGGATCATGTGACACTGAAGACTGGAGTAATGGCTGATGAAAATTCGGCTTTGCATCACAGGAATAAATGATATTTTCAAATATATTAAAATAGAAAATCATTATTTTAAACTTTAATAATAATAACAATAATAATTCACGATATTACACATTTTCATTTTTTTGATCAAATAAATGCAGCCTTAACGAGCATCTTACTGGTCCCAAACTTTTGAACGGCAGTGTACCTAAAACTCAAAAAAACTTGTCCACATACAGTTGGCATTTACTCTAATCTGACTTTTTAAATATTGCTAGAACCTATATGTTGCTCTGAATGGCACTGATGTTTATTAAACTACTATTTACCCCATTAGAAGCAAGGACGTCCTCTGTCTCCTCTTCCTTATTGTCTATCTGCATCTCAAAAGGATTTCCACCTTGCAGGTACTGCTCAAATAGAGAAAGCTCCAGCAGCTCTGTGGATTCTGGCTGCCTGCTGGGAGATACTGAAGGAGAACGACACTGACCCATGAACTTAAACTCCTAAAAAAAGAGGAGAAAACAAAACACATTTATCAGATTTCATATCATACAGATAAAGTTTTTTTTAAGAGTAGGCTAAGTTGAGATTAGGTTTAATGGAACTGGTTAAATGTCCAAGGAGGAGACAAAAAAAAGAAAGAAAAAAAAAGCTCTAAAGGCTCCAATATACTTGAAGCGAAACTGAAGAATGAACCAGTGTGACATTAATTTGAACAAAATAAGGTCAAAACAAAGTTTGTTGGAGTTTGTTGCGCAAATTTAAAACAGCTTGCTGGAAAAGTTCACTCTGGCTGGTAAACAACTTATATTGGTCCCTGGTGATATGTAATAGGTAGTGTGCTTTTCTCTGGTTTATATCTTCTGTTTAGACTGTGAAGGTTAGATTGACACTGAAAGTGACACTGACATTGTTTTTAAATGTGTTATAAAAGTGATGTGACATGACTTTTTATGTCATTATTGAGTGGAACTTACGCAACACGTATTTACACTGCCTTGCAAAAGTATTCATACCCCTTCTTTTTTTTCACGTTTGTTATGTTGCTGCCTTATGTTAAAATGTTTTAATTTACTTTTTTCCACATTACTCTACACTCCATGCAACATAATAGTAAAGCAAAAACAGAATTGTCACAACTTCATACATTTTTTTTTTTTTTAAATATCTAAAAAAGTATTCATACCCTTAACTCAGTACTTAGTTGAAGCACCTTTAAAGCCTCAAGTCTTTTTGGGTATGATGCAACAAAATTTGCATGTCAACATTTTGCAAATATCTGCCATTCTTTGCCTCATCTCTTGCTCAGCTTGGATGGTTGCAGACATTTTCAGATTTCTCCAAAAATGTTTGATTGGGTTCAAGTACATTAACAGTTTTCTATAAGCCACTCTTGCTGTGTGCTTAGGGTCATTGCCCTGTTGGAAGGTGAGCCTTCTGCCCAGTCTGAGGTTCTGAATGCTCTAGACTGAGTTTTCATTAAGGCTATCTCAATATTTTGGTGCACTGAGCTTTTCTTCTACTCAGACGAGTCCCTCAGTCCATGCCACTGAAAAACAGCCTCATGCTAACGACACACTACTTTTGGGATGGTACTCTGCAGGTGATAAGCAGTGCCTGGTTTCCTTCAAACATGATGCTTGAAATTGAGGTTCTTCAGACAAAAGAGAATCTTGTTTCTCACAGTCTGAAGGTCCTTTAGGTGCTTTTTTGCAAATTCCAAGTGTGTTTTCATGTGTCTTCACTGAGGAGAGGATTGAGTCTTGCCACACCACCATAAAGCCCAGATCAGTAGAGTGTTGCAGTGATGTTTGCGGTTCTGTAAGTTTCATGCAGCTCAGCTAGAGTGACCATCAGGTTCTTGGTCACCACTCTAGCCAAGGCCCTTCTCAAACAAGTGCTCAGTTTGGCCAGGAGGCCAGCTCTATAGGAAGAGTCACGGTAGTTTCAAACTTCTTCCATTAAGAGTAACAGAGACTACGTGCTTCTGTGAAACTTCAATGCAGCAGTTTTTTTTTCTGAACTCTTCCTCAGATGTCTGGCTTGATGCAGTCCTGTCTCTGAGATCTATAGGCAGTTTATTTCCCTCTGATATGCATTTTCGGGATGTTAGATCTTTTAATAAGACATGTGCCTTTCTAAATCATACTCATTCAATAAAACTTGCCATACACTACCAGTCAAAAGTTTGGACACACCCTCTCATTTATTGTTTTTTAAAGAAGTTTCTTATGCTTATCAAGGTTGTTTTCACTTGATCAAAAATACAGAAAAAAAATTAATATTGTGAAACATTATTAGAATGTTTTTCTATATTAATATATACATTAAAATCTAGTTTATATCTTTAATTAAAGTTGGACTTCCAGAATCATTACTCCAGTCTTCAGTGTCACATGATCCTTCAAAAATCATTCTAATATGCTGATTTATTATCAGTGCTGGAAACAGTTGCGCTCAGGATTTTTTGATCAACAAAAGGTTAAAAAAAGAACAGCATTTATTTAAAATAGAAAGGTTTTCTACCAATATACACTACTGTTCAAACGTTTGGGGTCAGTGAATTTTTATTCCTTCTTTTTTTGAAAGAAATTAATACTTTTATTCACCAAAAATGTGTTAAATTAATAAAAAGTGATAGCATAGATTTACATTGTTAGAAAAGATTTATATTTTGAATAAATGCTGTTCTTTTTAACTTGTTATTTATCAAAGAATCCTGAAAAAAAAAAAAAAAAAAAATCACAGATTGCAAAAAATTTTTGGCAGCACAACTGTTTCCAACACTGATATTTCTAATAATAAATCAGCATATTAGAATGATTTCTGAAGGATCACATGACACTTAAGACTGGAGTAACAACTGATGAAAATTCACAGGAATAAATTATATTGTAAAGTATATTAAAATAAAAACCATTATTTTATATTGTAATAACATTTTGCAGTTTTACAGTTTTTTTCTGTATTTTTGATCAAATAAATGCAGGCTTGATGAGAATAAGAGACTTCCTTAAAAACATTAAATAAGAGTGTGTGTCCAAACTTTTGACTGGTAGAGTAGGTTAACTTCACTTGAAGTATAGTAACATCTACAAGCAACATAAATGATCCTGGGCTAAATTTCAACCATCCCAGATAAGGATATGAATACTTGCGCAATGGAATCATTTAGGTTTTTAATTTTTAGTAAATTTGCAAAGATGTAAAAAAACAGTTTTTTGCTTTGCCATTATGGTGTATGGAGTGTAGAGTAATGTGGAAAAAAAATAATTTAAAACAGTTTAACAACACAAAACGTGAAAAAAGGGGGGTATGAATACTTTCGCAAGGCACTGTACTTATTAATCAGGTACTTCAACCTATGCAAAAATAATTTTGAGTATATCAGGGCCTTAATTTTTCTGCTGAATATTAGGGGGGATTTGGTTTTGGAAATTTACTTAAAAAGAAACTCATTCAGTTTTCAATAAAAAAAAAAATGTGAAAAAAATGAACAATTAAGGGTGAAAGTGCAAACGCTTTGAGCTGTAGCGCTAAGTGACCTAAAGCTTCTCACAGTTAAACCGCTTTGCACATTAGAGCTCCAGCAAGACGTCATTATGCAAATACAGCTCATTAAAAAGCACGGCTGATTATGCCATTCACTGATGTGCTTTTCAGCTTTCTCTACCACACAAAACCAGTGGCGCTTCTTTTGAGAAAATACCTGTATATTCGGCACAAAACAGCATAAAATGTCTATGAGAGAACAGTTTATCTAGTGAAAGACCCTGTTTAGCATATAATAATTGAAAGAGATGCATTTCGCTTTATTCGTCGGATGCTCTCGGGTGAATATACTTGCCTTCCAGGGTGTAATTTGTTTCGAGACGGGTGACACCCTGACTAGAAGAGAAAACAGCTTATGTTGGAATACAATCAGTGATGATGCTTTACCTCATTTATCAAGTTGTCAAGCCTTTCCTGAGATTTAAAATGCATATAAAAGCGCTCCATTACAGCAAGATGGGAAAGCTGAAGGAAGATGATCTACAAAAACGCCTACTATTTGCTTAGAAAACCACCCACCGTGGACTGATCTCATTTCCAGCAAAGGCACTTTTTGACCCACTAATCACGAGAATTTGTCTATAAACAGCGCTTGCTGTGTAAGAAAGCATGTTCGCATGCTTTTGGCTTGTAGCCATGTGTTGACTGTCATCGCGAAGCACGCACAGAACAAAAACTCTCCGCCTCATCTTCATATGCAAATGTGCAATCCCACAAGAATGCCAGCAATGCCAGTTGGTCGAGTACAAGTCATGAATACAAGTCACAATGCTGTATTTCAATGTCTCATCTGTGGCACTTACGTGAAGCTGGGCAATACTGAAGTTGGACTTCACAGGGCACAGCTCCCATGTTTCATTCTCAAGAAACATTCGCAACTCCTCCAGGCGGGTTCTGTAGGGATACAAGGAGAAATGACAAGAGGTTGGCTTTTGTCAACTGAGGACCCTTTGCCATTCAATTCACTGAAAATGAAAGGGGCTAGCAAAAACGGTTCAAGAAAAAGTCGATCAGTGAAGAAGGTTAGAGGAAGTCATGCTACGATGAGCGTCAAAGTGGCCCGCTGTCTGACAAGGTCAATGCCAGCAGCCAAGTACAAAATGTCAACATCAAAAATTATAATTCACAATGAACGCTACGTGGAAACTTCCAAAAGTCCACCACTAATCTCCAAAAAACATACTGGCTGTACACACGATCATAAGTTGGAATGAGCTCTATAGATTCAAATGAAGTGTTTGACATTTTAAATACCATCTCTAGTCATGACACCAGTTCATGCTTGAAATTTACAGCAGCCGTAGGTAAAAACGGTTCTATTTTGTCCTCTAAACCAGAGGGCACAATATATATTGTAATGGCACAATGTGTTAATGGTGCACAGTGACAGCAGAGATTAAGCATTCAGAGGGCTGACAGATAATCGCTTTATGGATGCTATCCAACTGCTTGAATATTCAGAAATAATGGTAAGATGCCCTCGTTCAACGTCCTCCATCTCATTAAGCGGAAAGGGTCTTTAAAATGCTGACTGCAGCAGCAGGGGTGGATATTTCGGCTTTGTTCGGACAGACGGCAACAATCTGATTGTTTGATGAACTGACTCAAATCACTACACTGTAGCGTGATCATCCAAAACCATCCGACCCTTTTTTTGTAATTCATTTCAAGCGTTCGTTCAGAACACAGAACATGATGCATAGTCCGCAATATTCAATCTCTATCTGAATATACTCTCGGACACATTCTTTTCTAGTGAACTACACAACATTCAATGCTTAGTGAATGAGTCAGCAGTTTTGGACAGGGTATGCTTGCATGCACAATAAGATGTGGAGCAAATTGAGGCAAATTCACCAGTTTTCCAGCCTCTTGATGACAGCCACTTACAGTCATTGTCTCTTGGCATTGGTTTGAGATGTATCATTACTACAGACGCAGATGCACTGGATACAGACCACAAAATCAGATTTCAACACTTGCACAAGGACAATAAGTAGAATGAGTTCTGTAGATCAGATTTGAAAATCAAAGCTAATTTGCCAGCAGCGTGAACAAAGCCCCAGCTGGCTATCCTTGCGATCATACAAGTCACAATGCAGAGATCTGAACACATTTTCAGGCTTGAGTATGTGACAGGCACTTAAACACATAATTGCGTGTTACAAACCAGCATTCTAGATATATTCAAGCACAAAGATGAGATACGAGATCTTGTCATAATGTATAAATGTGCTTTACATCTGTCACAAAGAGGGTGTGATGTAGTTACTATATTTATATCTACATCCCTTTTTATCCAACAATTTTATCCAATCCCTGCTGAAAAAACAGCATATGCTGGTTAGGTGGGTTTGGATGCTGGTCCTTTGCTGGTTTATGCTGGTCATGTACTGGTCTTGCACCAGCATAAACCAGCAAAGGACCAGCTCAAACCAACAAAAAACAGCATACCAGCATCAAAACCTACCTAACCACCATATGCTGTTTTTTTCAACAGGGATAGCCTCGTGTTGCTAGTGCAATGCTACATTTTGAGATAGAGGAACACTGTGACATTGAAAACATCCATATATTTTAGGCATGTTTGTTGTGTTTAAGCATTTGCATGTTTAATTAGTCAAATGAGCACTAAAACAGCATGAACAAATAAACAACACTATCAGTGGCCACAATACAGTGCTGAGGGAATGAGTACTTAAATCTACATCAAGCTCAAGATATTTTCACATTTTATTATACAACAAGTTTTTGTTTTTTTTGAGGAAAACATTCCAGGATTTTTCTCTATATAGTGGACTTCAATTGTAATTAACGTGTCGAAGGTCCAAATTCCAGTTTCAGTACAGCTTCAAAGGGCTCTACACGATCCAAGCTGAGGAATAAGAGTCTCATGTATCGAAAAAAAAAAAAAAAAAAAAAATTTCTATACTTTTTAACCTCAAATGCTCATCGTGCACTAGCTCTTCAATGCGCATGGGCAACTTCACCCATTATATAATCATGTTGGAAAGCAAAAAACTCCATCTCATTTTCTCCTCTAACTTTAACCCTCTGGGGTCGAAGAACGTGCCGGAGCGTTTTGGAGCGTTTTTTTAAAAGCCCCCTATATAAACTTAAATTACTCCGTCAGTTTTGATCGCACAGACAAGATCAATACATCAATCGAATCTGTAAAGGGTCTACTTTTATTTGTACAGACACATAATAACAATAAAATGGTGAGCTTTTGACAAATAAAGAAAATAAACAGGGAGTGCTGTGTGTCGCGTTGGTCTCACTGATAAGACATTGCCCAACATCGTTGTTTTACCTAGGGTTGGGTAACGTTTGAATTTTCCAATTCTGATTCTGCCTAGTGATTCCTATTCCTCGATTCCAATAACATAAATACTAAATTAAAAAAAAAGAAGTGAAACATATTTATTCTGTCTTTTTACAATGCGTTCTATTTCAGCTAAATAACACAAGCAAAAAGCAGTAGTCTACAGAACACTTATGCCTATGGTTTTAACAAAAACTACTACAAGTCAAAACAACTATAAAAATATACATTTTAAACATTACATTGTTAAAGACAATCAGTAATAAAACAGGAACAAACTAATTAATGAGCAATAGCATAAATAAATACTGAAAACTGAAGAAGTTTCAGGTATAGAAATTGAAATCAAAAGCTTGAAAACACTATCATTTTCTTTTCATAAATAAAATAGAGATGAATCCTTGTTAAAGTTAGGTATTCAGTCAAGGTCAGTGAATGATGACATTAACATTAATGACAGGCAGAACATTTATTAGGCTGCTGTCTCTTTAACACCAAACACACGCAAAAAAAAAACAAAAAAAAAACTGTTACACAAATGTGTTTTTCTTTCAAGACCATTTACAGCTGTGTTTATGATGATATAGCCTACTGGTGTATTTTTGTGCATATTGGTCAGTAAATGTGAAACAGAAATCGGAACTAACTTTTCTGCAGTGCACTTCCAATGAAACAAGCAAATACCTGGTTCTTGGAAACGAACGAATACCTGGTTCTTGGAAATTTAAAACCGGTTCTCGATCCCCAACCCTAGTTTTACCCTTTTTGTAATGGGCATTTGACTTTCTTTGCACATTTGCTTTGTACACCGAGTAGGTACTTCTGTCTACATCACGCGTGACCTTTCCAATGTGGCTATATAATGCTTGAAGTTGAGCTACTGCAAGATGAGCATTTGTGGTTAAAAAGTATACTGAGTATTTATTTATTTATTTTTTTAAGAAAAGACACTTATTCCTCGGCTAGGATAGCGTAGAGCTCTTTGAAATGGCATTAAAACTGCAATTTGCACCTTCAACCCATTGGCTCCCATTGAAGTCCACTATAGGGAGAAAAATCCTGGAATATTTTCCTCCAAAAATTTATTTTCGACTGAAGAAAGAAAGATGTGAACATCTTGGATAACATGCGGGTGAGTAAATTATCAGGACATTTTTATTCTGGAAGTGAACTAATCCTTTAAGGGCCAACATGCCAAAGACTCAAGTTCACTTTGCAAACTGTAGATTTTGAGCAAAAATTGACTAAGTAATTGGAAGCTTGATGGCGGTGACATTTAAGTCACGCAACTGTGCTTATTTATAGCCAACCTTTAGCTTTGTACTTTTGGCAATTGTATATAGGCTCCAAAATGTATGTAAAAAAGTTGTGTGCATTTCGTAAATGTTATGTTGATGAACAAAACATGTGGTCACAGAGCTTACTGTGCAATAACCTTACAAAAATACATTTTTAGAGAATCCCTCCTGTAACTGATTTAGAGGTCAGTTTGGTCACAGACTGTTTATCTTACCTGTGATAGTTCTTAAAGTAGTTCACACTCTGTCTCTTAATGGACTCTTGCAACACCTCGGACTTGCTGCCGCAGAATTCCTCTCCCACCTGCATCAACCTGTCAGCCAGGGAAGAAAAACAAAAAAACTGACAAGAGAAAAAAAAATAAAATAGAAAGCGGTTCACTCTTCTAATTAACCCCAAAGAGTTACTTCACATCACATGTCCCAGTGAGGGCAGAAAATGGTGCCTCTATTCACACAAGTCAGTGACCCCAAGGCAGGATCAATACAGAGGGCTTCGGTTTCACACACAAAATGGCCTTTTAATTGAGCCCTGTTAATGGGGATGACCGCACCACCCCGCTTGTTGAGGAACAAGCGGTTTCATTGATGCCCCCTGGCCCCGTTTTCTCTTTAGGGGAGTTTCTCATGAGGCAGAAGGGATGGTGGGAGAAACGGTGAAGTTGGTCCCTGCAGGCCAATCCAATTAGCACTAATGAGGAAGCGGGTCCCTACCTGCTGATAACATCCAGAACCACAATGAAGTCGTCGTACTTGAAGTTGGACACGTCTGTTCCCAGCAAATAGGCTTTCACTTTCAATTGGACGTCCTGGGGGCAGAGAGAGGAGGACGAGAGGCGGGAGGGCGAGTCATGAAGCTAATGGAGGACCGGAGAACAAACAGAGAAAGAAACAAGTAAATGAGCGCACTCCCTACCTGCCAGATCCGCGTTAAGCCGTGTTCCAGCTTCTTTTTCACATAGCTGCGGCCCACGGTGGATTCGTCTGAGCCCTCTGCGCTGGAATCATCTACAAACACAGGATTGACAGCACAGTTATTTTTAAAAGTAGCAAAAGCTCCAGTATAATCATTATATGCTACTATGACAGGAGCTCAAGTAAGTCAGTTCAGCACACGATTTCATCACGTTGCACATTAATAAGTTCAACCAGATCTTATTTTCTTATTAAAAACGTACTTAAATGATGAAATATTGGCTGAATTTAAAGGACATTTTCATCAAAAGCATTAAAAATGACTAATGCGGAATATATGGCCAAAACCACTGGAAGCAATAGCCATCACAAATTGCTCCATTCTGTCATCTGCTAAAGATGTTACAAATTGCATTCAAAACATTCACACCCATGAAAGCAGATCAGAACAGATTGTGCTTGCAAAACCGCACCAAGTGCTCCCAATTCTTTGGCAGCTGCGTTAGTGACTGTCACGATTACAAGGCCCTGACCCTGAATTTTTACAGTGCTATGCTAATACACTAACAATGACATTCTCTTACAACAAGACAAGTTTATTTTCTTACTTTGAAGCTTGCACAAACGGCTCACTGGGGGGTGTGCGATAATGACAAAAAAAGATATCTCAGTATTTTCTGGAATTTTTGTTGATAACGATAATTAGACAATATTTTGGCAGATTTAGGACTGCCGTGGACAGCTGACTCCCAAAGATTTTTGAGCGGTGGAAATTTACATTTCCAAGAAGTTTAAATTGCCAATTTTTTCCAACCTAATTAAATGTATACATGATCTTTGTGTAAAATTAAAAATGAAAAGAAATTAAATCAAGAAATTAAAATAGTAAGACACTATAGGGCTGTTAACAATCAAATAAAATCAGCATCAACAAAATTTGTGTTTGCAATGCAGAGGTGGCACAGAATCTGCATCTGAAGTGCATCTACATGTACACAGGCTGTTTAATGTAGGTCACAAATGCATTTAAATCTGCAGTTACAAATACATAATTTTCAAAAAACAATAAATAAATAAATCTTAAATACTGGAATTTTAAATGATTTGGAGAAAAAAAAAACTAAAATCACCAGCAAATCACTGCATGAGTGAGTCACTAAATCATTCATTTAACAGATTCGTTCAAACGGCTGATTGATTCAGTAACGAAATACAGTCTTGTGTTGCTCAGAGACGTAAAACAGTTCTGCTGTGGCTTTGTTTGGAACTATTTTCGTTGACGAAATACAAACATTAAAAAAACAATACAAAACAAATAAAACTAAACAAAAATGAAACAAAACAATACCAAAAAGGAACAATAAACAACCAAACATGAAACAAAACAATACAATACAAGGTGCAAAACAGCTCTGCTGTGGCTTTGTTTGGAACTATTTTCGTTGACGAAACAGCAAAAACAAGAACTGTTGTGTCTAAAATGCAAGCCAATTAATATTAACTTCTTGTTTACTGGACTGTTTTATAAAATTATCACATTTGCAATTGTGCTGATATTTGGGAAAAAACTGTGTGTGTGATATTAACTATCACAGATGATAAAAATATAAAACATATAAAAGTAATTCGGGGGAATTTCTTAAATTTTGGGGGAATTGTAAATGTATTTTAACACTGACTAAATCACTAAATCTCAGTCAGGAGAAGAGGGTAGATTATCTGTTAAATCTGTTGTTGTTTGATTAATATTCAGGCAAATTATTGATTTGAAAACAAATTATAAATTGTAAATTATTTAATAAAATTTAAATAAAATAATTTAAGTTAATAAAAAGCATATAAAGTCATATATCAATACTGTTTAAAACAGTACACATTCCAAATTTTATAACCTCTGGAAGTATGAGAAAAATTTCACCAAGGTTTTACAAATTAATTTAATTAAATTTATGCTCAATTAAATTTGGCCTGCATAAAGTTTCTTGATCCTCAACTTACAATGAGTTGACATTCCTGTCTTACAACAATCAGAAATGATAACAAGCTCTTCCTGCAACAAAACAGCTGTCGCTCCTCATCAGGGGAAGTGTTCATCCTGACATACCAAAGTGAGTTTAATCAAAGAGGACACCTATCAGAGTCATCAAAATTTACCACCTAGATATGCATCATCTATTCTGACAGAAGCTGTGCCCGTTATGTAACGTGTACCAAACTTAACTGAAACAGGAACCTCAAAAAACTTCTGCTTCAGTTCATTGTGAATTCATAGTGCTGCTTTTCATTGCTTTGGTCATTATGTATCCGCTCTAATGTAAAGAGAAGGATACTTACGATGAGAATTATGATATGACCTGCGGAGACGAGCGCAGCAAGAGATGAGTGTATTAGGAGCGTGAATGTGGGCGACTGATCTTAATGTCTATATACGCACAGCGTGACTGAGAGTGACTAAATGCAAAAGCCCTTCAGATGGGATTTATTCTGGACTGATACTCCAGCAGGCTCTTAGTGATACAACATAATTATCGTGTCATTGATGTGCAGATTATACAAACAGTTCCACCTCGGCACTCTCGCTGTAAGTCATCTCTAGAGAAAACAAACAAGCATTTACACATGAACTTCCTTTGCAAAAAGCCAAATGCTCTAAAGAAACACTCCACCTGTCTGCCTTTTCTTGTCAAAAACCACTAAACCCTTCACACTAAAAGGGTGCTGGTTTGCTGAAGCCAACATAGTTTTGGCAAAAACTAAATATAACAACATAAAATATAACAAGTACAAAAGCATACAACACAAAGCAAAAACAATACAAAACAAAAATGAATCAAAACAATACAAAAAACAAACAAACATGAAATAAACCAATAAATAAAAGGAAGAGAAAAACAAACAAACAAGCAAGCATGATACAAAATACAAAACAAACATGAAACAAAACAATACTAAAAATACAAAAACAACAAACAAACTTGAAACAAAACAAGACAAAACAACATGAACGAATACAAAACAAAACAAAACAAACTAATACAAAAACAAAAAACAAACATGAAAAACAAAATAATACAAAACAAGCAAAAACAAACAAGAAAAAAAAACATGAAATAAATCAATACAAAAAGGAACAAAAAACAATACAAAGCAAACATGCAATAAGGACTAAAACAAAACAGTACAAAAAACAAACAAACATGAAAAAACAATACAAAATAAATAAAAACTGAACAAAAATGAACCTAAAAAATACAAAAAGGAACAATAAACAAACAAACGTGAAACAAAACAAAACAAAACAAAAAAACGACAAACATGAAACAAAAAATACAAAAATGGAACAAAAACAAACATGAAACAAAACAATACAAAAAAAAACTAACAAAAACAAATATGAAAAAACAATACAAAATAAAAAAACGAAAAAAAAACAATACAAAAAGGAAACAAACAAACATGCAACAAAACAATACAAAACAAACAAAAACATACAAACATAAAACAAAACAAAAAAAAAGAAAATAACGAACATGAAACAAAACTAAACAAAAAACAGAACAGAACAAAAAACAAACACGAAAAAACAAAACAAAACAAAACAAATAAAAACCGAACAAAAATGAAACTAAACAATACAAAAAAAGAACAACAAAAAACAAACATGATACAAAAAATATAAAAAGAAACAAAACCAAACATGAAGCGAAACAATACAAAAAAAAAAAAAAACTGAATAAAAAACAAACAAACATGAAACAAAACAAACAAAAAAAAACGACAAACATGAAACAAAAAATACAAAAATGGAACAAGAAACAAACATGAAAAAAAAAAATAACAAAAACAAATATGAAAAAACAATACAAAATAAAAAAACGAAAAAAAAACAATACAAAAAGGAACCATAAACAAACATGCAACAAAACAATACAAAACAAACAAAAACATACAAACATAAAACAAAACACAAAAAAGAAAATAACGAACATGAAACAAAATGAAACAAAAACAGAACAGAACAAAAAACAAACACGAAAAAACAATACAAAACAAATAAAAACCGAACAAAAATGAAACTAAACAATACAAAAAAGGAACAACAAAAAACAAACATGACACAAAAAATACAAAAAGAAACAAAACCAAACATGAAGCGAAACAATACAAAAAAAAAAAAAAAACAGAACAAAAAACAAACAAACATGAAAAAACAATACAAAATAATTAAAAACTAACAAAAATGAAACTAAATACAAAAAAGGAGCAATAAAAACCAAACATGACAAAAAACAAAACAAACATAAAAAACAATACAAAACAAAAGCCAAACAAAAATGAAACAAAACAACACAAAAAAGGAACCATAAACAAACATAAAACAAAAGAATACAAAACTAAAAAACCTACAAGCATGAAACAAAACAATACAAAAAGGGAACAAAAACAACAACAAACATTAAAAGAAACAATACAAAAAACAAACATGAAAAAACAATACAAAAAAGTAACAAATACAAACAACAACAAAAAAACAAGACAAAAAAAACAAAAACAATAGAAACATGAAAAAATACAAAGCAAAACTAAACTAAACAAAGACACACAAACAAAACAAACAACAAAAAAAACATTGAAGCAAAAATAAAACAAAAAGGCACATGGTGACTGAGAATCAGCATATTTACACATCTGAATATGGAAAATAGAGTGGCTGAAGTCACTGTGCGGCGAAGGAGTGGGACGTTCATCAATCAAATTGTTTTGTGTCACCCGGTTCTGAAAACTTAATTGCGAGCATTATCCCACCCCCTGACATATGACGTTCACCAATCTTCTCAGTTGGTTTCAGAGGCTGGCACAATTTCTCAGCCAGGATCCAGCATTTGATGTAAAACTGGAAGAGCAGCAATAACCAGGAGCATTGTGAGGTTAAGTCGAGAAAGACCATCGATTCCAACATTTTTAGGAAACACAGTTCCTGATTGGGCACCAGCCTTGGCATCCCATTGGTGGAAAATGGGTAAATGAAACAAGGAACAAGTATATTGGGACTGTTGAAGACAGCTTCAGAGAAGACCTCAGCACCAGTGATTGATGGGATTTCAGCGGATGCTCAGCGCAGCCAGCAGACGGATGTTTGGCGCTCACAAAAAGAGAGCTTTTATATAGGCAAAAAGTGTTTTTATATAACAGCACTCGCTTAAACCCCAGAGAGACACAGTCATCACTCAAGAGTTGTATCTGTGCAGACTTCACATCATCTTTGTACCACTGGAGAGAAGAAAATAACTCCCATAGTAAAAACCAGGTTTAGATTTACAGTAAGTGCACGGAAAACATTTTCTCTCATATATACTTTAAAAACTAGATGCGCATCACACAAATCCCTGTCCGGCCAGATCACGACTTCAGCTGCATAACACGCAAAACGCTGATATTTCACAGAGACTAAATCCACAAAGCTCCAGGTCACCTTTACCCTTTTCCTTGCTCATAACATGAAAGATTTTATGAAGTCCCTATCGCTGATGGGAACCTTCCTGAACCCCAAGGGGAAAACGCGTCTAAACCACGTATCAGGAAATAAATGAGGTGGAAAACTAACACCTTAGAATGTCACATGACAATCCAGCACCCAAACAGTTATTTCTAACCTCTGAAGTTTAATATCTTCACACTGAACAAAGATGGGGGGGAAAAGGAGAAGGAAGATATTAAACCTGGGTTGAAAAAGAAAAAAAAACTTCCTGTGAGACCCGGCTCATACATTTATGATAACAGTATCAGCTCAAATGCTTACACTCAGTGAAGTGTAAAAGATTCAGGTAAGGAATACTGAGTGAGCTTAAATGCACAACCTTGTATAAAGCATTTTAATTGGAGTTGAAATAAACATTTTAATGCAAAAAAAAAAACACTACAGCTTTCATTCTCGGTAAACATGATTTTCTTATGGTGACTTGAGATTTTACTGGTCACGTAAATAGACTCCTTGATAAGAATATAATTTCTGGTTCCTGGAATGAGATGTAAGAGATGTTCACTGTCAAGCAAACGTGTGGTGGTTTTTAATCAAGGATGCTCTACATATGACCTTATTACATTAACGTTGTAAGCTGTAGAAGCTGCATTAAAAAGTTCAAAAGAAATTCTGACCTTGAAGCAACGAAGAGAACAGACGATTTCATTCTGCTCATGATTATAGCTATGCATTTGTCAGGAAAATATAGCAGCAAGAATCAATAACATGCAATTTAAAGAGTGACAGTCTCATGACAGAAAAATCGTTTTTGGATCCAGACCTTGACCTATGCAATGGGGTCTAAAAGTCTGAGACCACTAGTGACTAGTTGCATATTACTAATGTTAATTTTAAAATGTTTTATTTAATTACCAAATTCACTACCAGCATAGCAAATCAAGTAAAGTTGGACTAAATAATACACATGAATTTTAGAAAAGTAATAAAAACTAAAGAGAAAAAAAATTGGATGGCCAATATGTTTAATAAAAAATAGGATATAAAAAATTATACATTATTATGCAAGAAATTATATTATTTAAAAAAAAATTACATAGACATATATGTATGTACACATGTATATGTCTGTGTGTGTATATATATATATAAATCAAACATAAAATGAACCAATACAAACAAACATGAAAAAACACAAAACAAATAAAAATCAAACATGAAACAAAACAAAACAAAAAGACAAGACAAGACAAAAAACAACAAACATAAAACAATACAAAACAAACAAACAAAAATCCAAACAAACGTGAAACAAAATATGAAAAGAAAAAAAACAAGCATAAAATGAAATGCAAAACAAACGAACAAAAAAAGAAACAACACAATACAAAAAAGGAACAATAAACTAATATATATATATATATATATATATATAATTGTTCATGTGTGTGTGTGTGTGTGTGTGTGTGTGTGTGTGTGTGTGTGTGTGTGTGTATATATATATATATATATACACACACACACACACACACACACACACACACACACACACACACACACACACACACACACACAAACAAACAAACATACAGACATGAAATGAACCAACTCAAAACAATACAAAACTGAACAATAAACAAACATACAAAAAAATGGAAGAATGAATAAACATAAAACAAAACAATACAAAAAACAAACACGAAACTATACAAAAACAAATAAACATGAAACTAAAAAATACAAAAAAAAAAAACATAAAAACAAACATGAAACAAAATACAACAAAAAACCAAACAAGAAACAAATCAAACATGAAACAAAATACCAAAACAAACAATACAAAAAATGAACAATTTTTTTTTTTTTTCTTTTACTAAGTGGTCTTCCAACTGTCTGGAATCTAAAACATCCCATTTGAACCTCTTCATTTAAATGTAATGAAAGAACCGTTCAAGGTGCTTCTTTATACATCCAACAATGTTCAGTTGCTGAAAATGAAGTTCTTTTCTAAGCTCCTTTCATTAAACCTGCAGGATTGGAGCTTCTGGAGCCGAATCAAAGAGCTCCTTGGCTCCTGACAATAGAGTTGGATATTTCCCCAATCATTTCAGTCCATGAGGAGTGCAGCTATGCAGAGCCACAGAGTAAATCACTGCAATCCAACTGCTGGAGAGGACAAGAAAAATATCATCTCCCTGGCAGCAGCTCCTCACACATACACACAAACCCAAACGTAATGAGCACACATTCGCTCCCACACAAACAGGCAACTGCACACTGTAGAGATTTCAGCATCCCAGGGAATTCTTGGGAAAGGAGCGGGGCAGACTAACTGGACAGACCGTTCGAGGAAAAATCAATGAGGTGAGGAAAATACAGAACAGGAACCAAGCAGCACAACAAGCCAGAGTCCTCTCACTAATGATCGTTAACACGCAGGAGTTCTTTAGAGCACAAATAATGAACTTACACTGGAAGCCAACTGCTTCTAAAAGTGTCTTTGGTTTGACCCGCTGCCATTAGCATATACTCCCTTACATCTCACTGAACTAAGAAACATGTTTGTTTTACTTAGCTTATCTGAATTGTTGCCATCATCATTGGTAACAAATGACTTCTATTTGTTTACATATGCACTATAATTCACAAAAAATAAAAATAAGTAAATAAATAAATAATCAAACAAATAAAAATCATTTTAAACACCGCAACTCAAGCCAAGCCAAGTGGTTAACATGCAGGCCAAAGACATTAAAGCATGGTCACAAGTGCAGTATGGAGTACCTCAAGGCTCAGTACTAGGGCCATTACTTTTTACACTTTACATGTTACCCTTAGGAGATATCATCAGGAAACATGGTGTTAGCTTTCACTGTTATGCTGATGATACTCAGCTCTATACTTCTTCGTGGCCCAGCGAAATATACAAATTTGAACGGAATGCATAGTTGATATAAAAAAACTGGATGACAAGTAATTTCTTATTGCTAAATTCTGAAAAAACAGAGGTGTTAATTATTGGGCCTAAAACCTTGGCAAGTAATAACTTAAAACACTGTCTAATACTTGATGGCTGCTCTGTAAATTCATCATCATCAGTTAGGAACCTAGATGTGCTATTTGATAGCAATCTTTCCTTCGAAAAACACATTTCTAGCATTTGCAAAACAGCATTTTTCCATCTTAAAAACATATCGAAATTACGACCAATGCTCTCAATGTCAAATGCAGAAATGTTAATTAATGCGTTCATGACCTCCAGGACAGATTATTGTAATGCTTTATTGGGTGGTTGTTCTGCACGCTTAATAAACAAACTCCAGCTGGTCCAAAATGCAGCAGCTAGAGTTCTTACTAGAACCAGAAAGCATGAGCATATTAGCTCGGTTCTGTCAACACTGCACTGGCTCCCTATTAAACATCGTATTGATTTTAAAATCTTGCTAATTACTTATAAAGCCCTCAGTGGTTTAGCTCCTCCTCAGTACTTGAGGGAGCTCTTATCACATTATAGTCCCTCACATCCGCTGCGTTTTTAAAACTCTGGCAATCTGATAATACCCAGAATTTCAAAATCAACTGCAGGCGGCAGATCATTTTCTCATTTAGCGCCCAAACTCTGGAACAATCTACCTAACTTTGTTCAGGAGGCAGACTCTAAAGACCCATCTCTTTAACCTGGCTTACACATAACACATTAACACATTTCTATAATTCAAATCCATTAAAGGATTGTTAGGCTGCATTAATTAGGTCAGCAACCGGGAACACTTCCCATGACACCTGATGTACTCGTTGCATCATAAGAAGAATGGCGTCTACACTAATATTAGTCTGTCTCTTGCTTATTCCGAGGTCATCGCTGCCACTCAGATCCAGTCTGTATCCTGATCAGATGGTCACTGCATTCCCTTGATCCAGTCCGTATCCAGATGGTGGATCAGTAGATGACCTCTACAGTTAAAAATTGCTTGTTCGTTGGTCAGAGGAGAACTGACCCCCCCGACTGAGCCTGGTTTCTCCCAAGGTTTTTTTCTCCATTTCTGTCACAGATGGAGTTTTGGTTCCTTGCCACTGTCGCCTCTGCCTTGCTCAGTTGGGGGGATCGAAAAAAGGAGTGATTGAATGAAAGACACATTTATATGTAAAAGTGAATTTTGCATCCAATGTCCCCTTTAATATACACATTATACTGCCAGGTAATAAAGTCACCTTTGCTTTATGCCACAGTAGCATGAGCTTTTCTCATAAAATATTTAAATCATGCAATTAACAAACATGTGCAATTAATTCAATTAAAATTTCAGTTGACTGACAACTCTAATAATATGTCATGTGCAACTCCTCACTGAGGCTCATCTTCTCTGGCAGCTCTTTATTTACAGCTTACTCAGGAGGGACATCAAGGGTAAAGTGACATTGATTACTCATAACCTTTCTTCCTGGTAAATCTGAAAGGATGCAGGTGTGCAACTGTAATTCACTATGAACAGCAGGAAATAGGCTTCTATTAAAAGATGGTCATTAGACTGTCAGGTTTCTTATTAAAAGCAAATTTAATTTAAAAGAATACAGAGGAGAAGCACAAAAGTGATGAGTGGCAAAAAAATAAGCAGAAAGTCTGTGACACAATCTGACAGGACGGCCTGACACTGGAAGGCTAATTCGTCAACAAGAATTAGAGCTAATTTAGCCCAGCAGAATGGGGAACATTATACGTCACAAGTAAAACACCATTAATGCCACATTACATCAAAAACATCTTGATCATATAAAGAACATTGCACCATTGTTCAAAACATATCTCTTCAAGTCTAAGACTGATTTCAGTTCAGTGTTCTGCTCTAATGATTCAGGATTTATTGTACAGTCTGAGAAGACAAAACCACATATTTTTCCAGTGGTGTAAACACATGGACAGGGGAGTGCAAGAAAACCTGACCTCCTTACTCTGTGTGAAAACAACAAACTTTGACTCTGGAAGAACTTTGACTTTAGGAAGTCAAGTATCAGGACTTGATCTTTCACTTCCAAACTAAAAACAAACAGTGTATATCCAAATAGCATACACACCACAGTTCTACTGCTCAGAAATGTGTAAATGCAGCCTTGTGTTCTTAAAGCTGTGATTTTGCGCTTAGGAAGGATCATCCAAAAGCAAAAATCATATGATCAGTCTTTCTTAAACCATCCAGTAAATCTGTTACTACTCTGTGACATAAGGGAGGCATTAAATATAAAAAACTGCTGAAATCCTCACTTTGAATGTCCTCGTTCACACTTGACAGTCTCCTAATAAAGACAAATGGTTGAAATGTTTAGGAACATAAGCAATGCGTGATTTACTGCCTTGTTCAGAGAAAGCATATCTCCCAAAGTTCCCAGTTGCTCCATTCCCACTCAACAAAGCCAAACCTCTAAAGCAGGACCTTCGAGCAAAGTTACAACATCTTCGTCCCTTCTTACTCAAGCGCACACGTATGACCAAAGGCGAGCAGCTGTGCTTTCCCAACGACACAGACACAATCAATCTAAACTGAAGGACCCCACCAAATCAAGGTCTAACTTGCATTCTAATGAATTACTTTCGACCGTTTTTTCCACACATGGTTGTCAGTGATTATACACCTTGTGAAATTAGATAGCAAAGCAAGTCACAGGCCAGCGGAGACAATTTACCTGTTGATAGCTCTGGCAACTAAGAAGAGGAAAGTAAAGTCATCTTGACACGGACCATGATGAATACCGTACGCAGCGGCACGCAACAAGAGGTGTAATTGACAATTTCACAGAGGGATTGGTGCTTTATTCAATGTTACGGACACACGCATGAAGTAAAGTGTAACGGTCTCCTGATATACCATGCTCACTGCAAAACAGAATATCAACTAGATATCTGTCACTCTGTTAAATTATGTTGGGGAAATGCAATCTAGCATTTAATACCATTAAGCTTTGGAATATGTTTAAAAGGAACAGTTCACCAAAAATGTCAATTTTGTCATTAATTATTCATCCTCATACTTTCCAGACCCATAAGAAATTGAGATATTTTTGACGGACTCTGAGAGCTTTCTGCCCCGGCTGAGATAGACTCGTTCGAGGCTGAAAAAGGTAGTTAAGGACACAATTAAAAAAGTCCATGTGCCATCAGTGGTTCAACCTCTATTTAAAAAAGCTACAAGAGTGCAAAGAAAACAATAATAAATGTAGCTGCGAACAGCAATTAAGGGGCCAAGCACTAGGCAAGGGAAGCATCAGACCAACTGCAGCAATGAGTAAATAAAGCCATTTTAAGGTGATTTTAGTCAAAATGGCTGAAAAATCATGAAAACAACCAGTGGTAATATGATTTATCGGTTATCACTTTTGACCACAAGGTAGCACTGTCTCAAAATGTTTTGAGCACTTTCAGGTCATGTTTCGATGGTACATACAAAGTTTTGTAATGGTACACCAATGCATTGGTAAAAATGTAGCATTTTATATTATAATACTCTATTGTAGTCAATGGCAATTTCATGTTTTGTTCAATTATAGCACCACCAAGAGGCACAATTCCACCAAATTCTTAATGTGTCCTATTTTTGGTCAAACCATTCAGAAGTTTTAAGCTAAAATAGCAATTTTTCTTATCTCCTGACCACTAGGTGGTACTGTCCTGAAATACTGCAGGTAGCCTCAGGTCATGCTTGTTATAGCATACACCAAGTTTAGTCTCAATACACCAAACCTTTGCAGAGACATAGCCTCACATCCATTTTTGCATGCTTTTCGTAGGATTTGTTTGTGCGTTATTCGAGAATGGTTTGAAAATTAACTTGAATTCAATAACTTTTTGCCAGCATGGTCTAAAGATGATTTGAGCCAAATTTGGTGAAAATCAGACAAACCATCTAGGACGAGTTCGAAAAAAAAAAAGCCTTACGATTTTTGAATTTCGGTGTTAATTTGACTCGGCATGAGCCAAGGATTCAGAGGAAAGGGGGATTTTACTTCTTTGCCTTATGGTTAAAAAGTTGAAAAACAAAAAGTGAAATTTTGGACAAGTGGTGGCTCTAGGGAATTTGAGTTAGAGACTCCAAACTTGCTACGGTTAACGTTGAGACTGTCCTCTATCAGTGTGCCAAATTACACAACTTTCCCGCAAATGGTTCTATGGGCTGCCATAGTCTCAAGAGCGAAAGAAGAAGAAGAAGAAGAATGCCAAGACTGACACGGAGAAGAAGAAATTGTTGAATGAAGTCGTTATTCTTGTATATTTTTGTAGCTTCATAACATTGAACCACTGATGTCACACTGGTAAAGACATTGTTAAACGCGTTTATTTTAACGTCTTTACTACCTTTTTTGGCCTTGAACATGTCATCTGCGTTGCTGTCTATGCAGGGTCAGAAAGTTCTCAGATTTGATCAAAAATATCTTAGTTTGTGTACTGAAGGTAAACGAAGGGTTTGGAATGACATGGGGGTGAGTATTTAATGACAGAATTTTCATTTTTGGGTGAAATATCACTTTTAATTTACAGAATTAGGCTATTTTCTGTGGCAGTTAAACCTGTCACAAATGCTGTCAGTAGAGGTCAACATGTAACTGAAAATTCACGACATTACTGTAGGATACATACCAATTGGGTATTTAAAACGAATGTGTCAGCATAGCATAGATTGGCCTTCACCTTTCCCTACTTTGTTCTGTCAGTAACAAGATGAAAGACAGTTAGGTTGCAGTGTGTCACTTTCCCAGTCTCCCATGAATAATCATTTATCCTTATTTGGAAAGCTGGCTCTACTCCTTGAGCGGACGACCCTTGAGAAACGGTGGTTAACATATTTTGCATATTCCATGTTCAGGAACAATGGATTTTTAGGAGTAGATGGCATTAATACAAAACTGACAAATTTAGTGTATCAGCCATCAACTTCATCCATTCCACCACTGAGGGAAGGTTAAAGCGTACCCTGAGGCAAAAGATTAGTCAAGGACAATGCCAAGCTATTGAGAAAAATATTACAATAGAAAGCAGTTATTTCAAATTGTAATAATATTTCACAATATTACATTTTCTACTGTATTTTGACCAAATAAATGCAGCCTAGAATTGAATAATTTACCTGTTATGCTTCATGGGTGAAAACGGAATAGTTTAAGCCACCTCATAACATCTTCCTAAGGAAAAATATACCCAAGCTATGTGGAGCAACTGATGACACAAGCAAAAATTCTGTGCTTATCCCCAATAAGCCCAGACACTGACACTGCTGCACTGTCACAGTGTCCTCTGCCTTTCCATAGCCTACAGGCCTGCAGATTAGTGCAGTCACTTAGTCGAAAAAGAAGCTATTAAACGTGGGAGACAGAGAAAAAAGGAACTAAAAGAAACTGGCAGGAGATGAGAGAACACCTTAAGAATATAAACTATCCATCAGGACTGCAAAATATACAACAACTGCATATAAGCGTGAGAGAGAAACATTATGAAAATTCGGATGCAGGTGAAAAAAATGGTTTCCCAGTAAATCTTAACACAAGATATATTGACTTTAAACAAAATTGCATAATATGACTTTATTCAATATAATTCAAGATATAAGCTATGAGTCAGTTTTTGAACAGTAAGATTTTCAATGTTTCATTTTTAAAGAAGTCTCTTCTGCTCACCAAGCCCGCATTTATTTGATCTAATATATAGCAACAGTACAATTTTGAAATATTTTTACCATTTTAAATAATTGTTTTCTACTTGAATATATTTTAAAATGCTATTTATTTGTATGATTTCAAAGCTGAATTTTTAGCATCATTACTCCAGTCACATGATCCTTCAGAAATCATTCTAATATTCTGAACTCTTGATTGTATTATTATGTTGAAAACAGCTCGGTAGATTTTTTTTCAGATTTCTTTGATGAACAGAAAGTTCAGAAGAACAGCATTTATCTGAAATAGAAATCTTTTGTAATATTATAAAATTTCTTTATCATCACTTTTGATCAATTTAATGCATCCTTGCTAAATAAAAATATTAATTTCGTAGAAATTAATAAAATCTTGAGTGTGTTTTGTTCCTATTGGCATCAAATGATGATCTTTGAATCTTACTATTAACCAAAGAATCCTGAAAAAAATGTACTCAACTGTTTTAAATATTAATAATAAATGTTTCTTGAACAGCAAATTGGCATATTAGAATGATTTCTGTGACACTGAAAAGTAATGATGCTGAAAATTTAGCTTTGATCACAGGAATAAATTACATTTTAGAATGTATTCAAAGAGAAAGCAGTTATTTTAAATAGTAAAAATATTTAACACCATGAATGCTTTTGCTGTATTTTGGATTAAATAAATGCAGCCTTGGTGAGCAAAAGAGACTTCTTTAAAAACTTTAAAAATCTTATTGTATAGTTTATGTATGTATATACTGGTAGTCTATGTATATGTATATTTATATATATATATATATTTTTTTTTTTTTTGTAGACAAGGCTGAATCTTAGATTAAGATGAATAAAATCTTGAGTATATTTAGTTTTGTTCCTATTGGCAGACTTTACACTTGTTCTAATCATAAAGCTCAGTAAATGTGTTTTATATTAATAAATAAAATTTTATGTTATTTTCTAAAAGCCATTTTGGCAGAGTATAGTTGAAAAATTACAACTATGGTGGAAGTAATTGTTCTTCAGGGGACTGATGTGGAGAAAAGCTCAAAAATGTGCCTATTGCAAGCTTATATTATTTAATTTGGGGAGCTGTCGCAAACGTGGAAGATAATAAAGACGAATAGCATGAAGAATAGAGAGATTATAAAAAGACATACAATGTAAGTACAGACAATTGTGGAATATTAAAGTGTGTTAAAAGTCACAAAGACCACTAACAGTTTTAAAGAAAATAAACATTTCCATTAAATGTACTTTCCCTCATTTAATATTTATGGAAAGTAACCACGAAACCATCAGTACCTACAGCAACAATGACTGTTCAGTCAGCAACATTTCGAATGCTTCCCTTTGTAGGGGTCATTAGGCTACTTTTGAAAAGGTTCAATGAATTTCCAATGACAGACCTAACCAGGAACAAGCACCAATCTGTTTCAGCACTGCTCAGTGACCTTAGAAATCGAAGCAGAGGCAAGACAGAAAGGCAAACGTCACAAACCACACTGCAGCTGGCTAACGGCACAGCGTCCTTTTCAATTACCTGCTCAGTCTCCTCAGCCACTGCTGTGGCGATTACAACACACACCGAAAGCCTTTAGCTCTAAATACACAAGGCAGGACCTTACACTATAAAAGCACAAATGCAATGCTTATAAATCTAACCATCACGGGTAGTAAGCACTCTAATGAATCCCTAGCTCCTTTTACTAAAACTGATTTAGAGTTACACATAAAGGAGCCAAATACAGAGCGAGTCGACCTCCAGATAGTTTGGAGACACACAAGAGGACTCAGAGAGTTGCATCACCAGAAAGATGAACTACAGGTGCCAAAGAACACTGAAAAATACTATTACTGTCAGAGATGAAGCATAGCAAGCAGCCCACATGACACGTTACACCAGAGTTAAAAAGCTGTCTTGAGCCATTTAATGTTCCCACTTCAACCTAGCCCATTAAAAGTTTAGGAAATTAAATTGGTAACACTTTACAATAAGGTGTCATTTGTTAACATTAGCTAATGTATTAACTAACATGAATGAACAATGAACAGCACATTTATTACAGTATTTATTAATCTTCATTACTGTTATTAATGTTGTTAAAAATACAGTCGTTCATTGTTAGTTCATAATGTTAAACACAACTTGTGATTTTAATAATGCATTAGTAAATGCTGAAATTAACATCAACTAAGATGAACAAATCCTGTAGAAGTATTGCTCACAATTAGTTTATTGTAACTAATGTAGCTAATGAATGTTTACCTATGAACCTTTTTGTAAAGTGTTAATGATGATTATGCTAATGATAATAATAATTTTGTTAATGATAAAAAAATGATTCTCAATCCTTCCCTTTCCATTATCTTTGCCTATATAAAAACAATAATGTTTAAATCAAATTTCTAAAATAAATGTTAACATTAAGATTAATTATTAAAAATGTACCTTATTTGTATTTCAGCTAGTCACCAAGAAAATATCAAATTTTCCTTTGGTTTAATTCGGTGTACTAAAAATCACTAAAAGTAAAACTTTTAACTAAAAAAGAAATATAATAAACTATAATAGTATCCCAACTATATGTGACCCTGGACCACAAAACCAGTCAAAATGGTATATTTTTCGTATGGTATATTTAAATGTACCATTATGATACATCATCTGAAAGCTAAATAAATAGGCTTTCCACTGATGTATGGAAGCTTGAAAACTTGAAATCAAGTTCAAATATTTAGGTTTGATTGCACTTCAGAGTGACTATAAAAATGTGATCCAGAAGCACAAAACCAGTCATAAGGGTCTTTTTTTATTATTTGAAAGTTGAATAAAAAAACTTTCCACTGATGTATGGTTTGCTATGATATGACAATATTTGGCCGAGATACAACTATTTGAAAATCTGGAATCTGAGGTTGCAAAAACAATCTTGAGGTTGAAAAATTTTTTTTTTAATTAAATAAAAATTAAAAATTAAAAAAATTAAAAATAAAATAAAATAAAATAAAATAAATAAAATAGCCTTTAAAGTTGTCCAAATGAAGTTCTTAGCAATGCATATTACGTTTCAAAAATTATGTTTTGATATATTTACAGTAGGAAATTTACAAAATATCTTCATGGAACATGATCTTTACTTAATACCCTAATGATTTTTGGCATAAAAGAGAAATCAATAATTTTGACCCATGCAATGTATTTTTGGCTATTGCTACAAATATACCCCAACGACTTATGGCTGGTTTTGTGGTTCAGGGTCACATATTATATATAACTATATTCTATTGGCAGGTTTTTATCTAAAAAATATAAAGTAATATTATATTTAAGGTACAAGATTATTTCATATACAGTTTGGCTAAGGTAATTTATTTTATTTAATAGATGATTTTCCTGGAAAATAAGACTAAGATTCTAAATGTCAAATGTACAAGAGGCATTATGACTGGGAATATGGAAATATTAATATATTTCAGCCTGCTTGAACCCGATATCTGATCAGAGCTACTGATTGTATCATGGGAAGTCATTTTGATGCGCTGCTTGGTGCCATTGTTGTTATTATTCTGCTTTTGACGACTATCTCTGCATGACAGCTCAGGCCCAGCATTTGGAATTTTGCCTTGATTGTCAGCCAAAAAGCATATTACTGGCACAACATGTCATTTTAAATCTTTTGAACAGTGCCATTGGTAAGACTGAAATAAATAAACTGTCTTATCAAGAGGGACGACCAAGTCCACTTACTAAGTGAGAAATGCTATCATGTACTATTAAAATCATGTACACTTTCTCAGTATATTGATGATTTCTCCCTTAGTAAGTGGACTTGGTCGTCACCTTGTTCACTTGCATAGAGTTTTTTTCCCATACTATGGAAGTCAATGGGAACCAACAAGCAACTGAAGAAGAGCTATTCCTTTAATAAGTCAACTCATAAAAAAAGTAACCAAAAAAATGTTGGGAGTTACGTTTTGTTTATATTTAGCACAGACTTTTATTATATTCATTTTTATAAAAATAAAAATGAACCTATGAACCTTTAGAGCCAAGAGTGACTGATTTTGCTTACCCGCTCCAGGAGTTGTCTCTTCTTCTTTGTAGTGCTCATCATGCCACTGCATGGTTAGATGGTAACTGAGCATCACCTCCCACAAGGCCTTGCAGAGGTCGGTCAAGCAGGGGATGTAGCTGTCTGTGGTAATGTGCTGGGGTGAGAAAGATAAAAGCAAAGAGCTTCATTCTCACTGTTTCAATTTCTACAAGCCCCCACAGTTTCACAATGAAAACAAAAGCTATTTTCAAAAAGCAGTGTCACAAAGATACATAGAAACGTATGAGCTGCTTTTCAAAGACTTTGAATAAAATATATATATAATATCTATTTATCAAAGAATTCTGAAAAAAGCTACAGGATATTAAAGGACTAGTTCACTTCAAGAATAAAAAAATATCCTGATAATTTACACACCCCTGTGTCATCCAAGATGTTCATGTCTTTCTTTCTTCAGTCAAAAAGAAATTAAGGTTTATGGGGAAAACAGACCAGGATTTTTTTCCATATAGTGGACGTCAATGGCATTTGTGGTTAAAAAGTATATAAATGTTACTTTTTTTTTTTAGAAAATGACAGATCATTTCACTAGATAAGACCCTTATTCCTCGGCTGGGATCGTGGAGAGTCTTTTGAAGCTGCACTGAAGCTGCAATTTGGACCTTCAACCCGCTGATACCCATTAAAGTCCACTATATGGAGAAAAATCCTGGATTTTTTTTTCCTCAAAAACCTTAAAGGATTAGTTCACTTTTCAGTACTCACCCCCTTGTCATCCAAGATGTTCATGTCTTTTTTTTTCAGTAGTAAAGAAAATGTTTTTTGAGGAAAACATTTCAGGATTTCTTTCTATATAATGGACTTCTATGGCGCCCCCAAGTTTGAACTTCCAAAATGCAGTTTAAATCCAGCTTCAAAGGGCTCTAAACAATCCCAGCTGAGGAAGAAGGGTCTTATCTAGCGAAACAATTGCTTATTTTCTCAACAAATTGACAATTTATATACTTTTTAACCTCAAATGCTCATCTCGTCTCTGCGACACACATGCGTAGTCTGTGTGATCTGGGTCAATACAGTTAGGGTATGCTGAAAATCTCCCATCTCGTTTTCATCTTTAACATCAAAATTAGAGCCATTTGAAGCTGGATATAAACTGCATTTTGGAAGTTCAAACTTGGGGGCACCATAGAAGTCCATTATATAGAAAGAAATCCTGAAATGTTTTCCACAAAAAAAAAAAAAAAAAACGTCTTTACGACTGAAAAAAGAAAGACATGAACATCTTGGATGACAAGGGGGTGAGTAAATCATCAGGCTTTTTTTTATTAGTGGTGATGAACTAATCTATTAAGCAGCACAAAGGTTTTTAACATTAATAATAAGAAGAATCATGTGGAGTAATAGTTGCTGAATAAAATATTTAATATAAAAAAATGTAAAACCTTAAATTTGGAAAAAATTATTTAAGACATATAAGGATCCACAGACACCCTAAAAATTCACATATGAGAATAAAGACACACTAAAGATCTGGCGAGGAACCCAGTTTAGCGTGACATGGTGTGTCTCAGATGTGTGTGTATCCTTAAATCAAGCTGAAGAGACATTTGGAAAACAGTAAATCTGACATTGAGGGAGCATGAATACACCAGAGATAATGATTGACCTGTTGTGGACCTTAATGAATATTTACCATGCGATCAATCCTTCAAAACCTCTGAGAATCTCTAGCATTCCTTGGAACGCTATAATTAGAAATAATACCATAGAGACAACAAAACAAGCTCCTGTCCGGGATGCGAGACTGTATATCAAATCGGGAGGTGGGCTGTGTACAAAGTAAAATACAGTTTGAATCAACTTTGACTCCGGTGACACTGGCGTTCTCAGAGGAGCTGACATACTTCCTTTGGTCAGTGCGATTTGTGGCCGGGGAAAGCTGACATAAACTTTGCCATGTCTAGAACCGCTACATTGCCGACTCATCCATACACATATTCATCAACGCTGTCAGCAGTGAGATGCTGGAGCTCTATCTCTGCTTTTTCTTCCTAACCAAGCTTGGAAGCTATACAAACTGCTGGAGCCTGGTAAATTACGATCGGCCTGAGGCTCGCCGAGGCTGTTTTTGAAGGCAAGGGAACGGCACATAGCAACACGGCCTCCAGCTGTGGAAAAGCTAACAGTTTTTGCGCTTTGGTTAGAATTTATGTATTACCGTCATCATTTAACTACAGAACCAGTGTTACTAAAAAGCTTATTTACAAGTTTGCCGACGGACTCTGTAAATTAGGCCTCTCCATAGCAGCCTTTCAGCTTCTGTTTGTCTATTTCCAAAAACTGACCTAATCAACTTTACTAAAGCTTTATTTAGGATACGACTGAGGTCACTGCGATGGAACTTCAAATATGTGAACAACATTTATATAGCAGATAGCACAGGCATGTTGCCAGTTCATGTTTATGGTCCATGAGAAAAAGTCCAGGAAACTATCAAATTTTCTGCTCTGTGAAGTGTGCTGATGTACTTTTGATTTATCCATCAAAAATCTGGCAAATTCCATGACATTCTTCGTTATACAGTAAATTCCTTTCTTATGGCAGGATACGTGATTCCAACTACGTTTTCCGCATCGCGGATCCAGTCATAAAAGCAGAATTTACTGTATAACATGGAATGTCACAGAATTTGCAAAATTTTGTATGGATAAATCAAAAGTAGATCAGTACTCAATTCAATCAAAATGTAACAAGGGTTAGCTGCAAAAAGACTATTTAAAGATGAATTCTGCATGTTCTGTGTGTCTCTGTGTGAATGAATGGCGCAGACATGTGGCATCATTTGCTAAACACATACTGAAGCACGTATGACACTCACTGTTTTCAGCCTCAAAATATGAGTACATGAACATAATCCCTAGAACTGTTCTAAGAGTCATTTCATGTGCATTTTACTGTTTCTCCTGAGAAAAAATATTGTCACATTATATACAAACAGAAACGTAAAGGTCTTCACAGCAACCCGTCAAAATAAAAGTTTGGTTTAACTTGAAGAAACTCTGACACACAGAAATATATTATTTAATGTAATGACAGTACTGCTAATAATAATAAAATTTATTAAGTAGAGAAACGTAAATACACATTTTTATTATTATTTTTTTTTATGAAATCAGTTAAGCAGATATGCTTTTTATTATTAAAAATGAATGAATCCGTTAAAATAAAATCTAGAAAATTAATGGAAAACAGAATTTGGTAAAAAATAAAACATTTCACAGGGCCTATAAAAATGTAATTTACAACAAACATTTAACAAATTGGTGTTAAATACTGTGAGTTTCATGATTTCAATTAATTTGATGTTCTTTTTGATTAATACAATTTATTTTAACCATTTAAACAGAGTCTAGAATAATTAAAACAGAAAAAAAATATTAAAAACTGACTTCATAGGGCCCTATTCTCCACTAAATCTTGAGACAAAACAAAAACAATGGTTTTCTCTTTTAATATATTTCAAAATGTAAATTATTCCTGTGATGGCAAAGAGTTGTCAGCAGCCATTACTCTAGTTTTCAGTGACACATGATCCGTCAGAAATCATTCTAATATGCTGATTTGGTGCTTGAGAAACCATTCTCAATGTTGAAAACAGTTTGACTGACTATATTTTTTTGGAAACCACAATGCATTTTTTCCATTTTTTTTTTTTATGAGTAGAAACTAGATACAGTGTATTGTGTCCTTGATAAATAAAAGTATTTCTTTTAAAACACAACAACACAAAAATCATAGATTCAAATGAAAATATGAAAATCTATTCAATCACTTTCAATCTGCATGGATACTAAGTTCATAAACATACAAAAAAATAAGTGACAAAACATTCTGTCTCTGGGTATTAGGCAGAGGAGAAAAAAAAAAAAAAAAAACAAAACAAAAAAACACACATACATTTTGCTCCCAAACACTTCTGAACACATTCACTGCACTAAATTCTTTGATCCATAAACTAGTTTCAAACCCTGATTTGACTGAGAACCGAACCGGTGTGTCCAAAAAACACATCAGTTGCTTCCCTCCGTTTTAAGAGGCACTTAGTCAATACTACGACTTAAAACACACTTGTTCAACAAATTGCGACTTTAAAACAAACAATCAAATAAATAAAACACTCATTTACTTTTGTATTCACAAGCAGAGACACAATGCGACCTGATCTGAGTGGCTGCAATAAATCTAATTAGGCCTGCGCTGCATACAGAAAAAGCTTTGGGCATTTAGAGGTGATTCATCACTTACGGTAATTCTGCAGTAACAGATAAACAAGCTCATATGAAACCATCCCACACAACTCATTACACTAGAGCAGCTCCGACTAATGCAATGAACTGTGGCTCAAGTATTATACCTAAGGAAATGTGTAACATTGCCAAAGCTGCCAAAATTCAATACACAAGGCCGAAAGCAATACTTATATGAGCCATTCGTCTCATTTGAAGTCGATTAATTGTTTTGGACAGCTTCATCCCTTCTTTAAACAAAGTTGTATAGCAGTCATCATTGAGTGTAAGGAGATACATGGATGCTCAGCTGGATTAACACTGATCCAGTGGTTACTACACTGGAAGTATAGTATTCTAATTGATGCCTAATGACTCCTGTAGGTGAGCAGAGGGAGAAGTCAGCCATCTCATTCAAACAATCAATTCCCCAACCTCTCCAGATGACTTCCTGCTGTGGGGATCGAGGCATTGTTGCCTGGCAACCGAGCGTTGGTGGAGAGAAAGGATGATAAATGTCTTTCTAATCTCAAAGGCGTCATCCTAGACAGTCAGATGGACATTTATAGCTGATATTTTGATAAGAACGTTTCACGCTCTGAGACCAAATATGGGATTCAGGCAGGTGCACAGAAATGATTCAGGTCAGTGACTTCATTGAACGAGGTGGGAATTCCATCCAAAAACATGAGAAAGTTCTTTCATGTACTCTTGCTTTTTTTCTCCCTATAGTCTGGGGTTGTTTCAGTGCTTAGGGGTGGGTGATACACCACTAGACATGCTTAACCAGTAGAAATTTGTCAACTGGTAGAGAATTTGGACTCGTCTCTATTGTGGTTACACGATCACGTGACGTTGCTATGCTATGTGGTCACAAAAAAATGTGTCTTAAGCATTGTGGTTAAAAAACATTTGTGATTTTAAGCTGTTAAAATGCAATAAGCAGTGAAAGAGAACTCATTAATGGTAATAGTAATGGGTAGTGAATGGAGTTATTTTTGCCATTTTATAAGCCTTGAATGGTTAAAAACACACAAGTGAAAAACAGCTGAGAGAAAAACACCTGTGCAACAGTATGTTGGATCCGGGCAGCTCTTAAAGTGACAGCAGTTTAATATTCCTCCTGTCTTTCATGCATGTTAATCAAAAGAGAGAAAATCTCTCACTGCTTGAGTAAATCACTTTTGCATGGAAGGTCGTTTATTAAAAAAATAAAGGTAATTGCGACACTTTATCTCACAATTCACATTTTTTCCCTCAGAATTACGTAATAAAAAAAAGCAATTCTGAAAAATAAACTCACAATTCTGAGAAATAAATTCTCTCGCAATTCTGACGTAATAATCTGCAATTGCAAATAAAGTCAGAATTGTGAGATATAAACTCACACCTCTGACTTTTTCTGAAAAGAAGTCAGGATTTTGTGAGATAAAGTCGCAATACATTTTTTTTTTATTTTCCATAATTTTGGAAGTTTAATAAGAAGAAATAAATATTTAATTGAGTCAAGAATATGCAGTGTTTTTATGAATTTTATTTCTTTATACAATATATGTAGGCTTTCTTATATATTTGTTCTACTGCTTTTAATTAGTTTCTTATCATTTCATCACTGACTGTTAACTTCAGTGAGCTGAGTTTTTTTTTTGTGACAGTTTTAATTAAGACTGGTGACAAGAATTCTGAATTTATGTTATCAAAAATGTTTGATATTATAAAGACCTTATTTAAAGCAAAAATAACTATATTGTCATATATTATTATTAGTGTGAAATAAACTCGTATCGTAATATAAGATTTTGGTCATATCGCCCCTATCAGTGTTAAATCGCTTTTTGCTCAAATAAACACTGTGGAGTACAAACCTGGGCAGCAGAGGTGGCCAACTGCCTAATCACTTGGGAATCATGGCCATTTTTAAATATGATTGTAGTAAATTTCTTAAAAGTGCAGAAGAGGTAAAACAAAGCGAGGGAAAATGTGCTGCTGTCGTCAACAGGCTGTAAACATGTGAAGTCAGCAAATCTCTGTGGCCTCTTCTCTATCATAACCAAGCTCAAGAAGTCACACCACAGATGGCAGAGCTGGAGAGGCACAGCCAGGATCAAGAGTTCTCTAGTTCCTCAGGAACAGGGTGATTAGATCAAATAGTATTAAGGAATTTGTAATATTAGGCTACTTTTTTTTATTTTTATTTTTTTTTAGATATGTTCTATTTAATCACTGCATACACCCACACACATTTCAGAGCCACATCTCAAATCCTTTAAAGAAAGGAACAACATCAATTTATGTTTATATGCACCAAAATAATATTACATGTGATGCAAATGTCAACATGTATTATTTTGGCATTATGCATTATGGTAGAAGTATTTACAGGTCATAACATAGTACTGTGCAAGCAACTACATGAAAATGTCAAGCTGTTGGTCATGTTGAGTCATATTCAACTTTTAACTTTTTTTTGAAGTTGTAAATAAAGTTTATGCATGTTTTAAAGGAAAAAAAACTATTTCAGGTTTTCTACTTCAAAATGTCATGTTTAATTTAATGGGTTATTTTTTAATGAATTTAAATTTACTTGCAATTGCTAAGTGAGAAGTGTCTCTACACCATTTTTTTCAGTGAACAAGACTGGGTTTAATGAATCACATACACAATGACATATTTATCCGATTAACACAGTAATGACGGTTCATCTTCCCACATGATTATCAAACAAAGGGGGAGTAATTAGTCTGGTGCGGGATTGGCGCTTAGAAAATAGCTCAGGACAGACCTAAAATCAGCTCTGGAAATCTCTCTGCTCAAACTGCAACTGCTCCACTAAGAGTCAGAAGTCAATGAGGCACTTTCCACCCAAACGCTGGTCTCTGACATCCTCCAGAGAGGGAAAACGGCTGTGAAAAAAAACTCTGCTGACCCGATTCTTTACAAGGGTTTAATGAAATGCAAGTCAATTTCTATAAACGCCCTTACCTGAGCTTCAATTCTAACACTGCACCTTAGGGGAACCTTATAGGGAAACATTCAACCTGCTGCATTAGTATGTAGTCAATATTCACATATAGAAAATGAACAACAACACATTTCTTAGTTCAGCATGACAACATGCATGCAACTTTTACCTGATGTTTGTAACCATCATTCATCCTTTAGACTAGATTTGGCTCAAAAAGGCCATCTTTGCATCAGGTCTCATCCTCAATGAATCTGAAAACCGCTGTATGTGTGGCCTTCCTTATTAGCTACATCAATGTAGCTCCCCTGCCGTCTTAATGAACAGAATCAATCAAACGTTCCCAAGTTTGGAACTTCCACTGACAAAGCTCCACATGCAGTCCTTGCACAAGTGTGAGCTCTCAAAATGTCGCATCATCAAAGATGCCACAGATAGCAGTTTGTGCATATTTACTATTCAGGAGGTTGACAGTTCTGAATATGACAGCTTGATAGCACTGAATAAGAAAAGCAGCAAGACAGCTCAGAAGATAATTTCTAAAGCTATTAATATAACTAGGGGTGGGAAGCGAGAAGCAAAAAATGCAGGATTCAAAGGGTTTTCATGATGTTCGTTCCATTAACAATTCAGTAGTGTGCAACACTGCTACTGAATCTACTGTACAGTGTAAATACATTAAGCATGACTAGAATAGTTCAGTTGCTAAACAATGTGCTTGTGTGCCGATTTCTTTTTTTTTTTTTTGGTAAAACTATGCAGACAAAAAAAAAAGATCCACTGCGTGACCAACTTGAACCTGTTGCAAAATCTGCATGGGGAAAACTTTAGTCCTGAAGCGAAATTCCAGACCACATGGACTATGCAATCAAAATCATACATCACCAACAGCGTAGTCTGATTTACAAATAAATCAGAAACAGAGATCTGATTCTCAAACAAAAGCCAGTTCTTTTTATCGAATCAAAAACATACAGTACAAGCACTGCCATCTGATTTCCAATCACGTGATGCTTATGAGAATGGTTCTTTTTAGTAAATTAAACAGTTTATAGCAGAAACATGAATTTTCAATGTTCTTGGTACCTTTCTAGACCTTGAACGTGGAAGGACCCTTGCCGTCTCAGGGCTCGCAAAATTTCAAAATCTCTGGTAGCCCTTCGGGCAGGTACTCTTTAGGTTTTGGTAGCCCAACAATTAATTGAACTAGCCCAAATAAAAAAAGACCTTTAAATCATAAATATTACTTAATTGTCTTAATTGTTTAGATTTTGAGAAGCCACATTAACGTCTTTTACATTTACAACTCTAAACAACTGTGTTTGCTGCACAAAACCATTTGATAGTTGCAATAATTTGACCATAAACAGCAGAAATGCAAATTCATTCTTTGTAACGGCTGTATACAAAGCAGCACCGTGCTCATTAATGCTTTTTTATCAGGCATTATACGTAAGATGAAATGAAAATGCCAACGACACATTTCTAAATACAGTCGGTTTCCTTTCAGATACATTCATCAGGCATGTGATTAGCTAGAAAAGAAGAAAAATCTGGCCACGCCCACATTAAAATATATATTAGTAAATATATATTATATATACTATATGTAGTATAGTATATAGAATTGTTATTACTAAAGTACCTGCCAAAAGGAAACATTACAATTATTAATGATTTTGAAAAAAATATCTTCTATATCTATAATTATCTGCTCATCAAGCCTGTAAAATATTACAAATTTAAAAAAAAAATGTTTTCAATTTTAAAATATTATAAAATGTAATGTTATTCCTGTGATGCAAAGCAGAATTTTCTTTATCATTACTCCAGTTTTTAGTGCCACATGATCTTTTAGAAATCATTACAATTTATTTGACCCTCAAGAAACTTTTCTGATTATTCAAATCAATGTTGAACATATTTTTACTGCAAATGGTGATACACTTTATTTTTCATGGCTTTTTGATAAATATAAAGTTAATGATAAACATTTATTTGCATTTATCAAATATATTAATTAAATGTGATAATGCAAATTATTTCAAATGTCTTTTTTTTTTAAATCACTTTCATGCATGGTGATTTTTTTATCATTTCTTTTTATTCATTTCTCTCTCTTTTTAAAATCTTACACAAATGTTTGAATGGTAGCCATCATTGTTTTCACAAAACTATTAGGATTATATAAGGATTATTATGTGACACTGAAACTTCTCTCTGTAAACAACAGATTTATAAACGTTTCTAATGACGAATGTTGCGTTCCCAAATGCAAATTAAAGAGGCTTGAACCAATGATAGACCAGTGAATCAAAACTAAAAACAGTACTTTAACAGCAGACATGTAGCACGTCAGACTACAGTCTATTATATAATTACATCACAACCGTTGCGATTTTTATGACAGCACTACGCAATGTCAAATTCTTACCGCCATTCATAAAAAGGTTGGTTAATTGCTAAGGCCATTTTCGCAATTTCAATTCCACAATTTAATTTCACAAATCTAAAGTCAGAGCATTTTGTTTTTGCTTTAAATCTTCAAATTATACAATCTAATTCAAATCAAAAACTGCTCATGCTACATGTATGTAGCAGTACTGTCTGTTCAAAATTAATTTATTGTTGTATCAAACTTTCTATGAACACTGACCTCAAAATTCGAACATACCAAACCGTGACTTCTGTGAACCGGTACGCCCCTAGAATAGCCAGATTTCTGTAGAAATGACTCTTACTAGCTTTTTTCTCTAATGAATCAAAATGATACAGCACCAAAAATGTAGTTTGATTCAAATAAAAATGACTATTATGGTTCTTGTAAAGCCTGGTAATTTTTTTGTTGGTTACGACAGTCACTGTGTCAGATGCGATTTTGACTGCTAAAATCTTGACGCCCATTGTGTTTACGAATCCCCACAACACCCAGTGCTAACAGTGTAGTCTGATTCTGAAATAATCAACTATCATGAGTTGGTCCTTTTCAGTAAATCAAAAACACGTAAGAGACTAACTTACTAAACCAAGTTATCACTCATGTTTACGCTTGACTCAAAATGGAATTAGAATAAAACGAGTCAGACTCTACACAAAACACCTTGGACTATACTAGAACACATAAACAGAAGTACGTGATTTACAGCACTGAGATACAGGAGAATAACCTTTTGTAGCGATGGACAGCAGAGTTAGGTGTGGAGAGGGAGCTAAAGAGAAGTTGATGTGATTGGCACACTCTCATGAAGTGCTTATGTTCAGCTGCAAGGTCAATAACCACTAGGCCCCACTGAGAGCTCTCCAAAATACAAGTGTGATGGATTCATTCAACTACACTGATGGTAAATAACACCGACACTCGGCTATGACGTAACTTTTTTACATTCGTTTTACCTTTGTTGATGGTCACAAACTTCTGCTTCTGTTCATCTACCGAGAGCAGAGAGATCTCTGAAGGTATGGGATAATGATAGTTTCATGTAAAATTCATGTAGCGCTCTGCATTATGATATGACCTTTGGAGCGTTCCAGTTACGCTGCATTTGAATTCCCACGCTGCGGTTCAAAGTTCAGGACTGAAGTGATTGTCATTAGCATACCTCTCGTCATGTTTACTTTAGGACGACTAGGTGCTCAGGAGAGTTCGAGAGCCGGAAGGATGACGCATTGTCCATGGTGCTCAAGACTAATTCATCTGCAATATTTGCCTTGCTGTGAAATGAGAGACAAAATCTAGGAAAATCTGACTTGCGGCAAAAACCCCAGATACAGGATTAATTTTCTTTCCTCTTCGGGGATTCAAAGGGGCACCGTATGCAGAACAGAAACTGAAATGAACAACACTGCTGGTGTTTTTTTTAGCATGTGTTTCAAAGCAACGTCTCAGAAAAAGAAAATCAAAAGATTTTATCAGCTGAGCTGACACCTCGGGCACCAACAACCCGTGTCTGAGTGTTAAAAGGCACAGCATTAAAGGCATGTCGCTAAATTTCTCACTGCTAAAATATGTACATGCGATCACATTACAGCATGACCTGTCAGTTCGCCACTTATAAGATACATTTTCAGCAGTCATTATTCCAGTCTTCAGTGTCACATGATCCTTCAGAAATTATTCTAATATGCTGAATTGCTGCTGAAGAAAAATTATGACCAAAGTTGAAAACTGTTGTACTGCTTAACGTTTTTCAGAAACAGCAATACCTTTTATCAGGATTCCTTAATGAATAGAAAGGGAAAAAAGCGCATTTATTTAATATTTTCCTTTTTTCTGCAACAACCTGCAACAATCTGTCGTTTCTGATCAATTTAAAGAGGACATATTAAAATCTGACTTTTTCCATGTTTAAGTGCTATAATCGGGTCCCCGATGCAGCTCACAACCCAGAAGATGCAAAAAATAAACTTTTTCAGTAATTTTGTTTTAGTAACGAGCCTCCCTTATACTGACATTGTAAGGGGATCTTATTATAATATTACCACCCCTAAATCTGCACGTTTTCACCTACGGCACCGCCACCTTGCTTTTGCGATTTCTTTCCCAGCTGTTTACCTTCACAGACATAACGACTGCGTTTTTATAACTTGTGTGTGTTTTTAAAAACTTGTGTATTTGACAGTTTAAGCGCAATAAGACATGAAAGAGAACTAAGTACTCACATGCCTTGTTACAGCTGCTTTCTGTGCTCAGAAAACATATATCAGCAGCTGTAAAGACACAGCCCTATTCTGGAAAAAGGGGCAGGAATCAGCAGCTCATTTGCATTTAAAGAGACAAGGCCAAAAACTGTGTTTCTGCTTCTACTCAAAACAGGCATTTCCAAAATGATACAATAAATGATCTGTGGAGTATTTTGAGGCTGAACTTCACAGACACACCTGTGAACACCTGATATTTATATTACATCTTGTAAAAATGTGCATAATAAGTGCCCTTTAAAGGATCATTGCTGAATAAACATAATTTCTTAAAAATCTTAGTAACCCCAAATTTGGAACAGTAGTGTCTAAACACTCAAGAGGGGCAAAACAAAGCTTCCTTTCCAAATCATTCACTTACTTGGCATTAACGTCTAAGCGCATTCAGTTCTGTGCAAACATCTGTTGATCGTACCAGCTGAACTTGAACATAAGGGCTATGTTTTACCTCAGATCAGCAGATAACAATATTCCCTCCTGACACTCAAATATAGTACAGCCAGGTGCAGCTAAGCCTACGCCAACTATTTGAGCTCTAAGTAGAAAAACTCCACTCACTTCAACTCTAGACTTGGAATACGATATGCATGTTAATTATAGAGAAGAGAAACCAGGGCTATTACTCTTAAAATGGTTTGAGAGTGAGTTGAGAAAATGTTAAACAAACAGGAAAAATGGGATGAAAAAAAAATCTATATTACATAAACTGAAGCAAAAAGCTGTTAATGGGTTTATGGCAAACAGAAATGTCCATGATAAAGAAAAGAGAAAATCTTAGGTTCTAGTTTGGGGTCTGTAATGTTTTTACGCTGTTTTTTTAAACATATCAATACTTTTATTAAGGAAAGAAGTGCTAAACTATTACAAAAGCTAAAAATAAAGCTAAATAGATATAAACACTGTTCTTTTCCACAAAAATATCAGTCAGCACAATTATTTACAGCAAACGTTACTTGAGCACCAAATAAGCATATTTACATGATTTCTGAAGGATCATGCGACTGTAGTGATGACTGCTGGAATATACTGTATGTTATCATAAAATGGGCTCTTTCAAAAATAAACTGCATTTTTGAAGTTACTTTTGAATAAAGTAATACATTCAGAGTCAATTCAGATTCAAAGAGAGTTCTGTCATTGACCCACTATGACAATAAAAAAAAAAGAAAAGAAAATACAATTTTACATAAATCATTATCTAAAATCTTTTAGTTTAATATAAAAAAAATAGTTATTGAGAGTTATGAAAATGAAATAACCATTATCGTTAGTACTCCATCTACTGGAGGTGCTTAATATTGTTTATCAATTATATAATCTCCCACTTGCAATATCATATGGTAATAAAATGACCCAGAAAAGATGACTGCAATTTTGTTTGTGATCTAAAGGTTCAGTGCTTCTATACAAATGCAAATGACAATTTTAGTATCCTGGCTGAAGGCGTAGTGAGACTGCATTTTGTGGTGACTAGCTACAAGGTGCTTGGCACAGACTCCACTTTTTTCTGTTAACTCAAATTAATTGCTTCATGACTTGCTCATGAATAAGATTGCCTGCCCTGCTCACTTCGCCACAGCTAGACAAATATACGTCATTTCCAAGGCAGGAATGTAACCTATTTTACGCCTGTGTAGAGCACAACGCAAACTGAATCAATGAATGATTTCATGCTTAAGCAATGAATTTGGTTCACAGTGACTTTTGGAAGTGACCTTTTGGAAGTTTATCTGATATTTTCAAATGTCCATCAACAGGAAGTATGGGAGAATAGATGGAGAACAGGCATACCGTGCAAAGGTCCTTGTACTGCATCTTCTGGAACTTGGTGTCGGCGTTGCCAGCGCACAGCTCTACGTATCCCAGCACCACCTGGAAGACAGTGTTGTGGATGGCCTGGGTGAAGTGCATGTGCAGCTGATCCATAGCCGTCTGGGGAGAAAGAGAAAATACAGGAATGACAGAGTAACAACGGATAGTCTGTAGACACATTTTTCTATTAAAGAACTATGAAATGGTATTTAAACAGCCTGATTTATTTCTTAACCTTAGTTTTTTGTCTTGTTTTCCACATACTAGACAAAATATTGCTAATTTATGCTTAAAGTAGGAAAAAACTACTGTAGAATATGAAAAAGAATCATTCAAAGCATTCTCTGAATTCAAGTCTTATAAGTGTACTTTGTTCTGTAGATGTTCAGGTATTTTTAATGGAAACTATAAGAAAAATACAAGATAATGTACTTTCCCTGCCAAAGGAGATCTGTTTGAAGGTAAAACTTCTGGGTAAAAGTGGGCCTTGGCTCTCACTCTCTCAGGAGATGAATCATTACTGAACTACATACTGAAGCTCAGTATGGTCCCAATGGGAAAAGAAACAGCTTTGCTACAACTTAATTACAGTTATTCCCTCTCGCTTCTACTGCTTTCCGTCTTTCTTCAGCCATGAGAGCATCGCTCCCTCATCTATGGCTAAATTCAATCAATCAAAATGGCTATCAGGATATTTGCCTTCACTTCCAGGTCAGTGTGTTCAAATCTAAAATAAAAGTTATGGTGCTGACAGAGTCAAACAACTTCTGTTTTTGTTTTGTGAAAACACCAAACCGTAATAACATCTAAAAGACAAACGTGACAGAAAAATTAACTGTGCTGAGGAAAACGAGCAATTGCATCCATTAGATTTAAAAACAAGAAAAATAGAAAAGATGAATAGACGAAGAATTAGATGTGCAGTCATTAGGCTAATTGCTGAGTTCATTGAATACAGCCTGAAAGAACAGCACCTCTTTAGAGGCACAAACAACAGTTTTAACGAATGACGTACAAACTGAAACAAGGTTTGCGTTTGATTTGTTTTAAACTTTGAAGCTAGACAGTCAGGATATATCTAGATAAAAGCATGACTGAACATCTTGGTCAGATATATGACGAAAGATCCATCAGTGACGTCTCTTCAGAGTTGTTAAAAATGGTTTTCTAAGAGAAAACGCATAGAGGCCATAGAATGCAGAAAGTTATACAAAGCAGGGAAAAAGCTGAAAAGATTCAGCCTATAGGGCAGCAACTAATGCTAGTGTTACATTTTAATAATTATTTCTGAAAAAAATTTAATTCTCTGCTATTATCGAGAGTGTGACGCTGCAGATGTAGAACACGTACGCACTGTGTTTACAGGAGCAAAAGAAGCAAGTTTCCTTACTTTAGCAAAGGAAAACCAGTCTTTGGATTCTAGATAGAATTTGATTTGATAGAAAGTTTGATGAGAAGCTGAAATGCAGGGTGATATCATCAAAATCGTTGATCTATATTGGCGGAAGTTTAGAGACTAAGTTTTGAATGCTTATATCTTGTAAATGCGAATTTTGTCATTGTTTCGGCTAACATATTCATACTAAAAACCAATAAAACTTAAATTTTGATTTCATGGGGACTTTAAACTTACTCAAACCGCAAAATTATGAATTTCCAAACACGTGTGCATCTGAAAGCATGGATTCTACCTGACAACATGAGGGACACACTTTGCATCTACAAATCTATTATCAAATCTTAAAAGTTGCAGTTTGATTATATACATATATTATCTGACATGCTGAATGTTTCCGAGTGAAGCACAGCATTTTGTTCTTTTACACACAAACAGCTCATGATTCAATGTTTTCAGCATCTCGGAGCAGCTTGTTTACATTAAACGCTGCTACAATTAATATTTTTGTAATATTAGTACTCATTTGTTATTTTATAGCACAATATTATTATTGCTAAAGTAATATTTTAATTGAATAATAGCCAGGGGTGTAAACTTTTGAATTATTTTGCCTAAATATCATATCTTTTCATTTAGTACTGCTCTTCAGAAGCTACATAAGATTCTTATGTGTTTCCTAAAAGACAAAATAAGGTAAATTTACCCTGATCTTCTAATTGAAAAAGTTTTTACAGCTCTTAAAGCACTGTTTCTCCATCTGAAGCATCAGTGAGTGTTTGAAACTTTTGCAATAGTTGCATATGAGTCCCTCAGTTGTCCTCAGTGTGAAACGATGGATCTCAAAATCATACAGGCATTGTTGGAAAGGGTCGAAATACACAAAAATGCAGAAAAACCAGAGAATTTGTGGGACCTGAAGGATTTTTCTGAAGAACAGCAAGCAGTTTGACTGTTCAAGACAAACCAGGGACTCATGAACAACCATCACTAAACAAAAAACACAACAGTATTAAGAATCAAGTGTATGTAAACTTTTGAACAAGGTAATTTTTATGAATTCAACTATTGTTTTCTCTTGTGGACTATTTGTAAACGCCTTTTATGTGAAATATCTTATTCAGGTCAGTACTAAATAAAAAAAATAACATGCATTTTGTATGATCCTTCTTATTTTGCTAAAATAATTTACATGTATTCAAACTTTTGACCTCAACCATATTTGAACTTTCTTTTTTAGGGAACTTTTGTTTTATAAGAATTTAAAACCTACAAAATCCATCAATGAATATTTCATTAAAATTAATATTTAAGTCAAAATGATTGCACTTGCTTTCATTTGGTTGACGTGTGTGAGCATTGTGGCACTTCAGTGTATTTAAAGTTTAACTGCAACTCGCGGTTAGGACAAGCTGTCCTGCAAAATGGAAATACTTAACTGGCTTTGAATTAATAAGACAAAACAGTTAAGTTATGCACTGAAGAAATCTTCAAATGCATTAAACCATATAAGCAATCTGTCAAAGCACCTGAATCTGTCAGTAACCACATGAAATTTATTTTCATAATAAATTTGTATTGATTTTATCAAGTACTTGTTGCAATGGTACTGTTCTCAAAAGCTTGTTTTTCATAACTACTCCCTGCATGGATTTGATCATGCATCCCAGTTAAGTGTCCTGAATCACCTAATAATCTCTTCAGCCAGGGAATGACCCTCTCAGGGGGTCTCCTGAGAGCTGACTCTTAAAATCAGAATCTGTTTCAAGGGTTACGCATGAATCACACATCTTGGAGTCGGTCCTTCAGTAATTATGGGTTGATCGGCTTTAACACCCTCGCTCAGTAACCACTGATGAAACTGCCATAGTCTGGACTGCAGACGGCAAACAAATTAAGTTCTTAGAGGTGTGTGTGTGCGAGTGTGAGCGGGCGAACATATGAATGAATAAACACAGCGCAGCTGCCATCTACCCGAGAGGCTTTAGTGATCAAAGTGACACGAGGAAGGCTCTTTCAGATGAGACGGGGGACATCTCAGGACGCACACACTTGCATACTTATACACAGTAGGGCTAAACGGACAAACAAAAAGAGATGCTCACAGACACACAAAGAACACACTATTTGGATGGGAGTAGTTTTCTAAATGACTTTGAGTCACTGAATTGACTGTAAACAAGAAAAGACCTTTCTATTAATTACATACATAATGTCTTGATAGGACTGTTTATACAATTAATATATTTTAATTAAGCAATTTTTAATTAAAATTTAAAATGTAATTTATTCCTGTGATGTCAAAGCTGAATTGTCAGTAGCTATTACACTGTAATAAACAATTTGTTGAGTCAACTTAAAATAATTTGTTACCTGGCTGCCTTAAAATTTTAAGTTGAGTCAACTCGAAAAAAGTCAACTTGAAATGTTATGTTTTACTAAGTGACAATATTAAAGAAGATATTAAATAACTGATATTTGAGTTGAGTGTTAAGTTTAATAAACTATTTTTTAGTTTAGTCAACTCGAATATCAAAGTTGTCAATACAACTTAACATTTCAACTTGAATAAACTTGAGTTGAATGACCTTAAAATTAAGGCAGCTGGTAACAAATTATTTTAAGTTGACTCAACAAATTATAATTTTTTTTTTTTACAGTGTACAGAACATGATCTTCAGCATCACTATTATGCTGATTTGATGCTCAAGAAACTATTTTTTATTATTATTTGTTGCAACTCTGATCATTATTTAGGATTCTTTGATGAATAGAAATGTATTTAAAATATATTTTTAAATACTTTTTATAACATTAAAAACTCTCGTCACTTCTGATTAACTTAACATGTACATAATGGATAAAAATATTATTGTTAAAAACAAAACATTCAATTTTTGTAAATGTTTATAAACAAGTATTTATATTCTATAATATATACGATACATATACAACTATTATTATACATATATTATATGTACTACAGTCATCTTTTATTTATTTATTTTTTTTTACAACGGATGGGATGCCAGCAATATTTGAATCACCAACTGTTATTTTATCCAGAACGGTGGTAAAAAGGTCTAAATTCATAATGAAGGTGCACCTGGTTGCACAAGAAGAAATTTTTGCTTTCATAACAGTTTTCAAGGTCAAAATAAACGAGGAGAAACATTGTGAAAAAATAATAGACCGCAATCCCAGATATTTATATCCAGAAAGGATATATCCTCTGAGGACCAGAGTTAGCTGAAACAGTAGGTGATTTGCTCCATAAATTGTTTTCTGAGGTTGCGTGAGAAACACACAGGCATGCTCAATGCAGATGAGAATTAAATCACAGTACGTTTGAAACATCTTCTCGGAGAAACTAGTCCTAACCATCGTTAGAACAATCATATCAACTATTGTACAAATACACACTTTAAATTTCAGGTGTCTGACAGAGCTATAACCTTGAGTGCTGTGAGCTGATGCTTGCAGAACTCCATCTGAACAATGTTTTATTTATTTTCTAACTGTTCATCCTCATACTTTTCTTCCCTTTATCCAGTCATCTCACAAACACATGCAACCACGCGTGTCTAATACTGGGGGGGGAAGTAGATCTTTAATCCTGAGATCAATGGCAGAGCAACAATAGCGGGAGATTTCTACCTGAACAACGTTTCATAAGGGGATGGGGATGGGGAAGGGGTAGGAGTCAGCTTATAATAAAACCAACAATGAGATATTTTTCCCGGATTCTGCTTTCAATCACAGCTTTGCTTTCTTCTGGAAAAGGAAAGTGGAATACAACAGAGTGCACTTTCCTTCTGGCAAATCCTGTGCCAGGTATGAATCATCTTCGCATTTTGGGAAGGAAAAAAAAAAACGGAGAGGGGAAATTGGATAAGTGGCGATGACTATGGCTATGATTTTATCTAAGCAAATATTTGTGATAACTGTGATTATTGTGCACTTGCAATTCAAATACAGCAATTTTACATGAATACAGAAATGCCATGAAAAGCACTTGAGATAAACGAACAAAGTACAACTGTCTCTGAAGCGTTCACAAATCAGTCTGAATGAACAATATAATGGTATTAATGGGAAGACGATACTGATACCGATATTAAATATTGATTCTAAGAAATCCGTTTTAACAAGATTACATTACACATTATCTCAAAGAAACTTTCAAAGAAACTGTGTGTAATAACAAAAACATTTATTTCTGTGAAAAATAATATGCCCAAAACAGGTTAGTTAGTTTGAGTTTTCCCTCTTTTCCTCACTTTCCTTCTCTTTTAAATAAAAGCACCGTTTATTCACTTTCAAATTAGGCATCAAGCAATTGTTCATTAGAGTTTTCCCTCTTTTCCTCGCTTTCCTTTGCTTTAAAATAACTTGTAAAAGCGCCTTTTGCATTTTACTTTTACCGTTAAATTAGCGGTAAGTCGGCATCAAGCAGTTGTTCATTAGAGTTTTCCCTCTTTTCCTCGCTTTCCTTCACTTTAACATTGCTTGTAAAAGTGCTATGCACATTTTACATTCGCTTTAAAATAAACAGCAAATCACGTTGATTCAATTTAAGCAACAACAAAATACAACGTCAAACTCATAGAACTTTTATTAACAAAATGAATAAAAATACACCATGCTATATACCTAATATAAAATAAATTGCATAGGCTACACAAAGTTTAAATAGGTAGGTATATAAAACTGAAAATCAGCAAAGACTGTGGAACCAAATAAATAAGAAACGTATTAGCAAAACTGATAAGAAGGCTTGGAGGCACGATATACACGTTGATGTAAAATAATACATAAAATACACAAAACAGCAAACACTGTGGAACCAAAAAAATAAGAAAAAATGTAAAAAAAACAAAACAAAACTTTGCCTTAGATAAACGGCAAAAATCAACAGGCTTTTCCAAAGCGCTTTTGCATTTTGTTTCTTCTGCCACAGTCTTGTCTTTCTCACCTCACTCTTCTTGTCAGTCAGCTCGACTCACTCTCCTTACTTAATAAATTAAATCGGACTCCTGCTGCTGTTCTGATGTAAACAAATTTGCGTCTCTGCCATTCATATATACAGAGGCAAGCGGAACATGCAGGATTCATATTTAAAGCGTCTTTTTATGATTTAATATTTACAGACACTAGCCTAGACCTAAACCATGGCATACAGCGCTACAGAGTAAATTCTGCTTTTATGAATAAACTCCACAATCCCATCTGCGTCTCTTGTGGAAACCATCTCTCTCTCTCTCTCTCTCTCTCTCTCTCTCTCTGTAACGTATGCGATCAGATGTTTTCTCGGGATAAGTTTAATGACGTTTTAAAATAACAAACCATCTGCACTACACCTAAACCTACCCAATAGTATGAACAAAAATTAACGTGATGTAAAAACGCAATCGCAATCATGCTGTTTTAGCTTTCATTGTGTGTCATGTTTTTCACGGGATTTGTACCCAAGGATTCCGCATCCTAAGTCCAATTCTATGCCGGCTGAGCTACTGAACAAAGTGAAACATATGGAGCTGTAATCATAACTCGAAAAACCCGAACTTCCCATCACTACAGTCTACATTTCTCTTGCCTCCCCTGAGCCCACTGAGTTTTAACAGAAACCCTAAAGTGTGCGGTGGGTTTGATGGGAGGTAACTGAGAATGAATGGTGGGAAGTCACATGAGAGAAGGCAATGCCCCCATCACAATATGATTGGATATGACTGGTTATGTTTGGGTGTGATTGATTCATGCGATAAATCCTGTCTCATATTCTTGCACGTTCTGCGTTCACAAATCAGTCTGAATGAACAATATAACGGTATCAATGGGAAGACGATACCGATTCTAAGAAATCCGTTTGAACAAGATTCCATTACATATTATCACAAAGAAACTTTGGTTTTTATTTACTTTGGTTACCTTTTTTCAGTACTTTACTGTGTAATAACAAAAATATTTATTTCTGTGAAAAAATATGAACAAAAGTGAACGTGATGTAAAACTGCAAATCGCAAGCATGCCATTTCAGCTTTCATTGTGTGTCATGTTTTTCACGGGATTTGTACCCAAGGATTCCACATCCTAAGTCCAATTCCATGTTGGCTGAGCTATTGAACAAAGTGAAACATATGGAGCTGTAATCATAACTGTGTGTGAAAACGATTACAAGTGCTTGCTGTTTTACCGCCTCTAGTGTTCATTTCTTTTGGAAACTGCAGTAATATGTACTTATTGATATGTACTTTGCATCTTGCGAAAAAGTTTCCACAGGTACGTTTTTTTGTCATGAAATCAGGAAGTAGTTAACTATTAAAAAGAAGAGCTAAACATACATTTACAAATAAAAGTATTGCTTAAATTGTTACTGCCTTCAGTTATTATTTTCAAATAAATGTAAAAAAAAATTAAAACACTAACTTGGCTTTAAACATTGATAATGTAAAAATATAAAACAATCTTTTTATGATGAATTTCTTAAATTATGAGGACTTTTCCTCCTCATTTTAGAACACCACTGAGGGGTAATGTGTATTAAGCATACACTGCATACTAAAACAAATAATCTCAGTTATTTGAATGACAATTTTTCATCAGCCAAAATGTCAAGGTCGTGACAGCTCTAGCAGCGATGACTCACCTGTGTCTTGCCCAGCAGCTTATATGCCAGTTGAACTTTGGTGTAGTGAGAAACATCAAAGTGCTTGCAGGTTTTGGACAGCGCCACATCTAGCTGTTCCTGCAGAGACGAGAGTGAAATCAGCAAAATCAGCAAAGGAAGTTCAATAGCATAATCTGAGTGCATATGGAAAGTAGAACAGAACTTAGAAGCCTCAATTTATACTGCTGAAATGTACAATTACCACAAATGAATGAGGGCCACAATAATCAATGGTTTAAATCACTGATGATACTGAACGCACAACTTCATTTTGAGCTCAAAGATAAGCATTCACATTCTTAATGAGTTGGGACGTGCGCTGCTACAGAAATAGAAAAGTGGTATGAATCATTGTAATTTTGGTAGCAGCGCTCTGCATTGGCACAGGCGCCATACTATTCGCTAATGCGCGTGATGAGACAGTGAACGAGATAAAAAGACGAGGAGGAAGGGAAAAGTAAGAGTGAGATACAGATATGAAAGTATTAGGAAAAAAGATCAAGTCAATGAGTAAAGGAGTTGTATGCAAAGCTGGAGGCCATCCAAATACATTTGCCACACAGAAATCCCTGCATGACATGGGAAACTGTGCGTGTGGCTATGCATGTTTTGTGGTGCCATAAGCTTGAACGGAGCTACCAAGTCCTGAAAGACAGCAATTTATTTAATAAAACACAGTCCATCTGCCTCTGGGCCTGAGAGACCAAATGCTGGCAGACTGACACCCTGGGCGCCACTGTTAGACGTACAAACGCATGGTCAAGTGTTCCTTTCGATCTGTTTAATTCATATAATGTTGATGCACTACATCAGGGCAACTGCTGTTGTTAAATCTGTCAAGGGTGCGTGAGTATTTCTGAAGGGAATACGGTGATCTGAGATTGAATGTCTGATTCAATGAAGAAGAAGGTCACCATACTAGATTCTTGCCTAAGGACAAAAACGAAAAAAAAATAAAATAAATAAATTAAAGTCACATACCTCGATTTGCTCCAGAGTGTCTTGCAGTTTGGAATTCAACTCACTGAGGAAAGAAAAGAGACAAGGGTGGTGAACAGGAGTGCTAAACAACTGAAATGTTGGCTCATTGTGAAGCACAAGCAACTACTGTATTCTGTTTGCAAAGTAACACAAACTACCAAAAACATTTTTAAACACGGAGGTAAAAACAGCTAGCATTCTCAAAGAAATGGGCTGTCGGACTGAGAGAGCACTAAATAACACAAAACCAGCCTCACAGACGGTGACATTTCTGTGGAGGAAAAACAGGCACTGACATTTGAAAAACAGGGATGTATTTTTACCGAGCGTGGCTTCTTGCTTATCATATACAGCTGGAACAAGACTGATGTGTGTTGTTAGTGTCGAGAGGGGTGTGCTAACCTAGTCGGTGTTTTTTTTCTGAATGAGGGAGGAAAAAAAAAAAAAAGACAAGCCTGTCTTATGAAATCCATGAATAATAAGGCTGATTTGGGGTCACGTCAATCATACACCAATCAGACATTTGGAGCTTAACTGTAAAGCCGCTTTTCCACCATCTCCAACATTAATGTACGACTGTCGCATTTCGGCCCTAATGGAAGTCACACAGAATTTTCTAAATGGTTGTGAAGCAGATGCTTCCATAATAAAATGTTTTATTTAGTACTGACCTGAATAAAATATTTCACATAAAAGACATTTACATATAGTCCACAAGAGAAAATAATAGTTGAATTTATAAAAATTACCCCATTCAAAAGTTTAAATACACTTGATTCTTTATACTGTGTTGTTGCCTGAATGATACACAGCTGTTTTTGTTGTTGTTTAGTGATATTTGTTCATGAGTCCCTTGTTTGTCCTAAACAGTTAAACTGCCTGCTGTTCTTCAGAAAACTCCTTCATGTCCCCAAAAAATGTTTTGGTTTTTCAGCATTTTTGTGTATTTGAACTCTTTACAATGACTGAGGGACTCATATGCAACTATTACAGAAGATTTAACCGTTCACTGATGTTCCAGAAGGAAACGCAATGCATTAAGAGCCTGGGGGTGAAAACTTTTGAACAGAATGATGATGTGTACATTTTTCTTATTTTGCTTAAATATAATATTTTTTTCCCATTTAGTACTGCCCTTCAGATGCTACAGAAGATACTTACATGTTTCCCAGAAGACAAAATAAGTTACATTTACCCTGTTCTTCAAATTCAAAAAGTTTTCACCCTCCAGCATTTCGTTTCCTTGTGGAGCATCAGTGATCATTTGCATCATTGATCAATTTGAGTCCCTCAGTTGTCCTCAGTGTGAAAAGATGGATCTCAAAATCATACAGTCATTGCTGGAAAGGGTTCATATTCACAAAAATGCTGAAAAACCAAAGAATTTGTGGGATAGCTGCAGGTTAACTGTTCAGGACAAACAAGGGACTCATGAGCAACTAAAAAACACAGGTGTGCATCTTTTAATTAATAACAGTATTAAGTTTTGAACGTGCTCATTTTTCATCATTATTTCTCTTGTGGATTATATGTATGCATTTTATGTTAAATATGTTATTCAGGTCAGTACTAAATAAAAAATAACATGCATTTTGTATGATGCCTCTTATTTTGCTAAAATAATTAACATTTTGCAGAGTCTGCAATGTGTATGTAAACTGTAAATAATTTAGGGTAAATCTAACAGGCACTCTTTGGTCTCATTAATCTGGACAAAACACAGTAACCTTGTGTATTATATAATATCGCTCACAGACCTCAAGTCAGACAGCAAATGTTGAAATGTTACAGTGGATTTTGTTATACAAGTGCTGCTTTGATGGCTGTAACAGCACTGCTTTAAATGAAATGAGCAAGCAGCATCTCTACATTTATTCCTTTAAAGCACTGCCAATAAAAATACTAAAACTAATACAAAAAAACTGACCCGTCTGATCCTATTAGTCTCTAAAAAAGCAAACCTTAGGGGCTGCTATGAAGAATCAGCTGAGACTTGGAGCAACATGATACTAGCAGCAACTTTGCCGGTGGCCACGCATAATCATGATCTGACAATTAAGAACAACTGTATTTCATTTCACAAGCTAACCCAGCTTGACATGAGGGATTGCCTGGCCCCTGTGGGCCAGTGTTGTTGAAAGATTAGAGGGAATGCATAAAACTTTAATTAAACTGCTTCTTCCTTTCTCTCATCCTTCCCTTTTTCCTTCCTTTGGAAGGCATTGGATGCAAAAAGAGGTGTTCCAGAAAACTGTTCCATAAATGCTCTAATTTTGCCACAGTGCATGATTCTTGTCACGAGGAGCTGCGTATACCACCGCCTGGCTGGTGTGCAAAAACAGGAGGTGTTTTAATATGCAACCTTCTATTTTGTTGTAAAAAACCAGCAGGAGAGGATGTGACCTTTTCAGGAAAAAGCTGATTCCTTCAGACAAATGATTTTGAGAGCTGGTGTCCTTGACGAGTTCTTGCAAAGGCTGATGGGAGGATGTATAAGTCCTTTAGTCTGCTCCAATCCATCACAGTGGGCTCTGACTCAATGTGGGTCCCCCCTTTTCTTCATGGCCCTCAGAGGAAACCCAGCATCACATTGAGCTGATCAATTACTTCCGACTCACAGCTCGTCACCACTGTGCCTCGCCGTTTCCTTTGGGAAGCCCACGCAAAATCACATTTTAATGAGCTTTCACGACAGGATCCGTTGCACAATAAAAACATTTCCATTCAAACAGTCTCTTATCATTATCATGCCATTAGGCAAGAAAGAGCACAGAGAAAAGACCAAGATGCCAAGATTCAGTTTGGGAACATAAATCCTTTGCTAATAGCATGGGGCCAATGGTGTTAGATGTGATTAAATTAAAGGATGTAGCTGGATTTGTGCACAGTGTTTTTAAAAGCTGAGCGTGCCGGGCTGTAAAAGCATACCGCTGGGCACTTTTTGCAGCTTACGTCTCTCTCCAATTAACTCCGCTTTCTTGCACCTGAGCGAGCAGACAACTCAAGTATCCATTACTGGTAGAATAAGTGCTGATATATAGACTATAACTAGCTGCAGGAAAAGCAATTGAACTTGAAAAAGTCTCGAAGATGTCCTCAAAATCCAAAACAGGTGTATCTGTGAAAGTTTGCAAACTGAACGTTTTTGGGATGAAGCAACATGTGAATCACAATTGCTTCATGTTGCAACAGCACAGAGCTCATGGCAAGAAAGCGACTGACAGACATCTGCTTTGATTTTAAAGTTGTCATTTCATGAGAAACCAAATTTCCCTTGATCTTTTGAGATGGGAGTTTGACATACTAGAAAGACTATCATAACTTAAAACTTCCCATTCAAAAAGAGCAACTGGTTCTGCACTTCTGCAACTTTCTAGCATTAGATGAATATCTGTCCATTTAAAAAGACAACTGGACCATCAAAACTTGAGTGATTTAAAACTACACTGAACGCCAAATCAAACCTTGGCATTTCATAAAAACAAATGAGTATTCAGTTCTATAACTATGAGAAAGAATGAAAAATAGTTATGTTTTGGTGGCAGACAAAAAAAAAAAAAAAAAAAAAAAAGTCTCTTATGCTCACCAAGGCTGCATTTACTTGGTCAAAAATACAGTAAAATATATGATTAAATTTATATATATATATATATATATATATATATATATATATATATATATATATATACACATTTTAAAATGTAATTCATTCCTGTGATGATCATTCATATGCTGATTTGGTGCTCAAGAAACTTACCAATGCTGAAAACAGTTGTGCTGCTTAATATTTTTATGGAAATAGAGCTACACTACCAGTCAAAAGACCAGTCAATCCACCAAGCCTGGATTTATTTGATCCAAAGTGCAGCAAACATTTTGAAATAGTTTTACTATTTAAAATAACTGTTTTGTATTTGAATATATTTTAAAATGTAATTTATTCCTGTGATTTCAAAGCATTTTTAGCATCACTACTCCGGTCGGTCACATAAATGAAGGCTTGGTGAGCAGAAGAGCCTTCTTTAAAAAACATTAAAACAAAAAAAAAATCTTACTGTTCAAAAACTTTTGACTGGTAGTGTACATCATTTTTTTTTCTTTGATGAATAAAAAGTTAACAAGAACAGCACTAATTTGAAATTAAAACTTAAAAATCTGCACTGTCACTTTTGATTATGTTAATGCATCCTTGCTGAATACAATTTAAAAAAAAAAAGCCTTATCTCAAGCATTTGAAGGCAGTGTACTGTAAGTGTACCTTAAAAAAGATTCAAAAGACAACTTTACATTTTCCTCTCTCAAAATGCAGCTGAGAGTGATGCATGTGGATTTAAAAAAAAAAAAAAACCTCCAGAAAAACCTGTTTTGAATATTTGAAGGTCAGTTAGCAGGCACTTTGACAAGCGCACCAACAGCAATCCAGCTTTTGACAGTCTCCCCACAGACAGTATGACTCACTTTGCAATCGCTTGCGTTCACAAATCGGTGGGTATGCTTCTTTATGGCATCCCTGTCAATTCTCATTCTCTGTAGGTGTGTTAAAAATGTTTGCACAGAGAGACAAGATCTGAAATCTGAGTACAATAAAGTCTTACAAATTTCAATCTCAAAGGCAAGAAATAAAGCTTCCCTTCAGAAGCAAGGAAATAACCAAGTGACATTTCACTCGGTGATATTGACCGCAGGTATTCGTCGACTCCCTAAACTCAGGCACGAAGTACGTTCCTGCTGCAACTCCCTTGCCCAGATTCAAGAAGCATTCCCCCACAGTGACATCAATACCTGCCGCACAAACGCCTCACAGCTTAGAATCTCAATGCATTCAATTATACATCTTATCACTCTTCCCTGCAGGGATCGAAATGAGCAAACCGCAGCACTATCGCTATAAAAATCATGAGATTCCATCAAACATGCTTTTATTAACAAGGGTTGTGGCTCTTGAATAGCACTCCACTCTCCAGAAAGAGTGTGCTGAATTGTAAAACAGGTGGATGAATTTGCAGTCAAAAGGAAAGTTTTAGTGGTTCAACTGGCACTGGCTCAATCCAGATGCACACAGCCTTATTAAAGTCAAGGGACACAACCTGCAACAAAGTTCAAGTGGAGAGATGATGGTTTGCAGTTGAATCCTGACCAAAGAGGTCTACAACACCTGAAAACCGTTATCAGTTTTATGTAATTTTGGGCAGAGAAGTTTTTAAAGGGATAGCTCACCCAAAAATGAAAACTCTGATAGACCTTCAATCATCTTTGCAACACAAATTAAGATACTTTTGAAGAAATCCAAGAGCTTTCTGACCCTGCATAGACAGCAGGCCCAGAAAGGCAGTAAGCTAACAAACTACCTTAGAAAACTAAAATAACGACTTAACAATTTCTTCTCTTCTGTCAATTTGTGACAGACATGTGCCATGGTACTCTCATGAATGCATGTCAAAGACTGACACGTGATCTAAAACTAACGCTGTATCTATAAAGCACTATTCAATTCTATCTGCATCCCAGCCCGTGATGCTAAACAGATGTTCGCAAATTAGGGGGAAAATTACAGCCCTTCATTCTTACACCTCTGTCCAAATTTCAAGAACCATTCAACCTGACTCGTGAGTAATGCAGAGGCTGACGTCACACTTCCCGCCGACAGCCTTTTTCACCTACCTCACTGCTTGTTGGAGACTAATTGCTTGAAAAAAAAACATAAGGCAAGGTGGAAAAACAACATGACAAAACACATAGCTGCTACATCCTGTAGAATACATCACTGTCAGCGTGTTAAAGCCCCAGTACGCCAAGTCTAAAATGCCTTTGATTTTCACTGGGTATCAGAGTAACGCACAAACACATGAGAGCACATAATGTATCATTACATAAACAACTAAATGAGGAGGGAGAGCAAGTCGCCAATCAGCTCTATATTGTCTCCGGCTTATATATATCACAGTTATGCCTTTATCAAGACAGCCTGGCTTCACAAATGTTCCCAGTGCAGGTCTTACTACTTCTGCTGCAGAAACGACAGTGCCTTATGGAGTGTGGTCTGTCTACCTGTCTATCAGCTGATCTATCCAATCTCACCCCTAATAATTGTAAGGTGCCAGAGTGTAAAATTCGATAGGGAAAATGGGACTGGCTGAATGAATCTCCTTTATTGCAAGCTTTTGTGGCTGTGCAGCATTCTGAAATGCTCAAACAGAGGCAGCGTCCAAAAATAACACTCGCCAATGGCTAAACGGGAGTAAACATTTTGCGAGTCAAAAAAGTAGACCTACTCTCCTTTATTAACTTTATTAGGAAATGCTACAATGCAAGATTAAAGCTGTAAAATGTCCTCAATTCTATTTTCCCCTCTATTCAGCATTGTGGAAATAAAATAAAATATAATATAGCTGCAAGCAGCAATTACCAGGGTTCAAGCGCTTTAAATATTTACTCCACACCAAAATGAACATTTTGTCATTAATCATTTACCCCCATGTCGTTCCAAACCCGTAAAAGCTTTGTTTGTCTTCGGAACACAATTTAAGATATTTTGGATAAAAACCAGGAGCTTTGTGGCTGTCACACTGAGAATTCTCATAGCTTTCGTAAAATTATGGTTGAACCACTGATGGCACATGGACTATTTTGACAACGTTTTTCATACTTTTCTGGGCCTTGACAGTGTTATTTACTTGGCAGTCAATGGGACAGCCACAAAGCTCCCAGTTTTCATCCAAAATGTCTTAAATTGTGTTACAAAGACAAATTTTTCGCTTTTAAGGGTTTGAAACGACATGGGGGTAAGTGAATAATGACAAACTTCTCATTTTGAGGTGGAGTAACCCTTTAAGACATTTAAGCACATACGAAAAAAAACATTATTTAGCAAGCCTGATTTGGAAAAGCATTTTTGGCAAGTCCAGGTAATTTACCATAGAAATATTACGTTTTTTAACGTGGTCCAATCTCCTTAAAACTTTGCATGCATGTTTAGAATCACCTGTCGTATATGTGCACCAGGCTTTGTGAAGTTTTGTGTTTTCGTTGAGGCTTTACTGGCTTTTGGGTATATTTGGACAGGCCCCTTCTATAAACGACCCCGTTATAGCATTCCAAAAGGTAAATTTCAATATTTTTTTGATAATTATTGACCTAGAGAGTCTAGAGAACTGCACTGCAGTGGACCTCACATCTCAAGCATTTAATAAAACAGTTTGATTGAAAGCAGTGGTTTTAGAGGCAAAGTTGTTCGTAACAAGGAGGTCTATCGTATTATGAATATCGTGCGTATGTGTGAAAAGGTGCAATATACAATAGTTTTTCAATACGCCCTTGAAAAGTGCAATTTCGCCCCCACAGCCGATTTCTTTCAAATTTCTCATAGAACTTTAGAGCCGTGTGTCAAATAGGCCCACCAAGTTACGTTCCAATCAGCCTCCGTTAACCTTGTCTAATAGGTGCTTAAAGTTCCTCTTATAAGGCCACCAAGTGGCCAAACGTGTTCTGAGTTTGCTGAAGACATCTCATTCCGTTCAGGAGTTATAGGCAATTTACTAAAAGTGGCCCTGCCCCTTTTGAACATTTTGAACATTTTGACATCCCTTAAAGTCGAAATTTCAACTTTTTTTGATAATTAATATTCACTCTCCAGAGAATCTTCCTGCACTGGTTTTGTTCCGACCAGTTGAAATATCTAGAACTAGTCTGCAAAAGTAGGTTTTTCAAAAAATGCAAAATAGCCGAAAATCAGAAAAGTGCAATTTGTCCAGCATGAGCAAAGGATTCCAATGACATAAGACGCTTAAGCCAGCTACAAAGGTTAAGGAGTTATGATTTCATACTTTTGATCGCTGTAGCGTCCCCATCAGGCCGACTGGGGTGAGCCTTGGTGACGTTGTAGACAATGTGAGTACTAACAGTCTACCATCCCTCAAATTTTCAAGTCTGTACGATTTACGGTTTTGGTCTGCTCGATCAGTTTTATGTGGAGATTGCTGATCCTTGAGACTTTAAACAGAAGGAAATCACATTGGGCAGGTTTCCATGCACTTGCATGGATATCAATGAGTGCGGAGCAGGCTGGCTGGAGGCTGATCAGATAGCAAAAGCTTTCTGTGCCAGCTTAAACAGAGTCACAAAAAGAGAGTGAGAGCTAAAGACTGGTGAACAATCGCTAGTAGCCTTTATATAAGCAACTCTGACTGCATTCTCCCTGTCTGTTAGCCCACATCCTAATAAGATAAAGACATTCCATTAGAGTGGGTCTTGACATATCGATCACAGGACAGCAAACAGGTGCATTTGTTCCATACTCGCTGATGAAACGTCACAGCTTAAGTACCATATCCTTCAACGCAGATTGCAGACTGTTTTACGCCACACTGAGAACATCTTGAGTAATAAAAGCGATGTAATGACATTAGGAGACAGCACGACTGCAAATTCATAGTGCTATTTTTAGCACATGCAATCATATATGTTCCCAGTTGAAGTGGAAAAAAAAAACTTTGTCAGAGGAAAGAAAAACTCAAAGAGTGCATTAGTGGAAGTTACGATTTGCTAGACTGACAGCTATTCAGAAGTGGCTTGCAAAATTATTTTAATAAACAGATATATGAATTATTTGGTACTATTTGCAAAAATAACTTTTTTTTTAAACAAATGTTACTTATATTTAGAATTGACTCCAAACATTTTTTTCATGGCACCTAATAATTTTTACATCTTACACATACAGTTGAGGTCAAAAGTTTACATAGAGTGTCTGCAAGGTGTCCAGAATCCATCTTTTCACACTGAGGACAACTGAGGGACTTGTATGCAACAATTACAGAAGGTTTAAATGCTCACTGATGCTCCAGAAGGAAAACTCTGCATTAAATGCCAGGGGTGTAAACTTTTGAACAGAATGAGGATATTTACATTTTTCTGATTTTGCCTAAATATCATATTGTTTTCATTTAGTACTGCCTTTCAGAAGCTACTTACATGTTTCCCAGAAGACAAAATAAGGTACATTTACACTGATCTTCAAATTCAAAATGTTTTCACCCCCCTTCTCTTAATGCATCGTGTTTTCTTCTGAAGCATCAGTGAGCGTTTGAACCTTCTGTAATAGTTGCATGAGTCCCTCAGTTGCCCTCAGTGTGAAAAGATGGATCTCAAAATCATACAGTCATTGTTGGAAAGGGTTCAAGTACACAAAAATTCCAAAGAATTTGTGGAACCTGAAAGATTTTTCGGAGGAACCACAGGCAGTTTAACTGTTCAAGACAAACAAGGGACTCATGAACAACTATCACTAAACAAAAAAAAAAAAACAAAGCTATGGATCATTCAGGTAACAACACAGTATCAAGAATCAAGCGCATGTAAACTTTTGAACAGCGCTATTTTTTTTTTATTTAACTATTTATTTTCTCTTGTGGACTATATAACGTTTTTTTTTTTTTAAATGGGAAATATCTTATTCAGGTCAGTACTAAAAAATAACATGCATTTTGTATGATCCCTCTGATTTAGCTAAAAGAATTAACATTTGTGTATATAAACTTTTGACCTCAACTGTACTATTCAGCTTGTATCAAATAAAGTCTGAGACATCATTATACAGTATGCCATGTGATAAACAGTGAACTTACCTTGGCAGAGCCTGTCAAATTAAATGTAACTCAGCAAATCTGAAAAGGTCGACTATAGAATAAATTCCGTTACAGTATATTGAACATGAACAGCATTTTTCCCAGAGGCTAAATCTGTTGGCCCTGCAGTACAACGATAACAGAAAATGCCATTACTGTATACATTAGTGTAGTAAGTACCTACTTTACAATTCTTACGGCATAATTTACAGGACTGACTCAGAATTTGCACAAAATCACACGGCAAGTTCACTGATCTTGATAAACACACTGGAGAGATATGAAAATTTTTTGCATGTTTTGAAAAAACTTACTTGTATTAATAAACCTATTTGCAAGCAATACCTGAATGGCTGTTTTAAATGAATGGCTATGTTTGCTAAAGTGATTTAAAAAAGCAGTTCAGAAACTCAAGTAAATTCCATCATATTCTTTTAAAGCACATGCCATTCACTTCGTGAACTTCAGAATCTGGATGTCTCACCAATCCAGTCTGCGGTTTTTGACCCACCTTATACAGTTGTAGTGTTTGAAAGTGCTGGCAGCCTTCTGGCATTCTAAACACAGCTGGATGGCGCCTGGATAGTCCTCTTCCTGTAAAATTAAACGCTCGATTTTACCTGAAGCTCTGCAGACATTTCTACAGGACTCAACTAGAACAACCGAGCTAATAGTTTAATGAATGACGTTAGATTTCTATCATTACCCTCACAATGACAGAACAATCTCATATTACATCTGAAGTTTATATTTAGAAGACGTAAACAGACTAAACACCACAATTAGTGGGTGAGAGAGAGACAACCTCAGTCTAAAGCATCGCCATTCAGCTAATACATGTTCAGTTGTTTGCAAGTTCTCTTTTGGTTATCTTTTAAATATGGGGTGTATTTGTGAATGGCACATTTGGGCAGATTTCTGTGCCAGCTTACCTCCAGCATTTCACTCAGTCGAACATCAGTTCTTTGCTGTAAAAGAAGCAAAAACAAGAAGGACAGAGTGTCTATGAACTGGGCCAGACGGAAATGTACATGCACAGAGGACAGAAACTTTCTGTTTAGCAATTAACAATGTCGATGAAGTGACTACCAGAGTCTTTATGGTCCTCAAAGATTTCAACAATCCTGTCAACAGCTGTCGTCGTCTCTGATTGGCTAACAGCCCAAGACTGGCTTCGGTGAAGCCTTCTTTAGCAGAATGAAGCTGCCTGAAAACAGAGTTACAGCATTTGCGCTTATTATACTTCCTTATCAAAACTTTAAGCAATAGCTGGCCTAAAAATAAAAATATTTCTTAATTTCCTTATGTTTTTCTAAACCTATTTGACCTATTATTTCAACGAATACAAAAACAAAAAGGACTGTTTTTCATGCTCTGTTCTTTCACAAAGAATTCCAACATGTAGGAACTGAAGCATCAAACAACATTAGTATATTTAACATAGACCATACAGCTGGTGTGCTGTATTCTAGTTCTTAATATGATGAGGGAAAATAAACAAGAGAAATGCAAATTGTTACTCACAAAAGAACCTTAAAGTGGTCATGAACTGCCTTTTTTATTATTTTGTACTGTTCTCTGAGGTCCACTTATGCTGCTATCATTATTCTAAATTTAAAAACATCATAATTTAGAAGTAATAAGCTATTTTCTGTCCTGTTTTGACCCCTCATCAGAACGCTATGTTTAAATAAGCATGGCGGATTGTAGACTTGGAAGTAAACAACCACTGGTATGATTGACTAACAGTTGTGTATTTTTGACAGCCTACATCCTTCATAGATGGACGCTGCTATGATTTATGTCAAAAATGCATAAATACACAGTACATATCAAATGATCTATAATCAGACAAAGCAATAGTGACCACATAATAAAAACAGTTACTCAAAATTGTGTAGCGTGAAATTACTATATAGTCAACACAGTATGGCTGGGTGATATGGCCAAAAATTATTTTAGATTTTTTTTTTTTCAGTCGATATCAATAATTATAGCGATAAATGTGAAAACTATATTTCTTTCAAGTTTAAAGGCAGATTTTTGCTACAGTGTAAAGTACAGTGTTAAATGTGGCGTTAAAATATTCGTTATGGTCAAAACATGACAAACACTTCATGTTGTTTGAATTCTGCACACTCTTTCCATTCATTTTTTTCTTAACGAAATAAGTATCTTAATAGAAAAAATTATTTCTTAGTGCTGCATGTTTTAATGAGTAATATTGTGTCAAATCAAGAAACAGGGTTGTGTTACCTGATAATATTAATAATAATAATAATAATAATAATAATATTAATAATAAATTGTCTCTTAGAAATACACATTTGGTAGTAGCTTGATTTAGAATGCAGATGTAGATTTATGTTTCATTATCAAAATCAGTAATATCTGTAAAAATGGTAGCAATTTCATTTTTATATGGTGAAACTTAGGAGTTTTTCTTTAATTAACCATTTCTCTTTCATAGTACCATGTAGCTTTGTCTTTTAGTTTCAATATTCATTAAACTGTGCCTTGTTTGTAAACAAACTTGAGGTAAAATGAAGAGAACAAAGGACCAAGTTCTTATTGATACAGTCTGAAAATTCATTAAAAGTAAAATTCATCCACTCTTTCCTAATGTGGCGATCGGAAGGAGGCGATGCAAAGGCTGTTTTTCTACAACTTGGAAACTTGGCACTGGACAGCCTCTTGTTGTCTTTGGAGATGCAGGTGTTGATCTTCTTCTGCGAAGGTGGTATTTAGCCACACTATTATGTCATTAATTGCACAAATTCCAAATTTGGAATTGCACATTCCAAAACTTGTTGTTTTGGCAGATTGGCTTCAAAATAAGCTGTTTTTAGACTAACAGGAAAGTTTTGAGTTCTAAAATTTACAGGATGTTTTTATAGTACAATGACCTCTTATATGTGACCAAGGACCACAAAACCAGTCCAAATTGAGATGTATGCATCATCTGAAAGTTGGATAAATAAGCTTTCCATTGATGTATGATCTGTTATGATAGGACAATATTTCGCCAATATAGAACTATTTTAATATCTGGAATCTGAGGGTGCAAAAGATCAAAATACTGAGAAAATCGCCTTTAAAGTTGTCCAAATTAAGTTCTTCGCAAAGCATATTACTAATCAAAAATTACGTTTTGATATACTTACGGTAGGAAATTTACAAAATATCTTCATGAAACATGATCTTTACTTAATAAAAGCGATCATTTTGACCAATATAATGTATTTTTGGCTACTGCTACAAATATACCCGTGCTGCTTAAGACACTGGTCCAGGGTCACATATGTCAAAAGATCAAGGGAATTTAAATTTCTCAGTTCATGACCACTTAAACATTATCTCTACAGTACAGTTTTCTCCCATAGCAAACTGTGGTAGTAGCAAACCCTTTCTTTATTCATATTGCTAATAACCGTCAAATCAGAACTAATTGTATTATAGTATATCACACATATGATTATTTATATTTAACATAACATTTTAGTAAATTACAATGTAAAATTTTAGTAAGGAGTTCCTGAAGCTTTAAATACCTTAAGCATAACTATTGCTTTGTCCTGTTTTGGGACACTTGCTCAGAATTTAAATTTTGTGCTTAATTTTCACATGTGTCCTTTGGCACATTCTTGAAAGTTCATGAGGGAAGTGAATATGTTAAATTCACGAAGAAAGTATACTTTGATTCTTTCATAGAACCTGTCTGAATAATTTGTTCTGATTGATCTAGTTCACAAGTTCAACTCACTCATAAATCAGCTCACTGGAATGAATAATGCTGCAAATCTCCTGCATGTCTGTTTCTCACACAAAGCTAACATTTTTTTATCCCACCGAAGAAAACAAGTCAGTTTGGAACAATATAGGGGTGAAAAATGATAACACAGCTTTTATTTATTAGCTGTACAATTCCTTCAAAACTGATTTTCAAAATTTGACAGTGATGAAAGCTCTCTGACCTTCGTGCATTAGTGCAGATGACTGCAGCCAGCTGCAAGTTGGTCTGCAGAGATGTCACTCTCTCAAGCTCCTGCAACACAACAATGATTTTCAAGTTTTATGGCAGAGTTTATCCAAAACATTAGGCAAGCACTGCTTTGATATCGTTTGAAGCAGACAAGACAAATGAGACAATGGCTATGACCTTCCTTCCATATAGCAGGATATTACCTCTCACGGATAAGTGCGATTCTAACCTCTATGCTTAATGGGTTCAGACCAGAGATGTTCTCTTCTATTAGGCAATTTTTTCAGGCCCGTTATGAACAATAAAGTGAGAGAGATGATAATGGTGACAAGCTTTCATTATAGGAATGAGAAAAGCAGCACAATGAGAAAGAACACGCTCCTTTAGCCCACACTGACATGTCCACGAACTAATAGACAGTTGAAGTTCAGGGCTTTTTGCAAGGTTTTTCTTATGCAAGGCCCCCCTTCACAGCATTCTCGATTTTGAAGAGCGCAGCTGTCACAGCCTGAGGTGAGCTCACACTGAGTGACCCAGTCTTTCAATGAACATTAGGTCTGGCCAACACAGAGCCAGCCTTCAGCACCCAAACATCATCCCACTGTCACGTTAAAGATAATTATTTGGCCAAAGAATACGAGGTGGAAAAAATTGATTCCACAGAGAGGGGCAAAAGAAACAGAGGCTCCTTATGTGAAGCGTCACAAGGAGAACTGTTCATTCTTCAAAAGGCTATCAGTAGCAAATACCCGGAAGAATTCTGGAAGGCTTCTGGGAGATGAACAGACCGTATTGAGCTTAAAACTGGATGCCTGGAGAACATCCCGCAGACTCTAAAGTACCGTCTAATAGATGACAGCACAAACAGGAATAAAACAAAAAGTGTAGTGTTTGATTTGTCCTGCCGTTCAGTCTACTGACAAACACATGGAAGGCGTGAGGTTAACAGAGTGTCTTTGCTGAGGAAACACAGGCTGGTCGTTTAGCCGGGCATCTGTAGAATAAATCTGTGCGATTTATTCAGCCGAATCTATGTCTCTGTGAGACGGAGAGCTTTTGAAGTGCCCTTGGATTTGTCCTCTCTAGAAAAGGAAGCTGAACCCAGCCATAGCCCCGCTGAGTCATAGGGTCCTTAAGGGATCCAGTGGGCTTCGGAGCTCAAGCAAGAGTGACTCACTACCTCCGCATACACACCGCAGCCAAAAACACTGTTGTCACTCCTGTTCTAAGAGCTAAATCTAATTCTGTACACAAAAATGTGTTTATTCAAAAGACATTCTACAATTAAATTCACTCACAAATATAATTGAATATAACCAAGACATATAACTGCAGGTGTCAATCAGTGCAAATTCAAAAGTAATTCATGCACCACAAACCCATCATAGTAATCATTATTCTGTTTTCCCAAAATGACACAAAGCCATTTCAACTGAATTTACAGATTTCATGTTCCATGGTGTTAAAGGGATAGTTCACCAAAAATTCTGTCATTACTCACCCGTAAAATCTTTGTTCATCGTTAGAACACAAATTAATCCTGTGCAGGGTTAGAACTTCCACATTCAAAGCCCAGAAAGGTAGTAAGGACATCATTAAAATAGTCCATGTGACATCAGTGGTCGCACCTTAATTTTATGAAGCTACAAGAAGCTACTTTTTGTGCGCAAAAAAAAACAAAAATAACGACTTTATTCAACAATTTCTTTTCTTCCGTGCCAGTCTTCGATGTGCGCTCACAAGAGCACCACGATGCATGCGTAAACTAGATGCAGCGCATCCGGGTTCTGTCAGAAAGCTGGCTCCTTTGCCAGCACCACCATACACAAATGTCATGGTACTCATGTGACTGACACGGAATAGAAGAAATTGTTAAAGCCATTATTTTGGTTTTCTTCGCGGACAAAAAGGTATTATCGTAGCCTATAAAAATGGCTGAACAACTGAGGGTTCCAGACTGTGAAAATTTTTGGAGAATGTGCGAGTTCAAATTTGACGTGATCGCATTTGTGCGAGTGCATAGTCTGCCCTGCTTTAAAGCATCTGCTCCATTCACTGCAAGTTGCAGAGATGCAGCACATTGTAGGAGGAGTCAGATTTCACTGATGACGTGAAGAGAGGCACTTTCAGTGCAAGCTCTTTGGGGGTAGAGCCTGGTTTATTCTTTTCAGCATCAGCACGATCGCAAAGGTGCGTGTGGCAAAAAATGATGCAAATGTTGAGGAAACAATGGTAAACGAAAGATTTGGTTTTAAGCTAATGTACAGTAAAAAAACACTTCTTAAATCAGAGAAGGTGAACATGCTGTGATACTTATGGGAAACACAACACGCAACACAACTTTTTTTGTGCAACATTAAAAAGAAATGTTTCTTCAACACCAAATCAGAATATTTGTGAAGGATCATGTGACATCAAAGACTGGAGCAATGGCTGCTGAAAATTCAGCTTGCCATCAAAGGAATAAATGTATAATTGTATATAATATTAATAGACAATATATTAATTTAAGTTGCATTAATATGTCAGAATATTAAAGTTTTTACTGCACTGATAAAAAACGATTTTGTGGTGAAGTAAAAAATACAGAAAAATAAATGTAATTTTACATTAAATAGTTTAGTTCAGGCAAGAATAAAAAAACAAAGCAAAAAAAACTTTAAAACTTTAAACTTTAGACTTTAAAGAGCTCAAACATTTAACAATGTAACTGCAGAACATACTTATAAAAAAACAGAACTGTTATCTACGCTAATATAGTTATCATGGTGTAAACACGCCTCAGGTCTATTCTATTCTATTCTATTCAGTCTCATTGTCATCCACATCAAATTATATAACGCATTTATCCTGACTAAGGTCTGTAGATGTTTTGATCGCAAGAATCCATATCCGATGTGTTTACCTTTTAAGAAGAGCATCTTGTTGTGGTCTAATGTACCTTAACAGAATCGGCACTGTTAGTTAACCAACACACTGATGTCAAACTTTACTGAAATTATTGTAAACAGAGTAACAACCTATATAGAGGTTTCACTGCAGTCAGGACAATGCCTTAGAAGGTGACATACGCTGCCTATCCATGCTGAACAGCAAGGATTTGAAAAAGAGCCACTCTTTGACTATTTGTGTGATAGGTACAAGAAAATGTATCACAAGATATCTAAAAGCATGGGCGGCCTATAATACAGCTCAAAAGCAAGGCTGAAATCCCATCTTATTTCTGAAAGGCCTGGGACAAATGCAGGCTGCTGAGGTGTAAAATGGCTTGTGGCAAAGCAACAGCAGACTTAAAAGCTCTTCAAACGGGGGAACACAAATACATCCTTTTGGCGAACACTTCTTAAGAGTTAATGTCCATTGTTTAAGACAGCAAGGGTTATTCATGTGCTCTTTGGTGTCCCATTAACTTGTAGTTTTTTGACTATATGGTTTTCCTGAAGCGTTCTCTTGTTAAGATTACAAAGCTGGTCTAAAATTAGAACTTCAAAGCATCAACTTCAGCTATAAATAGCTAGCTAAAAGGAATTATTTCACTGACGTGAATGTATTTTATTCAACGTGCATTCTCAATGGTGTATAAAAGCATCTGAGAAGGCATGAAATATGTATTGTCCAACTCAGTGACTAATGCAAGAAGAATATCTAATGCTTTTTGTGTTGGCTTACAATGACTCAAGGGCAATTTGCTGTGACATGACTGTAGCAGTAATCTCTAAATGTTTTCTGTTCCGCTGTCCATTACAAAGACTGAGATTGGGGTCAGAAGATGAATATCTTCATTCCATTCTGGATGAAGACATGTGATGGGTGAAGAATGTCTTTTCTAAGCCACTAGCGTCACCAAATGGAACTGTATAACTGTATTTCTCCCATTGTTTGGACAGACTTGCCAATTCATGATAAACTGTTTATTAGTGATAGATCAATATATCAAAGAATTATTATTTAGTCATCATTTGACAATTTTGACCATATCAGAATCAATACTGACTTTATGAGTGATTAAACGAAGAGTTTGTATTCATACCAAACTCTACTGATATTCAATAACAATAAACTATTTCTGATTTTGTCCTTTTTTTTATTTTCCATAAATACAGTCCAAATAGGCATTCATTAATTTCATGAATATATTTCATACAATGCATCATGCTTATGTAAGACAACACCAAAATGTATTTTCTAACCTTCAGTCAATCAAATACACTACCGTTTAAAAGGTCAGTAAAATTAATACTTTTATTTTTTCAGCAAGGATAAATGCTGTTCTTTTTAACTTTCTATTTTAAAAAATCCTAATCAAAATTCATTACAGTTTATATTCAAAAATATAAACCAACACAACTTTAAAACATTAAAAAGAAATGTTTCTTCAACACCAAATCAGAATATTTATATATATATGTATATGAAGGATCATGTGACAATAAAGACCTAAGACTACACTGTAAAAAAAAGTTTAGTCAGCTTGAAATGTTACGCTTAACTAAGTGACATCTTACATATTTAAGTTGATTCAAATTAAGGCAGCCGAGTAACAAACACAGCTGTTAAGTTTAACAAACATTTTTTAGTCAACTCAATTATCTAAGTTGTTACTTATTACAACTTAACATTTCAACTTGAATTACCTTATTTGAGTTGATTGAACTTAAAATTTTAAGGCAGCAGGGTAACAAATTATTTTAAGTTGACTCAACAAATTGTCAATATTTTGAAATTTAAGTTGCATTAATATTTCAGAATATTGAAGTTTTTACTGTATTTTTGACCAAAAAAGAATGGCCTTGGTGATCATAAGATACATTTAGTTTTTATCTTACCAACCCCAAACTTTTGATTGTTATCGTGCTATTGATTTGTCAATTTTTGTTTTTCATTGATTCTTATTTTTATGAAACAATATTGATTCTTAAATCCCAAGAATCGATTAGTCTAGCCTGTTTTCAGTTCCAATAAATTGCAATAAGCTGTGTGCTTTGTTACTTTTTATATAATACGGTCTGTTTTCAAATTATGTCAATTTTATTACAATATTCAAACAATAAATGTCACTTTGCCACTTTTTTAAATGTGAAATGACAGGTCGCTGTAGCGTCTCAGCTCAAAAGAAGCGGAGCGCACATGAACTGATCATCTCCTCCGCTTTAATACCAGTTTCAGCATAAAATAAACATGAATGAAAATCTGAAGGTATGTTAAAAGAAAGAGTACAACTTACCGAGATCTGATTCCTGTCTCGTGTAATTGCTCATTCAGTGTTTAAAATGTGGAAAGACATCAATATAAAGCTTGTACACGATGTCACATAACGTTACATTTACCTCAGAAAACAAACACATTCGGTGACCATAAACTCGTTAATCAGCTAGAAAAATTAATTCTAAAGAGAAGCATTTTGCTAAATATATGCACCATATAACATACTAATTTTTTACTGTTCTTCAATATTTAAGTTTGATCCACCAAGTTATGACAGCCACCATTTAAATGTTTATATTTAATATTATAGTAATGGAGTACCTACTGACTTTCATTTATATTATACAGCATTAGTTAAGAAAATTTGCTATGTATTGTACCTGATATATCCAAAATAATCAATATTGAATTGAACTGAAATAGAATCGAAACGAACGGCAAGCCTGTAAAGCATATTAGAATCGAATCATGAAGTGGTGTCAAAACCCAGCCCTAGTATTGTGTTTAGAGGTACTGTGGGGTGTTTCATAGCTGTAATGTATTTCTACCATCCTAGCCCTCAATACACACACGTCATACATAAAGTGAGTTGGACAGCATTTCTTTAGGGACGACACATCAGAAAACATTCACTGGCTGAGCTTTTGTCCAGTATGACATATACAGCTAAACTGTAAAAAGTGGGCAGAAAAGAAAACATATCTGTAGTTTCTAAAGCAATCCTTGAGATATGAAACCTAAACAGACTTTTGACACATTGACACACATCGCATTGGCAACAGCAGTCTTTTTTTCCCCACCAACTCACAGAAAGTAAAACATCTTCCTTGTTAAGTTACAACTTAAATCATGGAAAGGAATACATTTCTTATGACTTTTTGTCCAATACAATTTTAAACAACAAAAGACACCTCAGATGTTAAAATGAAACAAGACATTACCAAGACAAAAACAGACTACTGCTTCCATCAATGAACATGATGCATAATGCAGTCAATCAGGCTTCATCAAGAGGGAATCTAACACACCAAACAATTCCACACATCAAGTGTGAGGTGAAAACCCTGGCACAGCATCAAAGCTAAGCATTTCAGGCTGTGAATATCTTTAAGAGAATTTTCAAAGTGATCCAAAGTGATCCACTTTCAAAGGGATTCACAGTGATTTTTTAAGGATGTGACAGAAATATGACCAGAGGCAAGAGGACACAGAGCCTTGTCTCAGTCTTCTACTTCCACTTTGATCCCAAATTGCAAGGAAATACTCGATTAAGATTAAAATCACATTGTATCTTTAGTCTCATCTGCAAAACTCACTGCACAAATCTTATTGTAACAAATACATATTTAGAGAATTCAACAGTGTAATCTCCAAGGTAACAGAAACGCAGTTAAGTCGTCATGAAAAAAAAAGTGGCAAGGTTATGAGGCGACACCTGAAGGGAAATTGAATAGGGAGCATTTTTGGAGGAAAAATCAACTTAATATAAAAGGAAAAAAGTTTTATACTGAACTGACAGATATCATCTTGATTTCAAGCATTACGTAGTCGTTGGAAAGGTCACACATGACGTAGGTGAAAGTACCGACCCAGTGTTTACAAAGCAAACATGCAAAAAAGTCAGATGCCCTTTACAAAAAAGGTGAAACAACGATGTTGGACAATTTTGAAATTGGAGGAGAAATGAGATGGAGTTTTTCACCTTACCATACCTACAAGTGACCTTTCCAACAAAATTACGTAACGCGTGAAGTCAGAGCTAGTGCAAGATGAGCATTTGTGGTCAAAAAGTAAATACATTTTAACGTTTTTTAGAAAATGACCAATCGTTTTGCTAGACAAGACCCTTATTCCTTGGGGTGGATCGAATTTGGACCTTCAAACCGCTGGCTCCCATTTAAGTCCACTATATGGAGAAAAATCCAGGAATGCGTTCCTCAAAAAACTTAATTTCTTTGTGTGTGAAGCATTGTTAATTTCATTGACGTATAATTTGCCAACAACAGTTTTGAATGACAAAAACTATGACAAAAATCTATTGATATTTTCGTTGACAAATAAAAACAAGATGAAAATGTTACAGAGGGATGATTTAGGAAGAGATTCATTCAGAATGAATCTGCTCGGTGTTTGGGAGGTTAGATGCGTACATTTGAACTGTATCATAGCCTATTGATCTATCCTGCAGGACATAAGCTAGCATACATTTGCTGCATGGCTCATAATAAAACATAAAAAGAAATATCTGGGAGTAAGAGTAGAGCAGACATAAGGTGTCTTTGAATTTGATGATGCAAAAGAACTAAATTTCTGAACGCAGACACCAAAGGGGCAGCCGTGGCCTAATGGTTAAGGAGTTGGACTTGTAACCCAAAGGCTGCGGGTTTGAGTACACACAGTACACATAGTACACAAAGCGTACTATCACACAAGCCCGACGCAAGTGATTATTGCTAGTTTCAGCCCAATGCAGTTATAATTTTCACGCCTTGCACCACATTGTCTAAACAGCAAATGCATTTGCGCCCATTTGTGCGCTTATGGGTGTGCTGGTGTGAAAACGAGGTGAGTTCAGGCGCACTGTTGGCACATTGCTATTTTGAGTACTACATTGACTACTACAACCTGGTCTAAAGTCAATGGCGCAATATTTTTTTGTTATTTAAAGAGCGTGTTAGTAATATGCGCCTATAGGCAGGTGCACAACGCGCATACGGCCTACTTTTTACAAACACAGGGATGCGTAGCAGCACACAAACATGCCAAATATTAAAAATGAAAAGATTACAATGCTAAATATTATTATTGTGTAGGCTACATAAATATAAAAATGCCTAGGCTAATCAATAGTCAATTGCTTTCTTATTTTTTTTTTTTTTGGTTACAACTTTTGCCTTTAAAAACAACCACACTCAGCAAAGAGGGGAAAGGATGGAAAGGGGGTGCATAGTAACTCATTTGGGGGGCACAGCCCTCAAATTCAGTCTTTGTTCTTGCAAATTCCACTGTGTAAATAGCAAATCCGCCATGGCGCAAGCGCAACTGGCTCTTAAAGGGAATGAGAGATGAGACTCTGATTGGCATGTTACGGCCAAAAACACCCATGACTCATTAAGAGCTGGGAACGCACCGACCATTTTTTCTTTCCTTAAACTAGCAAAAGTGGCTTTAGACACACCTGACCTGCGCCGTGCGTTCAGACCATGTGCTTAGATTGTTCAAACAGGACCCAAAATGTCAAATTGTCAGTTTTGATGGATATTCACATAAACACACCTGGTTATGTCTTAAGTGAACATAAACAGTTGGGAGAATATTAGAGGAATATGAGTACATTGCATCAGTGTATTCGGTTTTAAAGGGACAGCAGCTTAATTTAGTTACTATTGTCTGTGGCTTTGATGCGAATCAAATGACAAAAGAAAGACAGAAAATCACTCACTGCTTTTGACTAAATTACTTTAGTAGCCCTAATAAAGATTAATCTAAATTTATTTATATATATAAATATGTCTGCTTGAAAGAATGAAGAATGTGGTAAACAAGTTGTTGTTAAGAATTCATAATTAGCTTGTAGTCTAACCACTGCCGTTTAATTGAAAAGAAGACCATGATCTTGTTTCTTTATGAGAAGTGGCTTTATTTAATTTTAATATAAACAAATGTTGTGTGTAACAGCAGTAAAATCGGTGTTTGATCAAATCTTAATATCAAACCTTTACAAGGAGTTTGGTTATTTTAGAGAAATGCTTAATAAATGCATTACACTGTAAATAAACCCATTCGATTTTAGCAGACTAAAATAAACAATTCTAAAATATGAACTGCATTTTAGTCAAAAGACTATGACTAAATCAACACTGGAGTGAAGAAAGAAAGACATGAACATCTTGGATGACATGGGGGTGAGTAAATTATCAGGAATTTTTTATTCTGAAAGTGAACTAATCCTTTAAGGCCTTGATTTGTGGCAGGGCAACTTTTTAGGATCCACAGAAACCATGTTTATGGTTCATGGTGTTCTACTGAATGGCATTGACACAGAGGTCATTTTTCATACAAAAATCATGTTAACATGCATACTGTTTTTACATCTTGTGGCTATACGTTTGAAACATTTACAGACTCCATTGTAAATGTAACCCTTATTTTTGCTTTTTTAAAGGAAAGGAGAAACATGTGAAAAATGATTACCACAAAAACGTATCATAACTACTGTCATCTCAAATTGTTTTCCTGACCTTGATGATAACGGAACAAGCTGGCAGTCACACGTTGATTGAATTTATCCTGCTGACCCAGTTTCCCCAATTGTGACAGACTGCTTACCTTAACATAGGAAGGTTGTTTCTCCAAAATGAGGTCTGCCACTCTTTTTGATACCTGTAAGATGAGAACACAAGCTAAAGGTTAACATCTGTTCAACATGTCCAAGCTTCACAAGACTACATAATCTGTGTTTAACACCTCGTTTTAATCATTTGCGCCATTAGCTGAGGCTTTGAAAGTAGTAAAAAGCAAAACAACTTGAGACTTTAAAATTGGATTGAAGTCTATTTTAGGCGTTTTATGTCTTCCACATCTGCAACAATGACTCTGTAACAATATAACAAATGTTTTCTTGGAGCACTAAAACATTCAGTGGGTAATAATGGCTCCACGGAAGGTCAAGCCATAAATACAAGGCATACTGTGGCACGCTCCGATCGATATGTGCGTCACATGGTGGGGCTGTCAGGAACGAGAGGGCGGGACGGATGTGAAGTGTTGGTGTGTCGGTGAAAGCTGAACAGATGGCAGACTCAGCTGAGCAGTGGCGTATGTTAGCAGATTTCACTGTGCGAAAAGCTGAGACCGACTGGCAGTTGTGTGTGTGTGTGTGTGTGTGTGTGTGTGTGTGTGTGTGTGTGTGTGTGTGCATGTGTTTGTGTGATAAAGACAAATAAAAGAGGCATTTTCAAGAGCACCTCAACTTCCTCTTGCATATACATCAGCTCTTGGCTCTTAAAGGAATAGTTCACCCTCATGTCATTCTAAACCTGCATGATATTTATGAAAGAAAATATTCTGAAGAATGAGCCATACAATGAAAAGTTTATGAGGACCAAAACAACATTAGAGCCCCCTGAGCTTCATTAGACATGACCAAAAGATAAATAAATGAATAAAATAATAATAAATAATATTTTCTTTTGTGTTTCCACAGAAGAATGAAATTAAAATCTAACCGAATAGATTTACATATGAATATATATTTAAAAACTTATTTCATTTCAGCTTCATTTTCACTGAGTTGCTTATTAGTTGCTCATTTCTTATTTTCGTTGTTTAACTTGAAGCAATAAAGTAAAACTGCATTAAAATGAATATAAACTATACAGACATACAAAAAAATAAAACAAAATGACAAAAATACAAAAAAAATTACTAAAACTTTTTACTAAAATGAAAATAAAAATCTAAAAAAAAAAAAAAAACGAATTCAAACTTTTAAAAAAATAATTAAATAGCATCTCAGTGATGCTAAAGTAACACCGAGACAGGTTTGAAAAGATGTAAGTGTGAGTAAAAGACATTTGTCATTTTTGGGTGAACTATCCATTTAAGCCACATTTTATAATAACCGATTATTAAAATCACAAGCTGTAAAAACCGAAAGACACTGTTATTAACCCCAAGCAAACCTGCAATTTACCTACGGAATGAGTGAAGGCATTTTCACATGATGACCAAAGGAGACCTCGACTCTGGAGGAGGGCCTGCGATTTCCACAAAGCTCACTGCTCCACCTATTGGTCATTCATTTTTATAAAAGACCTCACAGAACGGATCGACGCCAGAATGAGAAAACAAGCTGTGAGGAGCCTTCCGGTGTGCTATTTCCAAAAACTAAAAGACAGAGACTTTAAAAACAGGTTGCCAATTCACTCGTCTGACTTCGACAGGCCGAACACGATGACGAACCGGGAAAGCTGTCTGTCAGTGAGGCACAAGACTCTCTCTATATGCCTTCCGGCAGCCAACTGTGAGTGATTCCTGCATGGGTAATAACTCTAATTAGAAATCTATTAACCAGTGCTTGCACCAGAGCAGTAAACAGCCTGCAATTTTCTCTACCGCTGGTTCTACAAATCCAAATTACAGCAGGGAGGACCTGCGTTCAAATTCAGAATAACTTATAATTCCACCTTATTTTCCAATTACACCAATCTTTCTTAAGGACACAAATGAATACTACTTAATTAATCAAAATCAGCATTAATATTGTTCATTTTAGCTAATGAGTACAAGCAAAGACTTCTCCCTATTCGTCTAATCAGCTAAAAAAGCATTACATTTAATTAGGACTGAAAGGAAAAACTCCATTAGAAGTAGAATGAACACAAAGGCCAGCGGTAAATAAGATATCTGTTAGGCCCTGGTCAATACGCTTTTATTCATATTACAAACAAATCGATTGACATTGATTGCTAGATACAACAAACTATAAAAGGCTCATTTAAGAATAAATCACTATCGTGTTACAGTTGAAGTCAAAAGTTTATATACACCTTGCAGAATCTGCAAAATGCTTATAATTTACCAAAATAAGAGGAATCATACGAAACTCATGTTATTTTTTTATTTAGCATTGATCTGAATTTTTCACATAAAAGACGTTTACATATGTTCCACAAGAGAAAATAATAGTTGCATTTATAAAAACGACCCCATTCAAAAGTTTACATATGCTTGGTTTTTAATACTGTGTTACCTGGATGCATTAAGAGCCGGGGGTGAAAACTTTTTGAATTTGAAGATCAGGATAAATTTAACTTATTTTGTCTTCTAGGAAAGAAGGTTTTCTGTAGCTTCTGAAGAGCAGTACTAAATAAAAAAAAATATGATATTTAGGCAAAATAAGAAAAAAATGTACACATCTTCATTTTGTTCAAAAGTTTTCACCCCCCAGCTCTTAATGCATGTTCTTTCCTTCTGGAGCATCAGTGCGTGTTTGAACCTTCTGTAATAGTTGCATATGAGTCCCTCAGTTGTCCTCAGTGTGAAAAGATGGATCTCAAAAATCATACAGTCATTGTTGGAATGGGTTCAAATACATAAAAATGCTAACAAAACCAAAGAATCAGTTGGACCTGAAGGATTTTTCTGAAGAACAGCAGACAGTTTAACTGTCTGGTCCCAAACTCATGAACAACTATCACTAAACAAAAACACACAACTGTGGATCATTCAGGTAACAACACATTATTAAGAATTAAGTGTATGTAAACTTTTGAACTATTCTTTTCTCTAGTGGGTTATATGTAAACGTCTTTTAGGTGAAATATCTTATTCCGGTCAGTGCTAAATAAAAATAAAAAATAACATGCATTTTGTATGATCCCTTTCATTTTGGCAAAACAATTAACATTTTGTAAATGTGTAAATGGGGGTAATTTGCACTGAATAAATTACAAAAGTGTAAAAATTTTCACATAATTTCATCTATGCAGCAACCAGCAGTGTGTTTTTGGGGTGGCAGTTTGAAAACATTTTAGTTTCATAAAATATCTTGATGTTCAGAAAAAGAAAAATACCATTTACAGTTTTTCGAATAAGTCTTTTTTTCGGCATGTATTTGATCAAAATACAGTCAAAACAGTAATATTATAAAATATTAGAATTTAAAACAACTGTTTTATATTTGAATACATTTCAAAATGTCATTTATTTCTCTGATGGCAAAGCCGAATTTTGCCATCACAGCAGTAGTGTCACATGATCCATCAGAAATCATTCTGATTTTATGCATTTCTTATTACTATCGATATTCGATACAGTTGTGCTGCTTAAGATTCTTGTGGGGATTTTCAGAATTCTTTGAGAAACAGAGCAATCAATCGTTGTAACATTACAAACACCTTTACTGCAACTTTTTATCAATTTAATGCACCTTAATAAATAAAATGTACAGTACTGACCCCAAACAATACCTGAACAAATATTTATGAACACTTTTTGTATAAAAACAGTACCCGCCAAATTCGGCAACAAATCCTGTTGGAAAACGCCTGCTGAGAATGAAAAAAAAGTCTTTCTGCCCTCCAAAAGAGATAAAGAAACAGGCTTATTCTGAAACACACTTGCACCGCAGACAAGCAATTAGCTCAGTGATGAGTTCCTGCCAAAGAAGTGTCAGAGCTGTGTGTTAGCAGAAGAATAGGCTGCCACCTCCAATAGACCAGATGGGTTTCTCTCCCACTGACCCATCGGATCCACAATAACCCACATCTGCCAACGACACATTCAGAGACTGTGCATATTGCCATTCCAGAGAGAGCCATCTCCAAAATCATTTCAGATGGGCTGAGAGAGAAAGCGCATCATTACTGTCAATAAGGCCACGTTCTCTTATGTAAATGACACTGGAGGAGCTCACATAAATCATGAATAAAATACCACACCATGTGAGCGTGCTTAGTGAGAATTAATGGCATTCAGCAGGAAGTTCGCCTCACACGACTCCTTCCTCTGATGCCTGCAGCTGTCTGTCACGACCCGGGATCAGCGTTTGGGGACAGGGCCCCTGCGGTGACCCCAGGGCCGCTGCGCTGGCAGCAAAGAGTCTACTCGTGGCAGGCTACAACAGATAGCGTCAGACTGAGTCATTGGGTAGCCCCAAGGATCCTGAGGACCTCATCTTTCACCCTAATGCCGATAGGACAGCTGTGCGTAAGCAAGCATCTTAAGCAAGAAACAACAAAGACAGAGAATGACATTCCTCTTCTATTTATTTTTTTTTTCTAAGGCATCAGCCAGCAGTGAACTGTGAAACACCCCAGATCAAGACAGAATGTACTCACAAACATGCTGTTCACAAGCACACCAATGTGCAATGTGGTAAAAACACCAATAAAACTGTGACGTTCACAGCAGGATGAGATACAAGCTCGGAAATGAGTCAAAGCAGGGGATTAATAATACCCTTGACTTTTCAAACATGGATAACCATATAAAAGACATAATGGTAATACGAAATGATTGGAATACTGTTGTACTTTTAAATTATTATTTCAATTTGCCAAAGTGCCTACAAAATTTCCTTAACAATTTAATCTAGCATAACATTATTTTTCTAGTTTTCTTTTAAATATATAAAGGCTTGGTCTAATGTGCAAAAATAAAATAAAATAAAATACAATTTTTGTCCCTTCATTTGCTTTCATTAATGTTATCATTTTTAAAAATGAGAACTTTGACAGTTTTGAAAAGTATTTCCAAAGCCCATAAACAAAAGTATCAGTTATGATAAAAAAGTAGTGATATCATATGCATCACAAATGGGTGATGCAAACTATGAAAGCCCATTTCCGCCACTGAATAAAAAATAAAAAAAGATTTTTGCGACTTTCACAATTCAGACTTTTTTTTTTTATCAGAATTGCAAGTTATAAACTAACCACTAGTGAAAATAAATATACTAAAATGTATTTAAAATACATTTATGTCATGCTAAATATACTACAAATACATTTACATATTATGTGCTTAATAAAAATCCCCTGCAATTGTACTTTTTAGTAAACTGGTATATTTAAAACCTGCTAAATTGGAATAACTAATATTGTAATTAATGCACTTTAATTATTCTGAAGTTCTGAATTCCAACTAAAGATTTACTTAAATATATCTAAAGATTTTACTTAAATATATATGATTGTGCTAAAGTCATTTAACTCATTTTAAATGTTCTTACATTTCTTGTTTTTATTATGTGATTGTTTTGATTTATATATATATATATATATATATATAATTATTTTAATTCATTTTATGTACATCACTTTGAATTTCCATTGTGTATGAAATGTGCTATATAATAAACTTGCCTTGCCTGAAGTGGAACTATTGTAAGTACACTTTAGGTACACTTTAAATATTTTGCATTTAAAGACTGATATTATTTAAAGACCATACAATCCTCATCAATAGTGACATTAAAACATATTTTAGGCTTAATCTTAAGAAATGTGCATTGTGCACCAGTACACCAAATAAAGATTAATTAATTTTTATATCAGTCTTTTTATAAAGTCTTAAACGCTATATCAGTGAACATGTTAATAGCCAATAATAATAATAATTTAATAATAAATGCATTTTAAATCTATTACTTTTTTACTAGGCACAATTCTGATAACTTTTCTCAGAATTTTATGATATAAACTCACAATTGCCAGTTATTAGGTCAGAATTGTGAGAAATAAACTTTTTTCTTGCTGAAAATCCAATTTTTAGGAGGAAAAAAATTCTCACAACTCTGACTTAACTCCCAATTGTGTCTTATAAAGTCAGAATTGCAGGGGAAAAAGTCAGAATTACTCTCAATTGCAAGATTATATTTCTCAAAATTCTGCAATATTTCTCAGAATTGTGAAATAAAAAGTTGCAATTCAGTGGTGGGAACAACTTCCATAGCAAACAGCCTTTGAAGAGTGAAGTAATGTTTCTATTAAAGACTTGTTTTACTTACGGCTGCTTGCTGTCTCTTCAGCTTATCTCTGTACTCCTCAAGCTCCAGAAGGTTCAAATCCGGAGGGAGTTTCTGTTGAATAAACATACATGAAAACAGAAAAATCTGAAATTTGAGAATTTCTTTTATTCTGATGGTACTATGTGAAAGTTAATGAGTTAATGGGAACATTGTGACAGATATCTCACACAGGCACAGCCAAATCATCTCCAGCTCTGAAGACCTCCATGAACAGCAGCTGCTGAACAGCTCGAACAAACTTTTACTTGAGACTTCATTATAGAGGAATAAACAAATAACACCCAATGCCCCATGCCCAAACAGAGAAACAACGAAAACCCAAAAAGTCTGGACACGAATAAGAGTAGTTACTTTCCTCTTGGCTAGAATTCTCATTCCATGCAAATTTTGCAATGCACCACCAAATCTAATGAGATTTCACATTTGCAGTAGGTGAATAATCAATCAATTGGTGTTGGCTGTGATGTGGACAAAGACCCCCTGGCTGTCTATATGTTTGTATGCATATATATATATATATATATATATATATATATATATATATATATATATATATATATATATATATATATATATATATATATATCGCCCATACTTAAACTTAACAACTACCTTACTTGCTTACTGAGGCAAATGTTGTAGTTAATAATTAGTTAATTATAAAAATTGTCCCCAAAGTAAAGTGTGACCAAAAAATCATTCACATTTTAAAAAATAAAAAAAACACCTAAACATTATGACATTTTGCAGATTCTGCAAGTGGCAGGCAATATAAGAACTCATGATGACTTTCTCAATCACACACCTCAAGCTCGTATTGCACCATGTCAAAGGAATCACTGGAGAAGTACACTTCCTCTATGCTGTCAATGATTTCCTGTTCTGCCTGTGGATCGGTGGGTTGTTCTCTCAACTCCCTCAGCTCCTCCTGTGGGGAGAAAAAGAGAAACAAGAATGATTATTAGCAGGGAAATCTCACTGCTTCTGGGACACCGTCGTGGGGAAGCTAGCCGCGCACCAAAAAAAAACGGGGTTTGAACATTGATTACTTCTAACGTCTGGCTTACGGCCAAGCCGAGTGCAAAGATTAAGTGGTCTTAGCACCCATCCCTGAGGAACACCCTTCATGAACCGTAATGAGGATCAGCACAGGAGCATCAATTCACTCAAAACAGCTTGAAGAAACAAAGTCGTTCTCTTTTCTTTGAAGAGGGGTGCTGAGAGGCTCATTACGCCCGATTCACATGACGTGATGCAACGTGGTAAAAACAGCTCCGCGGCCAAGACCGAGATAAAGTCATACTGGATTGCAAGAGCAGATGCGGAGGCAACGTTTAAAAACCCTTTAATTACAGCCATCAGCCAAACTCATAGAAAGGGCTCCAAATCAATAAACCACTTATTCATGTTTGACACTACTAAAAGAACTCAAGAGTTAGACACTGAGTAATATATGAAAGATCTTCCTATAAAGGCTGCAATTTGATGTCATTGAGATAGAAGCCGAGAAATGATTTTGGCCTGAAAGCCTTTAATCTCCTCAAAGACACATGATGCGGTGTGTACGCGCTGCAGTCTGATGTAGGCAGCGTTGTGAGGGAGCGTGGGTGAACTCACTGAGGGACGGCACAGGCATCAGCATCCGCAGGGGGTGGGGTGGTATGAGTCATTCTCCGCTGGTACACGCGCAGCAAGAACAAAAGACAAAATACTTGGGCTCACTGGTTACCTTTAGGCCCTAAAGACACCTTCAAATCAAATCTGGACTTTTGAGGCTTTTAATTCAAGTCTAATAGCCTTGAGGTCATCGATATATTATTAAGTGTGCTTGTAAATGGTGAGAAAATGAACTAAATGAGCCTAATTTTTAATTAGGGAATCATTTCTGTCAACCTTTTTTTTATTAAAGGTAACATATCACGAAAATGTGACTTTTCTGTGTTTAAGTGCTACAATGCGGTCCCCGCTGTATCTACCAACCCAGAAAACGTGAAAAAGAACAACTCAGTAACTTTGTTTTGTTAAGCCTCTCTTTCAAAGCTTGTGAAAAAACAAGTCACTCAGATCCCCTCGTGACATAGAAAGGGGATCTTCTTATAATATTATCGCCCCTTAATCTGAACGTTTCCACCCATGGTGCCGCCAGGTGTACCAGTTTTTACGCCATGGCAAAAGTTAGAGCAAAGCATGTTAACTGTTCTATCACTGGCTGCACAGACAAGCACAGAACATTATTTAGAGTCCCAGTCGCAGAGGAAACAGGAGCAGTGGATTTATTGATTTATTTACTGTATATTACACTGCTGCCACACAGATATAATAAAAACAAGTGATTTCTTTCCCAGCTGTTTATCTTCACAGACATAACTGACTGTTTTTGTAACTTGTGTGTGTTTTTAAAATAAACCTGTGTGTATTTGACAGTTTAAGCGCAATAAGACGTGAAAGAGAACTTAGTTTCAGATGTTTAAAGGGTACACAACATACACAGTTTCACCTAATCTCATGTTAATCCTGAGTACCTATAGAGTAGTACTGTATCCCTATTATCTCCAAAAAGTCTTTAGTTTTATCATATTTATAAAAGGAAATTTTCCGATTTTCTCCGGAAAAACCTGAGCTTCTGGAGGCGCACCGTGGGCGGAGCTAAATTCGACGATCACTTGCACTGGGATTGCCAATAAAACAGACATTGGATGCCGTTTCACTTACCATCTGCAGTTCTGAATTATGACCGGGATCTTTTATAGCTGGGACCGCTCCATCTTTCAGTATCAAGCAATGTGCAAATCCAGCGTCGAACTGGGCATTGTATATGAAACGTTCGTCAGCAAACACATACTTGCAAAAATCCATTGCTGCCCCGGAAAAAGGAACTGCATCTACTGTTCACGTAACGCTGGGTTCTTCGGGAAGCTGAGCAAAGTTATCTTTGCCTTACAACCAAAACCACACTTCTTTAGAGACATTCTTCCTGAGTGAATCCCTTGCAACAGTGCAGCCAAATAAACCGCATTGATGGGCGCGCTCTCTTTCTCGCCGACGTGAGCACGGGCGCCGCGGGCACGTTTTTCAGGAGAAATGCTCATATAAGGAGTTTCACCATCATCTACGTCATTAAAGCCACGATCGAAAAAAAAACCAAATTAATTAATTAAAACCAAACAGATGTTTTTTGGCAGGATATCTGGAGGTAAGAAGTGTAAAGACTACAGCTCTATGCTGGACAAGGGGGCAGGAAGCAGCTCATTTGCATTTAAAGAGACATGCACAAAAACAACGTGTTTCTGCTATTCAAAATAGGCATTTTCAAAAAGATATAATAAATCATCTGTGGGGTATTTTGAGCTTGAAACTTCACAGACACATTCTGGGAACACCTAAGAATTACACCTTGTAAAAAGCGGCATAACAGGCCTCCTTTAAATTTAGCAGGAAACATTATAATAGCTATAAACATCTGCATTACATTTCCTTAACCATTTTTCATAACATTTTTAAAATGTTGAAATGTTAATTGGGTTATAATTTCTATTATTTTAACACAACTTCCCACTGTCCTTTTAACCAAGGGTCAAATTTTACCCTACCAACACTAAAATGTTTAAAAAGTTGAGTTGAAACTGCTACTTTAGCGATTAAAAAAAACATTTAAATAGAAATATAATTGCTATCATTATATTTTTTTCTGGGAGTAACACTATTGGGAGAGCTACTTTGGGACACAACTACACCAAAGCTTGTCCCATTTACAATTACTAATCATTTTTGTACTTGCAAATTTCATACCCATTTCTGTAGAACTGTGTACATCTTTAAGCTACTGTTGAGTTTAGTAAAGAATAAATTTCACATTACAGAAAATCCATTTCACCCTCCATATAGCAAGCAATCTGCTTCAGTACTACAGGTGTTTAAGAATGCGCTGCAGTGGTTTTATTAGAACAGGGTTTTGGTTTTTTTTGGCTCAGGGGATTACATATATATATTTATATAGTCTTAGTGTGTGGGCATGTGAATGTGTGTGCGCACCCTGCTTGACAGGAAAATATCCACTTTGTGGGAGAGATCATTCCCAGGGGGGTTGCGGAACAGCATGTGCGAGGGGCTAAATCTTAAAAAACGTCATATATTTCTGGGTCAAATTTGATTTATTGATTTACTAAAAGCTGCATAACATCCTGAAAAGCCAAAGGTGAAAGACCATAACTGGTCCTAAAAATACAGTTTCACAGAAGTAGGTCTAACTTTTTTTAAATATACAAACCAAAAGTTTATGCAAAAACCATAAACTATGTGGTCTTTATAACATTTTACTTTACTGAAATCTAAGGATGTGCATGAGTAACTGTCGAGTACTAGTAAAAAAACTTCTTTGAATTGGATTGATTGAATTTGCAACTTTCTACCACAGGAATCATAAAACTAAATCCCTCACCTAAATCTCACCATTATAACTCAATGCTTAAGGTGGCGCTGTGGAAGTCATGCATCCCACAGGGTGAGGATCAGTTTTTTAGCATAGGTTGCAAAGGTTTTGGTGTTAGCTTTAAAAGCATTATTAGTGATGTACATTAACATATCATGAACATATACACGACCAGTCAAAAGATTTTGAACAGTAAGATTTGTTAATGTTTTTAAAGTATTTTCCGCTCATCAAGCCTGTATTTATTTGACCAAAAGTACAGCTAAGACAATAACATTTTGAAATACTTTCAGCATTTAAAATAAATGTTTTCTATTTAAATATATTTTAAAAAGTAATTTACTCCTATGGTTTTAAAGCTGAATTGTTAGCAATCTTTCTAATATTCTGATGTGCTGCTCAAAAACATTTATTATTATTATTATTATTATTGTATATAATGTTGAACAGCTGAGTAGAATTTTTTCAGCTTTCTTTGATGAATAGAAAGTTCAGATAAACAGCATTTATCTTAAATAGAAATCTTAACATTATAAATGTCTTAATTATCACTTTGGATCAATTGAAAGCATCCTTGCTAAATAAAAGTATTAATTTATTAAAAATATTTTTTAAATTCCTTCCCCCATTTATTATTTACTGCAAAATCTGCAATAGCACTGCAATTACATTGCAAAGAACATAAAAGGCATATGTTCTTTTAATTCAACTAGGAAGTCACGTTGTTACATCAATCTTCTATTGGTCACAGATCTTCACATGATATAAATTTGTGATATGAATTCTGGAATGCAGCAAAATGCAAAACTTCCTCACAAGAGTTTGCGTTTCCGGTCAGCATTCACATGCCAATGAATAGAAGTCAATGAAACAAAAAGCACTGGTGAAAGCCACTTTAATCAGCTTTCTTAAATAGCAACAAATTAGGTGAGAATGTAAAATATTGCAACAAGTTAGGTGTGAAAGCAGCCCACGATTCGATCGGATAAGATTGAAAACATCAATCATTTCTCACCCAAACGGTCACTCGGAATATAAAGCAGAAACTCTGCCACTCTAATTAAAATGATCGCCAAGCCTTTGTTCAATTATCTTTCCATCCCATGTAGACTGCCAATGTTTACCAAAATTAACACCTCTCGTCCTTTTATTCCCTGTGCGCAGACAGAGACAAACATGAGTCTATTTGCACATAAAAGTGTAACTCGCAGTGCTATACATCAATCAAAGCTTAGGATGAGCGAACTGAAGGGTTACTGAATGATGCTGATCAAACGCAGGAGAGTCTGATTTAGAATCATATTAAAAATAACAATGAGCATTTGTTCACATGGACCGAGATGAGACAAAATAGACAGCTGCTGCTGATGTCATATCTGCTGCAAAACGTGAGTGAACCCGACTCGCACTTCTTCGTAATAACACTCTGTACCTGCTTCAGATTTTATTTGTGAGATCTTTTCAAATAACAGACTGCATTAAAATTAATCTAATTCTTCCAGGCCGCAATATGCATGATTTGGGAGGGAGAAAAAACTGAAAAGTTGCTGATTATGAATTTATATGCGGTTGTAACCTCCAAAAGGACACCCACGCTTAAAAATGAGTCATCTTATGAATAATATTCTACATATTACAATATGTTCTGCATAATGACGACATTAGTCTAATGACGTAAATAAACTGTATAAACGTTCATTAATTTTCACAGCAGCTTTTCAAGAGGCATTTAATAATTCCTTAATTATGTGCTTATGGTGCCATCTAGAGGACACATGAGACTATGCAAGAAAAATTGGCTCTTTCAGGGCTTCTGGATATGCAAAACATCCCCAAAGAACATTTTTCCATATTTAATGTTCATCTTGTTATTTGACATTTGACAAGTTAAAATTACAAAACTTCTGCAGTCTAAATCACAAAGCCATACAGCGGAAATGACAGAACATTTGTCAGGCACACAAGTTGCAAAATGAACACTAGCCAAGAGCTAAATTAGAGTTAAAAGCTGGCCTTAGAAAATAAAAAGTGGCCAATTGGCTTGTGAAATTTTAAAACACATGGTTTAAATCACAATATAAAAGTGATACATGAACCTCATTTGTTTTATCTGACAAAAGCGACAAAACAAATCAAAAAGATATACAGTCAATTTCTTCAATATGTCTTCAACTTCGCATCTCCTCTCATGTTTTAAAATGTGTTGAGATATATATATATATATAGCTAAAGTCAAAAGTTTACATACACCTTGCAGAACCTGCAAAATGCAAATTTTACCAAAACATCAGGGATCATACAAAATGCATGTTATTTTTATTTAGTAGTGACATGAATAAGATTTCACATAAAAGACATTACATATAGTCCACAGGAGAAATTAATAGTTGAATTTATAAAAATGACCCTGTTCAAAAGTTTACATACTGTACACTTGATTCTTAAATCCACCTGACAACTGAGGGACTCTTACAGAAGGTTCAAACGCTCACTGATTTTTCAGAAGGAAACAAGATGCATTAAGAGCCAGGGGTGAAAACTTTTGAACAGAATGAAGAGGTGTACATTTTTCTTATTTTGCCTAAATGTCTTTTTTTTTTTCATTAAGTACTGCCCTTCAGAAGCTACAGAAGATACTTACATGTTTCCAAGAAGACAAAATAAGAAAAATTTAACTTGATCTTCAAATTCAAAAAGTTTTCACCCCCAGCTCTCAATGCATCGTGTTTCCTTCTTAAGCATCAATGAGCATTTAAACTTTCTTTAATAGTTGCATATGAGTCCCTCAGTTTCCCTCAGTGTGAAAAGATGGTTTAAACAAACAAAAATGCTGAAAAACCAAAGAATTTGTGGGACATGAAGGATTTTTCTGAAGAACAACTATCACTAAACCAAAAAACACAGCTGTGGATCATTCAGGTAACAGCACAGTATTACGAATCAAGTGTATTTTTATAAATTCATCTATTATTGTGTCTTGCGGACTATACGTAAATGTCCTTTCTGTGAAATATCTTATTCAAGTCAGTACTAAATCAAAAATAACATGCATTTTTTATGATCCCTCTTTTGGTAAAATAATTAACATTTTGCAGATTCTGCAAGGTGTATGTACATTTTTGACTTCAACTGTATATAGTAGTTCAACCTTAACCTTACAAAATTAACTTTATTCAACAATTTCTTCTGTTCTGTGTCAGTCAATGTGTAGCTTCATAAAATTAAGGTTGAACCACTGATGTCACATGGACTATTTTATTGATGTCCTACCTTTCTGGGCCTTGAATGTAGTACAGTTGCTGACTATGCAAGGTCAGAAAGCTCTCCGATTTTATCAGAAATATCTTAATTTGTGTTCCAAACGAAGGTCTTATAGTTTGGAATGACACAAGGGCGAGTAAGTAATGACAGAATTTTCCTATTTGTGTGAACTCTCCATTTAACTTTCAAGAAAACGATCACTTGCAGACGAAGACTTTATAACAAAGTTTACTTTTCATGCACACAGTCCTCATTAATGGCACAGAAGCACTTGGTTGCTATTTCAGAGGGCTAATCCATCATTTTTCTGTACACGGTATGGACAGAGCGTTCGTTTCAATGATCAAACATTTTCTCACTGCCTCAGTCGTTTCAGGAAAATTTTTTAAAGTGTTGAAACAAATCCCACCAGGGATCCTGGCCAGATGGTTCTGAAAATAATTTTCTGAAGTGCTTGTAACATAAAAAAATGATACAGAATAACAACAAACACTCTCCGCCGGTGGGAATGAGTCTCCTTGATTTGGGTTATTTATGTCTGTAATAACCAGGGATTAAAATAAAAGTAAAAAGCATCAGCAGAACGTATCAAAGCTGCAGTTGAGAGCCTACATTGGGCACTAAAATTACCTAGAAACCTGCAGCCAGAACATCTGAAAGGGGCCTAATCACAGACGGTCCTGCTGATTTAATGGACCTGTGAGGTAGCGCTTAAACCAATGCACTGGAGCATGACCAACTTACATCTATCTCACTGAATGAAGGTCATAATACAACTCAGTGCCACTGCTGCACTAAAGCTTAGCCATAGACTGATTAACGTTTTTATACTCTCTCCTTTAAAGGCGTGTCGGATTGTCTGTTTTATTGCTAAAATGTTATTTCACAAAGCTCAACATAAGTTGCGTTTATTCAAATAGTCATATTCTTTTACCTCTTTTACAGTATGATTATTATTCAGGATGATACAATTGAAGGTATGCTTTGCATATTTTCCACTCAGACACATCATAAAATCTCAAAGAAAAAAAAAACATTCACTGTAGTTATCATGTAATGCAGGCCACAGACGGTGTTATACAAGGAGGAATGATTCATTCAGTCGATAAAGACATTTTTCAATAGGCATCTGACAAGCTTCATAAGTGAGTGCTGAGTTGCACCACAAAATCTACATAGCAGCCTAACAAAACCTGTTCATAAATGTGACACTTGAAGGCAGAAACGGTACAGGTTAGGTTTGAGAACATAAACTGATAAATTAGTCACCTTGCTGGGGGTCCTGAAGCTCTCCACAGGGCTCATGTCAACTACACTCTCCTGGGGACTCTTTAGACCCTAGCAGAGAAAATAAACAGTAAACTATAAATATTAGGCAGTGATATATGGGGATAGGGGTGTTGGGATCCTTAAACCAGGGGTTTTCAATCTTTCAGATGCATCACATCTCCGAATATGACAAAGTGACCCAATATATAAATACCCAATTTATACTGTTAAATATCTGTAAAATATTATTTGGAAAATATTTAGTTTATAATAAATTACATTATTTTGTTTTAATATAGTTCTGCAAGGTGTATTGTTAAAAAAAAAAATAAAAATCAGTCAAATGTTAAGTAATTGTTTTCTATTTGAATATATTTTAAAATGAAATTTATTCCTGTGATTTCAAAGCTGAATTTTTATCATCATTACTTGTGTCAAATGATCCTTTAGAAATCATTCTAATGATTAAAATATTTATTATTATTATTATTATTATTATGTTGTTGTTGTTGTTGTTGTTGTTGTTAAAAACAGTTTTTGATGAATAGAAAATTCAGAAGAACAGCATTTACCTGAAATAGAAATCTTTTGTAAGATTATAAATGACTTTATCATCACTTTTGATGAATTTAAAGCATCCTTGCTGAATAAAAGTATTAATTTATATCATTTCTTTCCCCCCCAAAAATACTGATTCCAAGCTTTTGAATGGTATAGTGCATGCTGTTACAAAAGCTTTTTTTATTTCAGATACATGCTGAAATAAAATCCTAAAAAATGTCCTCAATTAGTTTAAATAATAATAATAAATGTGTTTTGAACAGCAAATCTGCATATTAGAATGATTTCTGAACATGTGACACTGAAGACTGGAGTAATGATGCTGAAAATGTAGCTTTGATCACAGAAATAAATTACATTTTAAAATAGATTTAACTAGAAAACAAGTATTTTGTATAGTAAATATGTTTTTTAATTGTTTTTGCTGTACTTTGGATCAAATAGACTTATTTAAAAAAACATTAAAAATCTTACGGTTCAAAAAATTTTGACTGGTAGTGTTTTTTTTTTTTAAATTAATTATCATTTTAGTTTTTTTTTGTTTTTTTCGAATTTAATCTTATTTTTACTATTTATTTATACAGATTTTATTTATATAGAACCACATAACCATAGCAACAGCTCGTGCCATTTTTTATGACCTTTAAAAAATATTGAAAACATAAATACAGTGATTATTCGACACTTACTGCACCTTACAGTAGATTTATATCAAACTGCACATTTGGTGTAACAAATTTGACCGGGGTGCGAGATGAACTTTAAAAGATCACACCCCGAAAACATAAACAGTCTCGAAATTACTGTAGGCTATAACTATAACTATTAATTAATAAGAGAAATAACAATAATATGAGCAACAATACACATGACAATGCAAAAAAACTACATTGCACAACGACAAAATAATGGTCAACAACACACAGCCTATTTTTATTCCTAACCTATATTAGTCTATTTATAATAGGTATAAAAGGGCGATTCTTCATTGATTAAGTACATCTGAACATTATGAACTATGAATTATGATCTTCAGCTATTGTCCAAAAGCTAACAATCTTTTTATTTATCATTCAGATATTTCAAATAATTATTCCAAATGCACTAACTGAATGCGTTAAGATACATGAAGTAAATGTCCAGACGTCTAGAAAATATGAGCTGTTTTTCTGTTTATTATTATTTTAGCTAGCAGGCTAGCTTAATAAAATGCTTCCGGATTCGTCAATGAAATCAAGAAGCAGACTGATGTAAGATGAGAAACAACCCACCTGACGGGCCATCAAAGACTTGATTTTCTGCATCGTATAGTTGAAAACACTATGCAGTAAACGCGATGTATCCTGTGGTCTTTTTCTGTCAAACGGCGATTCAGTTCTTGCAGTGCTAGACAGGTGCCATGTTTCACTGTGGGACTCACGTGACAGGTCGCAAGTGCAGCATGGGATATGTAGTTCCTCTGAATAGCATACTAGCATACTACTTTAGTTTTTTTTTTTTTTTTGGCAGAAATAGTAAAGAGAAGTAATGTTAGACAAAAACGGGGTTAATAAGGATGCCCAGTTCCGCCAATCATGATCTGGTAAATAATACTTATGACCTAAAAGCAGAAATTCTAACACTAAAAAATCTAAATGATGAGATAAAAAGGCATTAACCAAAGGTTATGGGAAAATGTGACGATTTAGCTTTGTTGTTTTCATGTCAAAATTTAGACTTTTCAAGTCATATTTTTTATCTCATAATTGCAACTTTTAGGTCATAGCCTACCTATGTTTTTTCTATCATAATTCCCACTTGCGTTATACACTAGCGTTCAAAATTTTGTGATCAGTAAGACTGTTTTTTTTTAAAGAAGTCTCTTATGCACATCAAGGCTGCATTTACTTCATCAGAATACAGACAAATACAGACAAAAAACAGTAATATTGTGAAATGTTATTACAATGTAAAATAATGGTTTCTATTTTAATATACATTAAAATATAATTTATTCCTTAGATGCAACACTGAATTTTCATCAGCCATTACTGTAAACAGTTGCACTACCAAATATTTTGTGATACCTGTGATACTTTTTTTTTAGGATTCTTGATTAATAAAAAGTTAAAAAGAAGAGCATTTATCCAAAATATATATATTTTCTAACAATATAAGTCTTTGCTATCAAGTTTTATCATCATTTTAACACATCCCTGCTAAATAAAAATCTTAGTTTCTTTCAAAAAAAAAAAAAAAAGAAAAAAGAAAAAAAAAGAACTAATAAAAACTTAATGACGCCAAACTTTTGAACAGTAGTGTATATTGCTGGAAAAGATTTAGATTTTAAATAAATGCTGTTCTTGTTCATCAAAGAATTTTAAAAAAGTTCTGATTGCAGGTTCCACAATTATATTAAGCAGTACAACTGTTCACTGCATACCTCCAGCGCTGATAATAAATCAGCATATTAAAATGATTTCTGAATCATCATGTGACACTGAAGACTGGAGTAATGATTCTAAAAATTCAGCTTTGATCACAGGAATAAAATAGATTTTAATGTATATTTAAAAAAAAAAAAACGTAATATTTCACAATTTCTTATTAAATAAACCAGCCTTGATGTGTATAAGAAACTATATAATATATATATATATATATATATATATATATATATATATATATTACATTGTTGTAAAAAATATTATTGTGATGTAAATCAATGTTTTTCTATATTAATATACATTAAAATTCAATTTATATCTGTAAATAAAGTTGAATTTCCAGAATCATTACTCCAGGCTTCAGCATCACATGATTCTTCAAAAAGCATTCTAATATGCTGATTTATTATTTATTATGATTTATTATTTATTATGGAAACAGTTGCGCTGCTTAATATTTTTTTTTTTGGAACCTGTGATACTTTTTCAGGATTTTTTGATCAATAAAAGGCTAAAAATGAACAGTATTTATTTAAAATAGAAAGGTTTTCTAATAGACACTGCTGTTCAAAAGTTTGGGGTCAGTGCATTTCTATTCTTTCTTTTTTTTAAAAAAAAAAAAAAAAAAGAAATGAATACTTTTATTTACCAAGGATGTGTTAAATTAATAAAAAGATTTACATTGTTAGAAAAGATTTCTATTTTTAACTTGTTATTCATCAAAGAATGCTGAAAAAAATCCAATATATATATATATATATATATTTGGCAGCATATTAGAATGATTTCTGAAGGATCATGTGACACTTCAAACAGCTTAACAGCTGATGAAAATTTAGCTTTGCATCACAGGAATAAATTATATTGTAAAGTATATTAAAATAAAAACCATTATTTTATATTGTAATAACATTTTGCAATGTTAGTTTTTTCTGTATTTTTGATCAAATAAATGCAGCCTTGATGAGAATAAGAGACTTTAAAAAACATTAAATGAGAGGGCGTGTCCAAACTTTTGACTGGTAGTGTGTGTATGCATATTAAAAAAAATGTGTCACTCTTTGTACACAAAACTAGGTTCTCACGCTTATTGTTTTTTACATGTATAGCAAATTAAAAAAAGCAATCTGAGAAAATAATTATATTTGTATAATAGGGTGTAGAGACTATTATTAGATATTTCTATATTTTTCCTCCTAGCTTTTTTAGATAATTAAAAATAGAAGCTTTAAGCTATTTCCTGACTTTTCTAACAATTTCAACCAACCCCTGACTACACACACACACACACACACACTTGAGGTGCAAAGGACACATAACATAAATCAGTCACAGATTCCAGGAAAAGGCCCAAAAAACCTCATTTGTTTTGGGCTTTCACATCTCACAGTTCAGAGAAAAGTTTACAGCAAAATATCTGCTACCTGACAAAAATATTCTAGCGTGGGTGTCAGAGATGAACCTTTCCAACTGGCTGTTCATGCTGATGTGAGCACACATAAGAGAGCAAGTGTTTCTCGTCAATAAAGCGCCGCTGATATCACTGAAAATTTCCCTGTCAAATAAGGGAGTGGCACCTCCCTCCAGGCAGCTGAGCTGTTGATATAATGCTCCTGCTCTTCCTTTGAAGCAGAGAAAATAGACAGAATAAATCTTCCTTTCAATAAACACTGCATTTGTTCCAGCAAAATTGCTGGTTATACTGTACCAGACAACAGTGATCAGGCAATACTTACTAAAAATCGAATATTCGCCTTTTAGAAATGTTTGATATTTAAACATTTATGATACACAAATAAGCAAAAAGAGACTGCATTGTCATCAACATAATACAGTCAGAGAGCTAAACTCATTTGTATCTTATTATATCTTATATTTAATTAAATAAAGGAATGCAAAAATATTTCTAAAACCTTTATTTGAAAATTACAGAGCATCCATCTGTGTTTAAAACAGGTGCAGGTGCAACACATAGAAAACAAAACAGACAGAAGATGTCTGTTTCACATTCAACAAACTGCTACCCGTGAAGTGTATGGAACGGGTATGTGGCATCTTGAAAATGTAATAAGCAATATTACAGAATACGCTGCAGTGTGCAAAAAAATACAGATTTAAAGTACAAAATGCATACATATTTACATTCATAATGCAGGAACAACAACAACATTAGATGACGACTGTATTTCTATATAAATACTCTCAGCTTTTCGTTAAGCATGTTGCTACGTAACAAAAAAATCTCTTATATATTCTTTTTAAGACAATAAAAACTTCAGTGCCCAGCACAAGTTTATAAATGTGTGATTTTTAGACCTTAAGCTGTATAAAAACGAATAATTGTAAAACAAAAGAAGTGCTTAAATGTGTGACTGTAGAGAGAAATATTGGCCAAACAAAAAACAGTGAAACGTTTTTCCGTCCTTACATCCAAACACACATAACTATTCAGCTCTCTCATTTCAAAAGACTCAGTGTTGGAGTTTCAGGCACATGTCTGATGACATCATAGATGGTGGTATGCAAATCTTTGACTGAATCCAGCCCTGCCAAAGACCTGCAGGATGCCTGGAAAACACAGAGGAGAAATATCAAACTGTTCTGGGGCAAAACTGCTCATGCAAAATAGTAAGCCATTATAATGTGTTATGTTTTTTTGTTTTACCTGTGTTGAGTCCATTTTCCCAGGTACAGAGACAAATTCATAAATGCCAAAGTCTTCAGTTGCATCTTCATGACCTACAAGTATATTAATCAGATTAGTGTGTGTGTGTGTGTGTGTGTGTGTGTGTTTATATATAACTATTTGCTTTTATTTATTTTTCACCCATTTATTTGTTTTTATTTATCATTTTATTTGTAATAAAACAACTTTATTTTACATGTTTACACAGCTCTGTTGAATACTTGATTCTGGTTGGTCAATAACAATAACCGGTAAAAATTAATAACACAGGCTCATCTAAGTAACTTAAGTCGGTGCTATATGCTTACTGGAAACACTTTTTCTTCATGGAAGCTTTGCTTTTGGTTGGCTAAGGAGATACTAAAACTTAAATCAATATTCTCTGTACAAATATTTAATTACGTCATTCTGGTATTGTGGACTCGCACGGTCTTGTTTCATACAAAGGCAGCTGCTGCCATTTTGTGACGGTTGTTTTGTACACTGTAATGTATTGTAAGACTCATCTTAAATTCAAATATTTTATCGCCATAATTAGTGAAATGCTGTGTAATAGAGTTGAGGTCAAAAGTTTACATACACCTAGCAGAATCTGCCTAATGTTAATCATACAAAATGGATGTTATTTTTTATTTAATACTGACCTGAATAAGATATTTCACATAAAAGACATTTACATATAGTCCACAAGAGAAAATAATAGTTGGATTGCTGAGTTTTGTTGAAATAGTTAAATCCTGAAAAGGTAAACTGCCTGCTGTTCTTCAGAAAAATCCTTTAGGTCCCACAAATTCTTTGGTTTTTCAGCATTTTTTGTGTATTTAAACCTTTCCAGCAACGACTGTATGATTTTGGGATGCATTTTTTTCACACTGAGGACAAATGAGGAACTCATATGCAACTATTACAGAAGGTTCAAATGCTTACTGATGCTCCATAAGGAAAAATGATGCATTAAGAGCCGAGGATGAACAGAATGAACAGAATGAAAAAATGAGAATTCTTATTTTGCCTAAATCTCATATTGTTTTCATTTAGTACTGCTCTATAGAAGCTACAGAAGACACTCATGTTTCCCAGAAGACAAAATAATTTCAATTATTACCCCCTCAAAATCATATAGTCATTGTTGAAAATGGTTCAAATACACAAAAATGCTGAAAAACCAAAGAATTTGTGGAACCTGAAGGATTTTCTGAAGAACAGTACAAGGGACCCATGAACAACTACCACACACACACAAAAAAAAAGTAAACTTTTGAACAGGGTCATTTTTATAAATTCAACTATTATTTTCTCTTGTGGACTATATGTAAACATCTTTTATTTGAAATATCTTATTCAGGTCAGTACTAAATAAAAAGTAACATGCATTTTGTATGATCCCTCAACTAGTATGAATGTACCATATCTCTTAATGTCCATCTAGTTTGAACTTGCCACTTGCTAGCAACTGCTTTCTTCACGGAAGTTTTGCTTTCAAATTTTTAAACTGAAATCAATATTTCATGTCTAATTATTTAGTTCTGTGGCAAGTAGACGTGTAATAAGCGGGAAAATGTACATCCGGCCAGTTATCTGCGATAACAAACAGCTGGAGGTATATTATCCTTTACTTAACTATTACTGAGATCTATATTATGTCATGAATTGAAAGCAATTTGTTCCCACACTAATCATCAAACATTAATCTTAGTTCACTAGCACACAAGTATTTTGTTTTAGACTGTAAGTCGTTGGTATTATCCTATTTATTTTCCAAAGGGAGTGACTGTGTGCGTAGCCACACCAGCAAGGTGGAAAATATGTTTATAGCGTATGCTGACAGAAACCAAGCTGATATGATTATAGTAGTTGTAATGTTAATGCGGTTGGGGAGTTTGTTTGGACAGAGAGGCAGTGTACACATCGCTGCTTAACAACACAGGTATATTATAGTCCGAGACATGCAGTAAACCTACCAGAGCGGTGCAGTCCTCTCTGCTCTGTCATTGGCCTGAAGGACAGAATCAATCCATCAATGATGTCACTTAAATAAATAAATGTGTCACATATTTCTCAGAAGTTTGTATCGATAACATTGTCTTACCGCCTGTAGATAGTCTTTATCACTGTAGAAAAAGGATTAAAAAAAAAAAAAAAATTAGTACATTTAAATATGAACTCATTTAAATAAAGCCTGATAAACATAACATGTCTTATCTACACACTAAATTAAAATGATTAAAGACCCTTTGAAAGCAGGTAGATTTTTTCTTTCTTTCTTTGAAAGAAATTATTACTTTTATTCAGCAAGGATGTGTTAAATTGATAAAAAGTGATAGGAAAGACTTATATTGTTTGAAATGATTTCTATTTTGAATAAATGCTTTTCTTTTTAACTTTTTATTCATCAAAGAATCATGAAAAAAGTATGGCAGGTTCCAAAAAATATTAAGCAACACAAGTGTTTTAAACGTTGATAATAAATCAGGATATTAGAATGATTTGAAAGATCGTGTGACACTAAAGCCTGGAGTAACGGCTGAAGAAAATGTAGCTTTGCATCACAGAAATAAACTATATTTTAAAGTATATTAATAGAGAAAAGTGTTATTTTAAATTGCAATAATATTTCATAATTAATATATATATATATATATATATATATATATATATATGAAGAAGAAAATGTAGCTTTGCATCATTGAAATAAATTATATTTTAAAGTATATTAAAACAGAAAAGTGTTATTTTAAATTGCAATAATCTTTCATTATATATATATACACTACCGTTCAAAAGTTTAGGGTCAGTAAATGTTTATTCATTCTTTTTTTTTTTGAAAGAAATGAATAAATTGTTACATTAATAAAAAGTGACATAATAGATTTACATTGCTAGAAAAGATTTATAGTTTGAATAAATGTTGTTCTTGAAAGAAAAAAAAAACAGGTTCAAAAAAAAAAGTCTTACTGACCCCAAACTTTTGAACGGTAGTGTATATATATATATTTATTTTTTATTTTTTTATTTTTTTTGGTGAGCATAAGATACTTGTTTAAAAATATTTTTTTATTCATAGCAAATAGACAAAACACTCACAGACTAAAAGCCAGAAACCTTAAATTCTTATTTATTCTGATTTATTCGAATAACACATTATTAAGGTGATGCCTGAATTATCTTTAATAAAATAAGAATCATATCTTACTTCTTTTTGGATGGCAGCTCTTCCTTAGAAGCACTAACATCATACACGCTATAATAACGACTGAAGAGACTGTAATGAAAGTCAATGGAGACAGCACACTCCCTTCCTGGCTGTATTTTGCTTTTCCTGGAAACAGATCGATATCAGTGTTATATTTTAAAATAAATCATTTCTGGTGTGATCTTCATCTTTAAACAACCGAGAACTTGCATTGCATGCTTGCATTTTTTTTTATTATTCTGTACCCACACTGAACCAAAATTCACTGCCTGTAACAACGTAAACAATAAGGACAGGTGCCAGCCCCTATTTACTTTCCAGTGGAACAGCAAGACTTAATCACAGGTGGGACAGATTTGCACTTAGCAACTGAGGAGAAAAAAAAAACAGCTTGCCACGACCATGTAGACTCACAATGCATGGAACAAAAAAACAAAACAAACAGGATAGATTAACTTAAAACGCTAAAGCCAATAACCGTTTTTGTCAATATTTTGTATATATATACACACACACCTTATTTTGATTTGATTATGTCAGATGAATTTAAATAAATAATAATAAATGAATAAAATAATTTGAAGGTCCATTTTTAAATTACCATCATTATTTTGACATGAGGACTAATGTGCAAGCATACCTCTGTCCAGACTGGCCATCACCAGTGTGAATTTGGTCTCGTCCTGCTTCTTAGTCATATTGTTGAATGCTCTGCACAAGAACTCTTTGCCCTGGGGCAATTCATAGGGTTTCACTTCAAATCGTGGTCCAATCTTGAGAACCTCAGTGCCGTTCTTGGTCTTAGAGATCCAGACACAGGTGTTGGGAGGGTTGGAATCCGCAATACACTCAAAAAATACCATTTCCTCCTGGTTCACCATGAACACTCCTTCAGCTTTCAGACCTTGGTCTGAATTTACTGCCAAGTTATAAGGCCCATCTGAAAAAAATTGGTGAAGTTAATAAAACATCATTAGTAGTTTCTTTTTCTACACTGTAAAAAACTATTTGTTGAGTGAACTTAAAATAATTTGTTACCTGGCTGCCTTAAAATTTTAAGTTTAGTCAACTCGAAAAAAGTTTAATTAACTTAGGTACGTTTTACTAAGTGACAACTTAGATATTAGAGTTGATTCAATGTAAAATTTTAAGGCACCTGAGTAACAAACACAGCAGTGAGATTTAACAAACAATTTTTTAGTTTATTCAGCTGAATATCTAAGTTGTCACTTAGTACAACTTAACATTTCAACTTGAATAAACTTATTTGAGTTAACTGAACTTAAAATTTTAAGGCAGAAGGGTGGCAAATTATTTTAAGCTGACTCAACAAATAGTTTTTTTTTTTTTTTCAGTGTACATTCATTTTAAATAAATGTAATTGCAAATTTCTATTGCTTTGTCTTTGTTCTAGTACTATTAATTACTATAAATAGTTCTATTACTATTAATTAATTACATCAGAGATACTGTACAACAATAGAAAAAAAAGGAGTGATTTTTCAGGTGGTCATGTGACTTCAAAATTGCAGCCCCAATAAGCCAACCATTTTTATATTAAATAAACCACACTGTAAAAAATAAAACACACAATTTGAGTCAACTTAAACTATTTTTTTTACCTGGCTGCCTTAAAATTTTAAGTTGAATCATCACCATGAATCATTGTCACATAGTCCAACTTAACATTTCAAGTTGACTAAACTTCTTTGAGTTGACTGAACTTAAAATTTCAAGGCAGCCAGGTAACAAATTATTTTAAGTCGACTCAACAAATTGTTTTTTTTTTTACAGTGCAGCTTCTATTAGGCTACTGATATCTTGTTAAAGGATTAGTTCACAAAATTTCCTCATAATTTACTCAGTCGAAAAGAAATTAAGGTTTTTGAGGAAAACATTCCAGGGTTTTTCTTCATTTAGTGGACTTCATTGAGGATCAGTGGGTGGAAGGTCCAAATTGCAGTGTCAAATTGCAGTTTCCCAGCTGTGGAATGAGTCTTGCCTAGCAAAGAAATCTGTCATTTTCTAAAAAAACAATTACATTTATATACTTTTTAACCACAAATGCTTGTCTAGCTTGACTGTAACCACGCACGCGTGACATAAGTGAAAGTACCAACCCAGTGTTTACAAAGCAAATATGCAAAAAAAAGTCAAACGCACGTTACAAAAAAAAAGGTAAAACAAAGATTTTGAACTATTTTGAAGCTGCGGGAGAAAATGAGATGAAGTTTTTTGCCCTACCCTACATTTTTAACCAAAGTACACAGACGAAGAACTAACCACGTGTGATCTTTCCAGTAGTTTATGTAACGTTTGAAGACATAGACGCGCATTGCAGAGCTAGTGCAAGATGAGCATTTGTGGTTGAAAAGTATCTAAATTTTATTTATGTTTTTAGAAAATGACCAATCTTTTCGCTAGATAAGACCCTTATTCCTCAGCTGGGATCGCTTTGAAGCTGCATTGAAACTGCAATTTGGACCTTCAACCCATTGATCACCACTGAAGTCCACCTTTTTCAATTTCTTTAGAGGTATAACTTTTTTAGTGAGGGGGGCACCTTTTAAAGCTCAATCCACATTCATATTTCATTTTGACTTTTGTTTTAATATACACGTCAGGACAGATGTTTAACGTTTGAATTACAATGCAAACAGCAGGTAATTCTCAGGCTGCAGGAGGAACCTGCTGGACAGTGTGCAATAACGCTGAGATGATTTACACAAGGGATGATAACAGATGATAAACAAGCTTGAAGTCAGAAAAGTTTAATAGATACTCACAGAACATAGTGAGTTCAGTCGGTTTGCTTAGGTTACTGCTGATGTGGTTCCGGGCCTGACAAATGTATTGACCGATGTCTTCTTTCTTGACAGGGCTTATAACAAGTGTCCCATAATCTTGTGAGAATGTATGCCGCTCACTTGGACCAACCACCATGTTGTTTTTTAGCCATTCGAAGTGAACATTTGTCCCACGTTCAACAGAACACGTCAGCGTCACATTGTCCCTGTCTTCCACCAGTTCTGATTCTGGGGTCTTACTAATAACGGGGATGGACACAGGCACTGCGAGCAGAAAAGACATTAAATTAAGTATACAAGAAAATACATACTCTGATATGTATGTATGAAGGCCCATTTATGTCTCAGAGGGAAAAAAAACAAATTCTGTCATATATTTTTAACGTAAAAGCGGTCGCAGCCATTTGCAACTTGAATGTGCGTCATTCGCTTTAAGTTATTTTAGCCGTACAAAAACAGTCAGGTATGCTGCTTAATATTAGAAACTGGTATTTGTTATCATAGTAGTTTTAGTATATTATTGTACTATTTAGTAAACCGTTTGCTGTTATTCTTCTAGTTATTTACTGATACTAATGAATCAGAAGCAGTGTTGGGCTATAGTTACTCAAAGAATGCAATATATTACTCATTACTAGTTACTCCTTTGAAAAGTAATATTGTTACTTTACTTATTACTTTCTGGCAACAGTAATTAGTTACATTACTTTTTCTTCACACCCCACAGAAATTGTAACTGTGAATTCCACATAAAATTCTTCTAGAACGTTACTAACAACATATTTCTGCCTCATCATTTGACCAAAATCTACATTGGGTCGCAGTCAGAAGTTATTATTATGGTTGATATAGTGGTTGATAGTGATATTCAAGTAGAAGTGTTGTTTCTTATATTAATCTCATTAATTGTCATGTGTAGCTTGAAGCTAATTGTGATTTCTCTGTTACTCATATACGATTATATTTCATTATATATTTTGTCAAATCACATAAGTTTGTAAGAAACTATTTAATTTTCCAAAAAAGATTTTTAATTAGAGTAATGTATTGTACCACATGCTGATCAGAGGGTTGTGGGTGGGATGTAATGCCAGAGTAAAGTAAAGCCAAAGACAACAGTGTTCAGATAACCTTTTTTCCTGACAAAATCAATATAATGCAGTATTTTTCTAACTGCTGAATGTAAGCTTTTCCATATTCCAAGCTTGCCTATGCATGTGCGAGTTGTGAAAATTATGAAAATAAGTCTAGGAATTATTTGATTGTTGGATTTTTAATCAGCTGGTTGAGGCACCAAAAGTAACTAAGTAACTAACTAAGCTGTTTTATGGATAGTAACTGTAATAATATTACTGAAATCTTATTAGTAATTAAAAAGTAATATTAATACAGTAACTAAGTTACTAGTAACTGGCTACTGCCCAACACTGATTAGAAGTCTTGCACATTCACAGAAAATAGCTCACTTTTTGCGATGAAAATAAGTCAACAAAGTCTGAGTTGCGCAATAGGAAGTTGAAATTGTGAGATAAAAAGTTACTTTATGAGTTAAAAGTCACAGTTATGAGAAACAAAGTCACAGTTGAGCGATATAATACTCAAAATGTGAGATAAATGCAACCTGATCTCATGACGAAAACGTACCTGTGGGAATTATTTTGCGCAAGACGCAAAATACGTACTGCCATGTATGTTTTGTGACATATACGAAGTAAAATGTCCACTGAGTCACGCTAAAAGACTGTTTGTTTTTTACTCCAGAAAAGAGAAACGTACATATGGCCCCCAGTAAAAATCGCTTTACAGTGGGTAAAATACAGGTTTTGTGGTGGGGTTCCTCTGGTAAAATTAGCATTCCAGGGGCTAAATATAAAGTTATTGGGGTCGCTTCAATCCGCAGACATGAAAAACAACCAGCGGCTTAAGTTGCAGCTACAAGAAACAAAATCACAGTTCTATAATATCACATAGCACATGGAAAGATTTAGAGTCACTGAAATGTATAAAGTCACATATAAAGTAAAACTTTGAGAAATTAAATCGCCATTTTGAGGTATTAATTGCAATGTTGTTTGGTTTTACTCTCAGACAAAAGCAGCTTCCATATGAATGACAGTTTCACAAGCATTAGTAACTAACACTATATTAATAGCTGTCATAAATAAAAACCTTCCCAAAACACTTAAATGCTCTTACCGCTGACTGTGACTGTCACTCTTTTTGTCACAGCAACTGGACTGGGAATTCCTGGGAAGACGATGTTGATCTGCAGCTCATACTCCCCTTGTGTGTCTTCATCCAGATGCTTGAAATTTAGTGAGACATCAGGCAATTTGAGCTCCGGTCTGTTCTCTAGGCGCAGATTTGGGATGGCATTGATGTTGTCGAAAGTGACTAAAAGACTGTTCTTAGGCTTAATCTTAATCCAGGACCCCTGGAACGTCACATTCTGGACATCAAAATGAGTCTCAACTTTGAGGAGCATAGAATCTCCTACTTCCCCATGCTGTGTCGGCCACAGTGAAACACATTCAATGCATTTAGCTTCCATACCTGTTCAAAAGAAATGGTGTTTTTGACTTGTACTGTCAAAAATACAAGTAAAATATACACATATAAACTGTATATGTATACACATTAGGGATGCGCGGTATACCGGGAAAATACCGGTATATATTTTATTTCAAACGGTTCAATACTATCATTTTGATCAATTCGGTATTTTACACGCTGCTGTTCCGAAGTTCGCCTGTAGGTGGCAGTGCTTCCCAAATTGCTGCGAAATGGATAAACATGACAGAACAACGCGATTGATCATTGAACAGATGGAACTCCATCAACGCGCTCGAAACTAGTAAATAAAGACAACAAAAGAAGTGAAATATGGCGTATTTTTTTGCATACAAAACAGATGATAAAGGTGAACGAGCTGACCTTTACTGCACCTGTATGCAAGCATTGTTATAAAAAATAATTTGTTGCCACAGGAGGCACACATCAGATCTTGCCAAGCATTTGTCACATCCTGATCTTTAACACGAATTTAGAGATCGACAAGGTGAGTTCATCATTCATAAATTCAGGTTTAATTATCTTTTATTCACAACTGATCAACGCACATACATTAGATGTGATACAGAGTAAGGTAAACACGAAAGCTCAAATGCTCATCAGTTAGCTTTGGTCACATAATATTAGCACTTTCATTAAATCAAATATTAATTTAATTTAAATTAAGCAAGTGTTTTGATATTAACTTTAGTATCAATAATATGAGAGAGTGTTTTAATGCTTTATATATTTCTATATAAAGCATTAGGCCTATGTATTTAATGCATTTTCTTTGGCTGAGTCTGAAAGCAATCGGAGAGTGAGATTTTGAATACTTTGACTGTTAGAATAACACTTTACAGTAAAGCAACCTTTGTTAAATTTCTTTGGGTAAGCTGACCTAACAATATTACAGCACTTATTAATCTAGGTCAAAAACTAGTTATAAATGAACTAATACATGTTTAGTATGTTAACATTACTTACTAAATCTTTTTCAATTTTTGAATTACGCTTTGCATTGTGGGAGCTAAAACCTTGGTTGCTCGTAGGTGCGAAAACAGTGCAAGAGCAGGAGCCATTACTATTTTCTGGGTCAAAGTTTCATTTTAAAGAAAGGCTTTCAAACCTGTTTCTACACTTCCATGGTAAATTATAGTCTGTGTTGTTAACTGTCACATAAACTGTTGATGTAACATTAGTTAAGGCCTGGCCTGGTTTGCAGGTGAATGTCGGAGCCGTCACATTCAACATTTTCTGCCATATCGTCACACATCTTACTCATGGAGGTTAGCGTTACTCTTTTAATTGTCTATTAACTGTTGTGATGCGTTTCAAGCATCTGTTATTACTGAAGAAAAGCAGTTGTGATAAATCCTAAGTGCGTTACTAACGTACTGTGTGTACATTACGTTAGTTTAATGCCTTCAACAAAAGTTGACAGATGAATTGTCGAGAAACAGAGAGACCATTTACACAATAGCACAATGTTTGACACAATGTTAAATTAATTAATTTGATTGAGTAACTGATTTATGAAATCGTTTGGTCCTAAACTATTTAAGGCAAACAAAAGCCATTGAATGCACTTGAATGTTTACATGAAGTAAAAATAAACCATGTTCAGTTCGTATAGTGTGCTGGATTTATTTGCTTTATGTGTTTTTTTTCATATATATATATAAATGCACCATTAAAACAGAAAAAGTCAATTAACTTCTGTCAAATAACAGATAATGTTTGTTTTTTAATTACGGTACAAAGTCCAGGTAATGAGCTGCCAGTACTTTTTTCGTTTTTTTACAGAATTTTTTTTTACAGTGAAGTCAAAATTATGGTATCGAGCCTTACCTAATACATATGCATATATATGTAATGTTAAAAGAGCTATTCAGTCCATTTGTAGGCCAATAATGGTTAGGAACTACTACACACACAGAACTGTCCATAAAGCAGGGAAGATCATCTGTATGTACACCTAATGTTTTTGGACATTTGTGCAGAATGTTGCTGCGTTAGAACCAGCAATGTTTCTCATTAGCAGTGACATTGCTGATTAAAACATTGACCTAAATCCGTCACTAATCTGAGCAGCGTTCCCTCCCCTTCGGTTCACTTGGACACTGTACGGAAGGATATCTTACCCTCACATAATCTGCAATTCCAGCATGACAGTGGATCATTAATTAGTTCATACACAGATCTGCAGTTTAATCACCACTGCTTTGATCCTATACCTGCCTGAACAAATATTGACCAGCTTCTCAGAATGATAGTAATCAAACATCAAGTTCTCTCTAATTTGTCTGAACAGGTCCATGAGCAAACACTCAGGCATTGCACGCATTGCATGAAGTCATGGAGACCTGATCCCAAGAATAATGCTGTGAAGATAACATACTGGACTCAACTGAACTCTTGATGTATCTCATTTACTTAAGGATAAGATTTCTTTTGCATGGATGAAATGAACATAGGCTGTGGAGGCCCGGCTTTAACTAACAGCTGTTAATCTGCATTACGTTGCTAGGCAAGGCCGTGCGGCAGCAGGCAGGTAGGCAGTAAGCAGGTAAACAGTCTCACACTCCTCCCTCTTTATCGCTCTCAGGCCACTTAACTACCCGGACACGGCCATCTCCACCCACTTTACTCGCTTCTGCCGGCCTGCTGACAGCCAGTGTTGTGCATTACAATAGATGACTGCGTGGCTCGTGTTGTGCGCTAAATAATAAATAAAGACACCCCTATTGCACGCACAAAGGACCAGAGGGCAGATTCGGTGAAAGCTAAAAGTGTGCCTGTGTTTACGCCACACTTAGCTCTGAATGCATCACTAATAAGTGTGCTTGGCCTGTTCTGGTCTTATTGTCTCCAAACAAGGTAAGGATTATTGCGGGGATAGCAACAGTTCGCTTATACCACCCACGACAATAGGTGTTGGGAATTGAGCTATTCACACCAACAAGCAAACGATCAACTCCTTGTGCGTCCCCAAACACAAACAAACATTACACTATTCACACCTCATGGTAATCCACTACGGCCATTTATGCTGCAACCTAAATGCACATACAAATGTGTGGACTGGAAAATGAACAAAAGCCAGACCGTGAATAATCCACTAAGCCTTGAATGTTTGTTTGTGTATTTTTAAAGCATCATGTGACACAAAGAGCTAAATGTAGGGCCATAAGACTATGAGTCATATATATGTTTTGAACTTGAAATGTATTACATGTTTGTAATAATTAAATACGTTTTAACAGCAACAGTGACTTGGCTTTACTTTTCTAAAAAATGCAAAAAATATATTTATATATTCTCAAAATTTATATAGTCTAAAAACATTTTAAAAAGTTAAAATGTGTGTATATATATATTCTCAAAATGTAATACATATTTCTATTAATTGAAAATGTTTTAAAAAAAATGCTAATACATATATGAATATATATTCTCGAAATACATTACATAGTTGTCTTAATTAAAAATGTTTTAAAAATAAAAATTGTATATTCTTGTAATATATTACATATATTAAAAACATTTTAAAATTAAAAATGCATATATAACCAATTATGATAGATTTTTTTTTTATTAAAATGTTCAAAATTTCATTTAGCTTATTTAACTTAGTAACAAAAATGTATGATTTTATACATTTTAAGGTTTTTTATATATCTATTACAGTGTGTACAGGTTACAGTGTGAGTATATTCTATTGAAAATTTTTAAATGGAAGTGAAAATTTTCAGTGGGAAAGTAGGAAGTGATCGCCACACTATTTTAGAATTACAGAAATAAAACTAAACCACAATTCTGCGTTTTTAAGTTCTTTAGTTAGCACCTTGTTACGTGAAATAATCTTAATTTGCAGAGAAGGTTGTCTTTATGGGAAGTCAACTGGAAATTATAATATTTACATGCTTTCCAGAGTATCCCTCCATCTTTTTCCTTAGATATGTACACACCTTTACATATTTCAGGTTGAATAATAAACATTATTTTACTCTGAATTTTACACCCTGGAAATGTATTTAAATAGATGACGTCCCATCTCTCATTGGCTTAACCTCATAATTTTGGCCTACATTTTTTTTTACTCTATTTTAAGTTTTAGTGTGTAGCATCTCTGCTGCCATTCATCCAAAAATAAATAAAAAGCATCTTACCAGGAACGTTTAGAAATAAGGTGAACGTGAGCAGAAACATGGTGACTCCAACACATTCCATTTCTGCTATATAATCTCCAGAAGCTGTGTGACAAGAAAAGGGAACTGGTGGCAGTATTTGCCAGGGAAATGAGAGAAGCTAGTCGAGGCCCCTCCCACGTGCCATTTAGACACATACACCTGGCCGAGCTTCCAAAAACACTGCTGTCACCCTGAGGGCCAGAGACAGTCTCATCGATACACATCCACTGCAGATATACACAGCTTAAGCACACAGTGTCAGATCACAGAAGAAAAGTTCTCTTGAACAGCACACACACACGCACACACTGCTACAGGTGTGAAACCAGTGCAGACTGACATTCAAGTCCTAGACAGACACAGGGTCATTCATTTCACGGACATGCAAAGTTTCGCCTGAATCCATGCATGAGTTAAGACACGTACAAAACAATGTTTTCAGGAATCATCACACACAAACTAGCAGCAAATATTAAACTAGCACTTCTAAAGGTCATGTGCAGAACCACAGTGTTCATAAACCACAGATTAAGACAAATGTACAGCTGTCACTGACGATTATTTTGGTAATTGAGTAATCAGTAAATTACACTCTTAAACATAAAGGTACTTTAAAAGGTTCCTCATAGCGATGTCATAGAACCATTTTTGGCTCCACAAAGGCCCATTCAGTCAAAGGTTCTTTAAAGAACCATCTCTTTCTGACCTTTTTATAATCTGAATAACCTTCTTTCAACACAAAGAATGTTTTGTGAAACAGAAAGGTTCTTCAGATCTACATAAGAGTGTATTCTGACAATTAGTCTTGCAATTGGATAATTATAATCATTTTTGTGGTAATAAAAACAGACCTAAGTGGGCAACAGCCTTTAAAATAACTTGAAATACATATATAATAGCAATGAGGCAATAATAATCAGTTCAGGTGAAGTATCAAAAGCAAGTAATCACATGGTTTTACTGAACAAAATGTTTTTGTTACATACATAATGTAGCCCATTATAAACAATAGAGCTAACGTACATTATGCATTATAACAAATGACTGTAGAGGGTGCCAACTGCCTGATGATTGTTTTTACACTTTACTGCATGTTCTAATCCTTGTATAATATAGACTAAACAACATTTAATTAAAATATTCACTTAATCCTTAATATCTGGACATTTCTTTAAGACAGAAATGCTACAGCCAGTGTAATTTCTTGAATATGGACATCAAACCCTGTAAACTCAGAGTGAGGGTTTGTTTAGAAGTATATTGATGTATTCTCCTGTGTTTGCATGTTTATAAATGATTTACCTTAGAATTTTGATGAAATGGCTTTCCCAGATCAACATTATAACAAAAACTCAAACTCAGAGATGGCGTTTGAGAGGCTCCTCACATTTAAATGTGCTCCTGTGGAGCAGCATTTATTGTAAACTTAAGTGACATGATGCACGTAAGTTGGGTAACCTAATAATTAAACGCATATATTAAACCTACATGAACATATTTATGTAACTGAAGCGTAGCATTTTTGAATTCACAATAGTATTACGCTTATGATCTTGAAATGGGTTTATTATATCATGCAGCCTTGGAAAAGGTCTAACAATGACTTTAATGAATTTTCGTCCGTGGAATGCGGCCTTTTTGGGTATTTTGCCGGTTTATCGACATGGGCAAGTACTGAATTGACAGCCAAACATATCATAGGATTAATATATACATTTTATGACGCATCATCAATCGGCCAAATTGGCGGCACTGAACATAAACAATCCCACTGAACCAAACGAAACTCGCATATTTTGCTGATTATTGCTGCTGAAAATGTTCAATTATTATTGTGTTTATGTTATGTTTTGGACTGTACTAATTAGTCGGACCGGGAAGAACATTTGGAGTACTATAGATAGAAAGTAATAGCAAACCAAAGAGAAGAGTGGAAAATACTGTCTGAGGAACAAAAGGCATTTGTGGTTGGCCAAACTGAACCAGGATTTCCAGGGCAACAATCTTGACAACGTTGATGTTTGTTCTTATTTCCAGTCAGGTAGGTGAAATATTGGGCTAATATCTTAATGAATACTGCTGGTATGTATCTTTACCACCCATTAACTTTAGTTTGTCAAAATATGCATCTTTCCTGCTTACTAAATCCTTCTTTAGATGATTTAGTAGCTTCCACACATTTTTTTATGTGGTTTAAACAGCATAAATTAGCAGAAAAGTCTATTCAGTAGTACATTAATTGTGCAATCCATGCTGTTGTTTACATCAGAGTATTGCCAATATGTTTTTACTGTATTTTTAATCAAACAAATGCAGCCTCCTGAGCATTAGAGACTTATAAGTAGTCTATATTTAATTTTTTTGCAGCTTCGCCTTCAATTTTAATGGCATTTTATTCCATTACAATCAACAAACGCTGAGCTCACATTCACAACTTGGGTAAAATGTAGTTGTTTTGCCATACTGCTGAAGATCAGTACAAGAAATGTTTGTTTTAATATCACAGAAAGAAGACCATTGTCAGCTTCATAGGGAAAAATAAGCATGAATTTACTTAAAATATTTAATGCAAATCAGCTGCCTTTACAACCTGTAAACCAGCATTTCTCATGCAGATCCACATCAGCACAAACAATATACACAGGGCCGCCGGTGGTGTAAATGACCTTTATTTGGACTGAGAATCATCTGCTTAAAAAACAAACACAAACCTGACATAATGAACCCCACACACCCCTTTCAATTCCCCGGTCACATGATCCTCTCATCCAAGTCGGCTGCAAAGCCGCACGGTGCTAAGAAGCACCCACTTTTAAGAGTCACTTGGACAAATATCTAATGGGTTTTTTCCCCCCACAGTCTGGCAAGAGCTCTGTCTCCATTCCCAGTCCGAATTCCAGCTGCCCGTTGTGCAGGACGCCACACTCACTAGCCCTTTAGTCCAACTCAGAGCCAGAAGTCTTCCTCTTTTTCTTTTTGCTGTGTTTCTTATGCTTCTTCTTTTTCTTTTTCTTCTTAGACTTGTCCTGTAAACATACAAAAGATAAAAGCATTGCCATTATGAAGTTCTGTTTAGCGAATCTACTGAATAACATTTCTGTGAGTGATGCAGGTAGCATGTTTAGTCATTTCCGCCCTCATGTGGACAAAAAAAAACAATCCGCTTTAACTATGACACTGGAAGACTTACTGTGATTTTCTCCTTCTCCTCACTACTGCGTTTTTTCTTTTTGGACTCAGCCTAAAAAAAACGAACACATTGACAGGGGAGTTTAGCATGTCACATGCTATTTGATGATCTAAAACCATTTTTAGGTCACAGAGGGTTAAAACAAACTTACATCTCTGTCTACATCAGACTCGTCTGAGGATTCTGAGTGACTCCTGTCCGCTTTCCTCTTTCTTCGGCCATCCTTTTCATCCTTTCAAACAAAAACATTGAATATATGATACCATACACTGCTAGTTAAAAGTTTGGGGTCCCTAAGATAAAAAAAAGTTTAAAAATGTCTCTTACACTCACCAAGGCTACATTTATTTGACCAAATACAATAAAAACAGTAATATTGTGAAACATTATTACAATTTAAAATAACAGTTTCTACTTTAATATATTCAAAAATATAATTTATTCCTGTGTTAGTTAAAAAATTAATAAAAATAAAAACAGCAGCCACTGCTCCAGTCTTCAGTGTCACATGATCTTTCAGAAATCATTCTATTATGCAGATTTGCTGCTCAAGAAACCATTATTATTATTATAAATGTAGATAACAGTTCTACTGCTTAATATTTTTGGAAATTGATATATTTTTTGATGAACAGAATGTTTAAAAGAACAGCATTTGTTAGAAACTGATTTTTTATCATCATTATAAACATTTACCGTCACATCTTAATCAATTTAACTTGTCCTTTATGAATAAAAGTATTGTTTTTTGTTTTTGTCTTTTTAGAAAAAATAAATCTCACTGACCCCAAACTTTTAAATGGCACTCTCATATCCTTTTTGGAGCTTGATACTAGGAACTTTAGTTGTAAATGAAGTAAAAAAAACAACTTCAAGAAGGTGAATGTTCTTTTTGGTGTGATCTCTTTCTTTAACGTCTTGAAATGAGTCTTGAGTACCTTGTCTTTCTCTCCATCCAGTTTCTTCTTCTTTTTCTTTGATGACTCCTAAAGATAAAGGACATCAGGACTCATACCAACAAGTCTTGACAAATCTCTTAATTATCACCAGCAAATTAGCTTTTATGTTAATTTAATTCTATAAATGAATATTAATGGGGGCAAATCAACATTGCAAAAGACAGCCATTTCTAGAAGAGCTGCCAATCTAGAATAATGTGTAACATGTTGTGGCTAGTTTCAGTTAAGCCAGATATTTCCTTAACTGGCAGGAACCGTCTTTTTCTACCATGTCATTTCTCTTCCTTGCAGACATAAACAAACAATACCCTGCTATCAGTCTCTGACTCAGTGTCAGAGTCATCGGACGCTCGGCGGGCAGAGGATCTTTTTCTCTTTTTCTTCTTTTTCATATTTTTCTTATCATCCTGAAAATGCAGAAGAACAGAGAATATTCAGTAAAATAAATAACTAAAGAAATAGTTCACCTAAAATTTTAATTCTGTCATTAGTTACTCATCTTCACATCATGTCCGTTCACCTTCAGAACACAAATGAAGATATTTTTGATGAAATCCGAGAGCTTTCTGACATTGTTGAACAAAGTCGTTATTTTTGTTTTCTTTGTGCACAGAAAGTATTCTCGTAGCTTGACAGCATTAAGGTTGAACCACTGATGTCACATGGATTATTTTAGCAATGTCCTTACTACCTTTCAGAGCCTTGAACGTGTCAGTTGCGTTGCTGTCTATGCAGGGTCAGAAAGCTCTCGGATTTGATCAAAAATATCTTAATTTGTATTTGAAGATGAACAAAGGGGTCTTACAGGTTTGGAACGACATGAGGGTGAGTAATTAATGACAGAATTTTAGTTTTTTGGGTGAACTATCCCTTTAACAATGCATGCAAATGATGTACATGTAATCATAAGCACTTACATCATCTTCAGAGTCTGAGGAGGAACTGGAGGAGGAATCAGAACTCGATGAGGAGGAGGAGGAAGATGAGGAATGCTTGACCAAACACAACAAAAGCAGAATTTGTTAGATTTTACGTCACAAAAACTGATCTGCCGATCCATGGATAAAAGGCAAGATAAATACCACTACAAATGCAGGACCTGACATTAAGCTTTGACATGTGCTTTTCCTGCGGACAAGTGAATCAGTCTTTCACTTGACCGAGTAAAAAACGTACTTGTCTGGGGGAAAAAAATCCTTTTTTTCTTTAGCGTAAATGTAATCCATTCTGAAGTCAATAGTCATGTCACTGCTCTATGAGGTCTTACTTTAATCAGCATATTTGTGATTTTTGCCTTCAATTGATTTCTAGGACACTTTTTAACTTTATTTTCCTAACCTTACTAAATGTATGTGTCATTTATGTCAAATTCAGAAATTATATCAATACATTCAGTTAGAATAATTAGACTCTTCAAACTAAATCAGTAACAACAAACTTCATCTTTCCACTGCAGGGGAAAAACCAAACCTGCATCAAAAGTGCCATTTAAATGTATTCACTCACTGTTTAATGAAGATAAGATGTTCCAAAAATGCATTTACACAGTAAAATTGCAAATGCATAAATAATGTTATAAGATTAATGTTTTACTTTTTTTTACCATACAAATCTGAAATGTTGGAAAAATGCAATACTTTTAAATAAATAACCGAACCACCAGGTGGCGGTAAGTCACTTTCTTAATGAATGAGTCACGGATTCAACCATAGATGGATTCAACCAGTTCATTCAAAGGCCTAATTGATTCAATAAATAAAGCAAATGACTGTCTTTATGAATGGCTCACTGAACCATTGACTCACCCGATTCATTAAAAAATGCTGAATTTGTTTAAAACTATTTTCGTTAGCGAAAACGGTCAATGATGTGTCTAAAATGTAAGTCAGTTAATATTACCAACTAGTTTATTGGACTACTGTTGTATAAAATCAATGTCACATTTGCAATCGTAATGGTGCTTGTTCATGTAATGTTGCTTACCTATATCATGTTATATACAATATTTATCTTTTTTTCTGTTTCTTTGTGTGTGCTGTTGCAACCTTGATATACTGTCTTTTTTCAGTCACCGTTTACACTGCAAGTAATACAATCAGAAGCATTTTCACCAACGTTTCGGTGCTGCCCTAGTTATTTATAGTTATAGTTAGTTTTTTATTGATGTTTAAATCAGGTTACTTGTCTGGTTGGGCAAGTGAAAGACAATTTTAACAAAATCCACTTGTCTCGGACAAGCGTTAATGTTGAGCCCTGAAATGCAAATCATTCTTCTAGTATGAGACATTATTTAAAAACAATATTCCACTTTTCCATTATCAATTCATTATTGGTTTACAGTTGCTCCAGATATGAAAATGGAGAGCTCTCCTCACCCTACTGGACTTTTTCTTCTCCTTCTTTTTCTGCAAAACACACAGATAAATATCAGGAAATATGACAACAAACCATAATAATAATAATAACAATTTATCATAAGTGCTGTTCGATTATACACCACCAGTCAAAAGATTTTTAATATTTTTTAAAGAAGTCTCTTCTGCTCACCAAGCCTGCATTTATTTGATCCAAAGTACAGCAAAAATAGTCAAATTTTGAAATGGTTGTACTATTTAAAATAACCGTTTTCTATTTGAATACATATTATGTCATCTATTCCTGTGATTTCAAAGCTGAATTTATAGCATCATTACTACAGTCACACGACCCTTCAGAAATTTAGCAATTTAGTAACAAAAAAATATCATACTGACTCCAAGCTTTTGAATGGTATTGTGTATAATGTTACAAAAGCTTTTTATTTCAGATAAATGCTGATCTTTGGATCTTTCTATTCATCAAATAATCCTAAAAATAGGTATACAACTGTTTTAGATATTGAAAATAATAATAATAATAATAATAATAACAATAATAGTTTCTTGAACAGCAAATCAGCATATTAAAATGATTTCTGACTGGAGTAATGATGCTGAAAATGTAGCTTTGATCACAGGAATAAATTACATTTTAAAATATATTCAAATAGAAAGCATTTATTTTAAATAGTAAAAATATTTCACAATGTGATTGCTTTTGCTGTATTTTGGATCAAATAAAAGCAGACTTCTTTAAAAAAAAACATTAAAAATCTTACTTAAAATTTTTGACTGGTAGTGTACTCTTCAAATGGAATATTTTCTGCCATCTTCTGCCTTTATAAATCCCTATTTCTTCCTCACTTTTGACATAGTATTTGGGATAAAATCCATAAAATGTAAAATAAAATCTGACTGTACTTGTCTTTTAATTATTAGATCCCAGATTACTACATCAACCCTTACCTCTTTCTTTTCTTTCTCCTTGTCTTTGTCTTTCTTTTCACCTCCACCAAGTACCTTCTCCCTGTTTTTCTCCAGTTCCTTCTTCCATCGCTGAGAAAAATGAGTGAAAGCACATAGGATCCAGAAAGACTGTGAATCTATTGCAAATTTCCTGAAATGAAAAATCTCTACCTCGTTCATTCTGTCCTCAAAATCAGCCAGGGCTCTAGAGCCTTTTTTCTTCTTTTCCAGCTGTTCTTTTACCTCCTCCCTGATATACAGAACAAACAAAGACACACATGAAGAAACGAGACCTAAAAAAAACTAACATATATCCGCAATTCTTCAATATTAATCATAATCACATCTTCATACCATGATGGCCGTGGTCTGCTGAGATAGTCCTGAATGGTGGGGCCGGAGTTGGGAGCAGGTCCTCTGGCTCTGGCAGCAGCTATTGGGTTCAAGTACGCCTGAAACACATCAAATATTAAAATTCATAATCCAGTCAGCATCATCAACAATCACAAGACATGCTTAATAAACACACCCTTTAGCATTCACTTTCACCTACAGGCTGCTAAGCGCATAACGTTACAACATATCATTATCATTTCGCTTTGGCAGAAAATCAGTTTTAAATTACTAATGTATTACTCTTAATATGCTCAACAGAAATACAGCAGCATACATTCTGTACAACAGTGTGCTAGCCGAATTAGCATGTCTGAGCCTAACAGCCACACACACTAGCCATAACAGCATGGTATCTTGCAGTACCAATATTTTACAAGTTGTACCAAACTGCGAACATATAACACAATGTATATCAAATGTCTCTTAACCTTGTTCATTCATTCTGTGAGTGGACGTGGGCTAATAAGTGTAGCTAAGTGTTTTGACGCGTTAGCACTGCGGCTTAAAGGCCTCTTGAATGGTTTTCCCTTGAAATATTAGGAATATGCGAGTTCGTAAACCTTTACTTACCACTCTGTTATCTCGCTTGCCCATTTCAGCAGATTTTGCCTAAAACCTATAGGCCAAAATCTATAAAATCAACCTTTTGTTTACATGGCTCTGGTGCTTGCAGTATCTCCCAGTGTACTGCGAGAATTTCTGAATAATTGCCACCTAGCGGTTTATCAGCAGCACGTCATTTTCAACATAAACACTAGGGGGCGCTTTCACCTCTTATTTGGGATTTAGTGATCAAAAGTGACAAAAGACATTTATGATGAAAAGATTTCGATTTCGAGCTCATGCTGTTATTTTGTATTTTCTATTTGTCAAATAATCCTGTAAAATGTTTTCAACACTGATAATAATAAGAAATGTTTTTTTAAAACAACATATTCTGAACATTATTTTTGAAGGATCATGTGACACTAAAGACGGGAATAATAGCTGCTGAAAATTCAGTTATTATAAGACAGTTTTTTAAATTGTAATAATATTTAACAATGTTACTGTATTTTTGGAGGCTGCCTATATGGGAAATAATGAGAAGAATAACAAAGTGCAGTAAACAGTAAAACAGTTTGCACTACAAACCATTGTGTTTATAATTAAGATATTACATTACAATAATATGGTAAGACACCAGTCTGGAATATCAAGCAGCAAAACGAAAGCAGCTTTTTTGCATAGTTAAAAACAGCTGGAAGTGGAAGCAAGACCCACTCTTACGGGAAAAATAGAAAAATATGGTGGATACAGTTGAAAAGTCAAAAGTTTACATACACCTTGCAGAATCTGCAAAATGTTAATTATTTTACCAAAATAAGAGTGTTTTTTATTTAGTACTGACCTGAATAAGATATTTCACATAAAATACATTTATTATAGTCCAGAAGAGAAAATAAGTTGACCCAGTTCAAAGGTTTACATACACTTGACTCTTAATACTGTGTTGATACCTGAATGATCCACAGCTGTGTTTTATTGTTTGTTTAGATAGTTGTTCATGAGTCCCTTGTTTGTCCTGAACAGTTAAACTGCCTGCTACTTTTCAGAAAAATCTTTCAGGTCCCACAAATTCTGTGTGTTTTCAGCATTTCTGTGTAGTTGAACCCTTTCCAACAATGACTGTATAATTTTGAGATCCATATTTTCACACTGAGGACAACTGAGGGACTCATATGCAACTATTACAGAAGGTTCAAAAGCTCACTGATGCTCCAGAAGGAAAAACCAATGCATTAAGAGCCTTTTTGAATTTGAAGATCAGGGTAAATGTAACTTATTTTGTCTTTTGGGAAACACATGGAAGCCCTATGGTAGCCCATTTCTGCCAGGTAAGAAAAACCTTCGCAATTATGACATACTTAAGTCATAATTACGAGATAAAAAGCTGAAATTCTGACTTGCTAAATCAAAATGATGACTTTAAAAGTCATAATTATGAGATAAAAGTCAAATTTATGAGATTAAAAAAGTCGAAATTATGACTTTACAAGTCAAAATTGATTTAATGACTTTATACACACAAATTTTGACTTCTTATCTCGTAATTATGACTTAAGTCATAATTTCAACTCTTTATCTCATAATTTCGACTTATCTCGTAATTATGACTTTTAAAGTCATAATTTCAATTTAGTAAGTCAGAATTTGGGCTTTTTATCTCGCAATTCTGACTTTAGTATGTCATTATTTCAAGTTATTTCAAGCTTTTTAAGGTATGAATTTTTACTTACCTGGCGGAAATGGGCTTCCATAGAAATGGAAATATGCAGTACTAAATTATATATATATATACATATATATATATATGCGTGCGTGTGTGATATTTAGCCAAAATAAGAAAAATGTATACATCTTCATTCTGTTCAAAAGTGTACACCCCTGGCTCTTAATGCATTGTGTTTCCTTCTGGAGCATCAGTGAGGGTTTGAACCTTCTGTAATAGCTGCATATGAGTCCCTCAGTTGACTTCAGTGTGAAAAGATGGATCTCAAAATCATACAGTCATTGTTGGAAAGGGTTCAAATACACAAAAATGCTGAACAACCATAGGATTTGTGGGACCTGAAGGATTTTTCTGAAGAACACTAAAACTAAACGTTCACTAAAAGAACAGCTGTGGATCATTCAGGTAACAACACGGTATTAAGAATTAAGTGTATGTAAACTTTTGAACGAGGCCATTTTTATAATTTCAACAATTTTTTTTCTCTTGTGGACTATATCTAAGTGTATTTTAAGTGGAATACCTTATTCAGATCAGTATTAAATAAAAAATAACATGCATTTTGTATGATCCCTCTTATTTTGGTAAAATAATTAACATTTTACAGATTCTGCAAGGTGTATGTAAACGCAGCCTTGGTGAGCATAAGAGACCTCATTCAAAAACATTTTTTTAAAAAAAGATCCGAAACTTTTGAACAGTAGCTTATGTTATAAAATCTTTGCCTGAAAATACGTTTTTACAAGTTTGTAGAGCTATAAAAGCAATATCGCAGTCTCAGTTTGTCTGTAGTATCAGATATCAGATGCTAATATCGGCCTAATGATCCAGACCAATGTGATTCACTTTTATATATCTCTAAGCCAAAGTGACACCAAGACTCCTCAGACAGTTGATCTTAGGCCTGCTTTCGTAAACACCCTCAGAGAGACCCTAAGTTTGCAAAAAAAAAACAAAACAAAAAAAAAATGTATGAAAGGCTAAAAAATTACTAAGGGCAGAACTTACAACACAATGGAGGCAAACTGTCCCTAAACCGAAAATCTTACCACAACCAGTCCTGAGAGGAAGTCCCATGTTGTATATTCTTCCCATTCCTACTACAGTGCTTACAATAATGACATGATATTCACTTAATGACTGCGGGATTTAATCGTCATTTAAGATTCACAGACTATACTTCTTCTTTAACAATGGCTGGGACCCAAGCTTTATCAAATTATACCACCTATTTTATTTGAAGTAGAATAAAACAATGATTCATATGTGGGAAGTTTGAGACTTAGGGAAGCGTTTTGTTCTCGCTCATCACAGAAGTCAATTTTACAAGCCAGGTTTACACACTGGAATATTTATTTTACAAAAATATGAAAACGTCAGGCAGATACAGATATAAAACAAATGCAAAAGCAGCTTTTTTCCTCAATGGCAGCAAATTGAAATCTTTAGGTGGGCCAGTTTTAATAAAACTCATACAGGAGCCAGGGCCTAAGACAAACATTAGCAGCAAAACCAGTCCAGAAAAAAAAAAAAAAAAAAAAGATACAAAATACTACCATATCTCATTCGCCCTTTTTCAAAGATAAAAAAAGAACTAATATGGTCCTATAAGGGCACAATGACCAACACTCTCATTTCAATTTGGTTTTTCTTGCAAAAATAATACAATTCTTTGCACTTTACTAACAATAGTAGCTGAACGAAATGAAATTATCAAGAAAGCATCTGCTTTAAATGTAAGAATGTGCTGTTTTAACAGAAGAACATAGCTTAAAAGATCAATTTTAAACTGAATTTCAGTATTTCATCACAAATGGAGATACATTCTACTTACTGTATGATTAACCATCATTACTGGACTAATCATGACTAGATGAACCAGACAAGACAAAATTAATGTCACATGCGCGTGATCTACAGTACATCCACATGCGGTTTCATTGCTTAAAACAAAAAAATACAGATGCTAAAAGCAGAAGAATGCAAAATGATTTAGCAGTAGAATTACATACAGTTAAACAAGACTTTCAATCAAAAAAAAAAAAAAAAAAAAAAAATCATGTACACATTTTTCCACCCCCACATCTCACAACAAAGCTGACAACATCAAATGCAAAAATAAAAATGTACACAAAAACATAACTCTCCAGCCAATGTGGGAATTAAAAGAAAACCCTGACCAACTCTTCCCACTTCTAATCAATGTGCACAGTTAAAAGATGGCTAAAATAATTACTTAAAAAATGATTACACAAATCCATAAAACAAAGAGCAACAAATAAGAAATGATAGGATATACATATTATGATTAAAAAATAGAGATACGCCATAAAACATCAGAAATCATTCCACTCGTTTACTTTTTTTTTCGAAAGAATAAGCAGAATGAACCAAATACATGTGTTGCAGTCTAAAGTGATGTAACACTTGATTATCAATGATTAAAATATAATAATTAAGCTGCTGATAGAGAGTCGTATCATAATGGTAATAATTAATTTTCAATACACAGTGTCTGTGCAGCAGCTAGACAGAATGAAAACATTGTGCACATTGATTAGAATACGTATTCACGGTGGATGATTTAGCATATTACATTATTGTGATTTAATGGATAGTATTTCCAGCTTTATGATTTTTAAATTCAAAGTATTCTCTGTCTGGAGTACATTATAAATTATTTAAGTCATCATGGGAAAACATAATAGCAAATGGTAAAATATAATACAAATAAAATACAATAAAAAGAAACCAAAATAAAACAACAAAGACACTTTTATTGGTACTGTTCTTTCGGGAACAAGCCTAATTGATTACAGTTGTTCAAGTCTGCAGTGACATGAGGTGTAGCACCATTAGTTCATCACTGTCCAATCACAAAATTGGTGTATTACATTGACAGAATGCCTTTGGAAGCATTACAGTCGACTAAAAAAGACGAAATGTCAATAAATAAGGGAGCAAAACATCATGTACCAATGTCCAGCAATTTCAAGCAGTCTCCAAAATAATTTGCTTAAAATATCTGATTCTATAAATCAAATAGATTTTAAAAACAACTAACTAAAGCAAATTTCAAACAACAAAAAGTTGAAAAATCCACCAAAAAAAAAGCATATATTTAATGGGGAAAGCACTGAGATGGGCAAATATCAAAGGTGCTATTTTTTTTCAGCATGAAATCACGCTAAAATGCAAATTCCATCACTAACAAGAACGGGTCGTACATTCGTAAGCCTAACATTTAGTACACTTATAATGTTAAAACACTATGAATTATTCACCAGACTAACCAAGCTCAAAAAATGGATTAGTTCTATACAAGACCCACAAACATAAAGGCATACAGTTACATTGGTTTACATTTCTTGATATCTAATGCCCTCTGAAATCACCAAATCCAATCACAGACTTATTTGGAGGAGGGTAAAGCTGTGCCAGCGTAACGTCAGTTCAGTGGAGATTTTTAAAATGGTGGTGTTATACACTAATCATAAACTGAAATCTTTTTTTTTTTAGCTTTATGCAGTGAGACAACAAACATCACAGAATATTTGTGAAATCAAAAACGTTAACAGTACAAAAGTTGCCGCACGACAGTGATCTAATACATAAAATATAATATTAATATTATTATTAATAATAATATTATATAAATAAAAAGAAAGAAAAATAAATGCTGAAATGACCAACTGTATCCATTCAAAATGTATGGAAATGCAAATGAACGATATAAATAACCCAATACTATTGTATCCGGTATGCTTTGAGACCATAATCGACAAAGACTACTGTGAGATTAATGGTTAAGCTAAAACCTGAACCTTTGTTGAATCTAAAACTAGTCATAAATAGACCTGAGCATGGAATGCGACAGAATGACTTTACTGATCCTGAGAGAATGAATCAAGCATCAGTGCTTAAAGGGAGAGTTCAGCCAAAAACAAACATTCTTTCAGCATTGAAAGATGTAGTGCTGGGCGCTTTGACCGAAAATCTGTAGCACGGTTTATTGCGCCTTTGAATCAGAATGCATGAAGCAACAGCAGAACCACTGGATTTGAATCACAATCCAAACAAACGTGCTATGTGTAGCATAAGCTGTTTTTGATGCAAATTAGATTGTATAATTTCAATATTTAAAGCAAAAACAGAATGCTGACCTTAGCTTTGTGAAATTTTGTGCGACCCTGGACCACAAAGCCAGTTTTAAGTAGCACTGCAGTAGCATAAATAGCCATAAACACATTGTTTAGGTCAAAATTAGCCAAAAATCATTAGTATATTAAGTAAAGATCATGTTCCATGAAGATATATATATATATATATATATATATATATATATATATATATATATATATATATATATATATATGCATTGCTAAGAACTTAATTTAAACAACTTTAAAGGCGATTTTCTCAATATGATTTTTTTGCACCCACAGATTTTCAAACAGTTGTATCTCAGCCAAATATTGTCCTATCCTGACGAACCACACATTAATGGAAAGCTTATTTATATTTATTCAGCTTTTAGATGATGTATAAATCTCAATTTCGAAAAACTGACACTCATGACTGGTTTTGTGGTCCAGTGTCACATATGAGGAAATGTAAACAGCTAAAGGGCTGAATGAGATGCAAATTCACTTTCTGTCAGCAGGTGGCGCTTATAGAACAATAACGATACAGCCTTCACTGCCATAAACACAGCAGGGCTACGTTTACGTACTATATTCATATTCATTATACAGAGGAAAGATGAAAAGAAAATACCATTTAAACTTTCTGAAGACAGTAAGTTTCCATCCAAAATAGTCTAGTCAATTCAATATTTTGGACTTTCTTCCAATATTTCATGCATGGTGAGTTTGCTCTGGCAGTTACAGTATTTTCTCTTCGTTGTGTTCGTCTTTACCGTCTCTGGCTTCTGTTAACGCCGTTCACAGTTGGCTTTTTTGCCCATTTAAAGAATTAGTTGTGTGTTAGTAATAGTTTTAAAAGTTTTCCAACCATTAGTCTGAAGTGTGTAGTTAACAGGGATCTCCTCTCAATTGAGGGTTTGCACTTCGGTCACGATTTGGTCCGTTACCCGGATGCGCAGCCATTTTAACGATACTCGGATGTAAACAACATAATGGATTGCACGGTTAATGTACCACTGAATATGTTGTTCTGCCAATTTATGCTGTTCATGGAAAATCGCATTGAAGCTGCTAAATCATATAGACGGTTTCATCGAACACACGCGCGTTGCCATGGTCACGCGTCTGGCCCTAAGTTGACTTCCGGTCTGTCCTTCGCAAACAATAAAAACAACAACGTCTAGAGTAGATTATTTGTAATAATTAGCTAAAATAAATAAGTAAATTAGCTGGCAAGTTGTAACTATGTCTAGTCAGTATTATTTTGGGCTACCATTAGAAGAAAAAAAACATTATTTGGCCAAACTTATATGCGACAAAGTTGCAATACCAGACCCGTTCAACAAAAGGTTGAGGCAAGAATGCTTTTCTACACGCCTGTCTGATTTACCGGATATCTGTCAGGTAGCCTACACATATTTGAATACCTAGTGGAGAAGGAATGTGTATATACACGGGAGGCGTTTAAGGCATATCGCAGCTTGGATGCGTATAACTATTTTCATTCTGGAAAAGTTAAATGCATACTAACCTACACGAATGGAAATACCCGTGTTGTTTACGGTGAAATCGAGGTGGGTCAGACGTTTTTAAAGAGTTACTCTGTGTGGATCATTGCTAGGAAATCCGGCGAAGTCCAGAGTGGGCATTGCACATGCATGGCAGGGTAAGTATGGCTGGCTAACTAAACAATAAAGTAAAATTACACTTTACAGTAGCATTTAGATTAGACCTATTTCAATAAAATGTCTATCTGGATCTGTGCAGCAATGGAGAGGTGTGTAGTCATGTTGGTACGATTTTGGTCACTGTGGAGCAGTGTGCCATGTACAATGCCCACTCTGGACTTCGCCGGATTTCCTAGCAATGATCCACGCGGAGTAACTCTTTGAAAGCGTCTGACCCGCCTCGATTTCACCGTAAACAAAACGGGTACTTCCATTCGTGTAGGTTAGTATGCATTTAACTTTTCCAGAATGAAAATAGTTATACGCATCCAAGCTGCGATATGCCTTAAACGCCTCCCGTGTATATACACATTCCTTCTCCACTAGGTATTCAAATATGTGTAGGCTACCTGACAGATATCCGGTAAATCAGACAGGCGTGTAGAAAAGCATTCTTGCCTCAACCTTTTGTTGAACGGGTCTGGTATTGCAACTTTGTCGCATATAAGTTTGGCCAAATAATGTTTTTTTTCTTCTAATGGTAGCCCAAAATAATACTGACTAGACATAGTTACAACTTGCCAGCTAATTTACTTACTTATTTTCGCTAATTATTATAAATAATCTACTCTAGACAGACTTTGCTGTTGTTTTTATTGTTTGCGGAGGACAGACCGGAAGTCAACTTAGGGCCAGACGCGTGACCATGGCAACGCGCGTGTTCGATGAAACCGTCTATAGAGAAGGACTTAGTAAGCAGGAAAGGGTGCAATATTTTGACAAACCAAAGTTAATGATATGCACGAGCAGTATTAATTAATATATTAGCCTAATATTTGACCTACATGACCGGAAATGATAAGAACAGACACGAATGTTATGATTCTTTCCCTGGTAATCCTGGTTCAGTTTGGCCAACCACAAATGCCTTCTTTCCTTAGTCTGTTGCAGTCTGCTTGATTTGTTATAACTTTTGGCAGTCTATAGTGCTTTAAATGTTTTTCCGGTGCGACTGATTAGTACAGCCCTAAAACATTACAATTGACAATTTTCAGCAGCGATAATCAGCAAAATATGCAAGCTTTGTTCGGTTCAGTGGCATTAATGGTGCTGATTGATGCGGTGTATGTTGCTTAGGCATTTAAAAAAAAAAAATCATATTATATATATGAATTTTTATATATATATATATATATATATCAAACAGCTAAAACCAGCCTAAGCTGGTTGGCTGGTTTTAGCTGGCCAGCTACTTCTAGCTTAAACCAGCCAACCAGCTTAGGCTGGTTTTATGTTTTCAATACAGTGCAAGTCAATGGTAACCAAAACTGGTTGTCGGCCAACATTCCTCAAAATATCTTCTTTTGTGTTCCACAAAGGTTTGGAACGACACAAGGTTGAGTAAATAATGACAGAATCTTCGTTTTTAGATGAACTATCCCTTTAACTGTGTGAATGTTTTTTAGTACTAATTACAGTGCCTGCATATAGCTTCCTCATCCCTCATTAAACAGCATCTCCTGGATTCACCAGGCTAAATTCAAATGCTAAATTCTCAAGCAGCGTCCTTCCTTCCCTCCACTTGTTCGTCATGCGCTAAACACGAAGGCACTGAAAGCAACCCATCTAGCGGATATTACATTTTGTGAAGAACTATCCAGACAGTTAAGTGAAAATGGAAATGGAAGGATGTAGCATTGCATGTACAGAAGGACCTGGACTTGAATTATGGGATGATTTATAGATAATACATTACTCTCCGAGCCTCGAACGAATCTCGCAACCTGACCTTGAACTTAACACTCGCCGACTCTACAGCTACTTTTACTAGACTTTCAAAACTACAAGCTAACACTTTCATACAATTGTTTCTGTTATCCATCTCAGCTTGTATCTGCTCTAAACCAACCCTAAAGTCAACATGCGACCCGGCGCGGGTCATCCTTCGACTACGGCACTAAATCCCTGACCAACAGGGTGCAGACTGTTTGGTGTACGTATTGACAAGTTTTCTACAACAACCTACACCTTCAAGTTCACTAAAAGTAAGACATGCCAAAAAAAATGTCAACAATCAACACTGACATAAAATACGTGAACAGGATGTGGAATTTATATTGAAAAAAAAAAAGTTCATTATAATAATGTCAATTGGAAAATATGGTGTTAAATAGTGCTTGGAAGCGTTTGGTAGCTCTGTCCTGGACGATTCAAATGACACCAGGATGCTTGTGAAGAAATGCCATATTAAATAGAGCACTAAATGATTCTGCGTATCTGTCTTTATGCAGTCAAAAAGTCACATGAGGAGATGCGTCCACACTCTCCTGCGGTAGAAGGCAATACAAAATCCCCCTGACCTGTGACTGAGAGGATTTCGAAAGTGTGAGCGATTAATAGCGATTATATCTCAAGTTGTAAAATAAGAGGTTCCGTTCAACGGGCCTGAATTGGCAGTAGTTGTGGTTCTACATTTGCGTAATCCATGTGAGACGGACACGGTCCCACGTAAGACCTTGCTGTTTCACGGCAGTGATGTGCAGCTAAGACTCAGTTTAAACCTGTACATTGCATTTCGGCAAACAGACGGACGATCCCTGGCAGTGTTGTGGTGCGGCTTCAGATTCGAGAAGCACATATTCCTCTGAGCAGACAAACTTCCTTTGAGCAGCTTCTGATATTGTTAAACATGTAATTCCAGGCAGCTTGTTGTAGATCCGTATTAGCTGGCAGTAGTGAGGGCAAAGACAAAACACGATCGATGAATAGTTGCGGTGATATTTTTAAAAGCAGCGTGTGACGTTATGCTAGGGAAGACTAGTTCATAAGGGGACTGGATGGGGATTCTTTGTCTACAGTGGAAAACCACGTCTTTTCAAGCAGCTCTCTCCTCCAGGGAGGGCTTTTTGCTGGGGAAGGGTTGGGCGTACAGACTCTTGCTGGTGCTGTCGAGACTCTGGAAGTATGGGTGAGACAGTGCATCGTAAGCTGATATCCTTCTGGAGGGGTTAAATGACAGGAAACGCTGGGCAGGGAGGAAACGAGAAGAGAAAACAATAAGTAAACACAGACTATTGTGCTATTTATAAAAATATCCTCAGTGTTGATATCTGCTTCTTACAAGTAAAAGTGATTTGCCCAGCTCATCCATGTCAGGCACCAGGTCCTCTATGGGCTGGGGAGGGCGAGGGGAAAAGGCACTCTGTGGCAAGCCCACTTCCTGTGGCCAGTCTTCTGGAGAAGGGACCCCCACCACACTGGAGTATTACAATCAAAACAATCAGTTACTGCAATTTTCGTTACGTCTCAATACGGTATTTATTACACAATTCTAATGAGTTACTGTTGGTGTTACTAGACCATTAAAGTACTTACTCAAAAATCTTGCCTAACTGGTCAACATCAGAGTTTCCACGGAAAAGAGGGCTGAAGAAAGAGAAAGATTGCGGTTAATTGCATGATTCATTTTACAGCAATAACTAGACCTAAAAGGACAAATAAATAAATAAATAAAAAAATAAAATGATTTTGAGTAAATAAAACTGAAATGAATTTAATAAATAGATTAAAACAAATACATTAAATAAAACTAAAATAATCTTGAATACATAAAACTGAATGAATCAATAAAAAATTAATAAGGACTGAAAAAAGAAAACAATTAAAGATTTTCTTGTTAATTGTATGATTGGGACCTATTTGCATTCATAATAAAGGTAAAACAATTTAAATAAAAAGTAAAATAAACAAAATAAAATACTGATATTGAATACTGATACTGAAATTATTACATTAAAATAATAATTAATAATGAATAAATAAATGAAGACTAAAGTAAATAAAATAAATAAAACTGAAATAATATTGAATAAAAACAAAAATAAATAAAACAAAAATAATCTTAAATTAATAAAATTAATCAAACTACAAATAAATAAACTCAATCTAAAATTAATAAGGGCTGAAAATAATATAAAAATGAAAGACTGCAGTTAATTGCATGATTCATTTTACAACAATAACTAGACCTAAATCTTTTTTTTGTATTCATAATAAGCTAAAAGTCTATAAACTAAAATAAATGAATTTAAATAAATAAAACTCAATCACATATAATACTGAAATTAGTACATTAAAACTACAACAATCTTGAACTAATAAAAACAAAAAGAAAATGAAATAAATGAATAAAACCAAGATAAACTAAAACAGACTAAAGTAAATACATTTAAATAAATAAAACTAAATTAATCTTAAACTGAAGTCAATCAATAAACTGACCTAAAAAAAGAAACTAAAATCATGAGTAAAAGTAAAAGCAAAACTAAAATAAATAGACTAAAACAAATTAAACTAAAACTAAAAAAGTAAATGTATATACACACACACACACACACACACACACACACACACACACACACACACACACACAGACATATATACATACATATATATATATATATATATTATATACACACACACAGAGAAGAGAGAGAAAGTTTGCAGGTAATTGTATAATTCATTTTACAGCAATAACAAGACCTAAAAGGACCTTTTTGTATTCATAAACTTTTTTTAAAAAAAAGTCTTGAATAATTAAAACTTAAATGAATCAATAACCTAAAAATAACATTCACATCAACAAAAATATATTTACAAAAAAAAAAATCTTAAAACTCACATAACTGATCAATCAATAGCTTAAAACGCCATATGCAAGACTGCAGGGACAGTCATAGATGTATGCTCCTAGTTCTGCAATAATCATGAACAGTCTCCTGCCTGTCTTCTAGAAGTGAAGGCAGCAAAGAGAAAGAAAATCCTTATAGGTTTCACTGTACAAATAAGGCCCCAAAGCCACATAACAGACATTGGTCCACTGTATATGCGTTGTTTCCTGGCCAGTCTGAGAAGATCTGAGGGCTTTTTCAGCACATGCTGGAGTCCACCCGCCTGGACCGCTGCTGGTGCCTGTGGCTTCAGTCCAGTCAGGACACCCGTGGGCGGGCATGCTTCCCTTGGCATGCACACAGATTCCAGGAGCCACAAGCACAGGGCTCAGTCTCCAAAACACACCACACCGAGTAAAAGAGAGAGAAAAAGCCATTTATCCCTGCCGTCTGCTTTCGCTCTCCACATACCTCTATGTGAGAGAGCAAAAAATGAACCGTGTGAAAGAACAGAACAGAAGCACGGAAATAAAGATGTATGTGATTTGTGAGCTATAATAAGCACACTATCAAAGCCTTAGGTCTGCAAAAAACATGCTTGTAATTCCTCAGCCACCACCAGATGTCGCCCAAAAGCAAGACAAGTAGCAACCGCTCTTTCTTCACAACCACACTGAGCGTCAACTTGATCTCAACTGTAATCAGACAAAGGGCCAGAACTGAGCACGTGCACGTTTCCTTATGCCTCCATGATGTTCAAACACCCTCAAGACTAATTTAAAGATTAGCAAGAAACAGACAGACAGAAGTACAAAAGTCTGCATATTTTCAGGAGGAATGTGACCTGTGCTATTCACTAACTTACAGCTACTATACAGAGGCGTCTTTGTACGGTTGAGATGCTCAACATTCTTTGCAGGTGAGACGGACGCTCGGATGCTCCCGATCACTTTGAACCCGCTTGTTAAAAAGAAAATTGCCATTATTGTGCCTTTCACATACCGCATCCACTGCTGAAGCCCTCAAAGGCAAAATCAATCCCAAGCAGTTAAAGAAAAATGAAAATTACGCCATGATTTACTTACCCTTAAAGGATTAGTTCACTTTCAGAATAAAAAGTTTTGAGATGATGTACTCACCCCCTTGCCATCCAAGATGTTCATGTCTTTCTTCAGTCGTAAAGGAATTATGTTTTCTGAGGAAAACATTTTAGGATTTCTCTCTATATAATGGACTTCTATGGTGCTCCCGAGTTTGAACTTCCAAAATGCAGTTTAAATCCAGCTTCAAAGGGCCCTAAACGATCCCAGCCGACGAAGAAGGGTCTTATCTAGCGAAATTATAGGTTATTTTCAAAACAAATGGACAATTTATGTACTTTTTAACCTCAAATTCTCATCTTGTCTCTGTGATGCACATGCGTAGTCTGTGTTATCCGAAAAACTCTCGTTTTGTTCCCCAACTTCAAAATCATCCTTACAACACTGTTTTGTAAAGGGTGTTTGATGATCTCTGAAGCTGCATTTAAACTGCATTTTGGAAGTTCAAACTTGGGGGCACCGTAGAAGTCCATTATATGGAGAGAAATCGGAAATGTTTTCCTCAAAAAACAAATTTCTTTATGACTGAATAAAGAAAGACATTAACATCTTGGATGTCAAGGGGTGAGTACATTATCTGTACATTTTTGTCTTCTTTCAGAAAAATACAGTCAAAGTTATATAAAAATGTTCTGTTAATAAAGTTTCTTCTGAAACTTTGGCTAAATAAGTAAATTCTCACCTAAAAAAAACTTTCAAAACTACATTCCATGACACAAAACAGTATTATTTATAAAATTATGGTGGATTTGGGCGTTCACCATGACACTCGCTGTGAGAAATACTGTGAAGTGATACAAACGGTGAAACGAATGGAGTGCTGTTATCACTAGAATATCACACTCCTCTCAGCCAATCAGATTCGAGAACCAGAAAGAATGACTGTATAAAAATCAATAATGAATGTACACATTTACATTTGAGCTATTCAAAAATCATATTCATGATTATTTTGGTCAGTATTGAGATTATCTACCAAAGTCACTTACTGACTTTGGGAACAAGTACAAAACGAGGATTTGTAAAGAAAGCCAAGAGGAGACTGGTTTTCCTTTGCTCTAAACAAAACTTGGTTCTCACGAGACTCACAAGAGCTTACGCTACCCATACATCCTACGTCATCCACTGGAACGCTACTCTCTCATGAACGAAATATAACAGTTAGCAGAAGCTTGAGATCATGGTTTTTAAAGTTTTAAATATGGATATTTTTCTAACACCGATGCATCGATTTGGGCCTTTATAAAACACCTGGAGCCGTGTGGAGTGCTTTTCATGAAGAATGGAGGCACTTTATTGGCCTTCTATTGGACTACTGAATATTACCACCCATTCACTGCCATTATAAATCTTGGAAGAGCTTCTCTTCTGAAAGAAGAAAGTCATGTATAGCTAGGATGGCTTGAGGGTGAGTAAATCATGGGGTAATTTTCATTTTTGCTTGAACTATCCCTTTAAATCAGACAAAAGCAGTTCTATTTTCTAACAGCGAGCCGGGGGAAAGATCTCACCTTAAAGCAGTGTCATGCCAAAACAAGTATGGCTGAAAATCTCTAAAGCACATTCTGCCTTCCCTTGGGCTACTTGTTAGTCTGAATGAATTAGTGGCTTTTTGCACAAGGCAGACATTATGCCGGGGCAGAGGCTTCCTGAGTGAGTGGGCACAGGCAGGCACACACCAGGCCAGTACACGCAGTTGAGTCACGCTCCAAGTGCCAGTGTCTCGATCCACATTCCACCCGCGCGACCTCTGGAATGCATCGGTGAACACTGGCTCGACGGAAAAGGTGTGAGACAATGACAAATATCAGGTGTCGACGATAGAGAAAACCAAAGTTATGGGACCATATGTTATTTAGCAACCTGAGCTAACAGACTTTAATAGATTTATAAATAATAATAATAGTAGATGTTTACGCCAAAGTACTTAAGTTCTTATTAAGTACAGTAAGTATTTTGTATTCAGTTTTAAGTTTATGATGCTTATGAGCAATATCACACAAAAAGCTGTGAAGTACTGTCCGAGTGCTGAGTGGCTGAGATGCCCTGGAGCTCACATCTCAAATCAAATAGACATTATCGTTATTAACGCAGCACATATTTGAAGTCTAAACAAGTACATTCTCGCCTAAAAAAACCCCCGTAAAACTACATTCTGTGGCAAAAAAACGGTATTATTTATTAAATTACGGTGGATTCAAGCGTCCGCTTGAACACACTCGCTGTGAGAAATACTGCAAATGGAGTGATACAAATTATAAAACTGTTAGAGTGTTATCATCACTAGAATATTGCACTCTTCTCAGCCAATCAGATTCAAGAAGCAAAAACAGTATTATTTATAAAATTATGGTGGATTTGGGCGTTCACCGTGACACTCGCTGTGAGAAATACTGCAAACGGAGTGATACAAATGATGAAACTGTCGAAATGATATCACTAAGAATATCGCACTCCGCTCAGCTAATCAGAATCGAGAAGCAGAAACAGTATTATTCCGAATGACACTCAATGTGAGAAATATTGCAAACGGAGTGATTCAAATGAGGAAACAGGTCGAAGTGTTGTTATCACTAGAATAGCACACTCCTCTCAGCCAATCAGAATCGCGAAGCAGAAACAGTATTATATATAAAATGATGGTGGATTTGGGCAGTATAAACACATTTGAGCCATTCAATTTTTTTGCTCAATATTTAAAACATTATGAATTTTGTTAAGTTAGTTGATAAATAATTGGAAGTACTTTTAAATAAATAACTGAAAACTACTAAACATTTAGGGAGTGTAAATGTTCACTATAAAGGAAAGGGTTGTGCTAGATTCAGGAAAAACATAAACATCATTCTAAAATAAAATTGTTGTTATATTGTTGTTGTTTATATATTAGATGCTGTATCTCTTCTTTGTGAGAGCAGCTTTAGGTTGTGAAAACGAGGACCTGAAAGCTGTCGCGCAATATGTTCAACCCTTGTAAAAGCGGAATGTCAAAAGCACTTTATGTCATTCAGAAACACACTGACTGATCACTACATCCCCCAACAGATACAGATACAGACTTGCATGAAGTATGTCAAAACTTTGTGCATTGTGAGCATCGGACAATCAAAGATCTTTTATAAAACCCTCAACAAAACAACCGAGGCAAAACATGTCAAAGGCCCACATTACACAACCCTCTCCAGGAAAACGCTGTCCCTTCAACAGTTAAACTTCCATCTTAAACAAAGCCATACAATATGTTGCTGGCTGAGGCGCTCTACATCTTTATAACTCTCAGGTGAATCGAAAACCTCCATTACTGGAGTTGGCGCGTAAAGCGCGGTGCACTTCTCAGACATCAGAGGAGAAACCTGGTCCCAGGTGCCCTTTAATCTGCAACAGGTGGCCTTTTAAAAAGCATTCTTAATCACCTGCAGGAGGAGAAAAGGTGTGCTGGTAGCAGCAATGAAAGCCCCCCTTACCCTTCCACCCTCAGGCACTCATGGAGGCTCGCCAGAAGCCCAGCACAGTGGCGTTTTTATGGCACATGGCTTTAGAGAGTGGAAACCAAACACTTGAATGGATATAACTGCTGTTTTAGGGTTTCTATAGTAATTAACAAACGCAAAGCCACTATTTAAACACGCAGTTATGTGCACACAACTAATCATAACTTTCCTATCTCAAAGTTTCCTATAGGATTATTGTATTAAACACTGAGTCAGCTAATGTTTATCTACCGTTCCTGTAAAGCAAACACCATCAATGGATGGCGGAAGGGGCGGACAGGTGGGCCCGTTAGAATGTGAAACACAGGATGTGTGTTAAAGTGTGTCGGTGCTCCTGTGTCTGCGCTTTCCATTACAAATCTCCCTCGTCATCCGATTATCCACTTGTTATGGCGCGTCAGGAGAGAAAAACATCGCCCACGCAATCCCCCCCAGCGACACGAGGAGGGGCCGTTAATTCAACATCATCAACAGGCAGGAATGGAATGTGTCAACAATGCACATACAAATATGAACTGTTTTAATGCACATATCGATATAAAAATACAAAGAAAAAAAAATATTCCATTCATTGTTTCTCACCACATGAAGTGCATTAAACATCAAAGTTTCCCAAACTGGAGTTTGTGAAAGACTAAAAAAAAGCTAATTTAACTTAATTCTACAAGCTTAATTAAACAGGGCTGTCAAATGATTAATCGCATCCAAAATACAAGCTTTTGTTTACGTAATATGTGTGTTTGTGTACGCTGTATATTTATTATTTATATATAAAGACAATTTTTATAACATTTTCCTTTAATATATATATGAAGTTTGGTTCCAAAATGCCAGGGGCAGCACTAGGGGTGGGCTAAGGGGGCTGAAGCCCCGAATATTTTTATTACCATGTCTTTTGCACATCAAGAGTTTTCATGCGCATTAAAATAATTTATAAACCAGCACTTAAACAGCAAAATGCAGCTTCTTCATGTATCTTACCAACTTCATAATACTGATCTCCTAATCGGTCTAAATTAGCTTATTGTTTGTTACTGTAGCAACAAATCGCAGACTTTCTAGGACACATGCAAGCATTTAGAGCGATTATATGCTTGGTTAGCATTTCGCATGGCCAGTGGCAGGATTTACTAAGTGTCAGGGCAACAATTCAATAAAAAAAAAAAGAAAGTCATTTAAATCGTGGAGAAAATATAGTCTTTTTGCTCTAGTTCTAAGCAAAGCCATGTCGTGCCTCTCTGCACACTGTGGTGTTTCGGTACTGAATGAATTTGTGTTTTTTGAGTGTGTTTTTTAATCAATGATTCACTGACCCATTCATAAAAACAGTTTTCTTACTTCGTTTTTTAATGAATCAGCCGTTTTGAATTGATTTAATAAATGACAGCGACTCTTTTATATTTAAAACATGAATCTCATAATATTACTTATGCAATTTGTAAATGCATGCAGGAGCTCCATAAAAATATGTGTAAGCTATAAAGCCCTGTGTGTTTATTTATACTTGTTCTTTAAAAAAAATTAAGTCACTTAACCAATATAACTTTTTACATTTTATTTGAAGGACATCTGGGCTAAGCCCCGGATATCCACTCACCCTAGAACCGACCCTGCAAAATGCTATAAATCCATTTTGATTCATTTGATTAATTTAAAATAAAAGTGTTTTCTTGACCAAGAAAGTGGCAAGATGAAAACCACTATTTTCTGTTTCAAACTTTCACATAGCATCTTTAGGTTATAATAATATTAAAAATTCAAATCCAGATGTTAATTTTTAAAGACTGATTATAAATACAGAATATTTTTTCCCCAAAATGCAATTAATCCAGCAGGGCTCTATGCTTACTTTTCGAAAAACTTTAAAATCTAAAAAATTTAGGAGCACCTTCTAATCAATATCAATCAAAAAATCTTAGCAAAAATTAGCCTTCCCATTACGAGGTGACATTTGACTCCTTTAAGGGAATTAAACAGGAATTAGTTTTTACCTTTGTAATGCATTTTTTCTAACTTTATTAAAAGGATGTGATTTTTTGTGTCACATTTTTAAAAAGATATATTTTATAAGGATTTTAACATTTCTAATTAAAACAACAGAATAAGAATAAGTTACCAATCAAATGAAATGAGTATTAACAAAATTAATTTGCACTACAGGTGGCACAGAAGAACCCCAAAGTGGCTTGCAGGTGTATTTTGATATGTTTAATGAGGCTCAGAGGTGGCATGCATGCATTTATGTTAAGATTAATGTTTTCAATATAAAATTTTAAATATAGAAATATTAAATGATTTAAACAACTGAAAATATACTTTAAAAATGAAACTAAAACTTCCAGTAGGTGGTGTCAAGTCACTTATTTAATTACTGAATCATATCATTCATTTGATTCGTTCAAATGGCTGATTCATTGAGGAATAAAGCAAGTGATTGTCTTAATGAATGGGAAATTGACTCACTAGATTCGTTTAAAAACGCACCTTCATTCATAAACCAAACACCGCAGTGTTTGAATGGAGATGCGCAGCGGTTCAGTTGTGCTGTTTCGAACTATTTTTCACAAAGAAATAGAGCAAATTCCAGCAATAGTGTTAGCGTCAGACAATGTAAGTAACTTAATATTAACTTCTTTTTTATTTAACTGTTGTATTAAATCAATATCTCATTAACAAACTCACTTAAAAATCATTAAAAGCTGTCACTAATCTTAGTTCATCACAAACTCAAAGTTATGGCTTATTTTCTTCCCCACCGCAGAAACCACCATAGGTTCATCAATGCAGTCAAAATTGTAGATTTTTTTGTTTGTTTATGGATCTCAAAGTACAAAGTAGATGAGGAAAACTAGGATGCCGGTTGTATTCAAATGTATCAAATTACAAATGTACTGTTAATAATGCATGGAATAACACTGTGATTGGTTGAGCGGATGTATCGCATTTTGCAGAAATGGGAGACTGGCGTTTGTCACGATTTGGAAAAACAGTGAGAAAACATGACAAATAACACAGCAGATAAAGCATTTTGTGTCAAATTAAAAATGGACTTTTCAATACCGACAAGATACAATCATGATTTTGACAGGAACTTTTTTTTTTTTTAAATGGCGTTTATCGCGTTTTGTAACCAAACTCTTCATATAGATGCATGTGTATTTCTATATACATAATAAATATACGCAGTACACATATTATGTAAACAAAACCTTGATTAATCACGATTAATCGTAAACTGTAATCTGATTACGAGCATTTTAAAATGTAATTTAATTTAATTACAAGTACTTAATTTTTGAAATCCGATTACGTAATCCAGATACATGTAATCGGTTACTGCCCAGCACTGATCTCAGTATTCCCACTGAAATAAAAATGAGGAAAAATAAATTTTGTAATATGATGAATGTCAATTTTCTTTTTTTAGAGCCTTAAAGAAATAGAATACATTATTTTAATGCTTTACAGGTTGGTAAAGTAGAAGCCACAAAGAAAGAACCGTTGAACCGTTAAATCCTGCTGTCACTGGCAGCTTTAATAAACGTGTCAGTGTTGAGTTAAGCAGTTGGAAAGATTCGTTAAACCACACACAGATGAACGGATCAGGTCTGTAACAGTTACAACCACAGTGACAGTGACTTTTTTTATTATGTCCGTTTTAATAACCTCAGTCTCCTGCAAAAATGTGGTCAGGTACAGTATGTCACTTCTACTTTTTTTAGAATGTTATACCATTCACATAAAACCATTAAATACAATATAAAACCGCATTCCATAAAAATAATTATTTATAGACTCAAAGGAAGTCATAACTCTTGTTGCATCCTGTGTACCGGACACATGCAAGCATCCGGTCATCCATGCTTGACTCATTTAACTGCGCATCACCCATCTGAATCCTCCATTTTACTTTGTTTTACAGTTGCTGTGCAAACTTACCGCCTTCTGAACATCTCAGCAAAGATGCAGCCGACACTCCACAGATCCACAGGAGTAGCATAGCTGGACTGAAGCAGCACCTCAGGAGCACGATACCATAATGTCACCACCTGCACACACGCAAATGATTATTAGAAAAATTAGTACACCAGATATTCTTATTTACATGGCCTTACTAGCCATTACAGTCTTTTAGGCATTGCATGGCATAATCGATTGGAATCGCATCAGAACGAAGCTGACAATGTTCAGTCTACATTGCATCTCTACTTTTAAACCGACTTTGTTGACCAATTAAACGCCTTATACAGGCTGCAGGAGCCCAGGCAGACTCAGTATGCAGAATACTTCTGTTAACAGCTACAGTAGGGAGAGCCTCCAGACAAAACTCAGTGACCCTGCTCCAGGGTGGACGGCTTCCAGGTGCTTTCCCTCCTCAGCGCTCTCTCGCTCTCCTCCCAGTAGGCTCAGGGCCCAGAAACCCCCAGGCTTATCAGCCAAATCAGTCAGGCCTGTGTTTGTAAGCAAAGCCTGGAGCATATATCAGTGACTCGTATCCTAAAACGTGCAGCGCTCGAGGGTATGCCAGAGGAACTGAAGAAAAGAAAAGGTCATCCTTATGGCGAAACACAGTGAAACTGACATGAACTCGGTTTATTTCCTGGGTTATAAATACAAGACGCATCAAGAACTTGTTTGGTTCAATTCAATTCGGTTCAAAATCAGATACATCTATACTTATCGTACCATATACATATGTGATCCTTGACTACAAAACCTTGCGTCTTATGTAGCACAGGTACAATACATTGTATGGGGCAAAAATATTGATTTTTATTTTATGCCAAAAATCAGTAGGGTTTTAAGTAAAAATCATGTTCCATGAAGATACTTTGTAAATTTCTTACCGTAAATATCAAAACTTAATTTTTGATTAGTAATATGCATTGCTAAAAACTTCATTTGGACAACTTCAAAGGTGATTTTCTCAATATTTCGATTTTCTTGCACCCTCAGATTCCAGATTTTCAAACAGTTGTATCTTGGCCAAACATTGTCCTATCCTAACAAAACATGATGTATAAATCTCAATTTCAAAAACATGACTCTTATGCTTGGTTTGTCATATGTAATATGTAATTTTACTGTAAAATACTGTCAAATGTATGGATTTTTCAATTAAAAAGATACTGTTTTTGAACAGCTAAAAAAACTGGAATCAGATGATAGCAGAAACCTCGCATAACCACCTCTCATGGTGGTCATCAGTACATATTAGGTAAAAAATGAATGAGAAATACAATACTTAGTATAGTATAGTATACAGTGTACCACAATAGCCATGTTCCCATCCGTCAAGTAAAAGCGAACAAAATTGTCACTTCCTGATAAATTACTTACGCCTCAGAGCAAGCATATGAAACACAATAAATTTGGTCGCTGCTTTCAGAGGTGGATGGCTGCTGTTTGGGAACACAGCTGTATAAGGGGCATTCACATAGAATGCGTCTTTGCATCTAAAGGTCTATATGTGTATATATATATATATATATATATATATATATATATATATATTCAATGACAGAGATATTTGTCTCCAAGCTTCTTTTATAAAGAACAAGTTGAGATAAATCGCTTGAAGAAACGTTATATAATTCAGGGTATCCGGACACTATGAATGCCTCCTCTGCCATGTTGCCATCAAATAAAACAGTTGTCATGCCAACTTGCTAATGTAAACAGAAGCTCGCAACGCTTGCTTCGCCTCCAAGTTCTTCTGATTGGTCCACTGCTTCGGAACTGACATTGATAAAATCTTTTAACTTTACACGGTCAGGCATGTCCGCCAAGCACGTGTTTACATAGAAAAACAATTGAAAAGTACCGCATTGGAATGGAAAAATGTGTTCTGTGTGAATGGAGGAATTTATTCGGTAAATGTGTTTCCATCGTAGTTTATGCACATTTTTTCTTATCGGATAAAACGTTTATCATACTCAATTTTGCGCATACATTTTTTATGCGCATTTTTAGAATTTATGCGTATAAAAATAAGTGGATGGAAACAGATAATGACAGCAACCACAGCAGTCATTTTTTTAACTATACATTTAACAGGATATATTTACAGTGTCTAGTTTTATTTAAATGTAAATGTCAACCTAATCTTGAATTAAAATGTTCTATTAATATAACATCTTAGGGTCTTTAAGCTACGGTCAAACAGTTTCCAGGAAAAATGCCCAACGACCGACACACCAGTGAATCAATTCTAGACGATGACTACATCGTCAGCTTGAATTGAATGCAAATCATTCTGATTCAGTATGTAAATCATTCTATTTGTAAAAGCCAGTGACTCATGTTACAATGGTTGCGGTGCGAAATATGTTCACGTTTTTCTTATGTATAACACTATTTTTAGTGAGGGGACCGCATGTGCTGTGTTGACGCTTTCTTGTTAAAGTCTTCCTGGTTTAGTGGAAATGGGGAGGAAGTTCAAGGTAAAATAAAGAGGATGAAACATTTCGGCCTCTTTGTTGCTATGTGACCACAACAAAAGCATGTTACATTTTAAAATACATTCCTCCTGCAAATTTGCTTCATTTTTTTTTTTTTTATAAGACTTTCAAAAGTTCAAGTTCATACACATGACTCAAACCAGTTGCCTCCAACTGTTTACTATATATACACACTATATATAAATACTATGATTAGGACGGTATAAAGTTTATATTGGCTCATTTAAATATTAAACACTTCTAAAAGCTTGTTTTGATTGATTCAAACAAGAACAATCATTTCAGAAGGAAAGTCTGCAAGCCCAATCTGACTCTATCATCTTCAATCCAAATATTCTGGCCCAGCTGAGCTTGTCAACTGCAATAAAACAAACCCTAAGCTGTTGTCTTATCTAAACGTACACTACCAAAGTAAAAAAAAAGGGGGGTATGCTGCTTGACTTCTAGGAAGAACCACATACCGCCGCTAACTGATGCTCAAGCTGAAGTATATCCGCTTGTATGACAGTGTTAATAAAAGGCCGCACCACAAGCATGCACGCACTCGCTGGCTCACATCTCACTAGCAAGCTGCAGCTCAGCAAAGGTTAAGATACTCTGCAGTGATTAAACCCTTAAAAGTACAAGACGAACTAGATAGCACTTCTGAATTATTGCAGCAATGTGCATGATTAAACTCGATGCATTCTGAAAATGTGAGAATGCGTGCAAGAGCCGTGGTTTTCTTCGATGTTTCTCTCACGGGTGACACTCGAAGATGGTAACAGCCTGTGACATTTACCCACAGAGTTCCTCTGTCAAATGGCACATGCCACAGTTTGCATCATGACACCAATAGTAGCGTGCATGGCAGTGTACTCGCGTCACCCGAGCTCACGTCAAACGCAGAATATATGTCAGAGTGGCTGTATCCTATGACTTCAAAGAATATGCATGTAGCTTCTGACGTAAATTGAAAAAGATTAGCAGAAAATTATCCGCTTCATCAACACTATTATATTACCATTATTAAACCAAGAGGATAGAGAGACTACTGTACACACAAAATGTAGCAAGTTGAAAGCAAAGCAAGTTATGCTAGTGCTGGGGAAGTTTACAAATAAGATTAACCCGTTTACTCCTGCAGGCAACTAAATTAAGAAGTTCTACCTCTGTATTTTCAATATTTTTAGGTGCCTACAGATGTTGCATATAATAGTCAACTTTTGGATAAGCTTTTGTACAAGTTGCTGGATGTGACGCGGTTTAATCTCTGCTGTCACACCTGGCATATTTAGTGTCCACTGAGCAAAATGCCTTATCTCAATGTTTTCTATAGTAGTTTTTATATAGAAATAGCTCTACATACCGCAAATGAAAAAAACATGCAAACAAAAAAAACACCAGCAAATTAAGAAAACATCATCAGTCGTTACAAAACACATTACAAAAACTCACAGCACAATCAAACGCACTGCAAATACCTACATCCAAATATAGAAATGCACTGCAAATACTCACACCATAACCAAATGCAGAAAATGTGCTGCAAAAACTCACAACACAACCAAATACAGAAACGTGCCGCAAACACTTAGAACACCCAAATATAGAAACTCACTGCAAATACTCGCACCACAACTGTAATTGCGATCTATTCCTTTCGGTTCTTCTGCATTTCCATAGGGGATCGGCACAAAGGATTTGACGCGTAAAACCACAAACTTGTTGTGTAAGAGTTTACTTTTCGTTTGTCAGGATACAACAAAATCGAAATCAAACTTAAGAACCATTTACACTTCTTTAAGCTTCAATTTAAAAATGGTTTCAGAGAACGGTCAAAAGACTAACTCCAAGCCCCTTCCTTCTTCCAATGGTCGCTTACGCATATGTATTACGTAGGAACTTGAAATCAGCCTATAAAAAAGCATGTTTGCAACACAATATCACAGAAAATGCAAACTATATATCAAATAGTAATAATAATATAGAAAAATGACTAATTTAACAGAAACACACTACAAATACTCATACCACAACCAAATACAGAAACCCACTGCAAATACTCCCAACACAACCAAATACAGAAACATGCTGCAAATACTCACAACAACCAAATACAGAAACATGCTGCAAATACTCACAACACAACCAAATACAGAAACCCGCTGCAAATACTCACAACACAACCAAATACAGAAACCCGCTGCAAATACTCACAACACAACCAAATACAGCAACCCGCTGCAAATACTCACAACACAACCAAATACAGCAACCCACTGCAAATACTCACAACACAACCAAATACAGAAACATGCTGCAAATACTCACAACACAACCAAATACAGCAACCCACTGCTAATAATCACAACACAACCAAATACAGAAACCCACTGCTAATACTCACAACCAAATACAGAAACCCACTGCAAATACTCAACACAACCAAATACAGAAACCCACTGCAAATACTCACAACACAACCAAATACAGAAACCCACTGCAAATACTCACAACACAACCAAATACAGAAACCCACTGCAAATACTCACAACACAACCAAATACAGAAACATGCTGCAAATACTCACAACACAACCAAATACAGCAACCCACTGCTAATACTCACAACACAACCAAATACAGAAACCCACTGCTAATACTCACAACCAAATACAGAAACCCACTGCTAATACTCACAACCAAATACAGAAACCCACTGCTAATACTCACAACCAAATACAGAAACCCACTGCAAATACTCACAACACAACCAAATACAGAAACCGACAGACCACATCAGAAATGTTTAAGAGAACAGCAACAAGGCGAACCTGGCTGGGACATGCTTATCAACGTCTACTCTGAAAGGTGAGATTTTGTTTAACATCCTGATCACATAATTCCTTAGCTTTTTTGGATATTATTACCCTAAATAAGCTGACAAAACACACAACTGTAACTGTGAAACATTATGTAAGCTAGCTAACTTTCGCAACTTCTCTTACGAAAGTAAACCATGGTTTTACTACACTAACCATAGTTTAACTATGGTATTTGTACTGTAACTGTTAAATAAATGGTAATCAAATATGCAAAAACAACAACAACAACAACAACATGGTTACTTACTACATTTTAAAACCAGTTAATTTTCGTAAGGGTTGTTGGGCTCCCCTTGAAATTTTTTCATTGTGGTGTTTGCTACTTTTAACGCTTTTCTGTATTTGGTCGTGTTGTGAGTATTTATTTATTTTTCAGTATGTTTGCAGCATATTTTTATATTTGATTGTGTTGTAAGTATTTGCAGAGCACTACTGTTTTTGTTTGTATAGTGAGTATTTGCAGCACATGTGCTGTCAAACTGATGAAGATGTTTTCTTAATTTGATGATTAATTTTCTATTTGCGTGCGTTTTCTTAAGTTACAGCTTGTTGAGCCCTCTCGGCCACCGTAGAAATATGGTCACAAAAGTTGCCAGATTTAAATCATCTTACAACTTGTACGATAATTGTACAGTACGTTTAAATGAAAGATTGTGCAAATAATTCAAATAGACCTTATCCTTTCAAAAACAACCAGCAGAATGTTCTTAAAAATGGTTTAAAAAAGTTATAGATTCATAGATATGGATAAAATAGTTATAGTTATTTTTAACTATGCTACAATTCTAAGCTTTAGGTCTTTTGAATTTTCTATCAAAGAACGTATCATGGTTTCAACAAATATATTAAGCAGCCCAACTTTTTTTCAACATTGATTAAAAAAAATAATAAATGTTGAGCGCCAAATCAAAATGATTTCTGAAGGATCATGCAACACTGAAGACTGGAGTAATGCCTGCTGGATATTCAGCTTTGCTATCACAGGAATATACTGTATTTTAAAATATTCAAATAGAAATTAAATTGCAATAATATTTTACAATATTACTGTGTTTGGATCAAATAAATGCATTAAGCACAAGAGACTTATCGACTAATGTTATTGACCCCAACTGCACCGGCCTGGTCTCTAAATACTTGGAAAAATCTGTCCATTAACGGGTTAACATTTCATCTTTGGATATGGTTTGCTTTTTATTTGATTGCATATAATAGTTGCTTTGAAAAGAATGTCCTTTCAGTGAAAAGATTCCAGTCTGTATACTTTGGACTGAGCATGAATAAATGCTAGCATTTAAAAAGTCGTCCTCTCTCCTTCTCTCTAAGTTTCTAACCATGCTAGTGGTTGTGCGACAGGGTAGCCTACAGAGGTTTTTCTGAAACTGGCCGCTAATAAAAGGGTCAGATAAAGCAGCTCTGGCTGACTCCAGATTAAAAGAGAGCATTCTGTGCATTCCTATCTGGTGAGACAGTGTGGGCCCTCTCAGCACGAGGGAAACCAAGAAACTCTTCTTAGAGCCACTGACCAAGCATATTCACAATGGCCCAGCAGCTCAACTCTTGCACTGGGCCACCCTGCACTTCTCTGTACCCCACTCCAGCTAATGCGCTCTAGCCCCCATTACCCAAACCCCTCCTTTTGATTTACCCCAATAGGTTTAAAACAATAGAGACACAATGTGATTCAGAATGAGCTTGGCTGATGGAGTTGGCTAGGAGCCTCTGTTTACATTGTCTCTCTCAAAGGAAGCGAAGGATGAAAGGCCCCTTCAACACAAGACGTTCATCCGCATTCTTTCAGGCCGCCCCCGGACAGTTTTAAAGGGGCAAGTCCACTAACTTGGCACAGCACAAAGCCGCTTGCTAAAAATGAGCCTCCATGATGACCCATTATTCAGCTGGTAATAGATCAGTGAGTGATATCATTAGCTAGCTCCTGAAAGCCCCTTGCACACCAACAATGTGTAAAACCACATATTTTTTAAAAAAAAACAACTAGTTGGTCAACTGCATAAGTGAGTTGTCAACTATTCAGAATTTCTTAGGGGCACATTTACCTAAGACGACCTTATGTTTAAAAAATGCTAGGCATAATGGGAACAGAATGCGGTTTATTTATATCAAAGTTAAATTTAAAATAAGATGAAAATCAAGTTAATATGTAAACATTTAAAGGGATATTTCACAAAAATTCTGTCATTACTCACCCTCATGTCATTCCAAACCTGTTTTCAGATATTTTTGATAAAATCCAAGTGCTTTCTGACCCTGCAACAACAACACAACTACCATGTTTAAGGCCCAGAAAGGTAGTAAGGATATCATTAAAATAGTCCATGTGACATGAATGCTTCGTGGTACTGTCATGAATGCACGTCAAAGACATACAGAAAAGAAAAAATTGTTAAATAAAGTTTTTTTTCTTTGCACACAAAGTTTTCTTGTAGCTTCATAACATGATGTCACATGGACTAATTTAACAATGTCCTTACTACCTTTCTAGGCCTTGAATGTGGTAGCTGTGTTGCTGTCTATGCAGGGTCAGAAAGCTCTCGGATTTCATAGAAAAAAACAAAAAAACAATTTGTGTTCCAAAGATGAATGAAGGTCTCACGGGTTTGGAATGTCATGAGGGTGAGTAATTAATGAACTATCCCTCATCATTATCTATTTTGATGAGCTGCATTTTAGTGCAGAAAGTTCTCAGCAATAAAATATTTTAATTATACATATCGACTGAATGCACAGGCCCTTTTTGTGTTTGCTGTGCTTGCACATTGCAGTCGTACTGAACAAGCCTCCAACCATGTTTTGTCTTGGGACGAGCCATTCTTTGCCTCCCAGTCAAACAGGCTATAAACACTATTATTGTCAAGCCTGAGGGTTTTCCCCTAAAAATCAGTTTAAAATGGCAACAATACCACCAGGCTTGGAGATTGGAGAAAGATATATGAAGGCCCAAGCAAGCAGCATGCATAAACTGTATACAGTAAAGAAAAAAATACTCCACAACTGTTGCCAAAGTATGCAGAGCTTACAGGAATGCTGTATGGGGCCCTCTCTGAGCGAACAAAGAAAGCACAGTCAGACTCCTTTTCCCCAGCGCTACCACATCCGCACATCATTAGTTGGAAAATTCCTGATATATGCTGTAATTTTTTTTTTTTTTTGCTCTGGTACAGGCAAGGCTTTAATATCCAGATGCCATTGGATCCTGCAACGTACCCCCAAATCAGTCCTCTTTTCCCGGTTGGCCTGCAGCCATCGGCCCGTCAACAAATAATACTGATCAGCGCTCTCTGAGGACCACTAGCAAAAGAGGTCACACAGGAAATACCAAATAAGACGCTCCCTGTGCATTGTACCACACCGCTCTGTGTGTGTCTGTTGGTGTTTGGAAGCCTCCTGCTTTTTCCGCTTGATTTTTTTTTTCTCTTCCTTTCTCCTTTTTGGAATACCGGGGGAGATATCTAAACATTCCCAGAGTGTGCCGCACGTGCTCTCCTGCGTGCCATGTTTTCTTTTTCCAGACATGCCGCTGCCTCCGAGTCTGTCCAAAGCAGAAGCACATTGTCTGGCAACGAACAAGCCGCTGCGCTCAGCTTAAACCAAGACCGGTCTAAAAAAAAAAAAAGCTGGCCGGATTCATCTGAACCTAAACAATTTTTCATAATTAAGATTTATGATTTGGACAGAATGTCTTTGCTAAGAAACACAACTATTTGGAAAACTCAGTGTACCAACCCCCTGTGCTCTTCAAAACTTGTTTCAACGGCAAACGCCCGTAGCTTGTTTCAGCCTGGCTACATTTTTTGCTAAATCTAAGTGTCATGGTCACATGAAAGGTTTTATATGAACAAAACTCTTTCTGGAAAAAGTGAAAGCAAAATCTCCTCAAAAGTGTGACTGCTTTTGAAGTGCAAGAGTGGGACAGGGGGTCCTGCCAAGCAATGATAAGAATGTGATCTTGTTCCAAACTTTCTTCTGTGGAACACAAAAGATGATATTTAAAAAAAAAAGTCAGTGCAGTCCAGTGTGATTTTGGACCCCACTGACTTTCATGGACAGTTGAAACACTCTTCATATAATCTTTTGTTCTCCACAGAAAAACATCACAAAGGTTTGGAGCGACATGAGGGTATTCAAATGACAGAATTTTTATTTTTACATGAAGTATTCTCTAAGAAATATTTGATTCGAGTATCAGCTTCATGTTGTCATGACATGCAACAAACATTCCAAACACAAAGCTAAAATAGAACCTACTCTGTTTAAACATGTTTAAGCTATTACGTTTCTGTCAGACTTCCATTAGCAAGCTTAATCTCTGTATCACGCTCAGTTTAAATGGGAAGATCTGATTGGATAACGTTGGTTTGCACTGGACAGCAAAGCCGAGCTCAAAATGGAAATCCCATTAAGCATATTCATTTCGTAAAAGGGGCTGAATAATTTCTGCTGTCGAACAATGAGTCATTTCCCCTGCCCACACGTGTATTGAAACAACTACAGCCTCATTTAGGGATGCCTAGCTTCGCTTTCGATCAGAGCAGGGAATTTTAAACACAACAGGTTGTCTGTGCGTCTCTTCCTATTCGTGCTCACTTCACAATGATTATCGTCTGCAACAGCCTGCAACCAGGACAGATTAGAAGAGGCGCGAGTCTCCGACTGCAAATCTGACCAGACGTGCTTAATGAGAGGACAGATGGAGTGGACCGTTAATTGCATTATTAGTTTGACGGACTGTGGCCCTACTTGTCAAGCTGTTTGGATAGCCAAAAAAGCCTTGCTCATCTCATTCATCTGCCGGAATAAGTAGCCACTATCCATGATTGTAAAACTAGTCAATTTGTGTAATTTAGTTGCAAATGTATAGCTTTACAAACTGTCATATGAACAAACAATCAGAAATGATACTCATGGTCTTTAAGCACACAAAACTTGTTCGATTTTGAGACATTGTGAGTTTATTTGCTAAAAAAATGTGTCTAATTCATACTGTAACTTGTGTGTTTTTTAAAACTTTGGTTACACTTTATTTTAAGGTGTCTTTTTACAGTGTAATTATACATTTAAGTACTGGGTAATGTTATTTAACTACATGTGCTTACTATATATTATAATAGTAAGTACATGTAACCAGGGTGAGATCTGTAAAAAAAAATCAGAGGGAGGTATGCTTTTGTAAACTTTTTTCTCTCTCCATAGGCGGAGGTTGACCCAACTCCTAAAGCTATAGCTTAAGTAACCTAATGTTAGTGTAATCTGTTAACAACGCTCATTATATAGCGGCTTTTAATATGACGGAACTGTGTCTAACATGATCACAATGTAATAAAAACATTATAAGTTAGGCCTATGAATTGTAACAATTTCATTTCAAACAAAGAATAAATTATTATAGAGAAAGCGAGCAAAGACCACACTAACCTATCAACGGAGCTTTTTGAAACTCCGAATCAGTAAACCACTGCGTTGCAAAATAATTCACTGTTTCGAAACGATCCAATCGGATTGCGAATCATTTGATTTAGAACGGGACATCAAAGCACCTATCGCAAAAAAGCTGGACTTGAAAGTGCGTATGGCGAAACTGGACTTGAAAGTGCGTATCGCGAATCATTTGATTCAGAACCGGGCTTTGAAGCGTGTATCACAAATCGTTTGATTCAGAACAGGACTTTAAAGTGCGTATCGCAAATCATTTGATTCAGAACCGGACTCAAGAGTGGGTTTGCGGTTGTGTTGCAAATCGCACCCTGCATGTAACGTGTAACAAAGACACTTAAAGCAAAGCGTTACCTAAATTTCTTTTCAAACCTTTTTTACTTTGCTAGAGAAACTGGTTCATAAGAGTCATCTGTTCATAAATCAGACCACACTGTTTGCATGATATAAGAAGTCAGAAGGATTCAAACTTATAAGTAATGAGTTTGAGAAATATACTTAAAGTAAAAGTACTTTAAGAGTCATAAGAATTAGATTCATTAAAAGATCAGACCAATCTGTTTGAGCAAACGCAATCATTAATGCGATTCAAGTTTGAAAGTCTTTTTGAACAGTTCCCTAAAAGAATCAACTTATCAGGGTCTTTTTCATGAATCAGACCACACTGTTGCCATGTATTAGTCAGAATGATCTGCATCTAGTTCATATGAGTCATTTGCAGTGTTGGGGAAAGTTACTTTTCTTTTTTATGGAAAGTAATGCGTTACATTACTTTTGCGTTACTTTTTAAAACCGGGCAGGGCTTGCTTGTTTGTTTTTTTAATATAAAAAAGTCTGATTCTTAGCAAATGTAAAAGCCCTTTCACATCAAAATGAAATTAAGTGAATAAGCCCAAGGCTAAAGGAAAATTAAATTTCACTTCTGTACAGTAGAACTGTAGGAAAAGAAAGTTCAACACTCTTCAGCAATGAGGAAAATTAAGCACAAATGTTAGCTCATCTAAAGTAAGTTTAGCTTATTATTACACTGCAAAAAATGTTTTTCTTACTTATTTTTTGTCTTGTTTCCAGCCAAAATATCTAAATATCTTAAATCAAGAAGGATTTTCTAGACAAGTAAAATAATTGTCTTGTTTTTTTCTGAAAACAAGTCAAAATTAAGTGTTTTTGCTTGAAACAAGCAAAATAATCTCCCAATGGGGTAAGAAAAATAATCTTTTCTGTTTGAAATAATATATTTTTTTGCTTACCCCATTGGCAGATTATTTTTGCTTGTTCTAAGCAAACACTCACTTTATTCTGACTTGTTTTTTTTCTGAAAACAAGAAAATAATTATTTACTTGTCTAGAAAATCCTTGATTTAAGATTTTTTTTTTTAATATATTTTGGCTGGAAACGAGACAAAAAAAATCTAAGTAAGAAAAGTATTTTTGCAGTGTACGGTTGAACTGGATCAACAAAGGTCAGCAGCAAAGTCACTGGTTAATAAAACTGGATTAAATACATAAAGGAAACAAAAGTAACTGCCATTACTTTTTTGAAAAAGTAACTCAGATATTTTCTTGAAAATGGAAAAGTAATGCGTTACTTTATAAGTTATTTAAAAAAAGTAATATTATTGCATAACTTGAGGTACTTGTAATGCGTTACCCCCAACACTGGTCATTTGTTTGTAAACCGAATCCGTTACCATGATTCACATACTCAGGCTAATTCAAATAGATATGAGTTTTTTTTTTTAAATGATTAATTAACAGAACCACTCATCCTGAATCAGACCAATTTGTTTGGGCAAACTTAATCATTAGTGTGATTCAAACTTGTTACTAGTGAGTTTAGCGATGCGTTCCAAACGGGATTTGTCACCCTCAGAAAGGGACTTCGGAGTGGAAACAATCATGGCCACCATTTTGAAGTGTCGTTCCAAACCGAAGTGCTCAAAACTAGCCACTTCAATAAGCCCTTCAGAATTAAGGATTTCAAAAGGGGGAACAGATGGACACTTCGGACCCCCGTGATCCTTTGCGCAGATTATTTGCATCATGACGCATGGGATGATGACCCAGAAGGGCACTTCAAGAAACAGTTGTTTGGTCCCCTACACCCTTCAACCCCTTAACCCCTTCAAGTCATTTTTTTTTCATAAATCAGACCACACTGTTGGCATGCATTAATCAGCCAGAGTCAATTTTTCATGAATCGGACCACACTAATGGCATGCATTAATCAGTCAGAATGATTTGTTGCAGGTTTATACGAGTCATTTGTTTGTCAGAATCTGTCTCCATGATTCACCTACTAAGGCTGATTCAAAGAGCTTTTTGATGATGCATCAGAACAGTTTAGTTTGGGCAAACTTCACATCCTTTCATTCCTTTCCTTTCCCTTCGAACTGTTTTTCTGATTCAAATTGATTACCCTTGAGTTTAGGAGTCTTTTTTATTTTAAGCAACTTATTGTGAATCAGACTACAGTGGTTGCACTATATATTGCTAAACCACTAAAAACAGCTCTTAAAAGTTATTTGTTCTTTAAGTTCAGATTTGAACATATCCATCATCCACATTTGTTCAGTGAAACTCAATCAGCATTAAACTGTAGGATGGTTTGTGTTAGAGGACGAGAGTCTAGCAAGCTATGGTCGCTAGGTGATACAAACATAAGGGATTCATTCTACCATGAGAGGGGAAGGAAGTGACAGGGCCCACAGGACTCCCACAGCACAGACTGTTATGAAGTTTGTGGTATGCAGAAAAACGGTTGCAGGAAAAGAGGGATTCTTTTTATCTCAGCACAATTTGAGTTTCGACAGCCACTTGTACAGCACTTGTACAAAAAAACAAAAAAACAAAAAAAAAAAACACAAAACAACCAAAAGCCTTGCAGGATTCTCATGCACTTTCGGATCACTTCTGCAGATGGCATCTATTTCGGAAAGGCCTATAAATATGTTTTATAAGATGATAAAAGGACCGGACAAACCCATTCGCTTTGTTCAATGTAAAAACGTTTGGAGGTTTTGCAAAAGGAGCATAGAAATAGATTAACGTATGCTTGCTTAACACTTAAAAGATGTAAAAAATTGTACAACAATCAGTCGGATAAATGATCTGAGGCATTTGCCTGCTGTTCCCCAAATCCAATTTCATGAGCAATGCGGTGCACATGATGTTTGCTTGAGCAGGATCCTAATCGCTTTCATGGGACAATCCCAGCTGCCTCCATTTCTACAATAACTCCATTTGAAATAAAGGAAGATGCCGCAATTGATTTCAACGCATACAGTACGCTAGATTTCAGTCTGCATGCATCATAGTGTCAAGCGCAGATTCTCACTGTGCATGGGTTAAGATTTAAGCAACCTATAGGCTCACAGACATGCCTGTGCCTACATTTTTGCAAAACTCCAAAAACATGCCTATGCATACAATTTAAAGACCAGAGGCGGTAAAACGCCTACATTTATTCCTTCACACAAATTGTGATTATCTCAAAACGTGCATAATTTATACATTTAACTGCTTTGCATCACATAAGCTGGCTTTCCATCCAAAGTTGCGAATTTAACTTGTGCGCAAAATTGCATTATTGCATAAAACATTAGCGAATAAGCACCGTTTCCATCCAACGAGTCAAAGAGAACAAAATTGTCACTTCCTGGTAAACTGGCACTAAATCTCACTATGAAAAGTATGAGAAGCCAGTAAATATAATTGTTTTCATATATAATAAATAACCCTCAAAATGAAGGAATGTATTCGTCAAATGCGATCTCCTATTGTTCGCAGTAAACCTGTTTCGCAAGTCAAAAAACACCTCAAACGAGCGTGAAAACATTTTTGCGAATTAAAGGAATAGTTCACCCAAAAATTTAAATCTAATGTTTATCTGCCTACCCCCAAGGCTTCCAAGATGTAGGCGACTTTGTTTCTTCAGTAGAACACAAGCAAAGATTTTTAACTTAAACTGTTGCAGTGTATCGTCACAAGGAGGGTTTAATTTGGTTTTGTCTGTGTATGTTTTTTTTACTCTCAAAGATTTGGTGCCCATTAACTGCCATTATATGACTGACTGCAACGGTTTGAGTTAAAAATCTTTGTTTGTGTTCTACTGAAGAAACAAAGTCACCCTGGCAGATAAACAACAAATTTTCATTTTTGGATGAACTATCCTTTTAAGGGATTTTTATTTGAAATGTGTTGATTCCATCACTCGTTTCTACTGCGGCAGTTCAAAATGCGCATAAAAACAGGGTGTTGGAAAAATAGCAATAGCTGGCTTTATATGTAAGGCTTTTCTGGTATAGTAAACTTGCTGAGTAGCTCACCCGGTACAGAACTGCACAATACAAAGCAAAGGTATGAGTCCTATAAAACACGAGTCAAGATAAACAGCTAAATGGCACGGTTGCTTTAGCAAATGTGATTTTATCTAAAGTTTTCTTTTGTTGACACTATCTGTTAGGGCAGGTTTTAGTGTAAATGTAAGAGAATTGACCTTTTAGCTCCACTCACTGGACATTTAATTTTCAAACTGCTGCAATTTGTACAACAACCTCTATAATAAAACTGTGCACGATTCACATTCATCTGTTTCAGATAAAACAATGCGAATTTAATGCCACACCCGGGACATTTCAATCCAAAAAGTGTCACAGAAAATGTGCAAGAATTAACAAGGCATCTTTTGGAAAAAAGGCATCTAATTCACCCAAAAAAGCAAAAAGGGAGAGAAAAAGAGTTACTGTGCTTTGTGTCCGTGCTTTAGGCTGTCAGTCAGAGGTTGACAAAAGCCGCCAAGAGAACCAGAGTCATTCTAATGATCAACAATGCTATGGACCCATGAGATTTGTAGGGCCAGGCTAATCTCCACCTCTCGGTGCACCCGATGGGTGGTCCATCCAGCCCACGGTTGCTCGGTTTTTCTCATCTACAAGGCGGAGAAGAGTGGAAAGCCAGTAAAGCTGAGTTTTGTAGCCCCTATTAACATCTTTAACAACAATACTGAAAAGTATATTAGTATATATGCTAAAGCTTACAGTAAAAGGCTTAATCACATATAAAATGAGGTAACACTGCACAGAAAAACCCCAAAGGGGATATTTCTTTATGCTTTATGCAAAACAGATATCATTTACTTCATACAAACTGTTGAGAATGGTAGTCTGTTTTGAATCATCATAATTCTGCAAGCCTTCTGGTGGACAGTTATGACTCAGCCAACCGGTCCATTCAGCACTTCTCAAGCCTTCGAATGTACAGTTTATGTCAGCATGGCAAACTAGTAGCTAACATTGAGTGTTGTCATAGAACGAGAAGCCAAAAGCCATAACAGCACGTCTGCTTTTGCATACACAATAACGACATTCCTGTAACTGCCAAGAGAGAGAGGAAATGGATTTTTTTAGCTGCTTGAAGGGCGGGTGATAGGGGGATTCCAGGCACAGGAACATTAATCAGGAGAGCCAGAGAGTCCACGCTCACTGTAAGCAACCCCCTGGCCTTATCTATCGCCCGTTTTTTTGTTTCTCAGTATGTGTGGGGTGTGGTAAAATGGAGGGGGCATTTTCTAGTGGTAGATTCCCAGGTGAACTCACAGAGACTCCCCCGCCCAACGACTTAACAGCCAGCAGCCCCTTATTAAAGAACTGAAACAACGTTTTTTTGCACAGCTACCAAACCACCGAAACCACAGAACTGACAGAAGGCGCTGGCAGTCATTCAGAATCTGCAAACTGAATGAGATGTGAAAAGTGGGTTAATGTAGCACGCTCTTGCACTCTCTTGTGCATGTGATATGGACCATGGTAACAACTATAATTAGAATAAATTCAATATTCGCATCTTAATATCTTAGCTAAATTTAAAAATGTGATAAATCAGCCATGTAGAACATGCAAAAAAAGCTGCTGACTTAACTTGAACTTTCTCAAAGAGGAGAAAAGACACAATGTCCATTTAAAGCCTATGTGCTATCTTTTGACAGCAGAGCCTCTCAAGAGAATACAACTTCAAAGGGTTGGCAGGAGGGAATTGACGGGACTCGATCGCCCAGTCCATTTCTTCTCACCTTAGGCCACTTAGGGTGGGTTGCACCAACAAGGATTAAATTAAGCAAAGTTTAGAGCTAATCAAGGATTTGTTGATTGTTGCACCACTTCATTTTATCAACTAATCTGGGATTGGACTTCTAACCTGCGATTAAAAGCTTCATCTGCGATTAATTTTCTCCGCCATGATGGATTCGCCATTGTTTTTAAATGGCAACAATGTGCATATTCCTTATCTTAAACTGTCTCTGCCATAAATTGCTTTTGTCGATAAAGGAAATCAACTTGTAAAATGTATGGTGTCTTTATAAACTGCTACGTATCGTTGATCAAATGGCTGATCAAGCAAAACGAGGCAATACATGGATTTCATAATCTTGGAAATAGATTTATAGTAATGATTAATGGAGTATCTTAGTAGTCCGTTCGCTGTCCGTTTGATTGCTGTTCAACAGCCGCGCGTTGAGCGGGCCGCGATCACTGGTGCTCACGTCATCACTGCTGCCGTTAAATGGTGTAATATTTGTGTCTTCTTTTCTTTGTCGTACGTTGCACTGTACTGAGACGAATGACAATCACCGGCTCAAAGTCCTTTCATTTTCTTTTTTATTAATAAACCGCTCTCTGAGACCTGACGACACACCCACTGTTTATGTCTTTGTTCAATCAGCCACATATTGTAATTGTAGGGCACTTTATTTTATTTAAACCTCCTCACCTGTTAATTTAAAGTTAATCCCTAATTGAGATTTAAATCTGAGTTTAAAGTTATGGAGCAATAGGATTAAAATGAATCTATTTTAAATATAAAATAGATCCAGGATCAATATGATAGTTTAAATGTAAGCCTGCTTCTTTTTAAACAAGGTTTAAAGTTTGGTGCAACAGAATTATTAGATAAACCTCGATTTAATCTAGATTTAAGTTTCACTTTACACATTATGCACTTGTTTTCAGGCACATGTCTGAAGGGTAGTCTTTCCGTGCTGCATTTTATTAGACATATTATTGATTATCTGTCTCAAGGGATCTATTGGTGTGCATGATTGCATGTCACACTCCTAAAGCTACCAAGAGGGCATCAAATACATCAAAAATGACTGTACTATACTGTAGGATACAAAAAAAGATATCTGCCACCTGCATACATGACGACCTATCTGATTTGTTGGGGGGTCAGGAGTATGATCAATCAACGTGAAAGGCTAAAGGCACTGAAATTTTTGCACTCTCACACTGAAAGCGCTTGCTAACTGGAGCCGTTTCAGCCATCACTGATCAGTTGTCTCTCAAAGTTAAGGCAGCAGCAGCAGACCTTGCTGAAGTTGCTGAAGACCAAGGCTGCGTTTCCCAAAAGCATCGTAAGCCTAGGGCTGATCGTAGCTCCATTGTTGACAGTGGTTCTACGATCAACTTAAGCTTACGATGATTTTGGGAAATGCAGCCCAGGTCCAGACCCCACCATTTGTCATGTAATTTGCAGACTTATTTGCCAATTCACACATTCAAGCTATTTAAAACCACAGGAAGAAGAAACGAAACAGATCTCAATTCGTTACTTATGCGCTGTTTTGGTACACACCCGAAGCACGCATAGAGCATTGAGACGTGTTTCCGACAGCGCGGCATACCGAGTTGACTTATCTTTCACGTCTCCCGGCATTTAAGGTACAAACGCATGGGGGTTTGTAGTTACGTCGCAATATAGAAAAAATATTTCGGTTTTAAACCACGAAGGCGAGCCATAGACGAGCAATAGTTATGCCGGCGAACATATTAACTCTTAAGTCAATTTACTACATAGAAAGTGAAAGTAAAAAAATGGACAGTTTTCTAACGCTGCATTAACGGCACATATTCAAGACGACAAAAGATGAATCTACTTCAACATGTGCGAATAATGGTATATGACTGTCTTAAATTATTCCCTTACTATTTCTATTGTGGCCTGTATAGTGAAAAACATGAGAAGAAACGCATTTCGCGTTAAACAGGTTGTTTTTGAAAGCGTGCATGAAATAGGCCTAAAGCTGCTCTCAATTTTCATTAATCACTCTAGTCTTAATCATTTTAATTACAGGCCTATAATTCATTGTATAAATTGATATACCTATTATTCACACAATATCAATAAATTATTCATAATTCATTGATTCCTCCTAATTTCTCTTTTTCATTTTTAAATTTCCTTTCTAAAATAGCCTACCGATTACATACATTCAGAAAGTTCAGTTTTGTGGACATTCACACATAGACTAGTCATTAGTCAGGTGGTGACACAGCATTTGACCATATTTCCTAAAATATGTAATGTAACTGTTTACATTACTGACTACAATTGTTGTCATGTAATCTGGAATCAGTACCTGATTACAATTTGTAAGTAATCTACCCAGCTCTGCCTCTACTATTGTAGGTTATGTTTTAGTTCAGAAAATAATTGAGGAATTATGAGAGGTTATAGTATTACACATACATTTCTAACATGTAAATGATTGCTGTTTAGCTGTAGTACAGTATTCATAGGTTTAATCATGAAGCATACAGTGGCCCCACTTTTAATTCTCTCTTTATAATACTTATTGTATATGGATGCACAGATGAAGGTTAACGTTAAGTCAAATACACAAATGCTTAAGCATTGCCTGGACTAAGTGCGCTCATTGCGTGTACACATGATTTTATTTTCACAACCTATTCTAACATAAAACTTATTTAAAGTTGTGTTTTGGGTCGGCGCCGATAGCCTTGTGGGCAGTGCGCCGACATACAGTGCTGTTGCACTACGGGCGTCCCGAGTTCGAATCCCGGCTCGAGGACCTTTCCCGACCCTACCCCCTTCTCTCTCTCCCACTTCGCTTCCTGTCAGTAATGATCTATCCTGTCATCATAAAGCCAAAAAGGCCAAAAATAAATCTTAAAAAAAAAAAAAAAAAAAAAAAAAAGTTGTGTTTTGGGCCATTATGCTTTGACACAGTATCGGTCAAACAAACTAAAACCGAATGACAATATGGCTTAATCCCTTTATCAAGTTAATTTTCACTGCATCTTTCTAAGCGAAGTGTGCACTTTGTTCAGGCGATCAGCTCAGTTCACGGTGAATGTAGTGAACTCGTTTAGTGCATGTGCTGTGAGTTTAGCGTGCGTTTGGGAACGCAACGACCACCAGTTATGCTTTATTTTCGCGGCAGATGATTATAGCATTTCACTAGATTTGTAGTAAGACATTTTTCTATGCCTGTTTTCACTGAAGCTGGAGTTTTCCATAAAAAAAAAGCTTAAAAGTGCAGTACAAACTGCTGACAGCTAGCGGTTTAAATGGGTAGCCTTACTGCAGTCCAAATTCAAAATATCTCTTTCAAGTGTAGAAATTAAGAAATAATTATTGTAATTCCCCTACTGTAATGTAACACAAAAATAATTCTTATTCATTTATTTTACAGTGCAATTGTTTTACAATATATGGCTAGTACTGTCATAGGAATAACAATAATACAAAATTGTTGTTGTTGTTATTATTATATTCTAATTAGTTTGGCTTCTTAAAACACCAGTGTGAATGTAATTTAGACTAAGACAGTATAACACAAATAAAAAGAGGGCCGAGTGCCCTTTAAAGTTCAGGTACAAGTTAATTCACTGACTTTTTTCTGACTTAAGTTTTCTTAGTTAAAAACATGGGTTAGAGCTCTTTATTTTGAACTCTCAAAGTTCATTAGATAGAATAATTTAACTTTAAACTGTATAATATAAAAATTTTTGTCCAAGTCTTCATTTGTCATTTTTTTTTTTTTGTTTGTTTGTTTTTTAATATCGCAAAGATCGTATTGTGGACTTCATATCGAGATACTATTGTATTGTGAAAGTTTGATTTAGTTACATCCATAGTAAAAATACATGTAATTAATTATAGTAGCAGTAGTGTGTGTGTGTGTGTGTGTGTGTGTGTGTGTGTGTGTGTGTGTGTATTATTTATATATAAAGAAAAAAAGCAAATATTTATAAAACAAAATCAGTAAATTAAATTTTATATAATTATGTGTGTGTGTGGAATTTGTATGACATTATATGAAATTTTTAAACATTTGTGCTGCTTCAGACACTTGTGCAACCCCGTTACTCACCACAGAAGTAAGAGCCATCTGAAAGCTGTAGATCCGCGCCAGACCAAAATCAGCCAGCTTGATCTGTCCTCCACTGGTGACTAGAATGTTTTGAGGCTTAAGATCTCTATGAACCACACGGTGAGAGTGGAGGAAATCCAGACCCTGCAGCAGCTGGTACATCATATCCTGCCAAAACAAGACCAGAAGACCAGAGTCATTCCACATATATTTAATAACCTGTAGTGGATTAAAAAAAATATTGAAAACTTATATCTATCAAAAAGTGTGTGGGGAGGGAAAAAGTGTGCATGTGCCTTTAAACCTAAAGTATGGCAGATGTTGATAACTGACATGACAGCAGAGCAGGAAAGACACACAGCCTTAAGGCTCCATCCCTGTAGACTTCTGCTTCCCTGCAGCTGTCCCTGGATCACAGCTAATTGTAAATTGTCTCATTCTGCCTATGGGCCAATATGAAATCAGACCATGATACTGAAACTCAAAACAAACAAGAGAAAAAAAAAAAAAAAAAAAACACACGCACACACAAAAAGAAGGTGGGGAGAAACCTAACTGCCATTTTCTTAAGTAGAAATTGTTGATAATGGCTGCAGAAGTTCTAACTGCCAAATAGATTTAAAAAAAATGGGGCAATGCGTAAAGAGGGGATAAAAAAAAGTCATCGGGTCGGAGTGGCGAGCGAGGAGCATTTGCTCACAGTTGCTGCTTGACTTGCTCCAAAGCAGAGGTATCAAGCGGTGGCAGCCTACCCCTGAGAAACCCGCTGCCAAGACCTCACAAGTGACATGGATCTGAGCCCACAGCACTGTTCATTCCCTGACCAGCTGGTGAGTGATTAACCACTGAAACAATGGGGTGCACACTCAAGCAGAAAACTGCAAACGGCGCGAGTCAGACCGGGCGAGGGGAAGGGGACGGAGGTCCTCACAATGTGCGCGCTGGGGGCCTGCACTGGGGAACGCGTGTGTGTCAGAGTCAGGCAGCCAGGATAAACAAGGAGCCTTTCTGAATGCCCATCCAGCCATGACCTCGCAGACCTTCAGGCACAGGCAGTTTATTCTGGGAGCTCCTAAAACGGCATCACCCCCTACCAGCTCTTCTGTCTTGGCCTAAAATGGGCCACAGTTGACTAAGGTGAAAAGAAAAGGAAAGGTACAAAAACGCCTCAGAAGCGTGACCCGAGGATAAATACGCATATCGTCTCCTCCCAACTTGTCCAAACACATATTGAGCAGCTTGTGTATCTTTTATGTATGTGCTATGTATCTAATTATGATGGCAAATAGAGTCTGTGCTCATTTTCAGTGATGTTTTTAGAGGGAAATTGGCATGTTGTTTGAATTGGTAGATGAATTTAATAGCATATCATAAATATACATTACCATTCAAAAGTTTGGGGGTAAGATTGTTTTTAAATAAATTTATACTTTTTTTTTACTTAAACTATAAACTTAAACTTTTACTTACTATATACTTTATACTTTTTAATCTTTTTTTATGAAGATGTCTATTCGAAATCGATTCTCAAAAGCCGCGTATCTATCTTTTCCTGTATTTATTTCAGCAAACATTTAAAACAAGATCTGATTAATGTGAATCTTATTATCGGTATTCTCCACTAGATGTCACCCTCTTATTCAGGTGAAATGCTATAGTAATACTACAAATCCGCAGAAGCATTTGACATCACGCATAAAGGCACCATGATTTCCGCAATGAATGAATGAATGAATGAATGTCAGATGGCGCGACGAACTGTATTGTTTACTATACATAAATCGCAGATGACATTTGCTGTGTTTTCAGCTTCTGCCATCTCTCTATATGATGATATGAACACAATACCATCTCTAGCTGCTATGAGAGTCACTTCATTTCCATTTTACCGTTTTGTTTGAGAAAACTACCGTCATATCACATTCACAGCAGTTGCAAGTTCTACTCGGCAACTCATCAAAATAAAAGTTAGTCTGACATTATCTGTGTCAGAAATATATTACTATTTAGTAGTCTTAAGACTTAATGTAACAACAATGATACTACTACTACTACTACTACTACTACTACTACTACTACTAATAATAATAAATCTGAATAAATCTTTATTTTGAAATAAGTAAATTTTTACAGTAAACCTCAATTATGCAGCACTTTGTCTGCCAAAAAGTAAAAGGGTTTAATTTTCATTTGATCAAGATAAATTAAATTATGAATTTATGCCTTCATCTGATTACCAAAAAATAAAATAAAAATAGGTTTAAAATATAAACCTGCGGCTTTTCATTTCTGATGTTAACAGTCAATAGCAATAAAAAAAATAAAATCGAATCGGGACATCTGAGTTGATATCCAGTCCTAAGCAGCACAACCGTTTTCAACATTGATAATAATAAGAAATGTTTCTTGAACACCAAATTGGCATGCAAGGATGATTTCTGGAGGACCATGTGATACTGGAGACTGATAGCTGCTAAAAATCAGCTTGGCAATCACTAAAACAAATTACTTTGGCCCCAATTTTTATTGTATGAAAACAAGGGGGATTTCACAGGTATAGATACCACATATTCATTAACAGCAATTTAAGTGTTATTATTATTGATCTGCTTAAATGATATTCTTGAAAGCACTTTAGTTCGGTGGAAAATCAACCTTGATATACCTGTCATACAATCTTGCATTGTAATCTCAAGAGGAGTAACCCAACAGGTGGAATCTGAATGATTTTTCAGAGACGGTTCTTTGTCGTAACATGCTATTCACACAACAGAAGCACCGTAATTTACAATCAAAACATTAATGCCTCAAATTAAACCAACAGTACCAACCTGAAATAACCAGGCTTTGCTGAGAGGCATTCAGACTCCAAACAAAGGAAAGATTTGATAGCACCTGTCCTAAAGTACCTCTTCTCAGAAAAAGGGAGGAAATAAAGCAGAGGAGGACAGAGTGGAAGAAAAAAAATAAAAAAATCTCCCCAAAAACAGCAGTCAAAACAGAGCTTCCAGAAGGCACCCCCCTTTCTCATGCTAATTCATGAGAGGCAGCCATATTGTTTATTGTACCGCGGCACAATGCAGGACATCTGCCAGTTAGCGTTAGTGTAATTCCTTCCCCATGCTTCATTAGGCTCTCCTTTATGGACCAGAGACAGGCCTCGGGAAGGCGAGAGCCTAGCCGCACTCCCCAACGCAGGGCCAGCCGCTTGATCTCCTTCCAGCTCATTTGATTCCCGGGGCCTCTCTCATCAATTAGCATGCGGTGGGTCTGAAATGGGGCAGAAGTGGGCAGTTAGGGGGCTGGAATGGGGTGGAGGCTGGGACCTCTGCAATCTGGTGTCCTTAGGAGGGTGGTGAATAAGGTTGCTGGGCATCTTTGGGAGGGCCACACGGTTTACAACTGATGTCTGTTATCTGATGTCTGTGTGGCCTGACAGAATGAAATCTCACTAATGCATATTCAAGAGCTGAAACATTCTGACTCTGAAAGCCTGTGTATTGCATATATTAAGTAGAAATGACTACTATTTATATAATATGAATATATAATAAATGTAACAAAAATTATAGTAATATAACTAATACATTGTCAATTTGTCGTTGATCCTTGATTTTTATTTTCATTTGAGAAAAAAAAACATTAAACATAACTCTTATACAGTACCCATCAAAAAGATTCATTAAAAAGATTTTTAATAGTTTTTTCTCTTCTTCTCACCAAGCCTGCATTTATTTGATTCAAAGTACAGCAAAAAGAGTAACATTTTAAATTTTACAGAAAAAGAAAATGCTAGCTGATCTTTGAATCAGCTAGCAAAAAGGTACTCAACTGTTTTAAGTACTGATAATAATAATGACAATAATAAATGTTTCTTGAACAGCAAATCAACATATTACAACAATTTCTGAAGGATCATGTGACATTGAAGACTGGAGTAATGATGCTAAAGATTTAGCTTTGATCACAGGAATAAATTATATTTTAAAATATATTCAAATAGAAAGCAGTTTTTTTGTAAACAGTAAAAATAATTCAAAATATTTCAGCTTTTGCTATATTTTGGATCAAATAAATGCAGGCTTGTTTAGCAAAGAGATGACTTAAAAAAAAAATAAACATTGAAAATCATACTGTTCATAAACTTTTGCCTGGTAGTGTATTTACACTACACCTCATGTTTTCTGAATAAAGTATTTTACGCTCACAAAGGCTTCATTTTTTTTTTTTTCAAAAATACAGTAAAAACAGTGATATTGTGTTTTCTACAATTTAAAATAACTTTTCTATTTGAATATTTGAATTTTAAAATGTACATTTATTCATTTTTGTGATGACAAAGCTGAATTTTCAGCAGCCTCTTAAAGGGAAAGTTCACACAAAAGGCAAAATTCTTTCATCATTAATCACCCTCACGTTGTTCCAAACCTGTATGAGTTCATTTCTTATGTTGAACATAAAAGAAAATATTTTGAAGAATGCTGGTTAGCAAACAGTACAGTTTCACAGAATTTCTTTCCCTACCATGGAAGTCAATTGGAACAACAACAGTTTGGTTTTTCAAAACATCTTTTGTGTTCAACATAAGAAAGCAACTTATACAGGTTTAAAATGACACGAGGGTGAGTAAATGATGACAAAATTTCATTAGATTTTGAATGTCTTATTATCCTTTAGAAATCATTTAAATATAGTCCAACTAAAGAATATTCAGACACCAGATATCATTTTTGATATTTGTTTATTAGTGGGTGGAATACACTACAGTCCATTTATAAAAGTGTGGATAGCAAAATAAAGTAAACTGCGACATATTATACCCAAAAATTCTTCATACAGTGCACCACCAGAAGAATTGATAAAAATTTGGAACCAAAAATTTGATTTGACACTTTGACTTGACCATGTTTTGTTACATACCTTTCTATCAAAGTTATCTGACATTATCAAGATAAATTTGTTCTGACACAGTTTAACTTTTGAGTTCATATTGTATTACCATTTTCATAAACTGTGATAATGTGAGAAAGTTGAAGTTGTCTGAATATGTTTAGGTTTGAGTGTATGCTGATTTGGTGTTAAGAAACATTTCTTATTATTTTCAATATTTGAAAGTTTAAAAACTGCGTTCAATTTAAGAATACAGCCTAACCCAATACTGGCTCTGTTTGGAGTTACAGGTGACAACATTCACATAACAAAGATAAAGAAAATGCCTTGGCATTTGCAACATCAATAGCTAGAAGAAGAATTCTTTTAGAGTGGAAATCACCAACGCCACCTAAACTGTCATTATGGCTTAGTGATGTAATGTTTTTTCTAAAAACTGAAAAAAATCAAATATTTTCTCAGAGGATCAACCAGAACATTTTACAAAACATTGGATCCTTTAATAACTTATCAAAAAAAATATAAAAAAGAATGTACTCCTCCAACTTTAAGACCCCCCTCCCTTTTTTGTTTGTTGGTTTTGTTTTAGTTTTTGTTGTTTGTTGTTATGTTTTGGGTAGAAAAAGTGAAAAATGATTACACTTCAAAGTGCCTGTGTCACTGAATACTTGCAATGTACCTTGTTGTGATAAAAATATAATAATTAAAAAAAGAAACATTTCTTATTATCATCAATGTTGAAAAATTCTGCTGCTTAATATATATATTCATTTATTTTTTCTTTTTGAAAAATGGATTTTTGGATTCGTTGATGAATTGAAAATTTTAAAGAACAGCATTTTAAAAAAAATAATAATAAAAAAATATTTATTTAAAAAAAAAATACTACAAAATAATACATTTTGTATCAATGTAAAGGTCATTACTGTCCTTTCTGATTAGTTTAAAGCATCCTTTTAAACAGTTTTTTTTTTAGGTCTTAACAAACAATGACTAGGGAAAATGCAAAGATTTATCTCTAACATACAAACCAGAGACCCAAACCAAGACTGCGTTATGTTCAAAAGTCCCTCTTGATACACAATCCTTTCATAGTGATACACAAAACTAGCAAAGGAAACCCCTTAGGTGTCACTTTTTAACTTTTCGAATGTTTCTTAGCTTCTGTTTCCATTTCAATTTGGCACGAGTGACAAAGAGAGAGATACGGATTGTTCCAGCACTCAATGTAAGATGTCCTAGGGGGAGAGGTAGCGAAATGTGATGAATGGATTTGTAAGACTACCATGTGGGAAAAGTCATAATAGATTACGGGAGAGTAGATGATCAGGACAAAAAAAAAATCCAACGTTTCCGCTCAAAGCTTTCCGGACTAACGTAAGAGGACACTGACACGGGACACGCACCAGGAGTATTTCTAGATTAATGAAAATGATATCTTACTGCCACTTAAGAAAGCCCCCTTGCAGTCCACAGGTTCATTCTAGTGAAAGGCTAAGAGTGAGGCCACTAACCAGACAAATTTACACAAACCCTTTGCATGCACACACACGCATATACTGAAGCAACATTCCTCTGGCCAATCTTTGGTAAAAGCCAGAGCTGAATGAAAATAGAGGCACACAGGCACCCAGCCCTTTAATTAGAAGCCCATCCACCACATGCACTGCCCATCAAAAGGACAGGACTCTGTGATCTGAGGGAGCTCCATCCTTCATCTGCCGACTTAGAAGGCCAAAACACACGTTTTTGCCCAGGGCCTCAATGTCCAAATAAAAAAAATCCTTATTATTATCATTTTTAATATAGAAATGCATGCTGGAAGACAATATGGAACGTGGAAATAAATCTGCTTCAAGTAGGCATCCATAAAACATGCTTACCTGTAAGTTCTATCACGACAACTCTCAGGAAGATTTTAGCATGGTAATGGATATGAAAATGTATACTGGTGTATACAATTGCTACACTGCTAAACTGTTGTTGTTGTAGATTATTGTTGTTGCTGCAAACAAGTACAAGAACTTGCTACTGCCAATACATATGCAGACACAGTGCTGTGAGTATTTAAGACATGCTGCTCCTGCACAAGTAGTATATATAATAACCCATGGCAGATCTAGCCAGGTGGAGCTGGGGAGGTGAATGGTTCAGAGGAACTGTAAAGGCCGGGACACACCGTTGGTCAACGTCAGGCCTTTGTCCAGCATCTGTCAGGCTAAAAATGTCTAAAAGCATCTGTGACAATGTGTACAGTAAACAAGCTAAAAAAAACAGAACTGAATTTTATAAACTGTTGACCCAAAAAATAAGCGTATAAGGACACAAATAGTTGTGAATGTCAGGGTATTTCACATTGAGCCATTTAGTTGGATAATTTTTCCAACAAACTGAAGTTGAAGAAAATGAAGTTCACCATAGCTTCACAGGTTGCCACTGGAGTCCTCTTCCACTCCTCCATGATGACATCACGGAGCTGGTGGATTGAGGATGCCCCACAGATGCTCAATAGGGGAAGGCAGTGGTCGTCTTGGAGGTGTGTCTGGAATACTGCCCAGTCTCCGAATGGAGGGGATCATGCTCTGCTTCAGTATGTCACAGTACATGTTGGCATTCATGGTTTATTCAATGAACTGTAGCTCCACAGTGCCAGCAGCACTTATGCACCCCCAGACCATGACACTCCCACCACCATGCTTGACTGTAGGCAAGACACACTTGTCTTTGTACTCCTCACCTGGTTGCTGCCACACGCACGCTTGACACCATCTGAACCAGAATCTTCTCATCAGACCACAGGACATGGTTCCAGTAATCCGTGTCCTTAGTCTGCTTGTCTTCAGCAAACTGTTTGTGGGCTTTCTTGTGCATCATCTTTAGAAGAGGCTTCCTTTTGGGACGACAGCAGTGTTAATGCAGTGTGCACCATATGGTCTGAGCACTGACAGGCTGACCTCCAACCCCTTCAACCTCTGCAGCAATGCTGGCAGCACTCATACGTCTATTTCCCAAACACAACCTCTGGATATGATGCGGAGAATGTGCACTCAACTTCTTTGGTTGACCATGGCAAGGCCTGTTGTGAGTGGAACCTGTCCTGTTAAACCGCTGTATGGTCTTGGCCACCGTGCTGCAACTCAGTTTCAGGGTCTTGGCAATCCTCTTACAGCCTACGCCATCTTTATGTAGAGCAACAATTCTATTTTGGAAGATCCTTAGAGTTTTCGTGACATGTTGAACTTCCAGTGACCAGTATGAGAGAGAGTGATAACACCAAATTTAACACACCTGCTCCCCATTCACACCGGAGACCTTGTAACACTAACGAGTCACAGGGGAGAGAAAATGGCTAATTGGGCCCAACATGGACATTTTCACTTAGGGGTGTACTCACTTTTGTGGCAAGCGGTTTAGACATTAATGGCTGTGTGTTGAGTTATTTTGAGGGGACAGGAAATTTACACTGTTATACAAGCTGTACACTCACTACTTTACATCGTATCAAAGTGTCATTTCTTCAGTGTTGTCACATGAAAAATAAAATACAAAAATATACAAAATTTACAAAAACGTGAGGGGTGTACTCACTTCTGTGAGATACTACATCTCCTCAGACAATCTGACGATTGTTTCCTGTTGCAAATAAGTTTCCCTCCAGCGGCCGTAGTTCTCAGTAATATAACACATTGCGCTCTACTTTTGTGTCCTTAAACGCTCGTTTTATGGGTCGACAACTTATAAAAATGTAGTTCTGTTTTTACCTTGTTTACTGTACACCTTGTCACATAGTAGCTTTTAGACAATGTTCTGTTTTTTGTTATAACTCAGGTGGGCGTGGTTTTCAGATTTTGATGCATGAACACAATTAAGAATTGTGCACCAGGATTTACATTGAATGTGCATTAAACAGCAAAAAGGGTTTCGATTTGTTGACATTAACCTTAAACTATTGAAGTTTTGGGCTGAAGGCATCAGGTTATGGTTTCTTTGCCTGATTTTGAATACTGAGATGAATTTGGTGGTGTAATTGTACCTTTATGGTTTCAGGCGGCACTCCTGGATCAGGTGCTTTCTCCAAATATGTGGTTAAATCTTGGTCCACGTGCTCAAAGACCAAGGTTAGTTTGGTTTCCCGGTCTGTCCTGGAAACTGTGCATACGTCAAACAACCTAGACAAGGGAAAAGCATAATCAAGAACGCTTTCATTAAAAGGTGTTTAAGTGATCTCTGTTAATTATTTAGTATCAGTTTATAAAATACACATGGAGTGTGTAAGCAAATTTAAATTACTACTTGTTCTTCAAGGACATGGATGCATGCTCTATCACAAGATAAGATATTTGACACAAGGGGATGAGATCTCTAATTGTCTGACACTGCTTGCAAAGATAATGAATTATCCCAGACTTTGAGTGAAAGACAAAGTCAAATATCCGTAATCTAAGAAAAGAATCTTTCATGGTAAAGTTACTCGATCCCATGACATCATTAACTGAGCCTCTCCAGGAAACGCTTCTGCTGGAATCCAGATTGTGCCTCCACAATGAAGCCTCTTAACCAGCAAAACATATGGCATGAATAATATTCTCATTATAAGCACTGAGAGGTTGTCTGCACTTTCACAGCGTTCCAAACACGCAGCCCTATAGGATTCTCAGGCCCCTACATCTCTTAATACTCTTTAGTGTTTCATTTAAAACAATTTTCTACCATTCGCTTTCATGCCTTGCGCTCTGCTGTTCTGTAGATCCCACATATACTTAATGCACTCATAAAAACCCAGGGGGTCCAAAAGTCTGCAACCCCAATAAACTGAAAAAAAGATTTTGATGTAAAGCTAATGGTCTCTAATCATGATGCTCTTAATGTTCTTTGGAACATCTCGAATCGTACTGGAGAACATGATCATCAAGTATTTGACAAACTTATGTAGTGAACTTTTGCAGCTTGAGTGGTTTTGTCATTAAAGCAAAGAGGAAAACATGTGGTCAAACAATATGAAGAAGATTAATTTGCATCCATGGACAACTTACTAGCCAGTAAAATTTACATTTGCAACCCAGACCTTGTCTGGTCTAGCCAAAAGAATAAAGTGTACCTGCTCAGCAGCTTTTAGTACACAACAATTCATGGCAAGGTTAAAACCTTGAGCTAGGCCAGGCAATGACGTGAGCTCTGTCATCAGTTGAATGAACTAGAACAAGACCTCCCCTGAAGGAGTCATCGATGATCTCAAAACAAGATTTTCCACCTACCCATTTTGACATTCATAAGCCACCAAGCTAAAAATATCAACACACATTACCAAAACAATGCAAGATGACCTTGATGCTAGACACAGACAATGAAGAATGCATCTATTCGCAGTTGAAAAGGACAGCCGACGGCTCACAGATATTTGCGCATCAATGGTTTCATCTGCACATAAAGGTCAACAATGGATATCTTTTCAGTTGACCAGGAAAGGTGAATTGTCAGAACGGTGCAGGCGTCAATGGTACAATTTGCATTTGACACTCTAATTATCAAAACAATAGAAGCCACATAGCCGTTCCTTGAAGACGTCCTTATCTTAAATGTGAAGAAAGAAGACGCTTTGGTTTGGTTGACTAGATAATCTGTTAATCTTTTATACCTAGGAAAGATGACTCATTTTATCTGTATGGCCAGCGATTGACATGTTTCACCAGGGGCCAATGCTGATACCAATAAAACAAAAGAGAGATATAAAGGCTCAAATTAAACCAAATTTATATAAAATTCAATAAAATATATCTGGTTGCTCTTAAATGGCCAGGTTAGAATGACTATCATCCAGTGCCAGTAATCTCAAATCAGCCAATATATTGGTCTATTACGAATTTTAATAGCAAGATCCACACACTTAAGCTTTTTCAACTAAAAAAAAAACAAGTGGGCATAAAGCTCAGCAAAAAAAAGAAGCTGTTGGAGGCGAATCCACCAAATTTATGCAACTATCTTCAATTGGAAAAAAGCGTCTCGGTTTTCTCTAAATTCTTAGGGGATCTCCCTTGAACAAGGGTCGATGGGTGCAAAATGGTGCGACAGGAAATCACAGGCGTGATATATGTCTGAACCAACTTTCCCCAAGCAACTTAGGATGCCTCCACACTAGAGATGATTGAGTTTTATGGATAGGAACATGTGACAGCTGACTCCCTATCTTGCATATTACCAGATCTCCCACAGACTACTTTGTTGAAAAAAAAACAGCATATGCTGGTGTTAGGTGCGTTTTGAAGCATGGCAGCTGGTTTTAGCTGGTTTGAACAGGTCCTTAGTTCGTCATGAGCTGGTTTAAGGTGGTCCAGCACATGACCAGCTTAGGTAGTAAGGACATTGTTAAGGTAGTTCATGTGACATCAGTGATTCGATCATCATTTTATGAAGCTACGAGAATACTTTGTGCAAATTTTCCTCCTCTGCGTCTAATATATCAACATCTGGAGTCCACAGTAATAAAGCCGACGGGTGAATGACAAATGGTGATATCCAGAATGATATAAAGTAGAAAACATTTAAATGTCTAAAGTACCAATTTTTTTTATTTCAGCCTGTGCCTTTAAGTTGGTTTAACAAATACAAAACATTTCGACTCTAAACGTGCCAAGCGGTGTACCAATTAATCAAAAATACAGCTTGAACACGTGGTCAACAAGTGTTCTAATATTTACCATCATTTATTATTTATTCACCCTAGCGCCATTTTGGAGAGCGATACTCTCCAAAATGGCACTAGGGTGACACAGGGGAGAGGAACTGTCGAATAAAGTCATTGTTTTTGTTTTCTTTGCGCACAAAAAATATTCTGGTAACTTCATAAAATTATGATTGAACCATTAATATCACGTGGACTATTTTAACCGTATCTTTACTACTTTTCTGGGCCTTGAACGAGGAAGGACCCTTGCTGTCTATGGAGGGTCAGAGAGCTCTTGGATTTCATAAAAAATGAGGGTGAGTAGGCTGATTGATGACAGAATTTTCATTGTTAGGTGAACTAACCCTTTAATGTAACGTTAGCCTTAACCCAAAGTTTTTCAAAGTTAACAACTGTTAGGGACCAGATTTTTAAGTATAATATCATATCAGGAAAAAGATATGTCAGCAGTCATGTTTAATATTGTGGGCCACAAAAAGGTGCAGGAAATGAAACTTGCAGTATGAGGAATAAAGTTATTTTCATTGTAGCACTAGGCTTTTCTTAACTGGAGCATTCTGAATGTGCAAGGTCTTCTTCCTCACTCCTTTAATCATGTTTTAAGACATTATAATACCAAGGTTATCTCATTGCAGTATGTCCGACTTTTAAACAAACCTACACCCTTGCAGGAAATACATAGGCTACAGCATGAGGAAGTTGTCATCTATAAACAAACCAAAGCAGACTTGTTATCATGCATCCCTCATCATCGGCACCAACATTCCCCCCACTTTTTTTCTTTACCTGACCACATTGGGATGCTCAAAGGACTCCAACTGCCTCAGCACCGCCACCTCGCGGATGGTTGACAGCGGCATTCCCTCTTCCTCGGTCTGCACCCGAACTCTTTTTAGGGCTACAAAGCGGCCCCCGTTCTTCAAATCCCGTGCTTTGTACACCTTTCCGTATGCACCTTCGCCGATCTCAGCCACCGGCTCATATTGCTGGGTCAAGCTCTCTTTGTCCATTTTTTCTCACGGCGAGGTACTGCGGGGAATCCCGAAACGTGACGAGTGCGCGGATATTTCACAAAGGCATTATTGGGAGAGCGGCGCTGGCACGTGCACTGCCTGTAGAGCGCGAGCACAAAAGGAGGCAGAGGTAAACACCAATGTGATCAGAGTTAAATCAAACCTTATCTAGGCACCGAAGATAACAGACATGGAGTTCAAACCATAAATATAGCATACACAAAGCTTGCTCAGCCGCCTTTACAGCCAAATATCAAGGAAAAGTGCAGTTAATATATCAGCATCTGGAGTCCACAGTAATAAAGCAGACGGGTGAATGACAAATGATGATGTCCAGAATTATATAAAGTTGAAAACGTTTAAAGTTTATTTTGAAAAGTTTATTTTGAATTTCAGACGGTGCCTTCACGTTGGTTTCACCACTTTAAACGTGTCAAGTGGCGTAACCATTTATCAAACCATGTACAGGTTGAACACGTGGGTGTGCACAACTTATTTAAAATTTTCAACAAGTGTTATAACATTTACCATCGTTTAACATTTAACAAATATTGTGGATTTTGAAATTATAAAGTCATTATTATATATTTATATATATTAAAAAAATAATGGCCTTGACACAGTTATGAGGGTCTACAATGGACTTTAACGTGATATAATTTCCTGTTTTATAGTTTTCTTGTCACATGACAACAAAATGGCTTCGTGCGTCCTGGTTAAACCAGACCTTATTATTTATAGACCTCCTTTTAAACACAAATAATAATAATTAAAAAAAATAATAATAAAAAAATTCAGAAATTCACTTTTAATTAGGCTACTTAAAAAAAAAAAAAAAAAATTCAGCAGTTGCACCACCCTGACATTTTTCACTTCAAGCCCCACAAATATAGACCTGTGTGTTTTATTGAAAATAAATTTATTTTAAATAATAAATAATATAAAAAATAAATGAAATGATGAAAATAATTCAGTTTAAGGCGTCAATTACAGAAAAGCTATATTCAAATCATTTATAAATTGCATTTTTTTTTTTTAATAACCTCACGCCACTGATCCATAATTACTACTTGTTAACCTTTGAGGCGACACACACAGGTATGTCTAATGTAACTCATTTCCGTACAGTAAACGCCTGTAATACACTCAAGCTTTGACTCTGACCCATGCGCATATTGTCAATGAAAATAAACAGGCAGAGTTTTCTAATGACAAGATTGTCCCTGCTCTTCTTTGTGCCACACAGCCCTGAGCACGTGGTTGTCTACTGATTGCATTGTTTAGCTGTGCATATCAATAAACGCTGGAACTAAAACGCCTACGTTAGCTTCCACACTCAAACAACACGAATTAGTTTACTCTAATAATCCATCTAGCGTGCACAAAGTCCCATATGTAAAAACACACGCGCACTGAATGTAGAAGTAACGCGTAAGCGAATGAGAGTTTGCTAAGTATAGTTACCCCGTTTGTTATATTCCGCCCGGAGAGTCGCGTCATTCATAAACTTCAGTAACTTTCCCAGCGTCTCCACACGCATCACAGCTCGTGCAGTGTCCTCGCAACGGGCCACACAGGTAGTTGGATGGTGCACGCGCTAAGCCCCATCTCCCAGCAGTACCACACCACTGCAACAGCAAATCAAGTGAAAGATCGTCTGATCAGTCCCCCTAGAAAGCGGACTGGATCAAAAAGGGACTGATTTTCATCGATCTGCTATGGCCGTCCTTCCCCCTTTATGTTTTTCCCATCTATGCAGGAATATGCAGCGTGTGTGTGTGCTCCGTCTCCTCCTCGCTTTCCCACGCTGGCTGAATGTGCCTTGACCCCCTTCAGAGCAGTTTGACACAGAGCAGGAGCGTTTCCGCATTCCTCACCGACTACAAAGACTAACCGCCTCCTCTTGCTTTCTCCCTGCCTGCTCGCTCCTTCACCATTCATACTGCTTTTTTGTTTTTGTCTCGGTGTCAAAACGGGATCACCGCGGGGGAAAGAGCTGGGACGCGGAAAGGTTATTGGATGCAGCAGCCCATCTAATGGAAACTTTGTGCATCTGAAAATCCAGATTACTGAGGCAACACATTGCCTATTCTAAATAATGCATATTTTAATGCAAAATTATATATGTATATGTAATTATATGTATGTGTGTGTGTGTGTGTGTGTGTGTGTGTGTGCGTGCGTGCGTGCGTGCGTGTGGATAGATTGCACTGGGACTAACAAGGATCTTGCATAATTGATACTCTTTAATATGTCCACATATGTTGTTAAAAACGAGGCTTTTGCACTTGACCACTAAGCTGAACTCCCAATCCTGCTATACAAAATGTGTAACAGAAAAAGAATGTAAAAATGCTAGTTTAAAAAACTTAGCTAACAATACTTTCACCATATAAACTATGAAAAATTTGAATAATTTAACAGGACATTGCATGAACTTTTACTGTAAAATGCATGTGTTCTAAAAGTAATACTCAACATAATTTTAAAACAATCAATTAATTTAAAGGCATAGGTGGAGGATGAACCAAGGCTAAAAGCCAAATCTATTAACATAATAAATTTGTCTTTTTAGGAAAGAACCAGACATGGGTGTCATGTATAGGCTAATAAAATATATTTGTAATGGACTGAATTTGTATTTAATGTGACAACAATTTAATAAAAACATTAGAAATGAATCATCATAATGTTTAATTTCCACGGTTATTTAAACCGCAAATAAATTATACACAGAAAGCAACATTATTAATAATTAAGCACTCAAGAAAAAAAAGCTGTTTACACTGTGAAATTAATCTCTTACTTACATTGTAGTACATCTGTGCTTTGTTGTTTACGATGAGAGAATTTAAGAGTTGCAAACACTCAACAAAATTGATGAGCAATGACTCATCTGAACAACTCTGATTGGACATTGCATTCCATTGCATTCCAACAGAATCGTGTGTGATTTGTTATAATGCGCAACACTGTAAAAATGCCTTAAAAGAATTACGGTGCTACATGTTTGTTAGCAACAGACGTAATAGATTTAATTTGTTTGTGCAGGGGAATTTTTGTCCCTACAATGATAAAATGCATTCACTCCTTTAATTCCCAAAAAACCTAAACAGTCCACTGATGTCTGTCCCATATTAGCATATTTCCGCCCTCAGCCAGTTGCAGGCTGTCCACCATTTTCTCTGCGCTCGAACAGTTGTAGTGACAACAATGTTTTGTAAGCAAAGCAGGTGTTTTGTAGTTGAATGTAAAAGTGAACATAAAAGTCTTAATTTTTTAAAAGTCTTAATGGTAATGTGCCATGAACACACACACACACACACACACACACACACACACACACACACAAACACAGATAAAAGGGGCAAAGTAAGCAATAGAAGAAAGAAAGTAAGCAGTAGCTCATTATCATTCGAAGAGATATGCATCGAAACATGTTGCAGTAAAAAGATCTGTTTTGACAAGGTAAAAAGGGTGTTGCTTTACACGAATGAGAAATTGTAACCAAAGTATGTTTCAGATATTTCATGAAGACCCTAAAGAATCATAAAGAATCAACTCATGGAAAATGGGCACCTGATGTTCCCTTTAAAAGTACATGCGATGTTCTGTTAAAATGTTGTCTTTTTTAGTGTTTGGTTAACTAAAGTTTTTATTGTATAATTTTTACATTCCTTTTCCATGTTGTCAAATTGAGTTTTTTTATGTATATATTTTTTTTATTTATTATAATTGTATTATTTATCATTAATATATATAATGTTACCAGTTACATTTGGTAACTGAATCATTGCATTTTAATAAACACATTTTTGTACATTCATAGTGTTCTATGTCAATTTATGTTGTTAATTGCATTATTTTATGTGTTAGCCTGATGGTGTTTAGTAGAAAGTGGTACCAGTACACAAGTATAGAAAGGCTATAAATAATAATTCCTCATGTGATATATTTAAACAAATGTATTTGAAGCGTTCAGATGCAAAATCCCCTAAAAGCCATCTCGGTCAAAAATGAGATAATCATACTGACTCTATGCTCTAGATGCATTTTATACATCTATCAAATACTTTTACTTCAAACTTACTAAAATCCCAGCCTCAGCCCAAGCAGAAGTACCAGTAATTAAGTGAAAAGCTCTACATCAGTGCCTGATGTAAATGCATTTTTTAAAGAAAGACGTCAGATGGATTTAGAGGCTTTTGCATCTGAACTCTTAATTTGGTTTTCGGTAGCCTATATTTGTATTTGTATTATAGGTCATGAAGCTTGGCTTTCTGGGATCACAAATCAAAGAGATTTTTGTTTGGTTTTGCAGTTATTGTCATAATTGGGCTCATGTTCAGTGTCAGTAGATTTATTTTGCCTTTGCAGATCAATACTGCACTGCTGTCTTGTATGTTGTCGTGTATAGATATCAAGATTTTATATTTCATTTAAAAGCTTTATGAAAGCCCGGTTAAACCTGCTCTCTGTTGCATTTTAAAGAGGATATACTGTAAAAGATATGTGAATATGGATGAATCTTCCTTAATGAATTGTATTGTCGGGTATGGGGGCTTTGAGGTGAATGAATCTGCTCGTCTGCAGTATTCAGAGAAACTGAACGCTCGTTGGTTTGAGTGAGAGCGGTTCGGCATGGGGGCAGATGATGAGTTTGAAGTAGGTTTGTCTGCCAATACAGTTTCCCCATGCGTACCCCCTCTTGTCAACTTAAAATTCAACTTTTTTGCATCACAAAGCACACATTACACACAATGGGCTCTAAACCAATAACTGCAAAGGCTTCCCTGTACATTTATGCATCATGATTGTTCATTTTAAATGAGCTCTGAGAGCCATTTCCCAGATTGAATACATTACCATGCATACACATGCTTATTAGGCAGTGAAAAACAAAACAATTAAATTGGTTTGTGTGTGGTATGCTCACTGTCCTTTGAGCCATGCCAAAGTAGTCATTTTGAGAAAAGGAGAAACAGTCGCACATACTGGGTAAAGTCTGTGCGAGACAGATGTCACAAAACAAGACTCGAATGAGTCACCGAAGCAGCAATATTATCAAAATATGTAACATTAAATCATTCTTAGGGGCGAGGACACAGAGATGAACGAGCAAATGAAACGTTTAGGGAGATTTATACAGCATGGTGGTGTTGGATGGTTTAACGTTTTATGTTTAACGTCTTTTTGTGTAAGGATGAAAAGGAATTTTGTGGTTGAGATAATTAACACTTACCAAGGCATTTTAATTGTCTCCCAGTAAAATCTTTAATGGTTTATGAAAACAAACACATGCTTCAAGTAAAAAAAAAAATACATAATTTAGTCTGCAAAAACACCTAAATATGTAAATACAGACAGAATTTCCTGTTTTTTGCTACTTCTTTAAAATAACTGTATTAACTGTATCTTAAAGTTTTTTAAGCTGTTAGGATGTAAGGTTCTAGTTAGGGAACAAGTTCAATCATCTTATGTGTCTTTTTGCATACGCTTTACTTATCATTACAATGACTGCTGGTTGAGCAGAGTGTAAGCCGTATAGTCTAGATGAAAGGCTCCAATCATACACTATCAGTGCTTTTTAAATGACAATCTCTGCGGTTATTTGAGAAGCTTGAGTGGCAGATGGGGATCAGTCTGTCTATGTAAGAGAGACTCTCTCCAGTGGAGAACAGGTGACATTCTACCAGATTACCTTTCCACCCCATACACTTCTAACCAGACACCATTCGGCCCGACAGCAGCCTCTCAGATCAGCTTTCTCAAATCAGATTCAGCCACACATGGAGGCAGCATTTGTGAAAGTGATCCCGACAGTCCTCATGTTACTCTTAGTTGATTCACTGTCCCCCCATGCAGAGAATAACTGCTGACCACACCCCAAACACAGTGTCTGTGTGGTTTGTTAATGACAACAAAACCTTATGTTTGGTTTACATATGTGGATGGAATGGAGATTGCATTTCAAAAACCATTACTCTCTGAACAATGGCAGTAATATCTTTTTAGAAAAATTGATTTTTTAATCCATACAGTGATGTTAAAAAATACAGTATCTCACAGAAGTGAGTACATCCCTCACATTTCTGTAAATACTTTATTATGCCTTTTCATGTGACAACACTGAATAAATAACATTTTGCACCAATGTAAAGTAGTGAGTGTACAGCTTGTATAACAGTGTAAATTTGCTGTCCCCTCAAAATAACTCAACACACAGCCATTAATGTCTAAACCGCTGGCCACAAAAGTGAGTACACCCCTAAGTGAAAATGTCCAAATTGGGACCAAAGTGTCAATATTTTGTGTGGCCACCATTATTTTCCAGCATTGCCTTAACCTTGGCATGGAGTTCACCAGAGCTTCACTGGTTGCCACTGGAGACCTCTTTGGAGCTGGTGGATGTTAGAGAGCTTGCGCTCCTCCACCTTGTGTTTGAGGATGCCCCACAGATGCTCAATAGGGTTTAGGTCTGGAGACATGCTTGGCCAGTCCATCACCTTTACCCTCAGCTTCTTTAGCAAGGCAGTGGTCATCTTGGAGGTGTGTTTGGGGTCGTTATCATTTTGGAATACTGCCCTGTGGCCCAGTCTCCGAAGGGAGGGGATCATGCTTTGCTTCAGTGTGTCACAGTACATGTTGGCATTCATGGTTCCCTCAATGAACTGTAGCTCCCCAGTGCCGGCAGCACCACCATGCTTGACTGTAGGCAAGACACACTTGTCTTTGTACTCCTCACCTGGTTGCTGCCACACACGCTTGACACCAATCTGCACCAAATAAGTTTATCTTCAGACCACAGGACATGGTTCCAGTAATCCATGTCCTTAGTCTGCTTGTCTTCAGCAAACTGTTTGTGGGCTTTCTCGTGCATCACCTTTAGAAGAAGCTTCCTTCTGGGACGACAGCTATTCAGACCAATTTGATGCAGTGTGCAGCGTATGGCGTGAGCACTGATATGCTGACCCCACACCTTCAACCTCTGCAGCAATGCTGGCAGCACTCATATGCATATTTTCCCAAACACAACCTCTGGATATGACACTGAGCATGTGCACTCAACTTCTTTGGTCGACCATGGTGAGGCCTGTTCTGAGTGGAACCTGTCCTGTTAAACCACTGTATGGTCTTGGCCACTGTGCTGCAGCTCAGTTTCAGGGTCTTGGCAATCTTATAGCCTATGGCATCTTTATGTAGAGCAACATTTTTTTTAGATCCTCAGAGAGTTCTTTGCCATGAGGTGCCATGTTGAACTTCCAGTGACCGGTATGAGATAGTGAAAGCGATAACACCAAATTTAACACACCTGCTCCCCATTCGCACCTGAGACCTTGTAACACTAACAAGTCACATGACACCGGGGAGAGAAAATGTCTAATTGGGCCCAATTTGGACATTTTCACTTAGGGGTGTACTCACTTTTGTGGCCAGTAGTTTAGACAATAATGGCTGTGTGTTGAGTTATTTTGAGGGGACAGCAAATTTACACTGTTATACAAGCTGTACACTCACTACTTTACATTGTAGCAATGTGTCATTTCTTCAGTGTTGTCACATGAAAATATATAATAAAATATTTACAAAAATGTGAGGGGTGTATTCACTTCTGTGAGATATGTTTGTCTCAGAAGAAAAGGCATCTGTAAATAATTACAGAATTTAAAATTTTGGGTGAACTATGCCTGTAAAGCACTCCAACTGCATCAACTTTAAAAGTTAACTACTCATACTTGCAGAACAGGAGTGGGAGCCTCATTCAGAGTCTAAATAAACTAAGATGCAGCTATTGTTCACTCACTCAGGTTGCTAATACTGTTAAAAGTTTGGGGTTGGTAAGATTTTTGATATTTTTGAAAGAAGCCTTATGCTCACCAAGGCTGATTTGTTTGATCAAAAATATAGTAATATTGTTATTATTTACAATATCTCTATTTTAATATATTAAAAGGCAAAGCTGAAGTCTTTACTCCAGTCTTTAGTATCATATTGTAACCTATTTCGCGTCACTGGATTAACACACAGGATTTTCAGGATTGAAAAAAAAAAACTTTGATTAATAGAAAATTCAAAGAACAGCATTTATTTGACATAGAATATTTTGTAACATTATATATCTCTACTACTTTTGATCAATACCTGCTAATACCTCATTCTTTAGTTAGAGGCTAACTTTGAGGTATAGATCACTCAAAAATGAAAATTCTGTGAAAATCACCCTCATGTTGTTCCAAACCCGCTCATCTTCAAAACACAAATTAAGATATTTTTGATGATATCCGAGAGCTTTCTGACCCTGCATAGACAGCAACACAACTACCATGTTCAAGGCATTTGACATCAGTGGTTCAACTGAATGTTATGAAGCTACGAGAATACTTTTTCTGTGCAAAGAAAAAAAAGACTTCATTCAACAATTTCTTCTCTTCCATGTCAGTCTCCGACGTGCGTTCACAAGAGTATCACAACCCTGCTGACGCAGGAGCCGGCGTTCTGGCGTAGAACGTCCATCTCTCTTAGTTCATCGTCTGTATAATCTGGTTCAAATAAGTAAGGCTACATATTTATGAAGACTGTTTTTTGTAAAAGGTGCATCTTCTTCTGCTTGTAAACAAGGCACAGTGCATCCAGGTTCTGTGTCAGCAGCATCACACGCATACATTGTGTGCAAATGTCCACTAAAGACTGACACAGAACAGAAGAAATTGTTGAAGAAAGTCGTTATTTTTGTTTTCTTTGCACACAAAGTATTCTCATAGCTTCATAACATTAAGGTTGAACCACTGATGTCACATGGACTATTTTAACAATGTCCTTACTTCCTTTCTGTGCCTTGAACGTGTCAGTTGCGTTGCTGTCTATGCAGGGTCAGAAGCTCTCAGATATTCTGAGTAGCTGATGACAGAATTTTCATTCAGCTTTCATACAACTATAGCCCGATACTAATTTAACAGATATGAAAATAGGAATCTAGATTCTACCTGATGTTTCCTCTTCTGTCTCAGGAAGTCTTGTCATTCTCGGATTTGTAAGGCTGTTCTATTTTTGCTAAATGTGCTTTATAAATAAACAGTTTGCTTATGAAGAAGACATTTTAAGGAGATTCGATGACGTTATCTGTGCTGTGAAAGACCAGCGCTCTCTCATATGAAACATCTGCTCTGAACATCTCCATTCAATCTCAGCATCAGGCACAGAGACAATGCTCAGTTGTTTTTCCATGTTGGATTGATTTTTCATCTTTTTTTTTCCCTTTTTTCTCCCCCTCTTCACAAAGTCCGATCCAGGCAGCTAGTAAAGCCTTCCCCAGCACAGGCCCCTTAAGACAAGACTCTTTCTGTTGAGCATTTCCATGGAAACCAAGTAACTAACTTGAGGAGGAACATAAAAACTTGCTTTTTTGGAGAACGGAGGAACACCTGCCACCTCTGCAAATGGAGGGTCGAACACACAGCGCTTTTACACATCATACAGAACTCACTTTCACTGGCTCTCAATGAGACCCTCACATCTGTTATCACTTACATGAATAGCCATTTATCAGTGATTTGTGAGGGGACTGTGCGCTAGCGGAATAAACATCGTAAGGATATCCCATAGATCTCAAAGCTTTCACTGTCACAGCCGAGAATCAATGCTAACGCTGTGTTTTGTAGCCCATCTGAATTTATGTTCTTAGCAGAAGCTCTCTCAGCACAGGAAATTGCTTATATTGTGATGATTACATCAGCATTTGGGGCCAAACACAGTATCGATGTTGCATTAGTACTGTTTAAACTTGAAAAAGACAAGCCAGTCCATACCGTGCTGACTCACGCGTATCTGGGTTTTTTCAGTGTAATGATACAAACAGTGACTGAAATTTTCTGCCTCTCCTTTCCCAAAGCACTTCTACCACAGACCCGTGACGAGAGGCCTTTAAGGGTCAGCACATCGCTGGCTGTGAGTAAAGAGCTCTGGAAAGTATCAAGAGCTTTCTTGATTTGTTCATTAACAGCATTAATCATTAACTGAGGTGCCATTGTCCCAGGCCAGCTGTCTACTGTTTATTCGGCTCCGAGCCTTGGGTTAGCAGAACTCACACAGAGCTTCCCCTTTAACTTTATAAACTGACAGCTGCTCCTCACATTCATGTGAAAATGAAGCACTGTTCCAAAATCAGGGTATGTTTAGGGAAATTCAAATGCTGTACTGTACGTCACTGCACATGTGAAATACTCCAAGAGTTCATCTGGGGGTCAGTTAGGGTGATTCTTGAACTCATGTGTACTAGTCAAGTGAGTATTAGTCAAGAATAGTAAATATTTGCTTCATTTTACTTGTATAATAAGTAAGGTTGGTTTAAAAAAAATAACAATTTTCCGAATAATCACAAGTTCTCTATATCAGCTCTTAAAATCCCAAGACTGACCAGAGCTCCACGACAAAAGCAGCCATATTCTAAAAATATTTAAATAATAACACTATTAAAAAAATAGTAAAATACACCTCTTTCTGTTGAGTTTACCCTCAATGGTTGCATGCGGTAACAGAGAGAGCAAATAATTGATACGAATAAATAACTCTTGCAAACTGGTTCTTTTTAGTGAATTAAAAACATATCGCTCATTTGTTATTGTGAACAAATGACTCTTTGGGTGGGTATTTTATTGAATCATTTGAAATAAACTCACTGTAATTGAACAGCATAGTTTAAAGAGATTCACCCAAAAATGAAAATTCCGTCATTAATTACTCACCCTCATGTTGTTCCAAACTCATAAGACCTTCGTTCTTCAGATATTTTTGATGAAATTCAAAGGTGACCCTGCATAGACAGCAATGCCACTACCACATTCAAGGCCCAGAAAGTTAGTAAGGACATCATTAAAACAGTCATTGTGACATCGGTGGTTTAACCATAATGTTATGAAGCTACGAGAGAACGTTTTGTGCTCAAAGAAAAAAACATTTTTTCCATGTCACATGAGTAGATATGTGTGTGGTGCGGCTGACGCAAAAGCCGGCGATCAGACGCAGAACCCAGATATGCTGCACCTTGTTTACATGTAATTACATGTTTACTTGCAATTTTTGCCCAGCCTTACAGCTGTCCTAACTACATGCGACACGGCGCTGCGACGCGATAAAAGGTATCTTTTCCATGTTAATCAGAGTTTTTCTCCTAACTGGCTGCGACGGCAGCATACGAAATTTTTATTTCAGAAACTATTTCCGCGACGTCGCGGCTGGAAAAATGGCATTCAACGCGACGTGACAGAGTCAATCAAATATCACAGCCAATAAGAAGTGCGTGTGGGCGGGCTCTCCCTGGAAGCGCAAACGAAATGGATACGTTTATAATCTAATTCATAAATATTAAAACTTCTAACATTATTAAATGTACATACTGAGTGACTAATACCATCTTTGTTATGGAATATACTTGTTGGTTCACACTGAGTTCACAGTTTGAATGTACATCTTTGCTTTAATTTATTTTCCAGATCTGAGGATCTGTTGTTGCTTTCAGTATGGCTATAAAGGTCACAAAAAATGACATACAAACTCACATTAGACACATTTAACTTTGAATAAAGCAGTACCTGAGGTTATCACTGTCATTAGTTTGAATGCCGCTGTTCCAGCTGCGACGTAGTGGAAATAGAAACAGTTTCTAAAATAGAAATTTTGTGTGTCGCCGTCGCAGCTACATAGGACAAAAACTCAGATTATCATGGAAAAGATACCTTTTATCGCGTGTAGTTAGGACATGGTGTGAGAGTCAGAACACTAACTCCTGCGTCAACATCTCCACAAGCATGTGTCGTGATACTCTTGAGAACGTGCATTGAAGACTGACACGGTAGAGATGAAATTGTTAAATAAAGTCATTACTTTTGTTTTCTTTGCGCACAAAAAGTATTCACGTAGCTTCATTACATTACGGTAGAACCACTGACGTCACATGCCTTGAATGTGTCAGTTGTGTTGCTGTCTATACAGGGTCAAAAAGCTCTCCGATTTCATCAAAAATATCTTCATTTTCATTTTTGGGTGTACAAATGCTTTAGGCCTTGTTGCTAATTTTTAAAATGAGTATTTTTGTAATGAAGCCACAAAGTTAGAAGGTCTATTTTTTAGATTATGGCAAAATGTACACAAATGAATCAGAAACGAATGAAATTAGCGTGTACCAATACCCGACCGTAATAACTGTATTTGCTTTCATATTTCAATTCAGTACAGTACACCTGTTTATTTTAAGGTGAATATTTTTAGAGTAGGCATTTGTATGCTACGTGTTACATTAGTTTTGCAGAGTGCTACTGCAAATATTTACTTAGAAGCAACCAACACAGTGAAGGAAGTGTGTTGGTGTCATTTTCTTTGTGTAAGATGAGTGCAAGATATCCGATGTTGTCGCGTAGCAACAGCTTTTGCTTACTTTTGTCAACAATGACATTCCAGTGGAAACTGTGGTTCACATCATATTCTCACTAACTTTGTGTTATCGCTTTGTCACTACCCATATTGTGCAATATGTCAAGTAACCACGCTGTATAAATATTGTAGCCATAAATTCATATACTCCTTTATGGTTTCTTTCTTTACATATGCCATAAAAAGAAATATAAAAGGATGGTTTTATCTTAAAGACTTCTGATTGGGTCTTTGAAAGTGCCGCCACCAGTACTTTGATTATAAAAAATCATTATACAGTGGTTACTTTCATTATGTATTATGCAGTATGTTTTTCTGCAATCATCATGCTTTCAGACACATGAGACTTGAATGATTTACTTGAATACGGTTTAAGAGCTTGATTTTTTTCAAAATAATAAAACCGCATGTTTAGAGATCTATCATATTTATCACAGTTGTGTTAACCACAGAATGTAACATTGAACCTTTTGGTGAAGCAAAGTGTGCATGTGCAGTTGAATAAATCCCATCTGGCTTGTCTTTTTGAATAATTCGGTGACAGGGTAAAGCACCTGAGCCAAAATACCTCTGGCTCTCTCTATCTGGCAGCTAACGCGTGTGTCTGTATAGCATGCCGCATATTTGGAAAACCATTTCTTTAGATTACATCACTTAAGTGCAAACTTGCCCTGGCTTCCCTCTGAGCATGTTCATCATCTCCTAATCCACTCAGTCTGTGAGGGCGGAGAACAACACGTGAGTTGTGTGAACGCATATGGGAGGTCAGGTGGGTAGTTGTGTTGCGTTTACCACATCTGAGCAAAATTATTTGACCTGACACAATGATTTATAGCAGATGCAGTTCTCAAATCTCAGCTACCTCAGGACCTGTTTTACCTCCAGTCTCTACAATATGACATCATAGAGACTATGATTGCACGCCCCGCTCTTTCAAATGAACAACGATCCTGTTTTAGGATGAACTGAGTAATGCCATGAGAGGCTGTGTGTTACAGCGATTTCACCACATTTCTTGATTTTATACAACAGCTGCGACAGCAGTAGGCTATAAAAAGTCACCAATGTTCAATAAACAAGGGTATTTATAATTATACAACAGTTATGGTTCTCAAATTTGATTGTCCGAGGGCCATTCCAAGAGTGCAGATACACAGTCCAACTCACTGTTTATCAGCCAGTCTGATTTTTTTTCACCATCGATATGCCAATAGGTGGCAACAAGTGTATGGAATTAGATCTGTGCCAATAAAAATGAACTACTAAACCATTGTTCACAAAAAGAAAACTTAGAAAACTTAAAGAATGTGGTTTATTTGAAAAACATGTATAATGTTTGGTATTTAGTTTAGTTTGTTTTCTCAGTGTGTACGTTTTCTGTTTCTAGAAAATTTTCATTCATTTTTATTGGCACAAATCTAATTCCATACAAGGATCCGAATAACACTCATTTATTCAGGATCTGTTTAAAAACACTAATTCAAGATTAGTTGTACCAAAGGCTTTTTAAATTATATTAAATTACGAACATATAATAAAAAGGAAAAGACAAAAAGCAGTACACAATGACTTGTTTTATAACCATTCACTGGAGGAATGAAACAAGTGATTGTCTTTATGAGCGACTCACTGAATCATTCCATCAACGGATTCGTTCAAAAACACTGATTCAGTCAGGAATGCCTGAACAAATTAACAAGCGATTTATTTGTGAACGATACTTCATTTTAACTTTTTGTGAAGAGGACTGGTCGATCAAAATTTTATTAGTCACTTATTGGGCAGGACATCCAAACGCTCACCTATCATTCATTAACCTTAAATATGGCTTTTCATCTGAAAGATGTAACGCGCACACTGCATGACAGATGGAGGCACCAATGTGGACACTTGCTCTTAAAACACTCCGTCATTTTTGGTCATACAGATAAGAGTAATACATCTTTTGAATCTGTAAAGACTCTACGTTTATTTGTTTGGACTCAGAGTAAAATAACTCAAGCAAACAGGACGCGCTTTCTGCCGTCTTGGTCTCTGTGAACTTGAGCACGAAACTGTGAATACTTAGCTTACAGACATGAAAAATATATCTATAGAGTGTGAAAATGTCTACTTTTAAATGAGCCAATTTAAAGAGAAAATACATATTCTCAGATTATGTAATCCGTATGAAACATGCATAAAGGCACACACTGCGGAGACAATTCAATGACAATTCAAAAACAAGTCAATGTTGCTCGACTTCATCTCTTAAGCCGAAAACAAAGAAGGCACTAGTTTATTAATAAAATATAAAAACATTAATGCAGTCTTCTTGCTGTTGTTCCCTGACACATTTAGAATTATTTTATCTGCTGGTGCACTGTGGCAAGGTTTTTCTGCATGCGCTTATGTGCTTATTAGGCTATGTAGGCAATTAAAGACTCAATAATTTCTATGGTTTATTAAAAAATGTGTGACTAATAGTCGACCAATGCATAAAATGAACGACTTCTAGTTGACCAGAAAAATCTTTAGTCAAGAGCAGCCCTATTTATTACCATCTACTGAGGAATGAAAACACTGACCATCTTTAAGATCGACTCACTGAATTATTCATTCAACGAGCTTGTTCAAAAAAACTGATCAACTCAGGAATCTCTGCTGCAACTACAGAGTAAAAGTAGACAAAATAACGCGCCAATTATTTGTGTACTATACTTCATTTTATGTTTTTATGTTGCATAAAAGAAATATAATATATTGCTTAATTAGTGTTTATTGGCATAAACAGAGTAGAAATGTAATTTCTAACTAGGTCATGCTTGGCATATAAAGTCATTCTACATAATGGCTTTGAACCCAGCTCATTCATTTAGTAATAGTTATTTTCTAAAATCTATTAGCTCTATCTGTAGCAAAGTGGTTTGGATCGAATGCGTGATGAGGAAAGCTGACCAGGCTTCACACTGTCAAGTTGACCAGTCTTCTAGTTTTCTTCTCTCTGTGTCCCTGACGGGAAAGCGGAGCAGACCAAACAACAATGACATCATTTGAGATCATAATGTGGCACTTTAGAACTCTCCAAAAAGCTCAGCTCTACAGAACTAGAGCCCAGAAATGACAGCGCTAAATACTTTAGGGAACTGTAAAAAAAAAAAAAAAAAAAAAGCCTGATTGCTCTTAAGGTTATAAAGATATGCATGTGAGGGATCGGTGCAAAAACTGAAAGCTAGGGAAATTCGTCCTACATTTTTCCTGACTTTTATTCTGGAAATCTACAAGATTTAAAGGCAAAACTGCTGGGGTCGAACAACATGGTAATGCTCGGCAAGCTTTTGCGAAGGCCTTCTTGGAGAGAGTGTGGCGCTGCATAGCTGAGTGCAGGATTTGACATCCTTGATTTCCTGTCACTGGCAGTCACATGCTGAGTGTGTGGGCGAGATAGCTGAGTGAAAGTGGAATGCGTTAAAGAGGCGAGGCAGAACTGCAGACGTCGCAGTCTCTCTCACTCTCACATAGACACTACTGTTCTGACTGTCTGAGCCGTTAGCACGTAAAGAATGTGAAGACGTTTTCAGGCAGAGCTGTGCAACAAGTCATCAGGGTAGGCAGGCTGAGTCCAAGTACTTAGAGAATGAAGGAAATGTGCTTGATCTGTGGAAAATAAATCATTTATGCACACACATTCATACTTCAGTAATTTATCTATACCAGAGATCTTCAAATCTGACTCATAAGATCCATTTTCCTGCAGAGTTTAGCTCTAAACTGATCAAACTCACCTACATGTGATTTTCTAATGATCCTGAATACACTGATTAGAATGCTCAGGTGAGTTTGATTAGGGTTAGAGCTAAACTCTACAGGAAAGTGGACCTTTCGAGCCAGATTTAAGGATCCCTGATCTATTCTGTGCATAATTTACTACTCCCATAGTATTTAAATGAATAAAAAAGCGTCTCTAGATGGGATGGCAGGGGGCGGAGACATGCTACCAAAGCAGTCTTATTGGTCTTTGCACTTCATTGCATTGAAATGTTATATAATATTTAACAAAACTATACATATATTCTGTATAATATATATAATATAGATAGATAGATACATACATACAAAAAGATATTAGATATATGTGTGTGTGTGTGTGTGTGTGTGTGTGTGCAATTCAGTCTAGAAACTGTAGTTGTCCCTTCCTCTCTCTTTCTGTATATGTTGTTTTTCAGCTGTATTTATAAATGAAGTCAGTCTGAAACACTTTTAAAATGCAGCACTGTCTAAAAGTGTATAAAACAAAACATAACCTAAAAGCTTCATATTTACCTTATAATTATAGGGAATTTCATACCAGGTCGTAATAGGAACTCAGTTATAGAAACTAGTCCAGGGTGGTCCCCCAAGAACTAAATTTCCCCTAGGGTAATTTTCCTGGTTGCATTCACACCAGAAGTAGGAACTATAAACTGGTGTAAATTAGGTGAAAGTACTGACCCAGTGTTCACAAAGCGAATGTGCATAGAAAATCAAATGCCCTTTACAAAAAAACAAAACCAAAAAAAAAGTAAAACAAAGTTTGGACGATTTTAAAGTTGGAGGAGAAAATGAGTTCTTCTCCTTTCCCTACCATTTTGACCCAGAGTATACAAAGAACTAACCGTATGTGACCTTTCCAACGTGATTACTTAATGCGCAAAGTTGCGGACGCACATCGCAGAGCTAGTGCAAGACGAGTATTAGCTGTTACAAATTATTATTATTATAATTTTTTACATTTTGAATTTTTTTTTACAAAATGACTGATCGTTTTTGCTTATTCTTTGGCTAGGATCTTCTAGAGCAGTGGTTTTCAAACCCTGGGTCACGAGACTTCAAAAAAATTAGGAAATTGTATAGCCTATATGTATGTATGTATGTACGTATGTATCAGGGTTGCCAGGTTTTCACAACAAAACCCACCCAATTGCTACTTAAAAGTAGCCCAAAAGTAGCTCAATTGTGTTTATAGGGGGGTCCCCTATTAAAAATCGTGTAAATATTTACAAAAATTAAAAAACGTGTATTTTTGGCAGGGTTCCCCTGGTGAAATTAGCATTCCTGGGGCTAAATATTATGTTATTAGGGTCGCTTCAATCTGCGAACATGAAAAAAAACCTGTGGCAACAGTGGTAAAGTAGCCCAATTCTGCGGGAAAACCGCGGACTTGGCAACACTGGTATGTATGTGTGTGCAAAGTTCAAGATTCGAGGAGGAAGGAAGCAAAACCGGCAAAATTTACTTGAATAATTAAATAAACATAAACAACAAAACGAAAGTAATCGGTTTTGCAGTGTTGAACATTGTAGCCAATCACAGATATATCTGTTGATTTCTGAAACGCAATGGCCAATCAGTTAGTCAATGGTGTTTCAAAGTCAGAATCCACTCGGCAAAATTTTGTTCAGTCCTGAGTTCTGGAAAACTTGCGGATCTTCACATTATTGCTGAAACGGACTGTCCGCTTTTTTAGTGATTAAGCTTTGCACGCTTTCCCGTCTATAGTCCATTCGGAATTTGAATACAAGATATTTTTGATGCTGCTCAGAGGACCAAAGTGGCATACTTGCTGCAAGTTTCAGGAGTGACGCATATATCCGCATACAAATGGGGGATTCACTCGAAATCTCTTTCTTTCTTTCTTATATATATATATATATATATATATATATATATATATATATATATATATATATATATTAAAAGGAAAAAAAAGGGTCGCTGTTAAAAAAGTTTGAAAACCACTGTTCTAGAGCCCTTTGAAGCTGCATTGAAACTGCAATTTGGACCTTCCTTGCCTTCCATTGAAATCCACAATATGGAGAAAAATTGTAAAAATACTTTTTTTTTACTGAGGTACGAGCTTATTTTGTCCCTTTCCCAGTTCATGCAGTGCAGACATGCCTAACAGTTCACCAATATTAAGTACATTTATGCTTATTTCTCTTCTGTCACCTGTATTGAAATCAGACAAGTTTACCTGTACGCTTTGCATAGTAAGTGTCTCTATTTGTATGCAAACTGTTCCAAAACGTCACTTAGGCTAGGCTTAGTTAGGAATTAGGCTTTAAAAAAACGTAAAATGCGCAGCTTCAGGCATGACTAAGTATATTCACGCATTCTTATGCCACAGACCATCAGTCAACACAGCATTACCAAAGCAACGTGGGAGGACAACTACAGCAGAATATGACGCCCGTATGGCTCGAACCTTAGCATTTAGAGTGCTCTGTAGCAGGGCCGCATGTGCAGTCATGTCATTAGCAGGCGTGCTGAATGATTATCTCAGGGTCTCACATGTTGCGGGATAAAATCCTGCCGTTGTGGGGAGGGTAGCTGACCACTGAAAGTGCCAACCAGATTGCCTGACTGCAATGATAATCACGAGAAGTGGAGCCTTTTCCTAGCCGCAAGTGTGAGGCACTGTAGGGGCTCAAGTCTTGATGTTGGCTCCTAGTGTGAGTTAGTGCTGAGAGTCTGCAGCTGGAGCTTTTGGCCTCAGAGCCGAGGGCGTCTGACAGGGGAGGACTTCGATGTGTTTCTGTTGGAAGAACAGGGTCTTATTGCTAGAGTAGGGCAGTGTCATGCAACACCTCACCTGCAAAATTGACCTGCGTTATCCATATGTGTGGGTGCTGTAGTAAGTAACAGGCATTTAGGGAAGTTTGTGTGCAAAAAGTAGCCTGGAGAGTAAGGAATGGTTCAAAAATTAAAATTCTGTCATTAATTACTCACCCTCATGCCGTTCCAAACCCATAAGATAATCTTTCATCTTTGCGTTCATCTTCGAACACAAATTAAGATACTTTTGATGAAATCCGATCAATTCACAGCAAAGCAACTACCACGTTCAAGGCACAGAAAGGTAGTAAAAACATAGTTAAAATAGTCCATGTGACATCAGTGGTTCAAATACTTTTTGTGCACAAAGACAACAAAAATAACGACTTTATTCTACAATTTCTTCTCTGTCAGTCGACACACGTTCATGAGAGTGTATATGACACAGCTATATATCAAAGTGATATATCATGTGCCTATCTGGAATACTTGCTTCTGATTGGTCAATGGCTACATTTTGTTGTCATGCGTCTTTATATAATGTACATTTGTAAATTCACCCACTGTCTCTAGCAACCAATCTGCACTACACTATGCTAGCTTAATGTCTCTCATACTCTCAGTCTCTTTCGTCTCAGAAAATAATATAAGTAAGCAGTACCTCATCTTCACTGAAGTGGGCTCAGAGCGGGACACTGGCTCTGCAGTGTGACCGTGGCCTCCCTCCAGCCTCTCTTGGCTCAGGCCGTGTCTTTCCATCCTGCACAGTGTCAGCACAGAAGACCTATGCTCAACACAACCATCCAAGCAAGTGTCAAAGAGTGCAAGCCATTTCAAAAAAGACATATGTGTACACATACTCATATAGACACAAACACTTACATCTCTTAACATGTGCTTCTTTGTCACTGTACAGGAGATAAACGTCCTGTTTTGATGTGAAGCTCAACACGCAGTGCAGCTCAAAGATCTGTATATACAGTGATTCACTGGCGCCATCTTGAGGTTGACTGTTGTACACACAAAAACTGAAAAATGAATGGGAAGCAGAGAGGTTTTGAGCAAGTTCTCCTCCTCCTGAGTTAAAACAAAGTTGTTGGACGATTTTTAAGTTGGAGGAGAAAATGTACACAGTACACAGACAAAGAACTAACCGTGTGTGACCTTTCCACCGTGATTACTTAATGCGCGAAATTGCAGACGCACATGCAAGACGAGTATTAGCCGTTACAAATTATTACTATTATTTTTTTTTTTTATTTTTTTTTTTTACAAAATGACTGATTGAAATGATGATTGACCGATCGCTTTTGCTTATTCTTTGGCTGGGATCTTCGGGGGGCTTTAAAAAAATGGGAAATTGTAAAGCCTACGTATGTATGAATGTATCAGGGTTGCCAGGTCAAAACCCGCTCAATTGCTACTTAAAACTAGCCCAAAAGTAGCCCAATTGCGTTTTTAGGGGGGTCCCCTATTAAAAATTGTGGGGGGTAAAATACACTTCCCTTGGTAAAATTAGCATTCCAGGGGCTAAATATTATGTTATTAGGGTCGCTTCAACCCGCGGACATGTAAAAAACCTGCGGCAACAGTGGTAAAGTAGCCCAATTCTGCGCGAAAAACGTGGACTTGGCAACACTAGTATGTATGTATGTGTGTGCAAAGTTCAAGATTCGAAGAGGAAGGAAGCGGAAACCGGCAAAATTAACTATAATAATTAATAAAAACATAAACAAAACATAAACAAGGATCAAAGTGGCATATTTGCTGCAAGGTTCAGGAGTGACGCATATATCCGCATTTAAATGGGGGATTTTAACCTCAGAGTGTGGTTAAATAGATTTATATTATTGGCTGCCCTAGGCAAGATTTTACCTGGCACCCCTTGTCTCACAGCCCATTGCACCAATAATCATTGTGTTTAAAAAAAACAAAAAAACAAAATTCACTCACAGAAAGTGCATAGCTAGATTTTTCAAAAGGGCACACTGTTAATTTCTGTAGAGATAAAACAGTTTTACACTGAAACAAGTTAAAAAGTGCTCTTTTTATACATAAATTACTGATTTTTACTACTGCACTGCAGTATTTATCTCTAATATTAAAAAAAAAATTGTGGTTGATTGTTTGTAATCATTTTATGTTACGGTAAACATGTTCTTACATGTGTTATGGTTTTTATTCTCTTTCCATTTTGACGTGTATGTGCTTTAATAAAGTATGTATCATAGAATAATCTTGTTATTCTGTTCATTGCACAACTTCTGTTAAGTGTAATACAACATACTTTTGCAAGTACTTTAGTACTACAGTTTTACTATAGTAAAACCATAATTAATTTTCATAAGGGTACCTCATCTAGATATTAAATATTTATTAAAAATACAGTTTAAAATAATAAAATAATTGCCTCAAAATTTTCATTTTTGATATGGGTGTGTGTAGTTATAGAACAAAGTACTATCAAGCTATTTTTAAACACAGGTTTTATTTTATTCATAAATTAATCAAATAAAACCCCATAGGAAAATCTTGAAGGAAGCAGTGAGAATTAGTCTTTCAGCTTCTGATGTCATTCCTGCACCACTGAGTATTTGGTGTAAGATTGAGTAATGTGTTAATGTGCCACTAATTTTGACCATTTTCACTTTGTATTGGTATTTTCTGTAAATATTAATAAAAGCATACATATTTTTGTGTAAAATGTGTTTCCCTTCTCAGTTTATATCATGTCCACAAGATTGACATTTTTAAATTGCACTATTTAATATTCTCTGAGAACAGGTTAAGGTTAATTTACTTATGTGAAATATTCTAAAAAGGAGCATTAATTGAATACATTTGAATATGTTTAAAATAGATATACACATACAGAACTATAATATATTTACAGATACAGAAATTAATATGTGAACATATATTTCAAATTAATATATTTACATGCACTATTTACATATAAAGGAAATATACACGTAAATATAGAGGAAATAAATATATGTAAATATTTATAATAAAAAAAAAAAAAAAAAAAAAAATATATATATATATATATATATATATATATATATATATATATATATGTGTGTGAAAAATATTAAAAAGGCAAAAATAAAATATTTAAATATGTTTTGGACATATATTTCAAATATACACTACCGTTCAAAAGTTTGGGGTTAGTAAGACTTGCAATTTTTTTTAATGAAGTCAAGGCTGCATTCAGTTTATCAAAAATACAGAAAATAAACTGTAATATTACAAAATGTTATTACAATAGAAAATAATGGTTTTTATTTTCATATACTTTAAAATATAATTTATTCCTGTGATGCAATGCTGGCTTAAGTGTCACATGATCTCTCAGAAATCATTCTGATATTCTGAATTATTAGTAGAATTATCAGTTTTGGAAACAGTTGTGCCGCCAATGTTTTTTTTTTTTTTTTTTTTTTTTTTTTTGAACCTGTATTTTTTTCTTTCAAGAACAACATTTATTCAAACTATAAATCTTTTTTAGCAATGTAAATCTATTATGTCACTTTTTATTAATGTAACAATTTATTAATTTCTTTCAAAAAAAAAAAAAAAAAATGAATGAATAAAAATTTACTGACCCCAAACTTTTGAACGGTAGTGTACTTACATATAAGTATTAGGTCTATTTTCTTCTATTTAGTTTTAATACATTTAAATACATGGAAATGTATTTATTTCTCATATAAGTCAATCTATGTGACTTCCGTATGGGTCTGAAGAGAGAAATGGAGGAGTATGTATGACTACTGGGTGTTACATTTTCTTATTAAAAAAGATGATAATAGTGAAATGGTAACACATTCAATTTTCATTTGTTAACATTATTGAATGTTTTAACTAACGTTTTAACTAAAGTTAGTTATGGAACATTTACTTTATTTTAAATTGTTTCCAGTAAAAGTATAAAAATATAAGTACAAGTCACATTATAAATTAAACACAAACAGCAATCTGGTATTCCTTCACAAAATACAGTTTTGTTTGAACACTTCTCTAGCATGCAGGAACGTTTCTGTTTAATCTTCGAAATAAATGTAAAGTGTTCAATTTCCAGTAGATGGCAGTAATGTTCTACTAAACTCTAGCCCCTTCTAACGTTATCCCCACGAACTGAACTGAGAAACCTACATCTTTAAAATTAATTTTACATAAAATGTTGCTATTTTTCATAAGCCTAGTTACATGCAGACATTACTAAATTAGTGTGTTGTTCCAATGCAAACAAAAAAATAAACGTGAGAACCAAAACATTTACAACTGCAACAAATTTCTGCGAGAAGGGTTGCATTTTCTGACAGAACTGCAAGGGTGCCGATATTTTTGGTCATGACATTGTATAAAAGATTTTTCATTCAGACAGACATAAAGTTAATCAATGCAAACTGTAGAAATTCCAATGACATAACATTATATGAGAGAAGGCACTTCTGGTTTTAAATTACTTTTACTGTGCAACTTTTGGGAGCAATGTTGCTTAGTCACTTCCTCATTGAGAATGGGTAGCAAATTTCTATCTGGATAATTTAGATGGGTTGTGGGCCCTGTGTCTCACCTGGTTGCCCGTATCATCAGCCTAAGAATGTTTCTTTTCCCCTGCGTGAGATGTCAAGACTCTGCTACTCTTACTCTCTGAGTCTGTTTGATTATTTCAGCCCTTTAGCACCTGCGTCTCATTGCATTAAATGCAAATTGCATTTACAAGGCATGAAGAAACACAGCTGTCACCACAAAAGTTGAGAAGGCGACTGAAAGAAAATATCTGACTATATCAGTGCAAGTAAAAAATAGAGGGTTTGCACTTACATAATTTAGTCAGTTACTCAGATCAGTTACCCAGATGCACGGCCATATCAACGGTACTTTTGATGTAAACAATAGCATTCCCTGCAAACATGTCCTTGCAGGGCCCATGCTGGCTTTTTGTGGGCACAGTGGGCTAGGGCCAGCCCACACCAAACCTAAACAGGCCCAGTGTGGGCTTGCCCAATCTACTTTTACTTTTACTCCACTACATTTCCTAAAATGTATACTTTTACTCCACTACATTTCCTAAAATGTATACTTTTACTCCGGTACATTTCCCTAAAGCATATTCGTTACTTACTACAAAATAGTTAACGAAAATAGTTCCAAACACAGATCACAGCACAATTTTGCGTCTCTGAGCAATGGATGGTATTTACTTATGTTTTGAACGAATCGGTTGATAAAAATGATTCAGTGATTCGCTCATTAACACAGTCAGATGCTTTTTACTGAAAGATTCAGCCGTTTGAATTAATCAGTTGAATCTCAGTGACTCACTTGTGCCACCCACTGGCGCTTTCAATTTCACATTTCAAATATTTTTTCATGTCTTAAATTATTTCAAATATCAGTATTCAACGTTTTATGTTACAAACTTAACATTACGCCTATTAATGAATCTGCAGCTACCGTTTAAATGCATCAATGTCCCCCCTATACATCTAAATGCTATTTCAAGTGCAGATTCCAGAAATGTTTTCTTATGTTTGAATGAAAGACACTATACCGTATGAAGTGCTTCTTATTCTTACACAAAAATACAAAATGGAAGAAGGAGTTAAAACAGAACACAATTTTGCTATTTATGAACAATTTAAATATATTTATTTGCTTCTTTTCTATTTTGCATTTACTTGTACTTTTACTTTCAGTGCTTAAGTATGTTTAAAACAAATACTTTTTGTACTTAAGTACAATAAATATCACATACTTTAAGACTTTTACTCAAGTAATATTCTAAACAGTGACTTCAACTTCTACCAAAGTCATTTTCTGGTAAGATATCTGTACTTTTACTTAAGTATGACTTTCAGGTACTTTATACAACACTGGAGAATACAAGCAACATTGACTGGCCATTCTTCGGCCACTCAATTGAACTGGAATGGCTCAAACCAAAAGAGACATTTTCAGAACCTGTTGTTTAATATAGGTTTAATATTAAATCCTCAAATCTGGCTCACGAGATTCACTGTGTTGCACAGTTTAGTTCTAACCTTAATCAAACTGAGCATGCTAATCAATGTCTTCAGGATCATTCGAAAATCTCAGGTGGATGAGTTTGATCAAAGTTTGTAGCTAAACTCTGCAGGAAAATGGATCTCACAAGCCACATTTGAGGTGTAACAGGCAAAGCTGGGTAGTAACTGATTACATGTAATCTGGATTTTTCTTTCCAAATAAAAAAAATTTCCTTTCCAAAATAGCCTATGAATTATATACATTCAGAAAGTCCAGTTCTGTGGCCATTCACACATAGACTAGTCATTGGTCAGGTGGCGACACAGCATTTGACCACTGGATTTGCAAAAGGGTTTCAACATTGCATCAGCTACTGATGAACACATTCATTTTTATTTTAATTATCACTCGGTAGTTTTTTTTTTAACCATTTATTATTGTGTCTTTGGAAGGCTTTTTGCCTTCATACTCATTAAAATGCAACGTTACTTCTTACTTTTTGTCATCTAAACCTTATTCACCAAATATATTTACTTTAAGTACCCCTGAAATTTTAAATGAAATATTTCAATAATTAAGTATCACATTTGCATGTTCACAGTTTCTTTGATGTTGGTTAATGGTCACATTGCATGCAGATAAATAAAAATATTTCATCTTTTTTAGTAAGTGTTTTATTTTAATTGTTATTTTAAAACAAAGACTAATGAAACACAATAACGGTTCACTTCTATACTTATGAATGGGAGAAACTGCAATGCGCAATATGGAGGAATAGTCCCACCTTTTAAATGAAAGAGACAAATTTCCCATAGAAACCTAAGGCTAGACCAGCCATTTTCTGGTCTTTTAATAAGCCTTTTAAATAATAAAATAAGCCTTTTAAACATTATTTGAGCATAAGAAACAACATTCATGGGGCAATTAATTTAAGATTTTTGTTTCTGATTTGATATATGTAATTTAACTGTGAGTTCAGTGAGCAGTTTTTGAGATTTCAGGATTCCCCCATTCATTAAGATAGGACTTGGTCTTGTATGAGCTGCCCGGAGGCATTGCAAATATGGCCACCAAGTAAAGAGACATTCCTTGAAAAGGACTTTATTTTCAAATGATTTATTTTAATTAAAAAAATTGTATGATTTAATTAATTTTAATTGTTAGCTTTTCATTAAACCCACAAACCCTCTGCAGTACCTGTTCGAACCCTAGTTTGGGAAACCTTGATGTAATAAAATGTTTAATGCCTCATGTCATAAATTACAATGAATAGAACATATTTTCTTACTCTTTGCATTTTTGACATCATTATGCTACAAGATAATACTATTTAAATCAATGTGATTAACGAGTTAAGTCAAAAGTAATCTAAAAGTAATCTGATTAGATTACCTAAAATATGTAATGTAACTGATTACTGATTGCAGATCCCTTTAGCGCAGCTGATGACGCTTTGAAATGACGCTTGAGTGGTCAATAATATCCAATGTTCGCCCTTTTGATTTCTCCGTCCTCAATTCCTTTTCTTGCATCCTTCCCTCATATCCTAGGGGGAGCTAAGACATGAGGAAAGGAAGTGAGGATGCACAAATAAGAAATGAGAAGCATCCATGGATTTAAAGTTCTTTTTGATGTGGGACCATAGTCTGGACTATTTTTGACTGTTCCTGTTTGAGAGCTGTGGCGTAACTTTCGCATAATGAAATCCTAGTTAAAGTAGATGAAAATTATTTAAAGTGAAACAGATGTATTGTATTAGATCAGAGATCCTCAAATCTGGCTTGCAAAATCCACTTTCCTGCAGAGTTTATCACCAACCCTGATCAAACTCACCTGCCTGTGACTGTTTGCAGGGTTGATTGTACTTCTGTATACCTTGTTCTGCTAATTTAATCTAATCTAAACAACAAAAATAAATAAATAAATGTGGAAGCTGTTAAATTATATAGAGAAGGACTTAGTAAGACAAATCGCACACAAAATGTAAAATTCGTATTAAAAAGTGAAGTGTAGGGGCAGGCAGTTGGGCTTGTGTTGAAATCTTGTACATTTTGAGAGGAAGTTTTACATTTTGCGTAATCGCTGGAACCTTTCAGAGCGTAGAATGGCAAACTGTTTATGTGAAGAAAAAAAAAGTATAAATGTTTAAATGTGTAAATTTATTGAAAAAACGGAGTCAGAAATATAATGGGGTTTCACAACCTGTTCACAACCATTTAATTCCCAAACATAAGCATTTTTGAGTCATACATTTACAGATATTAAAAATCATTCAGTATTTCAGCATCATTATTCATTCAGATCTTTTCCCTGAGTCAGGAGTGATTTAATTATATACAGTTGAAGACAAAATTATTAGCCCCTTATAAAATATTTCATTATTTTTCAAATAACTCCCAAGTGTTGTTTAACAGAAAGACGATTTTATCAACACATCATTTTTAAACATGATACTTTATTCGGGAAGCTTTTAGTGTTTGTATAACAAACAGAAATTTTAAAAAGTCTACTGGTCAAAATTATTAGCCCTCTGATGTTGATAGTCAATATTGTATCCCTTTTGCTTGATAACAGCCTTTAGTCATTTGCTGTAGTTCTCAACGAGTTCATTCCTCAAGTTCATTCATTCCTCAAGCATGTCTCCTGAGGAATGACAGCCCATTCTTCCTTAGCAAATCTGGCACAAACTCTGGACTTTAATGTGCCTCAGATTTTCTATTGGATTCAAGTCTGGGCTTTGTGCAGGCCAGTCAAGTACACTCACTTTGCTCATTTGGAGGTATTTCTTCACCAGAAGTGAGGTAATGCTTGGGTCGTTATCATGCTGGAAGACAAAATGTCGACCCAAACCAAGTTTTCTTGCAGACTGTCTGAGGTTGTTTTTCAAAATCTTCTTATAGTCTTCCTTTTCCATGTTTCCTTCAACCCTGATGAGATTCCCAGTTCCAAACGCACTGAAACATCTCCACAGCATTATACTCCCACCACCATGTTTCACTGTGGGAACAGTGTTCTTGGGGTTGAATGCCTCTCCCTTCTTTCTCCAAACATAGGCAACATCTCTATGTCCAAAAAGCTCTAGTTTTGTCTCATCTGACCAAAGGACATGTTCCAGTATGCATCACATTCCCCCAGGTTGTCCTTAGCTTCATTCTAGCTTGAAGGTGTCTCTTCTTCAGAAGTGGAGTCTTTCTTGGTCGGGAACCCTCGCAGTTCATTCCTGTGCAGGGTTCTAGTGACTGTCTTTGTTGAGATCCATCAATTCCAGACTTGGCTAGGTCATTCACTAGTGTCTTGGCAGTTGTTCTTGGGTCTTTAGAAACCTCTCTCACTAGTTTTCTTTCCAAAGTTTTTGAAATCTTTCGCTTCCTGCCCGTCTTGTTCTCCACTGTGTTGGTCTCTTTAAACTTCTTGATAATGCATCTCACTGCAGTTCTTGACACTTGAAAACGCTTTGATAAACGTGTGTATCCTTCTCCATCTTCATGAGCATTAACAATTCTTTCTCTCAAGTCTAAACTAATTTCTTTTGTCTTTGCCATGATGACAGTGCAAATTATTTTACTAGTTGTTTCGCAAGATACTAATTCTCAGCTTAAAAAGCAATTTAAAGGCTTAACTAGGTTAATTAGGTTAATCAGGCAAGTTAGGTTAATTTTGCAAGTCATTGGACAACAGTGGTTTGTTCTATGGCTAATCAAACTAATAATTTCTCAAGGGGGGTAATAATATTGACCTTAGCAGTTTATTTATTTATTTATTTTTTTAATTATTTTATTCAAGCAACTATAAGAAATCAGACTTTCTCTAGAAGAAAAAAATAATAGAAAATAATGTGAACATTCTCTTGCTCTGTTAAACATCACTTGGGAAATATTCTTTAAAAAAAAAAGTAAAATAATTAGTAAAATAATAATTTTGTTTTCAACTGTACACCACCATTCTATTACTGTTTTTACTGTACGATTAAATAAATAAAGTATTGGCATGAAATAAGAAAAAACATGTATGTCACAGACTTCAGTGCAAATGTCTTGGTTACAGTTTTAACTAAAAATATATATATATAAGGAGGTAAAATTAAAGAGAAGAAACAAGTAAGATCATATGGTCATATGGTATTAGTTTACAGGACCAAATAATCATGAGCATAAACAAAGTTAACCTGTTTGCTGTATGCATTGGTGAGACATTTTGACTGAGACTTCCTTCAAGCTCTGATTTCCTCCTGTTGCCCTTAAATATTAATAATATACAAAGATTAAAAATGTAGGTTGTGTGACAACTTACAGACTGACAACCACAAGACAGAAACCATGGGAACAAAATGTCTAATATACCACAATCATATGTCACTGTACAGTAAAACCAAAAACAAAACCACAATTTGCATTAACAAAAAGTGAAGTGAAAGTGTAGGCAGTTGGTGTGGTTTTGAAATATATGTTTATGCTCCAAATGTTACATAATCAGTGAACGGGAACCTCAGTTTAAAAATATCCAATTTGCAAATGTTGTATCAGAGCAGACAAAGTTTTAATTTCGAAATCATTTTAATACAATCTTCTCATTCCTCTTAGCATAAATATGAAACAACATTTTGTTCAAACTTCACTTGCCGGGACATTTTATTAATTAACAGACATGAATCCAAAAAAATACAAAATAATGTCAGAGCAAATCAACTTTTCACTTTACACCTACCCTTGACTACATTGTAAAAAAACAATTTGTTGAGTCAAAATAAAATCATTTGTTACATGGCTGCCTTAAAATTTCAAGTTTAGTCAACTTGAAATGTTACGTTTTACTACTTAGATATTTGAGTTGATTCAACTTAAAATGTTAAGGCAGCCAAGTAACAAACACAGCTATTAAGCTTAACAAATTTGTTTTATTTAAGTCAACTCAAATATCACTTGTCACTTAGTACAACTTAACATTTCACCTTGAATAAACTCATTTGAGTTGACTTGAACTTAAAATTTTAAGGCAGGGAACAAGGGTGCTGCCAGAGAAATGATCTCCAGGGTGGAGGAAAAAAAAAAAGATTCCTGCAAACTGAAATACATTTCACCTGCTTAAAAAGATACTATAGGCAGAAACTTCATTAATCAATTGAAATGGCTGAATTACAGTATTTCAAAAACTACCTATTAAAAACTACCTTTCAGCTGACAGCTTTTACATTTGCTTTAAGTTAAATTGTCCCAATACTTAGAGAGATGAATAAAAAAAAGTGCTGTTCTTTTTAGGTAGTAAAACATGTATACGTTGAAACAGCCAGTAATAAACAGTGTGTCATTTTCATCTTTTTATCATATTTACAGATGTCTTTTATGCCCTATGTCTTAACACATAGGGGCCAATATCATGTTGTGTATTTATATGTGTAGTTGACAAGGCAGTAAAAGAAGTTTTTTTGTGTTTTTTTTTTTTTTTTTGTAAAAGTCTGATCTTTGAGAAAATGTATTTATGTTTTTCTGTCCCTCTAACTCTCTATTCTATTTCTATTCTTTAAAAATTGTTTCTCTGTTCTTAATCTTTTCTATCTGTTTTCTTTTTATTTATTACACAATTAACAAAAAGCAAAAAAATAAATAAAATAAAATAAATAGCTTGCTCTATTCTTTTTCTATTCTATATGTTTTCTTTTTATTTATTATTTAATTAAAATAAAATCAAGCTAATTGAGACTTGTTATAGCACTTATTGCTCTGTTGTATTTGATTGCTTCCACTTTCCTTATTTGTAAGTCTATAGCAAAAATTAAGAACAAAAATCTTAATAATATACAAGGCATGAGTGAGATTTACCTTAGTTGTTAGACACTTATTTTCATATAGTGTTATTTATTTAATATGAAATTGTAAGAACAATATATTCCCCCATGACTCCTTGGATAATTGTAAAACAAACTTTGACAACAAGACAAACTTTGCTGTTATCCATTCAAAACTGCTGAAAGTTATACCATATTAAGATGAGTGATACAGTTCAAGACAAAATTATTAGCTCCTTTAAAATATTTCATTATTTTTTAAATTACTCCCAAGTGCTGTTTAACAGAAAGACGATTTTATCAACACAGCATTTTAAAACATAATACTTTATTCAGGAAGCTTTTAGGGTTTGTAATACAAATAGAAATAAATGTATAACCAAAAATTTAAAAAAGTCTACTGGGCAAAATTATTAGCCCTCTGATGTTAATAGTCAATAGTGTATCCCTTTTGCTTGATAACAGCTTTACAGTTTTAAGCATGTCTCCTGAGGAGTGACAGCCCATTCTTCCTTAGCAAATCTCTCAAGCTCCTCCAGATTTGTTGGTCTTCTGTCACAAACTCTGGACTTTAGTGTGCCTCACAGATTTTCTATTGGATTCAATTCTGGGCTTTGTCCAGGCCAGTCAAGTACACTCACTTTGCTCATTTGGAGGTATTTCTTCACCCGAAGTGAGGTATGCTTTGGGCCGTTATCATGCTGGAAGACAAAATGTCGACCCAAAAAAGTTTTCTTGTAGACTGAGGTTGTTTTTCAAAATCTTCTTATAGTCTTCCTTTTTCATGTTTCCTTCAACCCTGACGAGATTCCCATTTCTAAACGCACTGAAACATCCCCACATTATTATACTCCCACCACCATGTTTCACTGTGGGGTCGGTGTTCTTGGGGTTGAATGCCTCTCCATTCTTTCTCAACATTCAAACGTAGGCAACATCTCTATGGCCAAAAAGCTCTGGTTTTCAGTATGCATCACATTCCCCCAGGTTGTCCTTAGCAAACTTCATTCTAGCTTGGAGGTGTCTCTTCTTCAGAAGTGGAGTCTTTCTTGGTCGGGAACCTCGCAGTTCATTCCTGTGCAGGGCATCAATTCCAGACATGGCTAGGTCATTCACTAGTGTCTTGGCAGTTGTTCTTGGGTCTTTAGAAACCTCTCTCACTAGTTTTCTTTCGCTTTTTCTTTTCTTTTTGAAATCTTTCGCTTCCTGCCTCTGCCTGTCTTGTTCTCCACTGTGTTGGTCTCTTTAAACTCCTTCTGCAGTTCTTGACACTTGAAAACGCTTTGATAAACGTATGTATCCTTCTCCATTTTTATGAGCATTAACAATTCTTTCTCTTAAGTCCAAACTAATTTCTTTTTGCCTTTGCCATGATGACAGTGCATACTATTTTACTAGTTGTTTCGCAAGATACTAATTCTCAGCTTAAAGAGCAATTTAAAGGCTTAACTAGGTTAATCAGACAAATTAAGTTAATTTGGCAAGTCACTGGACAACAGTGGTTTGTTCTATAGCTAATCATTTCTTAAGGGGGCTAATAATACTGACCTTAGCAGTTTTTTTTAAATTAATTAATTAATTTATTTTTTAATTCTTTTAATCAAGCAACTATAAGAAATCAGACTTTCTCTAGAAGAAAAAAGTAATAGGAAATAATGTGAAAACTTTCTCTTGCTCTGTTAAACCTCACTTGGGAAATATAAAAAAAAAATGTACAATATTTTTACAGTTTCACAGGGGGCTAATAATTTTGTCTTCAACTGTATGTATATCTCGCCTATTGCAATACTCAAATATGTGGTTCTTTTATGTGTGTCACACCATAGGAAATTACGTCACAGAGCTAGACCTGAATGTTGACACAATGTTAACTCTGTGATGCAGTTATGACCTAAAATTTGAGATATTGGTGCAAAAATGCCCCTGTATGTGTTTTTTCCCCTCATATTTATATATAGGCTATCGTATATCACAGGATATCAGTGCTGATTTCGTAGGCTACTGATCACACATATATAAATAGACCCTCTACAGTTCTGAATGATGTATCTTACTTTTATGAGCAAAAATGATGATGTAAAAATGTGACTTACTGAATGCAACAAGCGATTCATTATAAAGAGGCAAATAAACACAGTGCTGTGCTCGTAATAGCATTCTTAATAGCCGTCTTTTTTTCCCCCTTCTCCCAAAACAGCTTGGCTAACTCTTTTAGCTATTAAAATAGTTCAGTTTTGTATGAAATGGCAAAGTTATTATATTTCGTTTCGTTATTTTATTAAGTTAATGTAGAAAAACGTTTAGAGCATTTTTTTGTTTGTTAAATGTAATTTGTTGTTGTTGTTTTTTTAAGTATCGAGCAGCCGGCAGCAGACAGTGAATTGGTCATAATCTATGTTCGATCAATTTAGCTTTCTCAAATCATCACTACTTGGCTGAAATAAAATCTATAGATATAAAACAGCTTAAGCATTTCACAATGTTAGTTTAAACGGTTAACCTATATACATGTGCGCTGTTAGACGCATATCCAATCGTTTGTGCGTAGAGTGAACGCTAAAGCGCGCTTTACAGGACACGGAGGCGCCAGCGTGATCACTTGCATTGGAAACATTTTTACACTATCATTTTTGCTCATAAAAGTAAGAAACGTCATTCAGAACTGTAAATAGTCTATTTGTATTTGTGTGATCAGTAGCCTACAAAATCAGCACTCGTGTCGCTCTTGCTGCCCGTGTGATATCCTGTGATATGTGATAGCCTATATATAAATATGAGGGAAAAAACACATTCAGGGGCCATTTTTGCACCAATATTTCAAATTTTAGGTCATAACTGCATTATAGAGTTGTTGCCTCGCATCATATGTGTCAACATTCAGGTCTAGGTCTGTTTCCTATGGTGTGACCATAGACTGTAAAAAAAAGATGGACGACGCGTCTCCCATTCATTCCACTATGGGAAAGTGAAGCCAAAGCATCTTAATATGGTGGCTGCCATACTGGGGGAAATTACGTCCTTTGGAGCCAGAGTCTGCGCACTAGAGTTTCGTTTGGAGTCAGAGTCTGCGCAGTAGTGTCGTGAGGTGGAGCCGCAGTATCAAAGTCCTGCCCAAATTCCCGCAGACCCAATGGCAAGATCACAATCATGACACCACACCCCGTTTTTATAGAATCTAATAACTAACTAAAAGCAAACTTATTAGAAAAACAAACACTTTAACATAAATCAGCATTATAAGAACTACCTCAAACGCTGAAAACCATCTCTGGAAAAACATTATTCGAAGTGTCATTTAATTATTTAGGTTGTCTCCAGTCCCCTTTGATTGCATGGAGAGGGCGGGGTTTATGACCTATACTGCAGCCAGCCACCAGGGGGCGATCAAAGAGCCCGCAGCTTCAAATTTCAGGACGTGTGAGGCACACCCGGGTGTGACACATAAAAGAACCACATATTTGTTTTTATTTCAAAATATCTTTAAAAAAAATGTCTAACAACTAAGGTAAATCTCCCTCATGCTTTGTATATTATTAAGAATTTTTTGTCTTCATTTTTGCTGTAGACTTACAAATAAGGACAATGGAAGCAATTAAATACAACAACAGAGCAATAAGTGCTATAACAAGTCTCAGTTAGCTTAATGCAGTATATGTAGCAAGGTTTTTTAATTAAATAATAAAAAGAAAACAGATAGAATAGAAAAAGAATAGAGCAAGCTAGTTTTTCTGTTATGGTTAATTGTATAATAAATAAAAAGAAAACAGATAAAAAAGATAGAAGGTATAAAAAGAATAGAGAAACTATTTTTAAAGAATAGAAATAGAATAGATAGTGCTAGAGTTAGAGGGTCAGAAAAACATAAATACATTTTCTCAAAGATCAGACTTTTACAAAAAAAAAAAAAAAGAAGTGCCCCCCAGTTGAAAAAATCCTAGAATCACCCCTGAGGCCACAGTATATAGACATAGATCTATACGAAGAGTTCAGATGCAAAACCAGCTAAAAGCCATCTCAGTCAAAAATGGGATAATGATACTGAGTAAATGTAAACCTATACATCGGAGCCTGATAAAATTTTTTTTAAAGAAAGATGTCAGATGGATTTAGAAGCTTTTGCATCTGAACTCTTCATTTATGTTTGCAATTAAACATAGAGAAAACCCAGGTGTGTCAGTGATAAAGTAATGCAATCTATAGGCAATGAGTTACGCAAAAGTTTGGTGTCTGTAAGTTTATATGCGTTTGGATTAGAGGAAATGATCCTCTCACTACTTCTGTAAGGTTTTGACCTACTCTCATTCCTAATATTTCATATCCTAGTACATCACAATCACCCAAAGACTTCTGTATGTTCAGAAACATGTGGGTAAAATTTGACTAAACAGATTTCCTGTTTTTACAGAAGGAGGAACCATGTGAACAAATAAAAGTGGTACATTCAGAACATCACAGGAGAGCACAGCTAGTGGCAAAACACAATCATTCACACCTGAGGAGACCCGGCCAGCAAGGTAAATTCTCTGACAGTCAATGTCAGGAAGAGAGAGAGAAAAAATGCAATAACAAATTGCAAAACAATAATCATGTAATTTATTTATTTAATATTTTCAGATGGTTCCAGTGTTGATGTTACTCATGGGAGCTCTTGTAGCTGCAGATGAGCTAATGATGGATCTCTCAAGACCAGCGGAGTCTGACAGTGTCTCTGTTTCTGTGATTCACTGTAATGCTACTGTTGTTTGTCCTGATAGAACAACATGCTGTCTGAGTCCTTATGGTTTGTGGTCCTGCTGTCACTCTCCAATGGTAAGTGATCACAGTGAAATGTGTACTTGTTTTACATTATTAAATTTATGGTTTAACATTTGTTCATTCACCTCTCTCCTCTCCTTCAGGCCCAGTGCTGCAGAGACGGACTTCATTGCTGTCCTTATGGTTATCACTGCGATTCGACATCAACCCATTGTTTCAGGGGGTGGTTGAAATTGTCATCTTCTTCCCAGATGGCCACCAAAGCTATCCAGAAGCCTCAGGTCAGTGATAAAAAAAAAATGTCATGTTACAATGACCTATATACTTGACAGACATATGACTTTTAATCACCATTTCCGGCAGCAATAATACATGGTTAAACATTTTCTAGCTGCAAATAATAAACAGTGTACAATAAAAAGGCATATGATTTTTAGGGTTCGAAAAACACATTTTGTAGTGTGTTCTTAATTACAATAAATAGTCATTTCAATTTCTCCCTTCGTTTTAAAAAAAGAAACAATAGGGTAGTGAGTGCCAAGTGGTTTAAAAGCAGAAATCATATATGTGACCCTGGACCACGAAACCAGTCTTAAGTAGCACGGGTATATTTGTAGCAATAGCCAAAAATACATCGTATGGGTCAAAATTATCGATTTTTCTTTTATGCCAAAAATCATTAGGATATTAAGTAAAGATCATGTTCCATTAAGATATTTTGAAAATTTCCTACTGCAATTGTATCAAAACTTAATTTTTGATTAGCGATATGCATTGCTAAGAACTTAATTTGGACAAGTTTAAACGTGATTTTCTCAGTATTTAGATTTTTTGCACCCTCAGATTCCAGATATTCAAATGCTAGTATCTCGGCCAAAATATTGTCATATTCTAACAAACCATACATCAATGGAAAGCTTACTTATTCAGCTTTCAGATCATGTATAAATCTCAATTTCTGAAAATTGACACTTATGACTGGTTTTGTGGTCCGGGGTCGCATATTTAAACATATTTATTTGAGCTGTAAAAAAAATAATTGGCTAATTTATAAGCAGGTGAACTTTTGTTTATGTGTTTACTAGCACATCTCCTGTGAATGAAATATCTCTTTTGCACTCTGTGTCCTTTGACCAGCCTGAGATGGTTCATTGTGATGGAAATGTCTACTGTCCAGTGGATCAGTTCTGCTGCAAGACAGCAGCTGGCCAGTGGGGGTGCTGCAACGGTAAAACAAACTTTATTTTGCTGTATAATCATGCATAATCACGAAGCTTATGTAAATATACATGAATAATAGATTTAAGATAACACCATAAATAGAATAAAAAATCTTGCAATGTAAAGTTTTGTGTTTGCTCATGTTATAATTTGTATTTCTTTTTTTATATAGACATGGTGTTGTAAGAAAACATCCCATGTGACCTGGGTGCAGCTCTCATCAACGAATGGTAAAGTGCAAGAGGCTTTCAAATGTCAAGTTACTGTTTAGAGAAAACAATAATATGCATCCAGGTGGAAATAATTAAAAGGCCATTGTCATTTAATAAATTTCATTTTAGAGAGTGCTTTTATTTGTTGGCGTTTTTTTTTTTATCATCCATCCATATGGGGTACATGTATTTTATTCTCTCAGGACAGAACACAAAATGGCCACTGACAAATGTATCCAGTTTAACCTGCTTAACACAGACTACCCAAAATAGGGTTGCACTGATCCAGCACTGCGCAGGGTAGGTATGTTAGGGGTTTCTATAAACTCATTAAAATGACCCAACAGGCTGAACCCAGCAATTGGGTTAAAAAATAAAGTCATTCTTGAGAAGTGGGACAAAACAGGGTGCAAAATTGAAAAAATAAAACCATGTACTCAGACAAATGAAACCACATTTATGTATCTTATATGTACTAAGCTACTGAGCTATGCTTTGATACAACCTCCCAACTTTTCTTTTTTTTAACAAAATGTGCTTTTTAACTTGGACTGTGTAATATAATTTTAACTTTATCTTTAACAGCATTCTAGAAGTATTTAACATTTCAGAACACATTCTCAAGTTAGCAGACAGAATACACTTTCACATGTGACCAACATTTGAACAACATATATAAAATATCATAATGAAATATTATCAAAATATTCATCTGATGGAGGTAACAAATCTGACGGTGGTGACCAAAACCTGAATTTGTAGTTATTTTAACTATCAAATGCATTGAATCAGTCAATTACTGTATTAAAACAAACACAACAAACAGTGAGTGTGTTATTGTTTATGAAGCTTCTATTTGTGTTTGATATATCATTGGAACACAAAATCTTATGGTGGTGATATCTGATGGTGTTGACAAATTTGCCATTTCTTTCACAAAACAAATGGAGTTCATGTAGTAGCCATTTTGTTTTTTTCTGTTGATGCTAGAGGCTAATGGAATCTGCTTCAAGAGAAGAAAATTAACTAAATATTTCACATAATTTCCTCAGAAATTGGAAGATGGTGTTGACATATCATGGTTGTGACACAGGAAATATTAACATTAGAATTTAAAATTTTCTAAAACTATAAAACTTAGCAGAGCCTGTCTGACACTGATGTACTCTGCAGAGGAGCACTGTGCCAAGGGGGTACTTTGTGACAGCTGCCCATGATATTTCCTGATTTTATTACATTTTAATTAATATCTGATGGTGTTGACAAAAAGTTAGGAAACAATTTTGAAACCTTATTAAACATGCATGTGTCATTGAAAAACAACCTTGCTTTGATATGATATATTATTAAGTGTCGTTTTTGATAAAACAAGCTCGTATTCATCATTAAAAAAACATTTTTATCCATTTTATAGCATATGAATGAATGAACCCTTCTCTGTGGACACACTGTTTTAGATGTAGTGAGAAGACAAGAAGTGTCATAGATTTCACATAATAATGATAAAATTAAACTGAAGGGGATAATTGTGTTAAATACATTCTATTGTTAATCCTCATAACATTTACAATTTGAAAATGTTTTTATTTTTAAAACTAATAGCAGTTATAATTGCTGGACATGTTTTGTCCCACTTCTCAAGAATGACTTGGAGCGGAATAAGCCCATTTGATCAAACACTTATGATGTTTATGATCTAATTTTGGTGATTCAAATGTAAAATATAAGCCTAAGGCTGAAGGAAAATTAAATTCACGCCTATACAGTAGAACTGTAGGAAAAGAAAAGTTCAACACTCTTCAGCAATGAGAAAAAAAGCACAAATGTTAGTTAGTATAAAGTAAGTTTTGCTTATTAGTACACTGCAAAAAATGTTTTTTTTTTTGTTTTGTTTTTGTCTTGTTTCCAGACAAAATATCTAAAAATTCTTAAATCAAAAAGGATTTTCTAGACAAGTGAAAAAACAAGTCAAAATTAAGTGTGTTTTTGCTTGAAACAAGCAAAAATAATCTCCAAATGGGTTAGCAAAATACTCTTGTTTTTCTGTTTGAAATAAGATTTTTTTGCTTACCCCATTGGCAGATTATTTTGCTTGTTTTAAGCAAAAACTCGCTTAATTTTGTCTTGTTTTTTTTTTTTTTTGAAAACAAGACAATGATTATTTACTTGTCTAGAAAATCCTTCTTGATTGAAGAATTTTTGATATTTTGGCTGGAAACAATACAAAAAATGTAAGTAAGAAAAGTGTTTTTGCAGTGTACGGTTGAATTGGATCAACAAAGGTCAGCAGCAAAGTCACTGGTTAATAAAATGGGATTAAATACATAAAGGAAACTTTTTTGAAAAAGTAACTCAGATATTTTCTTGGAAATGAAAAAGTAATGCGTTACTTTACTAGTTACTTGAAAGAAGTAATAACTTGCATTACTTGTAATGCGTTACCCTTACAAGGGTAAGTGCAATACGAGCTTCCTTTTATTGAAGATAACAGGAATAGTCCCAAAGGGTAAACAGAAAACAAAGCTCAACAGAAGCTCAAAGCAGTTCAAGGTAACAGTTTTTATCTGGTTCTTTCTTCAGATTCCTCGAAGACGAAAGGCAAGAGTCCACGTGGGAAGTTCACAAGAGGTAAGTTCAGGAGCATGAGGAGAAGCTTGCAACCTCGAGACCAGCCAGCCAACTATGGAGTGAGGTGACTGACTATAATCAAAAGTCAGGTGACTGCGAGCGTGTGTATGACGTTGGCGTGGCTGGTACGGTGGGCGTGGCTGGTGATTCTGTGACCCATAAACTACAAAAAGGGCCACGGAATGAACTTTGAACAAATCTGGGATGAATCAAAATCCCCACAATTTCTAAATGACCACCATAAACATCACGGGTGACAAGTCCCTGCCCCCAATAACTCCATTATGTGGTGCTGTGTTTGGTCAGCACAATAAAAAAAGAAAAAGAAAAGTAAAAGTAAAATGTACTTTGTTACTACCCACCTCTGAAATTCTCTATTATATATCAGTGCATAAAGGGCTGTCATGTATGAACAAAATATGTAATTTAAACCATATATCTTAATAAAGGGATGATGGCAAAAACAAATTGGTTTTTATGATAGTCATTGTGAGAAAATGTGTTGTTTAAATCAGAGGTTCTCAACTCCAGTCCTCGGGACCCACTGCTTTGCACATTTTGTATGTCTCCCTTATATAACACACCTGATTCAGATCATCAGCTCGTTAGGAGAAAGATTCATGGTTTACATGACATAATATCTTGCTATTACAACATCATTTTGTGAAATAAATAATATGTATGTCGTCGCAAACACAATATCACGTAAATTAATACAACCCGTCACAATGACCTTGATATACTTGATCTATATGCATTTCTGGCAGTAATGAAAAATGGTTGAAGATTTTTTTTAAGGTTTAAAATAAAAATGCATATGACCTAATCTTTCATCATAACCTATTACAACACAATCATAGAAAATCTCATGATTAGTGTTTGACTGAACAGATTTCCTGTGTTTACAGTAAGAGGAACCATGTGAACAAATATAAGAGTTCACAGGACAGCACAGCTAGCAGCAAAAATCAACACCAGGAGACCTAGACCCCAGTCAGCAAAGTAAAGGCTCTTATTGTCACTGTCAATTAATCTATTATTGACTTTGTCACATTATCAGTTATATCAAATGTTATAGCAGATGTAAAAAGATCCTAAATACATATTTATTAAAAAAATATATTATATTAATATATTACATCATATAATATATATCATATAACCTATATAACCAGTAAAACAACGGATGTTACAATAAACTACATACTATCTTTACGTATGTCATATTACTTTTAAATCACCATCTCCGGGCAATGCTGAAACATTTCACTACCTCTTTTCGCTAAAAGGACAAAGATTCATTCATATCGTATTTCTGTTCTTACACCAAATATTTCTGGTTTCAAATTTCAACATCCATATTTTTCAGATGTGTAATTAAACTCCAATAAAAAAAAAAGATTTTAAAACATCTGACATCATAGAATAACTTTTAAATAAATTGTAGATTTTTTCTTTCTCTGTCTCCAAATTGTTTTTGTTCCCGAATGTTTTTGGGTTTTGTTTACATTTATGTTTCTGATGTGTACCCACAGTACAAAAAGTTTGTAGACTTTCTATCAAAGGAAACTGATCTTGCTTGCAATCCTATATCTTCAGTACAGGCACTTAGGAGTGTGGAGAGCGGGAAACCAAAACATTTAAGAAAACCATTCAAGCAAAAATACTGTATACAAACGTGGCACAAAGCACCATCCTATTATGCATCTTCTGTAAAAGAACAGGACATGTCTTAAATAAGTGTAGAAAGTTAATTGCCAAGAGAGTTCAAGATTGTGTCAAGTTTGTATGTTCAGAGTGACTTTGTTCTCGATGTTTGCAGATTGGTCATCATTCAAGAAGATGTGAAGGTGTCACAGGTGTCAGAAGAAGCATCCTACGTGTTTGCATGATGACCATACAAGGAGTATCAAAGTATCTAAAGCTTAACCATTCTAAAGTTCAAAGGGAAAAAAATGAAGACAGAGAAAAAAACTGCAGCAGCAATTACCAATGCAGTCCGACAAGTAGACTCAAATACACAAACATCTACGATGATACCAGTCTGGATCTCATTCACAAATCAGCCAAATCAAGAAGTCCTTGTCTATGCGCTCTTAGTCACACAGAGTGACACAACCTCTTTCCTAGATGAAGTAGCTCAAGCGCTAAATACTAACAAGAAGAATGTCAATCTGCAGCTATCCACGATGTCAGCAAAACCAACAGTCATGCCTTGTCAGAAACTGACAAATCTACAAGTGAGAGGATACAACCAAAGACTATAGAATACCCAAGACGGGTCACTCGTATAGTTTTGAATGGGGAAAAATGCAACGCTCATTATGGCCGTGAAGCCCCGCCTTCTAAATGAAAGAGCCAATCGTTGATTAGTAAAGTCAGCGCGTCACTGCAGCTGCCGTTAGAAGTCCCGGTTGCTGTAGAAATGTTTTTTCTAAAAAGCGTTTTTTTTAACGCTATTAAAGCACAAGGAACCATATTTATGAGGCGGTTCTTGTCAGATTTCACTGGTGATTTCAAATATGGAATTTAATCATAAACTTGGTGAACAGTTTTGGAGAATTTAATGCTTCCCCATTCAAAGAGATAGGAGCTTGCAAGCATGAGAGGCATTTCATAGATGGCCGCTGAGTGGAATGACTTGCCTTAAAGGGACTTTAATACAACTCTGAGAAAAGGATCCCACTGCCATCAGTTTTTACACAAGAGTTCATTCCGTCCAACAGATCACATAACAGCTCTACAATGGCCTCATCTGCAACAATTGTCAGACAAGATTCCACCACTATTGGATTACGAAGTAGGCCTTTTGATCAGCTACAACTGTTAATTAGCCCTTCCAAAGGAAATCCTATCTGGAGAGGAAAATCATCCATATGCATAATGAACCGATCTCAGCTGGAGCATAGTCGCTGCTGTAGGATTACAAATTTAAGAATCTGTTTAAGATCTGAAGATCCTACATCCTGATGTAACATCATGTAAAAAACTAAGGTTATCTACATTGTATTAGGCATTTAATGTGAACATAGTGGTGTCTGTTTACTGAAAGGCAACTGGATGTGAATTTCACACCTTGGTAGTTCCCGTGACCAGGTGAAGATTAAACCATTTGGGTACTGTTAAGTAAGTTTGTTCAACCTCACAGTCGGGGGTTGATTTCCTGTATTGTCTTTAGAAGTGGTCATTTCTGTAAGGTCCACACTTTTAAGGACTGCCCACTGAATGCCTATAAAATACAATGTATCAGTTGCCTAGTTTAGACTTGTTTTGATGACTGCAGCATGAACCAGCACGGTTCTTGATAAAGAACTCTGCTGAAAACCCAAAACGTCTCCTGGTCTGAAGAAACTTTACAACAGATGGTGCCGTGACCCGGATGGAGTTCTTCACTTGAAACCAGATTGAAACTTCAGTTCAACAAAAGATCTGACTTCATTCCAGACTGAATTCCAGAACCTTTTTGTTCAGCGCAACAATTTGGTGAGTGTTACTCTATCCAAAGAACCACTAAAGACCAGTAAAAAGTGCTATCCTCTGCTCTCCTCTGCTCTCCTCTGCAGAGAAGAGTTAACAAACAGCTGTAGGGTTTGGTTAACTTCTAAAAGGTTAAAGTTATCCTCTAAAAATAGTTTTAGAGATGTGTCAGGCAGTTTAGCATCACATGCTAATATTTGTTCAGACAGAGAAGACTTAACATTTCCTGTTTGTGTCAGAAAGACATTACAAAATGTTGAGAAGAAATGCTAGGCTAATTCCAACAACTGAGAAAGGTGGATTAGCTACCCCTTTATGGACAGACAATGAGTTCACATCATTGTTAGGAGGACAAATCGACTTAATAGTGACTGAGTCAGTAAGATTTGATTTGACAAAGAAATTTGGCATTGATCCAGAAAAAGTATGGTCAATTGAAGAATGCAAAAAAGTACTTGGGGCATGTATCAGAAAGAAAAACCTAAAGGGTATTATCTGCTGCCACAGAGAGTTCAGTTTAGTGATAGCACAAGAGCAAGATCAGTCTATCTCTAAGTTAAAAGAACAGATCAAACAGTTGCAAGCTCGAGTGTCCAGTCTCACTAAAAAGGTGGGTCGTAATCAAACAACCACCAAAAGTGATTCAAAAGAACCACAGTCAGATGAAAGCTATCTTGACTTACAGTCTTTGTGTAGACAAGAGGACAATAGCAATACTGGATTAACAGAGAACAATGTAAATGCAGTTGAGGTGTGTGCAGCAAGACACCCCACAGAAACCCCCACACTGCAGATCCAAGTGGTCAATACTTTAAGCCCTGAAGACATAGAAAGACTTGCTGAGAATTTGCCATCTATACATGGAAATTTTTCTGAGTTTAGGAGAGAGTTGTCTAGAAAGATACGCCTCTATGATATGTCTCTAACTGAAGTCACCCAGATATTATCCCAAATCTTGACAGAGTCTGAATTCAGTGATTTTGAAAATGCAGTAAATAAGTCTGCAATTAAAAATGCTACTAAAGACGAATTAAGAGAAGGAGTTCTGAGAGAGTTAAAGAAAATTGTTGGGCCGAAAGTGAATTGGGCAAAAGTCACTAGTTGTGTACAAAAGAAGGATGAAGCTCTTAGTGAGTATACTGAACGATTTTGCCAGTCAGCAGCAGCTTACAGTGGTATAGTTGACACGCCAGAGAAGGTGCTGGATCACAAAGGTCCACTAGTTCGAACATGGGCTGATGGACTTTTAACAGAATATAGAAATGCATTGCCTTTCTTAGACCTCACATGGTCAAACAGAAACCTGCAAGACAACTTGGACAGGTTAGCTACTTGGGAAAGAGACTCTGATGTTAAAGCCAGAGTAAAAATTGCAGCAGCATCCTTTAAGGTCAACACACAGAACCAGCAGAAACGCCAATGTCCTAAGAGAGAAGGTAATTGCCATTTCTGTGGGAAGTCTGGACATAGGATGAAAGAGTGTAGGAAAAACAAAAAATATGTAAGAGAAATGAACAATTTAAATCAGCTTCTACGCAGTCTCTTAGAAACACTGAAACATACTTTCCCCACTACAACACACTCGTTGGGCGACTTGCTGAGGTGTTAACTGTTAAGGCTGTGAGTTCTTAAATCACCCCCCCCCCAATCTAACACAAAGATGAAAGAGTTCTTTGTAAACAAAAGTAGTTTGACTAACACTTTTTCCACTTGGGGACACTGATTATGTACACTCACAGCCGTAACTTTTAAACTACAGAATGTTTCATTCAGTCACTCATCCTCTGTTATGATGTCTAATAGGACTGATGTTTCATTGGATAGAAATGTAACAATTGCAATAATTTGGGAATTTTTGGAAATTCCTGCATAAGAAACTTGTGTCTATACAGAAAAATATAGTGTTCCTCCACCTACAGGGATAGGATAGGACACACGGACCAGTGAGGGCCCAGGGAGGAACCGAATGCAACAGGCTTCGGGGGTTAACCCTGCGTGAAGATTCCCTCATAGGCTTTCCCCATCCATTAGTCCATCCTTACCTCACTGATCTACTAGGTGTCAAATAACTTTAAACTAGTTTAAGGGAAACACTATATGATCACTACTTAAAACCACTATACGATCAACTGAAGTCTAAAAAACACTAGACGATCACTAGACTTAAAATCACTATACGATCAAGAGAAGTCTAAAAATGTCTATGCATGAATACTGCTGGTCTGCTGTTTCTTTGTTTTCTTGTGTGCAGGTATGTGTATATGCCAAGTCATCTTCATAACCTGGACCCTGGTGGAAAGCATCACTTCAGAAATCCATGAACAAGCTTCATGAGGAACAAGAATCATCTGAGTGAATCTACGTGAGAAGTGGACTACAGAACAGAACAGACTTCACAGATATTCAAGTGCCATGGACTTCAAGACTTCTACACTGATGCTACATGATTTTTCTGTGTTATCATGTAGATTTTACAACATGTTAGCATACCTTGTTGTATATGTGTCAACACGAATGGTTCTGAAAAGAACTTTTACACCTAAGTATATCTAGGATAAAACACAGAATAAGTTATATTTGCCTGTAACTTCTTCAAGTTACATGAATGGAAGAAGGGGCTTATGTTAACAAACATAGGCTATAGAATGGACTTATGAAGGTTTAAATTTGTGTTATGTGAGAGTTTTCATAGAACTCTCAAATGGGGGATTGTAGGATTACAAATTTAAGAATCTGTTTAAGATCTGAAGATCCTACATCCTGATGTAACATCATGTAAAAAACTAAGGTTATCTACATTGTATTAGGCATTTAATGTGAACATAGTGGTGTCTGTTTACTGAAAGGCAACTGGATGTGAATTTCACACCTTGGTAGTTCCCGTGACCAGGTGAAGATTAAACCATTTGGGTACTGTTAAGTAAGTTTGTTCAACCTCACAGTCGGGGGTTGATTTCCTGTATTGTCTTTAGAAGTGGTCATTTCTGTAAGGTCCACACTTTTAAGGACTGCCCACTGAATGCCTATAAAATACAATGTATCAGTTGCCTAGTTTAGACTTGTTTTGATGACTGCAGCATGAACCAGCACGGTTCTTGATAAAGAACTCTGCTGAAAACCCAAAACGTCTCCTGGTCTGAAGAAACTTTACAACACTGCTCATACCAAGCAAATGATTACGGTGATGCAATAGGAATCTGTCATAGAACATTAGTGCCTGCAGTGACCCTTTTCTCTATCACTTTAGCGGTTGTAATTACACCAGCAGATTCGGCACAGAAAAGTGCGACAGAAAAGCGGCGCTTTCCAACTTCAGTAACATGTATATGAAATGACAAACAAAAACATACACATTTTGAGACATGAACTTAATGAATCGTGATTTTTGGGGAATTTTGGGGAAGCTGTGCCTCCCCTGCCTCCCCCGACGAACCGCCACTGCTTTCAAGACAGACACACCTAGTCTCCCAGATAACAAACAAGGTTTCGGTTCTGAAAACAACCCTGCTGACCATGCCTCAAAAGGGATTAGTGCAGTTCAGCTTAAAGAGACAAACTGGCTGAAAGGGCCTGACTTTATGTGGTGAGAAGAGGAAATGGTGGGAGAAATAGAAATGACCGGCCACGAGCTTCACACATTCACACAATCAAGATGAAACAAGTGAATTCAATGGTAAGTAAATTCAATAGTGAGGGCTGTTGCCAGGCTGAAGAGGCTCATAAGAGAATTGAAAGGAGTCCAACCAAGAACAAATGAAGCAACCAGACTTGAAGAAAGAAAGAAAGAAAGAAAGAAAGAAAGAGAAAGAAAGAAAGCAGAAATCAGAAATAAAAAGGAACTGCATCCACTGTTCACGTAACGCTGGGTTCGTCGGGAAGCTGAGCAAAGTTATCTTTGTCCTACAACCAAAACCACACTTCTTTAGAGACATTCTTCCCGAGTGAACCCTTAAAGAGTGCAGCCAAATGAAGCATGCCGATGTGTGAGTGCACTCTTTCTCATGATCTAGCCGACGTGATCACGGGCGCCGCGGGTGCGCTTTTCCGGGAGAAATGCTCATATAAGGATTTCCACCACCGATTACGTCATTAATGACATGATCGGAAAAAAAAAAACAGCCGAAACTTGTACCAACCCCGAAGTAAGATTTTCAGCAAAGAAATTCTCTGTCATTTGTCCAAATTATTTTTTTCAACTTTGGCCATGTTTAGCATGAGAATCCAACTCTTTAACATCCCCCCCCCCCCACATACACTTAACAATTTTAGTACTGATCGATCATCCTAGTGATAATGTTAGAATAAAATAAAATGGACATCAATGAAAAACCATAAGATTTGAAAACGTACTATTTTAAACACTTTCTGCGTCATGACAATTATAATGCATCATCATAACGCACTGATAATGCATGGAGCACGCAGTTAAAATATGTGCTCTGAGTTTTAAAAATGAGTGAAAAAAGAAAATTATCAGGGGCACAAGGCAGGAAGCGACGCAAAGAAGAGGAACAGAAAAAAGAACAATATAGAGGTAAGAATCACAATTATGTATTAGCCCGTGATGCTTATGCAGTATTTTAAAATAGCCCTCTCAGATCATCTTAACTGGCAAGTTAATTGCTTATTTTATTTATTTATTTATTTTTTAAATATAAGCTTACTTACAGTTACAGTTGCATTTCTCTGTTTGGGAGTATAGCTTATGTCTGGTCTCTTCAATATTTTAACAGATTCAATCAGAAAATTCCTGCAAGGGGCTTCAACATCCCCATCGCCATCATTTGCTCCCAGTGACCAAAGTGATCCAATCTCTTCAACCAGTTCATCTAAACTTCCAGGCGTGTTCAGTTTTGAAACGGCCCTGTAATTCTGAATATAATAGTATTTTTTGCACTTTTTTGTTGATTTGCACTTTAATTTCTAATTTAATTTTTGTGTGATTCTTCAGGTGACTGTAATAAATGTATTTACTATCACAAATTATTTACTGCTTATTTATGTTAATACTTATCAGTATGTAATATTATGTTGCGTTATGTTATATTCTAGTAAAGTTTTGAAAAATCTGCATTTTCTGAATTTTGTAAGAGTGGAATCTAAAATCTCGCCAAGGGCACCAACAGAGCCTAGGCCGGCCCTGGCACTGCAAACCTTTTATAATATCTTAATAAATCCATAAAGATAAAAACATATTTGTTTTATAAGTTAAGAAATATTATTCTAATGACATAACATCATTATTACAAGAAAATGTGTCTGGCATAACAATATAATTGTGTGGGAAAAAAAAAGATATATATAGGCTATGTGATAGCAATACGTTGCGTATGTTGAAGATTTTTATTGGACAATATGTGAATGAATCAATGTGGGTATAGCCATTTATGTATCATGTTATTCTACTACTGCGTGTGCGGGCCAAATGGAATCACATATGGTGGGTCTGTTTTGACATTAAACAAAATATATGTTGGGGCCCAGTAGCTAGGTCATGGCCTGCTAGAGGCCATGGTAAGGAAGAACTTGTTTATATAGAGGCCCACTAGCAAGCCATGGTGAATCAAAGGCAGGTATAAGACTTCTCCTCAACCAGACAGCTCTCAGTTCTCTATAGATGACTCGGCTTTGCTGTTTCAGCAGCTAAGTCTGTTCCTCTATGGAGGACTCGACCTTATTGTATCAGCAATAATGTCTAGCTTTTGATATCAAAACCCGAAACTCAAGAATGTTTCTTCTAACGGTAAAGAGGGAAACCACAACACCTATAGGCATGTGTCGCCAAAGTAATGCAAACTATTCAACCAGCAATGCAACCCATGCTACAATGACATAATTGTTTCATATACTATTTCAACACCTAATAATCGCACAAGATCTCATGACTACAGTTTGACTGAGAAGATTTCCTGTTTTTACAGTAGGAGGAGCCGTGTGGATAAATATAAGAGTCAGAATATCACAGGACAGCACATCTAGCAGCAAAACACAATCCAACCAAGAGGAGACCCAGACCCAGTAACGGTAAAGACTCTTATTTTCACTGTCGATGAATCTATTATTGACTTGTCAAATGAAAATTAATATCAAATGTTATAGCAGATGTAAAAAGTTTCTAAATATTTTTGTTCAGTAATTAAAAACAAGGATTATATTATATTTAATTATTATTTTCAGATGGTTCCTGTGTTGATGTTACTCATGGCAGCTCTTGTAGCTGCAGATGAGCCAATGATGGATCTCTCAAGACCAGCAGAGTCTAACAGTGTGTCTGTGGTTTACTGTAATTCTACTGTCTACTGTCAAGATGGACAAACATGCTGTCTGAGTCCTTATGGGATCTGGAGCTGCTGTCTATACACACTGGTAAGTAAATCATATTTTAGTATTTTGTCCTATAGTTACACATTAAGATGAAACTTTTGTTCATTCTCCCCTCTCCTTCAGGGTCAGTGCTGCATAGATGGAGTTCATTGCTGTCCTTATGGTTATCGCTGCGATTCGACATCAACCCATTGTTTCAGGGGGTGGTTGAAACTGCCATCTTCTTCCATTAGGGCCACTAAAGCTATCCAGAAGCCTCAGGTTTGTCAGCACTTTACATGAATCTTTAATGTAATATGGTATTTACAATTTTTACAGTGAAATCTGTAACTCAAAAATAAATAAATAAATAAAAATTGATACAACCAGTAATACAACTTGTCATAACCAACATACTTTACAATGTTTACATATGTCATATGACTTTCAATCACCATTTCCAGCAATCATATGGCTGTACATTTTTAAGCTGCAAATAAAGACTGGACAATAACGATGCACACTGAAATAGTCACAAAATGTTTAGGGTTCAGTGGCATGTCCACACTTACCACAGACAATAATATAAATTTCTCCCTTCATTTGTAAAATAAACAAGGGAGGAATGCTGAAAGATTTCACCACTGTGCTCTTTTTGCTAAGAGGAGAAAGAATCTTTCTTACTTGTTTTATTTCTGTTCTTACACCAAATATTTCTGGTTTATTTTATTATATTATTCTTAAGTACAATCATTTATTTCAGCTGTTTCTCAGCAAGGAGGCTAACTTCGTTTACTAGCACATATCCTGTGAATGAAATATCTCTTTTGCAATCTGTGTTTTTTGACCAGGATATCAAATGGCAGCTCCAGAGTGAGATGGCTCACTGTAATGGAAATGTCTACTGTCCAGTGGATCAGTTCTGCTGCAAGACAGCAGCTGGCCAGTGGGGGTGCTGCAACGGTAAAACAAACTTTATTTTGCTGTATTAATCATGTCTAATAATGAACCATATGCAAATATAGATGAAAAACAGATTTAAGATATCCCATAAACAGAATAAAAATGTGTATTTCTTTCTTTTACAGAGATGGTGTTGTAAGTAAACATCCCATGTGACCAGAGTGCAGCTCTTATCAAAGACTGTCAAGTGCAAGAGGCTTTCAAATGTCTGTTACTGCTGGGGGAAATCAATAATATTCATCCATACATCCAAATGATAAGAATTAGTCAAGTGTCATTGTCATTTAATAAATACACTGCTTGATTCTGAGAATGTGTTTTTATTTGTTTGTGATTTTTATTATCCATCCATAGGCTGCATGGTATTTTGTTAATGAATGAGTCAGTGTTTATGACTAATTCTTTTAAGGCAACAAATTGACCATACAAATATATTAATACTATAAGAGCAGAATGAGCTCATGTGGTCAAACACTTATAAATCAACTTTGAACAAGTCTGAAGCTGGGTCAATAGATTTGAGCCACTTGGATGAACCAAAATCCCCACAATTTGAATGCAGGGCAATAATCACAATAAACACCACAGGACACAAACCTTGGGTATAAAGACTTGTATGCAGAGCAGGGTCAAAAGTAACAAAGTGATTTTTTCAGAGCCCTGACTACATTTGCTTTCCAAACTATGACAGGAAATTCAGCACGCAACCCTTGACGGAGCTGAGAAATATCTTGTGATTTCGTCATTGATTCCTGCGGTTAGGTCCAGAAAGCAGTTTTTGAGTGTAATAAGTACAGCGGGGAAAATAAGTATTTGACACACCAGCATTTTTATCAGTAAGGGGATTTCTAAGTGGGCTATTGACATAAAATTTTCACCAGATGTAGCCATCAAGCCAAATATTGAATTCATAAAAAGAAATCAGAACATTTAAGTATACAAGTTGAGTCATAATAAATAAAGTGAAATGACACAGGGAATAAGTATTGAACACATGAAGATAACAAGGTGCAAAATGGCATAAAAAGCCAGGAGATCACCTGAAATCTGTCAGTATTGAGAGAGAAACCCTGCCCCCTATCAGTACTAACTGCTTTAGTCCTAATTGATGGCCTATAAATGCTTCTCATTACCCAGGAGGCACACAGGAAAGACTTCATGATGGGTAAAAGCAAAGAACTCTCTCAAGATCTTCGTAATCTTATCGTTGAAAAGCATTTTGATGGGAATGGTTATAGGCGCATTTCCAGAATGCTGAATTTTCCTGTGAGCACTGTGGGGGCCATTATCCGGAAATGGAAAGAGCATCAGTTCACCATAAACCGGCCACGATCAGGTGCTCCACGTAAGATCCCTGTCCGAGGAGTCCAAAGAATAATCAGGAGAGTTGTCCAAGAGCCAAGAACCACTCCGGCAGAACTTCAGGAAGACCTTGCATCAGCAGGTACTGTTGTTTCAAAGAAAACTATAAGCAATGCACTGAATCTCCATGGCATCCATGCACGCTCACCACGGAAGACTCCACTGCTGAACAAAAAGCATGTCGAAGTTTGCGAAACAGCATTTGGAGAAGCCTGTGGATTATTGGGAGACTATAGTATGGTCAGATGAAAGCGAATTTGAACTTTTTGGCAGTCATTCTACACACCATAGAACACCATACCAACAGTTAAGTTTGGGGGTGGAAGCATCATGGTTTGAGGCTGCTTTTCAGCAAGGGGTACTGGCAGACTTCATATTATTGAAGGCAGGATGAATGGAGAAATGTACCGGGACATTCTGGATAAAAATCTGCTGCCATCTACCAGAAAGCTGAAAATGAAAAGAGGGTGGACATTTCAGCAAGACAATGATCCCAAACACAAGGCCAAGGAAACAATGAAGTGGTTTCAAAGAAAGAAAATCAAGTTGCTTGAATGGCCCAGTCAATCACCTGACCTAAATCCCATAAAGAGAACTGAGGAAGAATGGGCCAGAATCACTCCTGAGCAATGCAGACGACTGGTCTCTCCATACAAGAGGTGTCTAGAAGCTGTAATCACCAACAAAGGCCTTTCTACAAAGTATTAAATAAAGTGTGTTCAATACTTATTAGGACTAAAGCAGTTAGTACTGATAGGGGGCAGGGTTTCTCTCTCAATACTGACAGATTTCAGGTGATCTCCTGGCTATTTATGCCATTTTGCATCTTGTTATCTTCATGTGTTCAATACTTATTCCCTGTGTCATTTCACTTTATTTATTATGACTCAACTTGTATACTTAAATGTTCTGATTTCTTTGTATGAATTCAATATTTGGCTTGATGGCTACATCTGGTGGAAATTTTGTGTCAATAGCTCACTTAGAAATCCCCTTACTGATAAAAATGCTGATGTGTCAAATACTTATTTTCCCCGCTGTAAATTATGGAAGCAGTATTTTTTTTAAATTAGTTGTGTTGTGTTTCTGTTCATTTTATGTGTCACAGTAATGATTAATCTGCAGGTTGTTTAGTACTGTAACACATCCTGAAGTTCAAAGTTTTTCAATATAAAAGTAAATTGGGTTTAAATGTCAGGAGTTTCTGTAGGGACGAAAGCAACACTTGTTATTTTTGTCCCCCTACAGTGACAACAAGTGTTTCTTTTGTCCCGCTGCATGCTAATTTGGACTTTCTGTGTCTTGCATCATGTATTAAAACATGTTAATGTCGTTTTATTCCAAAGGAATATGCCAAGAGTGAGAATTAGAAAGACAGACAGAGATCTGATTCAGAGTTCATGAGAGGGTGTTTCTGGACATAGGCCATCTGTCATGAACATCAGTATCATTACAGCTGCTACATTGCATTTACCTAGTCATATTTAGGTTTTAGCCATACCTTAGCTTTTCCACCTCCACCTATAAATTTGCAGTGTTTCCAGATGTTTTTATGCACATGTTAAATTTATGCATACAAACAACTGGATAGGAATAGGCCTACTGTTACATTATGCTAATTTATTTTGTTAATTTAATTTAATTTTCTTATTGTTCATTCTGTTAAAAAATGTTTTATAAAAATAAATTGAATAAATGCATTTTAAACAATTCAAGTTTGTACAGTCAAGTTTTGGAACATTTAATGAAACTTAAATTTAAAATGAAAATGTCATTTTATATATATATATATATATATATATATATATATATATATATATTTGTGTTACTTTTGACCCAACCGACCTACTGTTACATTATGCTAATTTATTTTGTTAATTTAATTTAATTTTTTTATTGTTCATTCTGTTAAAAAATGTTTTATAAAAATAAATTGAATAAATGCATTTTAAACAATTCAAGTTTGTACAGTCAAGTTTTGGAACATTTAATGAAACTTTAATTTAAAATGAAAATGTCATTTTATATATATATATATATATATATATATATATATATATTTGTGTTACTTTTGACCCAACCGACAGGGTGTGCAACTTATGTAAAATCAAAGTAAAATTATACTGAAGTCTTTCTACATTTGTACAAAATACCACCTGCTATTGATAAACCACACTTCTGAGTTATAGACCACAGCACAGTGGTTTTTCAGTCAATTTGAAAAAGGAGTATTTCACAAAACTGCAAATGGAAACTTTTTTTTCCGCATTTACAGGTCACATGGCGTATGTTAAAAGATCATTCTTTAATGTACTAAAACCTCCAAGAAATGCTTAATACGTGGCCACGTATAAGTATAAGCGGCTTAGACTATTTACACCGCACACGTTTGCGGCTTTGACACGGCCACCGGAGCTGGTCGTGGTCACTCTAGTCAATGTTTAATCCAGCCAGCCAGGCACGTTTGAAGCGGCTCTTCGAGCGCTTCTGTAAAGATACACGCATATGCCTTCTTCGATTAAAAGATAGTATATATATTGGGATATACAGTGATCTTGCACACCCCTCAGCAAATGTACATATTTTCATATATCATTCCCTTATTCATATTTTTGTATATATATACATAAAATGGGAACAAAAGTCACTTTAGGAACATCTGCATTTTTTCATTTTTACTTATAGAGGTAATTCATGGAAAATTTGCCATGCTTAAGTGGAAGATTTCTGCCACCTTTAAGAAAATCAAAAACTATTTAAATTAATATCATGATATTCTCGCTATGACCACTAGATGGCACAGCATAGGATCATTCATTGTCTCATTTAGCTACCATTTCCACTCCATAATATAGCTCTTTTTAAGTTTTACTTTTAGATTTATATTTGGCCATTATAAAATTACTATTATAACATTTTAAACATCACTTTTTTTTTGTCAAGGTTTAGCATGGTTTTGAACTGAACCAGTCAAACATTTTTGAACAGTAAGATTTTCATATTAGAATGATTTCTGAAGAATCATGTGACAATGAAGACTAGAGTAATAATGCAGAAAATGTAGCTTTGATCACAGGAATACATTTTTAAATATATTCAAATAGAAAGCAATTATTTTAAATGTTAAAAATGATGATGATGATGATGATGATGATGAATGCCTTTATTTGTCACATGCACTGTTACATGCAGCGAAATTGGACCCCTCCGACCATACATAAACATCACATTTTGGGGGAAGACAGGTCAGTCGAGAGGTAGCATAAAGAAATAATAATATTTCACAATATTACTGCTTTTGCTGAAATAATGGAGGCTTGGTGTTCAAAAAACTTTTTACAGGTAGTGCATGAAGTAACAAGAATTTTCCAAAAACGCATCTACCTGGATCACACAAATGACATATTTTAAATTCAAAACGACAATTTTGGCGAAAGGTGGCTAGCTTGTATCCTCATTAACAATCTTCTCCTTTCAAATGTAAATCAAATGCCCATTCACAGACATGTCTGACTTTTTAATTAATTAATTAATTTATTTATTTTGAGCAATAGAGATAACTCAGAAATTAACTGATATTGTTAATCACTTTTCCCTCTTAGGCAGCAACAGTAAATGTTGAATGTCTTCATGACTTACCAAAAAAAAAAAAAAAAAAAAAAAAAAAAGAATAATAATAATAGAGTAAGCTTACCCATTTCTTTCTTTTTTTTTTTTTTTTTGATTAGTATTTTTATTAGAGTTTTTATATTACAACAAAAAAATTAGAAAAATTAAAGCCCCACAGTAAATAGTAATAATGGAATAGAGAAACATATAAAGAAAAAAAAAAGAAAAAAGAAAAAAAACACACAATTAAAAAGGGCATTTAGACAGATGTAGTATGATACACATTCCAGCACAAACACTTTACAAGGGCAAACAGCATGCTATATTCAATATTACTGATCATTTCCACTGTTGAAAGCTTACCCATTTCTGTTAGTTCACTCGGACATTGCTGTCCTCAATTTAATGCATTATTTTTTCTTTTCCCCTTTACATTATCTGTTATGCGCCGCAGAACGTTTACCTCCTTTATTCATTTTGGTCATGTGACCGCGTCTGTGACAGAGGTCGTTTCTCAATATGCGTTCTTGTCTGTACTTGTGTTTTTGTGGACTTGTGAAACGTCATCAGTCATCGCCCAAGTATTGTTTCAATTCAACAATTCCAATGCTACAGGTGCATCTCAAAAAATTAGAATGTTGTGGAAAAGTTCATTTATTTCAGTAATTCAACTCAAATTGTGAAACTTGTGAATTAAATAAATTCAGTGCACACAGACTGAAGTAGTTTGTCTTTGGTTCTTTTAATTGTGATGATGTTGGCTCACATTTAACAAAACCCCACCAATTCACTATTTCAACAAATTAGAATACATCATAAGTCCAATAAAAAAACTGCTGAGGTGGTATGGAAGCCCAGGTTTCTTTGACAGTGGCTTTCAGCTCATCTGCATTTTTTGGTCTCTTATTTTCCATTTTCCTCTTGACAATACCCCATTAACAACACCCCCACAATACCCTCTATGGGGTTCAGGTCTGGTGAGTTTGCTGGCCAGTCAAGCACACCAACACCATGGTCATTTAACCCAACTTTTGGTGCTTTTGGCAGTGTGGACAGGTCCTGCTGGAAAATGAAATCAGCATCTTTAAAAAAGCTGGTCAGCAGAAGGTAGTGGAAGAATTGAAGAAGGAAGAAGTGCTCTAAAATGTCTTGGTAAGCGGGTGCAGTGACTTTGGTTTTCAAAAAAACACAGTGGACCAACACCAGCAGATGACATTGCACCCCAAATCATCACAGACTGTGGAAACTTAACACTGAACTTCAAGCAACTTGGGCTATGAGCTTATCCACATTTCCTCCATACTCTAGGACCTTGGTTTCCAAATGAAATACAGAACTTGCTCTCATCTAAAAAGAGGACTTTGGACCTCTGGGCAACAGCAGTTCTTCCATATTGGCGGCACTGAACTGAATGAAACTAGCAAATTCTGCTGATTATTGTTGCTGAAAATGGTCAATTTTTGTCATGTTTTGTGCTGTACTAATTGGTCGAACCTGGAAAAACATTTGAAGAAATACAGACTGCCAAAAGTTATAACAAATCAAGTAGAAAATTGTCTGAGGAACAAAAGGCGTTTGTGGTTGGGCAAACTGAACCAGGATTTCCAGGGCAAGAATCTTGACAACATTCATGCTTGTTCTTATTTCTGGTCAAGTAAGTGAAATATTAGGCTAATATCTTAATGAATACTGCTTGTATGTATCTTTACCACCTATTAACTTTAGTTTGTCAAAATATTGCACCCTTTCCTGCTTCATAAGTCATTCTCTATATGATTTAGGAGCTTCCACACATTTCCCCATGATTTAGACAGCATAAATTAGAAGAACAACGTATTCAGTAGTACATCAACCATGCAATCCATGCTGTTGTTTACATCCAAGTATAACCAGTGTGGCCGCACATCAGGGTAACTGACCAAATTGTGATTTTATTCTCTATTGTAAGTGCAAACCCTCTATAATATCCTAATAAATGATTACAGGGAAAAACATATTGGTTGTTATTATGAGAATTATCGTTCTAACAACATAACATTGTTATTGTGAGAAAATCTTGTTATTATGATGAAATGTGTGGAAAACATAAAATGCATGTGACAGCAATGCAACCCATAATGTTACAATGACCTATATACATTTGACAATCAGATGGACATAATGAAAGCTGGTTAAGTATTTATCAAGCTGTAAATGATAAACAGTGTACAATAAAAAGGCATATGACCTATTCTTTTATATCCTATTTCGACACAATCATACAAAATCTCATGACCATAAACCATACCATTTGACTGAACAGATTTCCTGTGTTTACAGTAGGAGGAGCCATGTGAACAAATATAAAAGGTGCAGTCAGGACAGCACAACTAGCAGCAAAACACAATCCACACCAGAGGAGACCCAGACCCGGTCAAGAAGGTAAAGACTCTTTTTTTCGCTGTCAATTATATTATGTTATATTCACATCATTTTATTTATTTATTATTTTCAGATGGTTCCAGTGTTGATGTTACTCATGGCAGCTCTTGTAGCTGCAGATGAGCCAATGATAGATCTCTCAGGCCCTGCAGAGTCTGACAATGCTTTTGTTTCTGTAATTCATTGTGATTCTACTACTGTCTGTCCTGATGGAACAACATGCTGTCTGAGCCCCACAGGGACCTGGGGCTGTTGTCCATACTCATTGGTAAGTAAATCACATTTAAGTATTTTGTCCTAATTGTCACAAACTTAACTTTTGTTCATTCTCCCCTCTCCTTCAGGGTCAGTGCTGCAGAGATGGACTTCATTGCTGTCCTCATGGCTATCACTGCGATTCGACGTCAACCCATTGTTTGAGGGGGTGGTTGAAACTGCCATCTTCTTCCCGGATGGCCACCACAGCTATCCAGAAACCTCAGGTTTGTCAGCACTTTACATTAATAACTTTTTGCAGTGCAATCTGTAAATCTGCAACTCAAAAAAGAAACACATACACACACATACCTATACAACCAGTAATACAACTTGTCATGGTACTATAACCTACGTGCTTTACAATGTTTACATAAGTCATATGACTTTCAATCACCGTTTCCAGCAGTCATATGGTTGAACGTTTTTAAGCTGCAAATAATGAATGAACAATAAAACGGCATACTGAAATAGTCACAAAATGTTTAGGGTTATGTGATTCAGTGGCATGTCGACACTTACCACAGACAATAATATAAATTTCTCCCTTCTTTGGAAAATAAATAAGGAGGAATGCTGAATGCTGAAAGATTTCACCACTGTGCTCTTTTTGCTAAGAGGAGGAAGAATCTACTTGGAAGAAAACTACTTGATTTATTTCTGTTCCTACACCAATTTTTTCTGGTTTATTATTAAGCTGTAAAAATTAAATGGCCTTTTTAGAGATAGATTTTCACAGCAAGGAGGCGAACTTCTGGTTATGTGGTTTTCTAGCACATCTCCTGTGAATAAAAGCTCTTTCGCACTCTGTGTCCTTTGACCAGGCTCTCAAATTGCAGGACCAGCCTGAGATGGTTCATTGTGATGGAAATGTCTACTGTTCAGTGGATCGGTTCTGCTGCAAGACAGCAGCTGGCCAGTGGGGGTGCTGCAACGGTACAACAAACTTTATTTTGCTGTATTAATTATGTCTAATAATGAACCTTACGTGAATGTAGATGAATAATAGATTTAAGCCCGTAAACAGAATGAAAACTCATGCAATGTAATGTAATTTTTGTGTTTGCTCATGTTATCATTTGAATTTCTTTCTTTTACAGAGATGGTGTTGTAAGTAAACATCCCATGTGACCTGGGTGCAGCTCTTATCAAAGACTGTCAAAGTGTAAGAGGCTTTCAAATGTCAGTTACTGTTGAGGGAAAGCAATAATATACATCCAAGTTATATGAATTACTGTCAAATGTCATTGTCTTTTAATAAATACATTGCTCGGTTTTGTGAATTTGTTTTTGTTTGTTATTTGTATTTTTTATCATTCATCCATGGGCTACATGGTATTTTGTTCATGAATGAGTCAGCGTTTATGACTGATTTGTTTAAGGCAAATTGTTAGCAAATTAAAAGTTTAAAAGTTAAAATTTTAAAACACACACACACATTAAAAGTACCCACCTTGAAATTGAATGTAAATTTTACAAAAAAAAAAAAAAAAACTTAAGTCAATGTAACAGAAATGTACTTCATTACTACTCACCTCTGAAATTCTCTGTTATATCAGTGGATAAATACCTGTCATGTCATAAACAAAATATGTCATTTTAGCCATATAATATCTTAATAAAGGGATACAGGGAAAAACATCGGTTTTATAAGATGTTGTTATGAGAAATGTTGTATTAACAACATAATATCGCTATTATGAGAAAATGTGTTGTTTAAACTTTAAACAACATCTTGTTATTACAACATAATTGTCTGGAAAAAATTATATGTATGTGGCAGCAATGCACCACCATAGGGTATAGGCTACGTGATGCCAAAGTAATGCAAACTATGCAACCAGTAATACAAGCTATCATGTTACAATGACTTAAACACTTGACAATCATGTGGTTTTTAACCACCATTTCCGGCAGTAATGAAAATCCTGCTGCACCACAGAGTGCCACTTACATAGTTTACCATAAAATCTTAATTAATAGTTGTCCCCAGTGGTGGAAATGGCCAAAATTCACTGGTGGGACTCTTCTTGGATAAGACAGGCGCCTGCAATTATGGCCAAATTAAAGATTTGTTGTATGTTGTGTGCTCCTACTGGGACTTATTTTATTAATGTATATCTTTTGGGAACAAAAAAAAAAAGTGATTTATATTTTTTCCAACAATTTTAATTAAATAATAAATTTATTTACAAAAATATGATAAATCAGCAAGAATAAGTTACCAGTCAAATGAAATCAGTAACAACAATTCACCTTTGCACGCCACCGAAGAGCACAAATATTTACAGATTTTTTGACAAGATTCAGAGGTGGCATTAATGCAATTCATAATAACAATGTTATGAGATTACCGTTTTAAATGTAAGGTAATTGGTTATTATGGCCAATTACAGAAGACTGTATTGCGCAGCAAACCATAGACAAATAATCTGCTACGTTTTTAGTCTACATTGCGCTACGTTTGTGTGCAGAACTGGGATGGCTGTCGTAGTATTTTAATGGATAAAATATAGAAATCACTTTAATTTCCAAATAAAACTAACTGGAACTGAAACGCCGTCCCCCCTCGAAATTCACTCCCCAAGCTCCGTTTTTGTGTAGCCTATCTTTCCGCACAGTTTTTTCTAAGTATGCTATGTTTTGTCAAACACTTCAACTCTTTGTCAACTCATCAATGCAACTTTGTTAATTCCTATATTGAACTTCTATATGAACTGTTTTGGACCGCTGTCTTGAATTGGGTGCAATACCTGAGTTCTTCTAAACAAGGCGCTGCTTCTCATCAGGTTTGCGACTACATTCCGCCCATGTAGTCTATTAAATGCGCGTCCTTGAAAGCAGTTTTCTAACGTATCCTATTTACTTCTTAGGTAATATCAATAATGTGACGATTCAGATGCGTCCGAAATTACATATACATATACATATACGCTGGATATTGGTAGGGACACGTCCTTATCTCATCGCCTAGAATTAGATTGTAAACCTACTGATTGATTCACACTCCGGAACAGATGGTGACGGTAATGCACAAATAAGTTGAATGAAAACCGCTGTTAAAAACGAAGAAGAAGAAGAAGAAGTTTTCTCATACGAGTAAATATTCTCACTGAGGAAACATTACAGCATCACTCGTGATTATTTCTCCGTTTTTCTCAGGTATCAGATCACTGGGGTGATTATAATGCATTTCCAAAATGGGTTTAAATGTTAAGAGTATGTGTATGTAATCATTAAACGAGAAAGAGTAAAGTTTCACTATGTGTCTTAATACGTGTATATGAGCGAAGTACATGGTGGCCGGGCCTTACTCATGGCTGTATAATAGATTACCCGCCCCCATACTGTAAAACGGCACAGCGCATGTGTTTTGTATAATATTCCTTATTGTTATTTTGTAACTGTTATGCGTTTTGTGAAAGTATATTTAACCACATTAATATTTTATTTACTGTTGGTGGGAAAGAGAATGTTTCAGTGAAATTTTGCATATGGTTATAGGCAGTGGTTCGTCTGATTGTGCTCTATTTCGTCCACAAAAATAGTTCCAAACAAAGTCACAGCTGAGCAGCTGCACATCAGTTATGAATGAAACTGCGCTTTTGAACAAATCAATTTAATGAATTGTTCAGTCACAAAGACTTTGACTTACTGCCACCTACTGGCGGTTTCAGTTTCATTTTTAAAGTCATTTAAATTATTTACATTTTTATATGCAAAACAATGTCATAACATTGTTATTATGAAATGCGTTAATTCCACCTCTGAGTTATGTCAAAATGTCTGTAAAGATTCCACAGTGCCACATTTTAGTTCTTCTGTGCCATGCGAAGATGAATTGTAGATGCTGATTTCATTTGATTGGTAACTTATTCAGCCTGATTGTATCTTATAATTTATTGAATTTATTGTTTAATTAAAATTGTTTATAAATCTAATTTTTTTGGCACAAAAGATGAGATACATTTAATAAAGAAAAATGGCATTACAAAGGTTAAAAAATTCTTTAAGGAGTCAAATATCCCCATAAATTTGGGAAGGTTCATTTCTGTCACTGTTCCTAATTTTTTTATTTTTATTTTTTTTAAGTAGGAGCACTAGTGCTCTGGAAAAGAATTGTGAGTGTAGAGTAAGAATGTAATGTTACCTTTTAAAAACTAAATGTTTTTGCAATGTGTAAACTATTAAAAATAATCTACAAAACATGCAACACTGTAGATACATTTTTTAGAGATCATACAAGATCTTGAGATGATTACGTTTGACTGAACAGATTTCCTGTGTTTTAAGTAGGAGGAGCCGTGTGAATACAAAAAAAAAATCTGAATAAAAGTCAGAATATCACAGGACAGCACAGCTAGCAGCAAAACACAATTATTCACACCAGAGGAGACCCAGACCCGGCAAGGTAAAGGCTCTTATTCTCACTTTCAATAAATCTATTATTGCCTTTTTTTTTGCACATAATTTATTTCATAATTATTTTCAGATGGTTCCAGTGTTGATGTTACTCTTGGCAGCTCTTGTAGCTGCAGATGAGCCAATGATAGATCTCTCGGGCCCAGCAGAGTCCGACAGTGTCTCTGTTTCTGTGGTTCACTGTACTGCCACTATTGTTTGTCCTGATAGAACAACATGCTGTCTGAGTCCTTATGGTGTATGGTTCTGCTGTCCATTCTCAATGGTGAGTAAATCACAGTGGTTTGTTCTAATAGTTATTACATTAAGATTACATTACTTTAAAATTAAACTTCTGTCCCCTCTCCTTCAGGGCCAGTGCTGCAGAGATGGATATCATTGCTGTCCTCATGGTTATTACTGCGATTCAACAATGACTTGTGTGAGGGGGTGGTTAAAACTGTCAGCTTCTTCCCAAATGGCCACCAAAGCCACCCAGAAACCTCAGGTTTGTCAGTACTTTACATGAATCTTTTTTTTTTTAATAATTTAATAATGTATGTAAATTTTTTTAATTTACAACAAAAAACAAACAAACAAAAAAAACACTTTTACAGTGTCTTTGACTAAAAAAAAAAAAAAAAGAGAGATACCTGTGTAACCAGTAATACAACTTCAGAATCATGGTACTATAACCTAGATACTTGACAATGTTTACATAAGTCATATGACTTTCAATCACCAATTCTGGCAATCATATGACTGAACGTTTTCAAGCTGCAAATAATAAAAATGCATATTGAAATAATCACAACATGTCTAGAGTTCTGTGATTCAGTGGCTTGTTCGCAGTTACCACTGACTAATTATTAAAACTTCTCTCTCCATTTGGAAATCAAACAAGGGAAGAATGCCGAAACATTTTAGTTCTTTTTGCTAAGATTATTTCTGTTCTTACACCCAATATTTTTGGTTTCAAATCCTTATTTCTAGTGTTTTTTCAGATGTGTAATATTTCTGTCACTAAGGTGCTTTTTCACTGTGATGTTTTGGCAGTAAGAAGCTAGATGATTTATTTGCATGATAATCATAAAAGAAATCTTAAATTTAAACCACATTCTAAAGTGGTTCAGATTTTTTAGATTTTGAGATTTGTATTTTTTTTTTTTTTTTGTATTTCTCTTTGCAAAACAACAACAACAACAACAACAACAATGGGACAATGTATTATATTATAATATATTATTCTTTAGTACAAACATTTATTTGAGCATTTATTTAGAGATCATTTTTCAATGTGAACTTCTGGTTATGCTTATTAGTGTATTTCCTGTAAATGAAATATCTCTTTGGTAATCCATGTCCTTTGACTAGACTGAGATGGTTCATTGTGATGGAAATGTCTACTGTCCAGCGGATCAGTTCTGCTGCAAAACAGCAACTGGCCAGTGGGGGTGCTGCAGTGGTAAAACAAACTTTATTTTATTGTAGTAATCATGCCTAATAATGAACCTTATGCAAATGTAGATGAATAATAGATTTAAGCCTCAATAAAAACTCATCCAATATAAAGTTTTGTGTATATTTCTCTTTTTTAGGGTTTGGTGTTGCACATAAACAATCCCTGTAACCTGGATGAACCTCTTATCAAAGACTGTCAAAAAAACAAGAGGCTTTAAATGTCAGTTTCTGTTGAGAGAAAGCAATAGCATACATCCAAGCTGAAATGCAAAATATAAATGTAAAGATTACACTCAGCTTGCATTATTGAGAAAGTGTTTGTATTTTAATTCCTTTTTCTTTGGGAGTTTAAGCAGCATGTGAATCAGTCATCTTTATAATTACAATGAGACATTTGTTTCATTAAATTAGGCTATACTGTTTTTTTTTTTCATTCTTTCTGATGTTCTTCCATGTTTATATTGTGCTGTAAACTTGAAATAAAGAGGAAAAACACATTTATAATGTGTATTGCATGATAAAACTGATTTTGAAAGCTGAGCTATGTTATACTAAAAGCAACAAAGCATAAAATTGTGATTACTGGGTGGCTGGCATGCTACAAATAATGAATGGAAGACGTTAAATATTATTTCCAATCATTATACTGTGAATAAAACAGCTTGTGAATAGCACACTACAAATAGGCCTAATGGATGCAATCGAAGACATGATATATAATTTCCAAGCATACTGTTTACATAACATAATTTCGACTTCAAACATTTTGACTTCATTCTCATAATTTCAATTTTATTCTCTTAATTTTGACTTATAAATTCTGCTTTGTCACTTTTTCCATTTGCCGTGTCATTTTAGATGGCACTTTTAATTTCAACTTCTTTGTTCCTCTATCAGGATAAATACCTACAAATCAGTCAGGAAACAGACAATATGTAATTCACATTAGTTTTAGGTACTCAAATTCATAGAACTATGTACTCCTAAGCTCCGTCTGTCTCCTCCTGGTAACGTTGGTCAGATTTAATATGTAATATGCTGCGAACATGCCAGACAGGAAGATGGGCTGCATTAACTCATTCTTTATACCAAAGTTAGCAAAAAGCATTACAATCAAACAATAAACGAATTAGCAAGTTATCAAAGGCCCTCGGACATCTTGCTGCTTACGTTAACTGCTTTAACGGTTCAGAGTTTACGTGACACACACACACACATCCCTAATGAGCGACTGACCGCGAGTCACGCGCCTTTAGTAATGTATGCTTTTCATTTCTTTGCCCGTGTTAACAGACGTCTGCCTGTGCAAATTTGATTTACCTTTACATCATAAAATAATCACAAGAAAGCATGCTGATTAACACAGCGTTCCCATGAATCACAACTGTTGTCAATGAATCATATAATTCTTAACGTAGGAACCCAGAGATTTTCCTACTTTACCTAACGTTAGCTGCTATAAGGCAGGGGAATGTCTGAAATCTTCCCACAACCGGGCTGCTAAAACCCCGCACAAGGCTTAATTTTACAGCAATATGCTGTCTGTTTGCGTCAAACCACCACGTGACCCCAGAATGCATTGCAGTTTACAGCAATATGCTGTATTGTAAGAAAAACAGCCTGTTGCTGTAAAATATTGCTGTAATTTTTACAGCGATCCATTACAGTGTGGTGTTTTGAAGTAGATATTCTGTGTACAAGGTCTATATTTTTGTTGTGGACTCGAGACTTGACTTGGACTCGAGTCACAAATTTGATGACTTGTGACTTGACTCGACATAATCAAAGAAGACTTGAGTCTCGACTTAGACTTTGACAGCAATGACTCGAGACTTGACTTGGACTTGAATCCTGTGGCTCGGGCAAGTCTTTATGGCTATATATTCTAAAAAAAAAAAAAAAAAAAAAACAGAGTTCTGATCAATATAGGCTGGTTACTGAAGCTATTAAAATGGTAGCCTATGATTAGTGCAGCTTTTGGTACTGGGCCAGAGAAGGACTTGCTAAGTGAGCGTTGTATTGTTTTTATCAACATAATTAGGTTGACCTACGTTCCTCTTTTTGCACTTAAATTGGGATTTCTGAAACGCCCAAAATGTCCGGGATTTGGCTTTTGCTTTCTACGGTCTCCATTCATTGTGTGCGTTTTTGTATTAAAGCCTTGCGCAGGACTGTTTTCTTAATCCAGCTCCCACAAACATATTGAATATTTATCAATGTGCAGAGTATTTAAATCGCTTTGGATGAATCTCATGTTGAATGTAAGGTTGCCAAATCCACATTTTTTCTGTGGAATTGGTCTGATTCAAAACTATTGCAGCGTGTTGATTTTCTTACGTGGGTTAAAAGTTGTAAATATTAATTAATATGTTTAATTAATATGTTTTTCATTTCTAATAAAAAAAAGTTTTAAATATTGCATAAATTCCATTTGACTGAAATTCTTGTATTGAAACATTCTCCATTCAACCTGTGATAAAACTGTGGTAGATATTAGTTTTGTGAAGGATGGTCACTGTGGTAGGAAGCTTTTTAGCTGTGTTTAAGATCAATCTGCATAACGGTGACTGTAAAATATGTAGATTTTGGTTACACATTTTGATACCAAAACTAGGACCCCAACTGATTCAACTGATTCATTCAAAACAAATGAAACAGTGGACTTAAAATAAATTATTCATTCAATTAGGCCTATATTTGTTCACAAACAATGATTAATTCCTCAATGAAACACCACTAATTATTGTATCTTTGCAATTGTTCTTACTATACTATTATTGACTTGAAATTTACTGTAGTAATTAACACAGAGACACTAATTTGGGAAACAGCACTAATGACTTGTTTAAGATTTGAAGCTTAAAGCTGAGGATTTGAAACTCAACTTGGACTTGCCCGTCTTGACTCGGGACTTGATTCGAGAATTTAATGCAAAGACTTTGAGACTTGTAACTTGCAAAACAATGGCTTGGTCCCACCTCTGGTATTTTATATATTTATATATGTTTGGATGTTGAAAACCCCAGATTTTGAATCTAACGTGTTAGTAAACCTTGAAATGACGTGAAACTTGTGAACTCTTGTATTTTAAAAGATCAAGGCTTGCAGGCTTGCCTTCCAGTGGCTTTGGCACTCTTCTCCCCTGGGCTAGTCACAGCATTGCTCCGCCTCCATTACGCGTCTCTATGGCAACATCTAACGAAACACTTGTGTGAGTACAAACATGCAAAAAATGTCGGCAATGAACAGAAAACTAATTCAAAACCTCGCCGAAACCTTATGCAAACAAGTTAAACATTGTAAGTATCTACTAACTAATGTTAGTCATTTTTTTTCTTCTAATAGGCCTATGTCAGTTAGCATTATTCTTCATAATATTATTGTCATAAAACGTTTGCTAGCAGATATTAACGTTAATACATTAACGTTTCACGATTGTGCCCTGCTTTAAAAAGTCAGAAGAAAATGCCTTGTTTAGTGACTGTTTAGTCATTTAACAATACTGTGGTCATGTTGTAGTTAATAAAACAGAGACGGAGTGTCTAATACGGCTGTTCAACGGTCTGCTGGGAGAGCAGGCAGAGAGAAGAGCGGCTCATGGACTGGACCGGGTCAAGTTTAGAAATATACTGCACAACACATTCGGCATGACCGACGATATGATGATGGACAGCGGTATGTTTCTCACTTGGATGAGGACGATTATAAACCTATTAGACTGGTCTGTATTAAAGCCGTTTCCGCCAATGACTAAAAATAAAAAAAGGCAAAGTTACTTGCCGCTTTTTAAATCTCACAATTTATACATACTCGCAATTCTGAAGAGAATTGTGAAATATACACTCTATTAATTCAGAATTGTGTGAGATAAACTCACAATTGCGAGTTATTAAAGGATTAGTTCACTTTCAGAACAAACATTTTCAGATAATGTACTCACCACCTTGTCATCCAAGATATTTATGTCTTACTTTCTTCAGTCGTAAAGAAATTATGTTTTTTTTTAGGAAAATATTTCAGGATTTCTCATCATATAATGAACTTCTATAGTGGCCCTAAGTTTGAACTTCCGAAATGCAGTTTAAATGCAGCGTCAAAGGGCTCTAAACCGATACCAGCCGATGAAAAAGGATCTTATCTAGCGAAACGATTGGTTATTTTGTAAACAAATTGACAATTTATATACTTTTTAACCTCAAATACTGGTCTCATCTTGTCTCTGCGATGCGCATGCTTAGTCTGTGTGATCCAGGTCAATACAGTTAGGATATGTCCAAAAACTAAACTTAAATTTAATTCTGAGAAAAAAGTCTCAATAACCTTTTTTACAAAATATTATTCGGTGGCACAAACTGGCTTCTATACGTCCGAGTATTTAAGACAACCATAAAAATAATCGAAATTGCATACTGAAGTGGACAAAATAGTAGAGAAGTGTGTTTATTATAAATACGTGTTTATATATGCACATACTTATGTATATGAAGCTTGCAGTGTAATAAATATGAATATATAATGACAATAACTAATCTTTGCAGTATGCTTCTTATTTCTAAAATATTATTCATATAAAGTGATTTCTCAGGAGCATACTAACCACTTAATTTTTGTATTAACAGTTTTTCGTGCCTTTGACAAGGACAATGACACCTACATAAGCGTGAAAGAATGGGTGGAAGGTCTTTCGGTCTTTTTGCGAGGCACACTGGATGAAAAAATAAAATGTGAGTTCTTTATATGTCATTTTAATGTGGTGATCATGAACATTATGTACCATTTATATAGTGTGTATATAGTCTGTTTTGATGTATACAACCTGCATGGGGACGGATACATCTCACGGGAGGAGATGTTACAAATGCTGAAGGACAGCCTCATCAGACAACCCACTGAAGAGGATCCTGATGAGGGGATTAAGGACATTGTGGAGATTGCCTTGAAGAAAATGGTACTGCTGTGTGTCATAAAGCTCACATGCAATGTTTTACCATTGTTAAAGAGATAGTTCATTCAAAAAAATTAAAATTCTGTCATTAATTACTCACCCTCATGTTGTTCCAAAACTGAAAGACCTTCATTCATCTTCAAAACACATATTAAAATATTTTAAAACCGAGAGCTTTCGGACCCTGCATAGACAGCAATGCAAATTAAATGTTCCCAGGCACAGAAACATAGTAAGGAAATCATAAAAGTAGTCCATTTGATGTCAGTGGTTCAACCTTAATTTTATGAAACTACGAGAATACTTTTTGTGCGGAAAACAAAAATGACAACTTTATTTAACAATTCTTCTTCAAATCACATCTTCCGCCTCTATCGAAATTACCTCTGCACATAACGCATGTTGCATGCACAAAACATATTCTTGTAGCTTTGTAAAATTGCAGTTGAACCACTGATGTCCTTACTATGTTTCTAGGTCTGGGAACATTTTAGTTGTGTTGCTGACTATGCAGGGTCAGAAAGCTCTTGAAATTTCATCAAAAATATCTTAATTTGTGTTCCGAAGATGAACACAGGTTTGGAATAACATTAGGGTGTGTAATTAATAACAGAATTCAAATATGAGTGAACTAATCCTTTAAATATAAAAGACATTAATCTTTTTTTTTTCTTCAGGATTATGACCATGATGGGAAAGTTTCTTATTCTGATTTTGAGAAGACGGTCAAAGATGAAAACCTTTTACTAGAAGCTTTTGGCAACTGCCTTCCAAATGCAAAGGTAGTAGCCCAAAGCAACTATTTGTGCATATAAAAAATTTATTGTTAGAAGGACAGGCTCTTAAATTGTTCTTTCATTTGTTCGGCAGAGCATACTGGCATTTGAACAACATGCATTCCAGGAACTACATGGACAATGAAAAGAATCATTAAAAAAAATTTTTTATGGGAAAAAAGCAATAGTTGTGGCTGAGACTGAAATAAATATCTGAAATATTGTTCAATGTGAGACCACGATTGTCTTTTTAAATTCTTCTGCGTGGCTTTGCTGTAGGGGTCTTCACTTGTGCAGGTTTGACCTCCGGAACAGATGCAACCTAAGAAGAGAAAAATATTGTAATAACATTGCAATATCCACACAAAAAAAAAATGTACATAAACTACAAATAAATAAAGTTTTAATAATTTTGTCATGTTATTGTCATTTGCATTGTATGCAGGTATTTTTATTTCAGTTTTAGTTAAAGTTTTTGCATACATTTAATTTCCGGTAATATTTATTTTGTTTCAAGTGATTTTTTGTGTTATATTTTTCATTTTAGCTTCTGTTTTCGTTAACTATAATAACTCAATATGCAATGTACACTACCAGTCAGGTTTTGAACAGTAATATGATTTAAACAGATTTGTTGTTTTTTAAAGAAGTCTCTTCTGCTCACCAAGCCTGCATTTATTTGATCAAAAGTACAGCAAAAACAGTACAGTTTGGAAATATTTTTACTATTTAAAATAACTGTTATTCTATTATTCATATAATGTAATTTATTAAAGTGATTTGCTTGATTTGATTTGCTGTTCAGGAAACATTTATTATTATTATTACTATTATTATTATTATTATTATTATCATCATCAATATTTAAAACAGCTAGTATCAATATCTAAAGAATACATTTAGAATGTATTAGAATGGATTTAGAAATTAATATTTTTATTTAGCAAGGATGCTTTTAAATTGATCAAAAGTGATGATAAAGAAATGTTACCTGAAAAAAAAAAAATCTGCTGAGCTGTTTTCAACAACAACAACAACAATAATAAAAAATGTTTTTGAGCAGCAAATCAGAATGATTTCTGAAGGATCATGTGACTGGATTAATGATGCTAAAAATTCAGCTTTGAAATCAAATAAATTACATTTTAAAATATATTCAAATAGAAAACAGTTATTTTAAATAGTAAAAATATTTCACAACATTACTGCTTTTGCTGTACTTTGGATCAAATAAATGCAGGCTTGGTGAGCAGAAGAGAATTCTCTAAAACCATTAGAAATCTTACTGATTAAAAACGTTTGACTGGTATTGTACTTATGTAAATTACACAATATTTACAGCAGGTATGAGATGGACAAACTAACCTTGCTCATTGTCTGACGGATCAAATCAGCAGTTACGTTTAACGAATTGTCCTCCATGTCAACTTTGGGCAGCTCTGGTAATTTTGGACCAATCAGAGTTTCTGTTTTAGCCGCTTCACTCAAAAAGAATGCTTGTCCCCCTAATTTTCTTTTTCTGCTTTCTAAATGTGTAGTCCTTGGCATAAATCTAACAGAAGGCGAAAGGTTCTTCTGCCTTTGACTCAAATCTCTCTCTTTAACACTTGAAGATGAGGAGGATGCAGCACTCTGCTTTGAAGTTTCTGGGAGAGGAGGGATGGAATTATGCAAAGAGCCCATCTTATCCTCTCTAGGGAATGTTGTATTAGTGGTCCTCTGCAGCTGTAATGGCTGTGCACAACCATGAAGTCTATAAGAAACATCCTCCACTGGGGGAAAAGGAAGCACAGGAAAGCCCATGTCGTCAGAGTTTACATTCTCTGTTCTGGTCTTTTCAGAGTCTTTCTGGAGCTCAGGTGCTGCAGCTGCTCTTGTGTCTGTGCTTGATGACTCTGTGGTTTCTTCTAGTTGCTGATCGTAATGTTTTGCTAAAAAAAAAAAACAAGAACAACAATAACAACAACAAAAGTTATATAGATTTTCAACAGATGTAACCTATTAGGAGACAATTCACATGGTTTTAAAATACCTGTATTTTGGCTTGCTCTGTTAACATATCTTCTCCTGTCCTGTAACTTTTGCCTCGTCTCTTCCACAGTTTCATACTCGGGGGCATAGCACACATGTAACTGACCCCCAAAGAAGCTCTTTTCATCAGTGTGACGTTTAGCTACCCTGCAAAATTCCATGTGCATATCATTTCATTGGGAAAAAATGCAATTCGCAAATGTGAGTTTACATTTTTTCTCAGAATTGTGGGATACAAACTCTCAGTTCTCAGAATTCTGAGAAATAAAGTCAGAAAAACATCAGAATTGCTAGGCATAAACTCGCAAATTTGAGAAATAAACCATTTCTCAGAAATGCAACTTTATTTCTCAGAATTCTGAGAAAGTCAGAATTGTGAGTTTATAGCTCACAATTCTGACTTTATAACTCACAACTGCGAGTTTATACGTTTCTGACAGGAAAAAAAAGCCAGAATTGCGAGTTTATGTCACGCAGTTCTGAGGAAAAAAGTCCAAATTGAGAGTTTGTATCGCAATCAAATAAAAAGGTACAGTTTACCCTTTTTTTCAGTGGTGGAAACGGGCTTCCATAGTGTCATGACCTTCAACCTTGTTACATTGTTGAATTACACACATAAAAAAAAAATCTCTACTCTTTTCTCTAGCTCAGAGGTCTTCAATCCTGCTCCTGGGGACCCACTCTCCTGGAAAGTTTATTTCCAACATGCTTCAGCACACCTGCCTCCAATTTTCAGGCAGTCTTGAGGAGCTTGATTGACCACTTCAAGTGTGTTTGATTAGGGTTGTAGCTAAAATCTTCAGGATAGTGGGTCCCCAGGAACAGGGTTGAAGACCTCTGCTCTAGCTTGTTGTCAAATATGCTTGTATATTATGAATATTATTGGCTCCTTGACAAATTGGTTTCATTTACTTTTAGAAATCGCTTTGAATAAAATCTGCTAACTGTACTCTGCTAAATGTAAATGAAACTACTTTATTTCTTTTAAAATACTTTTTAAGATGCTTATTTACAAAGACCATATTCATTAAAAAAATCTGAAAATGTCCATTTCAACAAAAATTTTAAGCAGAACAAGTGTTTACAACATTAATAATAAAAAGAAGAAGAAGAAGAAGAAAAATTACTTGAGCAGCTCTTTTCTTAAAAGGTTTCTGAAAAATCATGTCAACAATTTAAATATATATACAGGGGTTGGACAATGAAACTGAAATAATTGGTTTTAGACCACAATTAGTACGGTGTTGGGCCTCCTTTTGTGGCCAATACAGCATCATTTCCTTTTGGGATTGACACGTCATGCACTGTAGCCAGAGGGATTTTGAGCCATTCCTTTTCTAGAACAGTGGCCAGGTCACACGTTTCCTGACTCGCTCCTCCAAAACATCCCAAAGTGCCTCAATAATATTCAGATCTGGTGACTGTGCAGGCCATTGGAGATGTTCAACTTAACTTTAATGTTCATCAAACCTCTCTGTCACCAGTTTTGCTGTGTGTATTAGTGCATTATCATCCTTATACATGGCACCACCTTTAGGGTACCATGTCTGAGCCATTGGGTGCACATAGTCAACCTTCATTCTCTGCTCTTACTGGTGGAATGTGCAATAAGTGAAGATTGGCCACCAGGCTGCGCAAATATAGCCATGAAACCTCCAACACTGTATTGGCCAGTGTTTCAGTTTCATTGTCCAACCCCTGTACATAAACAGAAAATAGTTTCCTAATTTAAGTTGTAATAATATGTCACATTATTACTTGATAACTTTTCATTTATTTTTGTCTAATGAAATAAATGCAGCCTTGCCTTGGTGAGCATAAGAGACTTCTCTCACTTTAAACATGTTTCACCCTGTCCTTACCTTGCACTCGTCAGCTTCTGGAATTTAAATAAGTAGACTTCAGTGAACTGCTCTGCTGGGTATTCATCAAGCGCCCTGTACTCCTCGATCACTCCATAAAGAGCAAAGAGCTGCACCAGCTCTGTCATCACTCCAATAGCGGGCACTCCTTGAACTAACAGGAACCGAGACTCCAAGTTGATGGTATATACCTAAAATCAGCAATTCGGTCAAAAAATGTTATATTGGCTGGGGCTCAAAACCTAATGAGGTGACTAATATACATCATACTGATAGCTAAAATAGCACGCTAAAATACGGTCCTCACATAAACTTTAACAATTTATAAAATAAACCCACCTTAACAGCTTTGAGGCGTCTTCCCTCTCTGTATTTTGGACGTGTTTGGGCAACATTTTGTTGCTCGTGGTGTTTATACACTTTTTGTGTGTCCCACACAGAAGGATTAGCGACCGAACTGTCCATTTGTATAGTGAATTCAGCGACCAAGGGAAAACGTATCTGTTAGGTTTTCACAATAAAAGTTTTTAAATAAATAAAAGTCCATTTTTAAACGAGCATTTTATTTGTTATCGTGCTGGTTTGCAATTTGATATTTTAGGGGCTGTGCAACAATTTAATTAATATAATTGTATTCCGTTTTTTTTTGTTGTTTCTGTTTAGATAGCACATTTAAAACAATCACAGGTTGACCAAAGTGCTGTACTTTTTATTGAACGTTTAATAAAGATAATTAAAATGCCATTTTTAAATACAATTAAAACTTTCTTTAAATGAACTTAAATCTTTGGCATTGTTCTGCCATTTTAGACCAAAAAAATGTGTTTTTCTAATATTTTTACCCAGGTGCTGGGTAGTTTTTTTTTTTTTTTTTTCAGCTTGTTGGATCTTTTTTGGGGGGGGAGGGGGGGATTTTTAATAATTATAACAATAGTTTTTCTGCAACTAAGCTGCTGGGTCATTTTTAATGCTAAAAAGATTTTTTTCTATACAACCACTGAGTTGAGCCAGTCTCCGATGAAAGAAGCTGCTGAATTACAGTCACAGCGTGGACTTTTTGTGTACTTTACAGGAGAGACCGGTTCTCAGTGCCGCCGTGCACTACTTTAGCGACATAATGGTTTGTATACATTTTATTTCAATTATAAATTCTTGTAAAGTTCCACTTTAGCACAATCAAATATACTTCAGTTCATCTTTAGTTGGACTTCAGCACTATACTATGCCAGCTTATTATAGGCTACTAAATTACAAATTGCAAGGTATTTTTTATTAAGAACATAAATATGTAAATTTATACTTAGCATGAAATAAAGGTATTTCAAAAACATTTGTGTATATTTATTTCTCTTTATTTTTTATTAGCCTATGTAAGCCAAGATTTAAAGGCATTTTAGGCATTTTATGTCACACCTTTGCATGATGTGAGCTTCTTTATCTTATTTTCATAAAATAAAATGCTACAGCATTTAAACTATTGCTTTCTATCGGCGAATGATGATTTTAATCATGTAGTAACGCAACTTTCATGCATGTGACAGATAATGTTAAACATCGCGCTCTTATTTTAAGGTTGCTGTTAATGCTGTGGTTATTTGAACCATTTCCTTTCTACTTTCATTTTAACGACATTAAGTTAAAGCATCATTTACGTTTACAATGGAATTGTGGGTATGATTTTAGACACAATGTTTTTGCTCCATCCAAACGAGCGGCTTTCAACTGCTCAGGTAATGTTATTGGTATGACTGAGAGCCACTGAAAAACTACAGAAAAGTAAAACTACTTCTAGCAGTACTGGCCACAAATACTAAGGAGAGATCACACATTGGCTGCTCAAGCCTCAAAAAATGTGTTGGTGAGACGTTAATAATTTTATTAATATATTATAACACTTATAGTGTTCATTTTTCTTTTGTGTATAGAAAAGTAATAACTGTGTGTAGAAAAATTAATAAAAAAAATAAAAATAAGGTTTTTGCAACTTTTCTTCTCAGAATTGCATGATACAAACTTACAATTCTGACTTTTTTTTTCTCACAAATTCAACTTTTTATCTCACAGTTCTGACATTTTTCTCAGAATTGCATGATACAAACACACAATTCAGACTTTTTTCTTGTAATTGCATCTCGCAATTCTGACTTTTTGAGCAAATTCGTAGTACGTTCTATAGTTATTTACTTGGAAGTCAATGGGACAGTCAAAATGCTCTCAGTTTTTATCCAAAATATCTTCAATTGTGTCCTGAGGGTGAACAAAGCATCCTGAAAGGACTGTGGAGGAACACAAAATCACTTTTTCCCCGCTGTCTGCCACCCGACAACCTCCAAGATCCTGAGTAATGAGATTCCCTCCTAAAACAAGTATTGTCAAATCAATGATTTCTCATGTGAGCCACTAAACATGTTTTTTTTCTTGATTCAAAGAGACAACCAAGAAGGCAGTGACCTTATGAAACAAATAGAGAAGAGAGGCAGGTGAGAATTGCATTTCCAAATCTAAAATCTGAAAATCAATCAAATGTTGAAATAAATCCAAAAAATGTTAAAATAATAATTAATGTTTTATCCTTTTGAGTATCCTTTTGATAAATACTGCTCTCATGGATGGTGTCAGTGTGTCATGTGATTACACTGGTGCTCAAAGAGGGTGTTTGTTTTTAAAAATGTAGTTTTTTGTAATTAAAATAAAGCTGTTAATATGTTAGTATTTGATGAAAAACTGAAATATACCTTTAAATATGTTTTGCTGTTGAGAAATGGAACTCAGAGGAGTCACATGACTAATTTGGAATGTTCGAATGTTCCGAGTATATAAGGAGCAGCTGCAGAATTCTAAATCATTATTCTGACTGAAGCATCCGACTAAACACATCTTTGCAGATACTGCAGTTGCGACAGCGTTTTTACTCAGATTTTGCGATATGTACTCAGCCATTGTGAGTTCCACACAGCAGTTTGCTATGGACCAACAGCTTTCTGGCAAAATTCGTCCTTCAGAGACAGTTGAAATGGCCACGTCCAAGGATTCAGGTGAGGTTAAATGTGAAAGAGACCAGTCGGGACCTTTGTTTGTGGGTAATCTGCACCCAAATGTCACCGAAAGTGTGCTGCTTTCAACCTTTCTTCCATTTGGGCCAATCTGTTTTGTCCAAGTGTGCAGAAACAAAGCAACCAACCTCTCACGTGGGTTTGGTTTTGTGACTTTTGAACACCGTCACAATGCGGAAAACGCCCTAGATACTTTAATTTTTTCTGAGCTCTTGGGCAAACAGATGCGTATCATGTGGGCTCAACACGATTCCACTTTGAGGAAAAGTGGAATTGGTAACATAATGATTACGGGCTTAGCAAGAGACATTGATGACCTTGCTCTTTACGACACTTTCTCATGTTTTGGGGAAGTTCTTTCCAGCCGAGTGGTGTGCGACAGTAATGGTGAACCTAAAGGCTATGGGTTTGTCCATTATGCCTCACTGGAGGCTGCTGAATTGGCGATTGGGAAACTAGATGGTATGCTGCTAAATGACCATCTAGTTTCTATAAGCCATTACAAGCCCTATAAGAAACGTCAGGCAGACCAAAATGCCAATTCCAAATGCTATGAAAAGAAAGACAACAGCATTTGTGATAAACCAGCCATTGTGAGTTCCACACATGGGCTTGCTTTGGAACAAGAGCTGTCTAACACAAATCTTATTGCAGAGACAGACAAAATGACCACATCCCAAGATTCAGGTGAGGTTCAAGTTGAAAGAGACCAGTCGGGACCTTTGTTTGTGGGCAATCTGCACCCAAATGTCACCGAACAGGTGCTGCTTTCAACCTTCCTCCAATTTGGCCCAATCTGTTTTGTCAAAGTGTGCAGAGACAAAGCAACCAACCTCTCTCATGAGTTTGACTTTGTTACTTTTGCACACCGTTACAACACAGAAAACGCCCAAGATACTTTAATTTTTTCAGAGCTCTTGGGCAAACAAATGTGTATCATGTGGGCTCAACACGATTCTACTTTGAGAAAAAGTGGAATTGGTAACATAATGATTAAGGGCTTAGCAAGAGGCATCGATGACCTTGCTCTTTACGACACTTTCTCATGCTCTGGGGAAGTTCTTTCCAGCCGAGTGGTGTGCGACAGTAATGGTGAACCTAAAAGCTATGGGTTTGTCCATTATGCCTCACTGGAGGCTGCTGAATTGGCGATTGGGAAACTAGATGGTATGCTGCTACATTACCATCTAGTTTCTACAATCCATTACAAGCCCTATAAGAAACGCCAGGCAGACCAAAATGCCAATTCCAAATGCTGTGAAAAGAAAAACAACAGTATTTGTGATAAACCAGCCATTGTGAGTTCCACACATGGGCTTGCTTTGGAACAAGAGCTGTCTAGCAAAAATCTTATTGCAGAGACAGTCAAAATGACCACATCCTATGATTCAGGTGAGGTTCAAGTTGAAAGAGACCAGTCAGGTCCTTTGTTTGTGGGCAGTCTGCACCCAAATGTAACTGAACAGGTGCTGCTTTCAACCTTCCTCCAATTTGGCCCAATCTGTTTTGTCAAAGTGTGCAGAGACAAAGCAACCAACCTCTCTCGTGGGTTTGGCTTTGTGACTTTTGCACACCGTCACAATGCGGAAAACGCCCGAGATACTTTAATTTTTTCAGAGCTCTTGGGCAAACCGATGCATATCATGTGGGCTCAAGACGATTCCACTTTGAGAAAAAGTGGAAATGGTAATATAATGACTAAGGGCTTAACAAGAGACATCGATGACCTTGCTCTTTACGACACTTTCTCATGCTTTGGGGAAGTTCTTTCCAGCCGAGTGGTGTGCGACAGTAATGGTGAACCTAAAGGCTATGGGTTTGTCCATTATGCCTCACTGGAGGCTGCTGAATTGGCGATTGGGAAACTAGATGGTATGCTGCTAAATTACCATCTAGTTTCTATAATCCATTACAAGCCCTATAAGAAATGCCAGGCAGACCAAAATCTCGATTCCAAATGCTGTGAAAAGAAAAACAACAGCATTTGTGATAAACCAGCCATTGTGAGTTCCACACATGGGCTTGCTTTGGAACAAGAGCTGTCTAGCAAAAATCTTATTGAAGAGACAGTCAAAATGACCACATCCCAAGATTCAGGTGAGGTTCAAGTTGAAAGAGACCAGTTGGGTCCTTTGTTTGTGGGTAATCTGCACCCAGATGTAACTGAACAGGTGCTGCTTTCAACCTTTCTCCAATTTGGCCCAATCTGTTTTGTCAGAGTCTGCAGAGACAAAGCAACCAACCTCTCTCGTGGGTTTGGCTTTGTGACTTTTGCACACCGTCACAATGCGGAAAACGCCCGAGATACTTTAATTTTTTCAGAGCTCTTGGGCAAACCGATGCGTATCATGTGGGCTCAACACGATTCCACTTTGAGAAAAAGTAGAATTGGTAACATAATGATTAAGGGCTTAGCAAGAGACATCGATGACCTTGCTCTTTACAACACTTTCTCATGTTTTGGGGAAGTTCTTTCCAGCCGAGTGGTGTGCGACAGTAATGGTGAACCTAAAGGCTATGGGTTTGTCCATTATGCCTCACTGGAGGCTGCTGAATTGGCGATTGAGAAACTAGATGGTATGCTGCTAAATGACCATCAAGTTTCTATAAGCTCTCACAAGCCCTACAAGGAACAGCAGGTAGACAAAAATGCAAATTTCAAATCCTGCCGAAAGAAAGACTACAGTCTTCATGTATCAAACCTGCCATATAAGTTGGACAGTGATCATCTATGCTCCCTGTTTTCTGCGTTTGGGAATGTGAATAGCGCAAAGGTAATAATGAACAACAGGAGGAGCAGGGGTTACGGATTTGTTTCATATTCCTCGATTAATAATGCCATTACAGCTGTATCATTAATGAATGGCTATATTGTCGGCAACCGACCACTGAAGGTGGCTTTATCCCATAGTGTGTATAAAAATGAAGTCGAATCCCAGCAAATAACAAAAAAGTCTTACACTTATAAATAAAGTACTTTTTTCAATAAAGTAATATAAAATTTAAAAAAAACTCTAGGGATGTAAAAAAAAAAAAAAAATTGGAGTAATTAAAGTAAAAGTAAAGTAAAAGTAAAAATAAAGTATTAAATCTTAAAATTTACTAAAATTAAATTATATAGCAGTAATTAAAGTAAAACTAAAGTAAAAGTAAAAACAAAGTAAAGTATTAAACCTTTAAATTAAATTAAATTGGAGTAATTAAAGTAAAAGTAAAGTAAAAGTATTAAATCTTAAAATTCAATTAAATTAAATTGGAGTAAAAGTAAAATTAAAGTAAAAGTAAAAATAAAGTATTAAATCTTAAAACTAAATTAAATTAAATTAAAAGTAAAGTAAAAGTAAAGTATTAAATCTTAAAATTAAATTAAATTAAATTGGAGTAATTAAAGTAAAAGTAGAAGTAAAGTATTAAATCTTACTCTAAATTAAATTAAATTAAATTAAATTGGAGTAATTAAAGTAGAAGTAAAAGTAAAGTAAAAGTAATGTATTAAATCTTAAAATTAAATTAAATTATATTAAATTAAATTAAATTGGAGTAATTAAAGTAAAGTAAAAGTAAAAATAAAGTATTAAATCTTAAAATTAAATTAAATTGCAGTAATTAAAGTAAAACTAAAGTAAAAGTAAAAATAAAGTATTAAACCTTTAAATTAAATTAAAGTAATTAAAGTAAAAGTAAAGTAAAAGTAAAGTATTAAATCTTAAAATTAAATTAAATTAAATTGGAGTAAAGTAAAAGTAAAATTAAAGTAAAAGTAAAGTATTAAATCTTAAAATTAAATTAAATTAAATTAAATTAAATTAAATTAAATTAGAGTAAAAGTAAAAGCAAAAGTAAGGTATTAAATCTTACTCTAAATTAAATTAAATTAAATTGCAGTAATTAAAGTAAAACTAAAGTAAAAGTAAAAATAAAGTATTAAACCTTTAAATTAAATTAAAGTAATTAAAGTAAAAGTAAAAGTAAAGTATTAAATCTTAAAATTAAATTAAATTAAATTGGAGTAAAGTAAAAGTAAAATTAAAGTAAAAGTAAAGTATTAAATCTTAAAATTAAATTAAATTAAATTAAATTAAATTAAATTAAATTAGAGTAAAAGTAAAAGCAAAAGTAAGGTATTAAATCTTACTCTAAATTAAATTAAATTAAATTGGAGTAATTAAAGTAAAGTAAAAGTAAAAATAAAGTATTCAATCTTAAAATTAAATTAAATTGGAGTAATTAAAGTAAAGTAAAAGTAAAAATAAAGTATTAAATCTTAAAATTTAATTAAAATGCAGTAATTAAAGTAAAACTAAAAATAAAGTATTAAACCCTTTAAATTAAATTAAAGAAATTAAAGTAAAAGTAAAGTATTAAAACTTAAAATTAAATTAAATTGGAGTAAAGTAAAAGTAAAATTAAAGTAAAAGTAACGTATTAAATCTTAAAATTAAATTAAATTAAATTAGAGTAAAAGTAAAAGCAAAAGTAAGGTATTAAATCTTACTCTAAATTAAATTAAATTAAATTGGAGTAATTAAAGTAAAAGTAAAGTATTAAATCTTAAAATTAAATTAAATTATATTAAATTGGAGTAAATAAAGTAAAGTAAAAGTAAAGTAAAAGTAAAAATAAAGTATTCAATCTTAAAATTAAATTAAATTGGAGTAATTAAAGTAAAGTAAAAATAGAAGTAAAGTATTAAATCTTACTCTAAGTTAAATTAAATTAAACTGGAGTAATTAAAGTAAAGTAAAAGTAAAGTATTAAATCTTACTATAAATTAAATTAAATTAAATTGGGGTAATTAAAGTAAAGGTATTAAATCTTATGAATAATATCAGTTCATATTTCTGACCTGCAGCCTGTTGGTCTGTCTGGCCAGAGGAGAACTGGCCCCCCATCTAAGCCTGGCTTCTCCCAAGGTTTTTTTCTCCATTTCTGTAACTGATGAAGTTTGGGTTCCTTGCCACTGTCGCTTTCTGGCTTGCTTAGTTGGGGACACTTAATATTAGGCAATAATACTATACGGACCCTACTGGATAATAACTGAAGTGAACTGATGATGGTATCACTTTTCTCAAAAGCTGCTTTATAGATAAATTATACTCATTTCATAATTGATTAACTTTACAGTTATTAAACAGAATCACCAATGAACTGATTTTAACGTAATATCCCAAACCCAATAAATAAATAAATAAATAAATAAACAATATATATATGTATAAAAAATGTGCAGTGATTTTTGTCTGTGTGTGTGTGTGTGTCCATGACAATTCATAATTCACTTACAGAATCTTTTTAATATTACTTTATTAGCTTGGTTCTTTTTTTTTTTTTTTTTTTTTTTTCTAACACCAACTTCTGAAAAATCTTCACACAGGTCTAATTTTCATTTTAAGAAATAAATGCCCATTTTGAGTTATTGTTTGTATATTTATAACATATAAAATAGTTAAGCAATATTACATGACAAAATGTGTTGTTTTTCCTGAATATCACAAATGGTTCAAATCTGATACTTACAGTTGAGGTTCATTTATTTTCTTTGCAAAAAAAATAAAGTCATTTTCTTTTATGCTTTGATTTCAATTGTTCGAAATATTCAACAAATAACCATAAATAGTTTATTTCTTTCAATTATTTTAAAATCACATAGATAAGAAATGCACTCTTTCATTAAAAAAAAAATCCCACATTTAATAGTGGAAAATAATTTTTGAAAAACGTTAATTATCGATAATTTAAAAAAAAAGTTAAATAATTGTAATCAAGGTATAGTGTTCAATTAATCGAGCCCTAAAGTAGTAGCATTTTAAAATTAAAAATCAATAAATAAGATTAAACTTAGTGATTAATTACATGGTCCATAATGCTTTACAGGAGTTAATGTATACCTTACATTTTTTTGCTTTCAATTATGCTGTAATATTGCAGTTTATCAATGGATCAAATGCAGTCCTGTTGCACAAACTTAACACGCATAACATCACTGTGAACTGTAGGGGGTGACAAAGTTATATTCAAATCTTTAATTATTCAGGTTATATCAGCTTCTATAAACACGTCATAATTTTAGACTTTAACTTCTTAAAGGGGGCATAACAAACAGTTTCACCCAATCTCATGTTAATCATTAGTACCTATAGAGTAGTACTGCATTCTTTATATCTCCAAAAAGTCATATTTATAAAAGAAAGATACAGCTTTGCGATTCTCTCAGAAAAAAGCAGAGCTTCTGGAGGCGCGCCGTGGGCGGGGCTAAGTTCAACGAGCACTCGTGCTCTGATTGCCAGTAAAAAAACAGACATTTGATGCCCTTTCACTTACCATCTGCAGTTCTGAATCATGAGCGGGATCTTTTATAGCTGAGACCGCTCCATCTTTCAGTATCAAACAATGAGCAAATCCAGCTACGAACTGGGCCTTGTATATGAAACGTTCATCAACAAACACACTTGCAAAACTCCATTGCTGCCCCAGAAAAAGGAACCTCTTCCACTGTTCACGTAACGCTGGGCTCTTCGGGAAGCTGAGCAAAGTTATCTTTGCCTTACAACCAAAACCACACTTCTTTAGAGACATTCTTCCCGAGTGAATCCCTTGCAGCAGCGAATGAAGCACGTTAATGGGCGTGCTCTTTTTCTCGCTCTAGTCGACGTGTGCGCAGGCGTGCTTTTCCGGGAGAAATGCTCATATAAGGAGTTCCACCATCGTCTACGTCATTACAGCCACGATTGGAAAAAAAAAAGCAGCTGAAACTTGTACCAACCCAGAAGATTTTCAGCAGAGAAATTCTCTGTTATTCATCCAAATTATTTTTTTTAACTTTGGCCATGTTTAGCATGAGAATCCAACTCTGAAGCCACACTGAAGCCATGATCTATTATAAGACTCTACTGACCGAACACTGATGGCTGATGTCTTCATACTCTATGCTGATGGACTGGACCTGTGAGTGGGAGGAGATACAGGTGCAGTCCTGAGGTGAAGAGGGAAGGAGACATGAGACACGAGACACACACCCCACCCCTCACATGAATATGGAGATGAATATATGACTATATCCACAGTATGAATAAGCATGAATTGAGCAATGGTGGGCTGAAGGGCAAAGACGCGGCAAAAGGAGGAGATGATTATGGAAATCTTGCGGCGCAGAGTCAACCTCGCCATGTTTGATTAAGTCGTGGTTACAGGAATGTTCCGTATTCAATGCAAAACATGAAACAATTTTCGTTTGTATTTACAAACTGAGGAACAAATCATGTTTATAGAACCTTTATTGAATCTGGAACATTTCTTTATAACATTAATGGAATAGTTCACCCAAAAATGTCATTTCAATTCCAAATCTGTTCAGATGCAAAAACAAATTCATCTACAATTTGGATGGTCTGAGTAATGAGGGTGAGTAATGTTCAGCAAATGTTTATTATTGGGTGAACAATTCCTTTAACAGACATATTAAAAGTGGTTGAATTGTCATTTATAGAAATTAGTATTTAATTGATGGATGCATATGACGATTATCATTGCATTGGACTGCAATGGCTCGTTACAAAGCCACGGCACGGGCGGCTCGAAATGTGTGCGTCTGTGCTGGTGTGTGTGTGTTATTTTCTTCCCCAGTTGTTTTACGACAGGCTGCACTTCTTTACGTGGAGCTCATGTTAAAATAAAAAATAAAAATTCTAAAAATGTATTTTAAAACATTAACATCAATGTCTCAGAAGCAATAATATATTATAACATTCTAATTATGTTATTTTATTATATCATATTTAACATAATATTATTATATTATAATAAAATATACTAAAATATTAATATTAATAAAATATATTAAAATATAAAAAAGGTATTTATTGATTAAAAGATCTAAATAATGTATTTTAACTTATATACTGTGAATCTTTGGGTAAACAATGAATTGATTCAATTCACGATTCATAGGGTTTTGCTTCGATTCAAGAATGATATGTGAAAATTCAGAACGATTTGATTTGAGACGATTCACAATACAATTCGATGTGATTCGATTAATAACGATTCGATTCTGCATACTTTAAGTGTGTTCACAGGATTATTTAAATGCTTTCCCTAAATTCTATATATGCTAAGTCAGCGGGGAAAATACACGTCTGCCTTTATGGAGTCAGAGAGTAAGGGCAAATACATACACATACATGTTTATTAATGCATATAATTAATTAAAATAGAAGTTTAATTTCATAAAGTACAAGTTTATATCAAAATGCACCTATATTTTTTGTTTTTTAGTTGAATAAAATACAATTTTTCCAGATATATTTCATTATTAAGGATTTCTTTAAAAAAAGTTTAAAAACCCTTAAGAAAGGATTTAAGAAAATTTAAATAAAAAATTATGTTTACTATAGTTAAACCATAGTAACTACAAATGAACCATGGTTTTGCTAAACTAACCCATGGTCTAACCATGGGATGTGTAGTAAAACTATGGTTGTAAATTAAACAAATCGTATTAAAAAGGTTTTAAATCTTTATTTAAATATGATGGCCATACTACAAAATAGGGTTGTCCATGGTTTCAGAATTTGTTGTGGGTGTATGAGATGGCCTGGATGAGTGTGAGATTTCCCGGCCTGAAATGTTGTCCCATTCTGGCCCTGTTCTACAAGGTGGTTGTTTAGCTTTGATACATACATTTAAAATTAAAAATTGTTAGCTAATGAAAGTTATATTGTATTAATGTGTCAAAATGACATGAGGTGCAGCGTGACACTAAAACAGGTAGCAGTGTGTACTTTTTATTTAAGTACATGTCTCAGCCCATACTTCTTATACTTTTACTTTTACCAGAGTTAAACATGATTATCTGTACTTCTACTTGAGTGGAGGGTGTGTGTACTTTTGCAAACTCTGTTCTCAGACAAATAGGACCATCAAGTTCCTCTTCTCAGAAAAATGTCTAAAGACATTGTATACACTGAGGTCGTATTTGTGAGGATTAACAGCGCTGACAAGGATGATCCAGATGAGTGTCATTTAGGTGAGTTTTCAGTGTTGTTCTTCTCTTATATTCTCATATCACTGCATTTTTGCAAATGTACCTGTTGCAACCAGAGTATGAGTACAGTCTATGATGAACGGTTAATGTTTGTTGTATGGTTTAGGTAAAAGCAGTATCATGTTAATGTGTTAAATGATCGTTAATGACATTCAGGATCAATTTAAGCGAAATATGGCATCTTAAAAAACAACAACAACAAAAAAACACCATGCAAAATTTAGAGGTACCTAAATAATATGCACCATTTAGGGGTTAAGAACATACAAAGAGACATCCCCAGTGACAAGCTTTTACATATTCAAAAGACAATTTATAATATCACAGGGCTGTGTTTGCATGTGAATGAGAATGATCTTTTGGATAAGACTGAGGTTACACATAGGGAAGCTGGGTCAAAGAGTCATGTTGTTTATTTTAATATCCAAAATTTACCAAGGGAGTTGGAGAAGGATTGACTGGGTAGTTGCAAGGAGTGAAAGATCATTTCCTGTTTCCAATTTAATGTGAAGACTATTTGAAGACTATTTTGTGATCTTCCTATTGTGAAAAAAAAAAAAAAAATCACAATAAATGATTGGGAAATTCATGGCAGGATGTTCTTAAGAAATCATGGTTAACATCAGCACAATCATAAAAGTGCTGAGTGTAATGCATTACTAAGTAATTATTTACAGTAAACAAGTTTTTTTTTTTTTTTTTTTTGCAATTAACATTACTTCTGATACGTATTAAATACCGTATAGCAGCGGTTCAATGCTATAGAGACAGAGCGCATTTAGGCCTTGCCCACACCAGGGTGTGGGGGGAAACAATCGAATGCTCTCCATTGACTTTGTATTGAGGGAAGCTACCTCCTTGCCATTTCTGACTAATAACAAAAAACAGAACAATGTCTAAAAGCTGCTATGTGACAAGGTGAACAGTAAACAAGCTAAAAAAAAATAAGCTGTCGACCCCAAAAAACGAGTGTTTAAGGGCACAGATAGTTGTAGATGTCAGGGTATACTTCACGTTGGGCCATTCAATTGGATAATTTCTCCTGCAAAAGGAAGGTAAGGAAAATAAGCACTGACACAGACTAATAAAATGTAGTTTCTCAATACATCTCCTCGTCTCAGGGTGGTGAAATAAGCCTTTGACAAGGTAAAAAATAATGAATGTTTATTTAACCGATTAAGTTTTACACCAGTGGGCACAGTTCTCTAGTAATATCTTCCTTTAGGCACTCAAGTTCAAGAATAATTTATGCAATTTTATATAATTTTAAAAAAGCAGTTTCATGTATATCCTTGTACTGCTCAACTAGTCAAGGCTGATATGGGATTTAAGAAAGTAATTAGTATGTAATGCAAGACTTTTTAGAGAAAGTAATTAGTCGCCTACAGTAATCTTTTGAAGATGGAATTAGTAGCTAGTAACTTGTCTCATCATTGTGCTTGTTCAGACTATTATATCTATTAGGGATATGCCGGTATCAAATTTTCATGTTGCGATAAATTGCTAATGTTTTTATCACGGTGTATGGTATTATCACGATATTGAAATTTAGTTGCAAAAAAGTGATGTCATAATACAGTACAATAACAAAAATTTCTGAACATTAAAACACAATAAAGCAATACACAAAAAATTTATAAAGTTCAAAATTTTACACAGATTAAAGTGCAAAAGAATTAAAAGACCAATAGGTATCTCTTTACAGTAAGATCTTATTAGTTAATTATTATTAGTTAACATGATCAATGAACAAAAGCTACATTTGATACAGAAGTTATTAATCTTTGTTAAAAATAAATAACTTTTAGTTCATGTTAGCTCAGTTTATTTTTTTAAAAAAACTTTGATTTTAATTTTAATTTGATTATTATTATATTGGAATTATCTAAGATTAATGCATGTTTAGAAGAATTTTTCATTGGTAGTTTTTGTTAATTAATTAAGTAATGGTAACTAATGAAGCCCTAAAGTAAAGTGTGACCGAACAATAAAGAATCACTTACAATACACTTTCAAACAATATCTAGGGCATGTTGTAGTCCAGATTAAAATGTAAAAAGTGTTAAAATAAATAGCCTATTGAGTCTAAATATTAAAGTATTTGGTGCTGTGATGAACACCACTGCAAATACAAAAATTTAAATGGCTATATAAATCATTTAAATACGTTTTAGAAAGTAGCGCAGCTGCTTTGTTTCTGGGTTGACGTTGCATTGGCGGTTTAGCGCCATCTGCTGTCAGAGAGTGAATGACACTTTCACTTTCATCTGGAGCGTCTCTCACGCATTCCGCCATGTGCTTCTGTTTACATCACGCGTCTTCGACGCAGTTTACAAGTGTGTTGTGCATTAAACCAGTTAATGGGAATAGTATGCTTAAAATGCTTTCAAAATTCGGAATAACTTTTAATAAACAATTATTTTCAGTATTTTGAAATGCCCATGATAACAATACCGTGCATATTCATTATCGTGATATATCGCATTACCGAATACCGGCACATGTCTAATATCTATATACATAAGATTGATTCAAACAATAAACTTGATGTGATTTAGCATATTAAAATACTCTGTCCTAACAATCCTTGCAGGTGATTCTTCTCAAGCTCCCCAAAAGACCAAACCATGCTGTGACTCTGTTCGACTGGTACTGACGACTCTCTGTATTCTCCTCACATGTGTGCTGATTGCCCTCAGCTTACAGTGTAAGTATGTATTGTTCAATACTTGCTCTTTATCCTATCCAACGTAATACAAAGATCTATAGATTTATGTTTGGCACAACTTATCTTGGGTCTGACTTTAATGACTAATATTATGTGCATATATTTCAATACGCAATATAAATGCAGACTACATTAAGTCTCAACCTATTTTAGCTGTATGTACCAAAAAAAAGCTTGAAGATCTTCAACAGCTCCACAATGCACTGAAGGAGAACTTGACAGGTAAGGACTCTTAAATTAAAGTTTAAAAAAAAAAAAATCACGCATTATAATCATGCATACATCAGCTTGTCAATTTCAAACAGCATTTTCAGCAGCACTTCAAGTCATGCATCACTGGACACAAAATCTGTCCAAGGCGTTGAATGACAGTGGTGATTATTATAACTACCCAATTTTCGTCACCATGAAAGATAAACAAATTGATCACTCTCAACTGCAATAAACTTACAGCGTGTCCAAAGGACTGGGAGTATCATGTGGGAAAATGTTACCTTTTCTCCACAAACAAACTGAACTGGACTGATAGTCGAGATGCCTGTATCTCAGATGGAGGTCATCTGGTGATCATAAACAGCAGAGACGAACAGGTTTGCCCATGTATTTATAAAAAAAGATGGTTTGAAATGAAACATTATTCACTGTAAATAACAAACCAACACTTTGTTTTAAAAAAAAGGAGTTCCTGATCAACATTGTGGGAAGCAAATATAAAGAGGAATTCTGGATTGGCCTGACAGATGAGAAGGAAGAGGGTCAATGGCTATGGGTAGACAACACCAAACTTAATGAAAATATAAGGCATTTACACTTTTAGCACTCAAAATGTTTCATTAATTTATTTAAAACCTAAACTATAAATATTTTACCCGTTTGACAAGTGTTGAGAAACTTCTCACAATTACATTAATAATTTTTTTTTTAGGTACTGGACTGCACATGAGCCAGATAACTGGAAAGGACCTAAAGGAGAATACACTAGTGGAGAGGACTGTGCTCACATAAATAAAAACTACTTCCAGGGTCTTAATGTCTGGTTTGATGCATTCTGTGATAACACACTCAGAAGAATATGTGAGACCAGATCCTCTAAACAAACATAGTGGCCATGTTAAAGGGATAGTTCACTCAAAAATGAACATCTGACGTTTATCTGCTTACTCCCAGGGCATCCAAGATGTAGGTGACTTTGTTTCTTCAGTAGAACACAATAGAAGTCTGTCAGTCATCTAATGGCAGTCAATGGCTACCACGGGCAAATTCCAAACGGCTTTTTTGCGTCCTTCAAGGGCACTTTGGGAAGGGGACGCCATTTGTAGGGACGTTCCAAATGAAAGTGAGCAACTGAATCCCTTCACGAAGGACCCTTCCAGAAGTCCGTTAGCGAAGGGAACATGCGATGGTCACTTCATGGAAGTGATTTCCGTTTTGATCATGTGAACTTCAGTTAGGAATTCTTGCGATGTCTTTTAAAGCAAATTTGGATTTGCTTTCGACTTCACATACAAACTTAAGTAGAATAGGCTGATTAAATTTGTCTTTATTTTAATGTGATACAAAGTATTTTTTTTCAGTGATAGAAATATGTTTTAAGCAAGTTTAGTTTGAAAAAGCTAATAGTAAGGCACAGTTGGACAATATTTAAATAAAATAATAATAATGAGAATATTTTATTTGCAACACCTGACGAACGCTGAATGCTGCACGCACGCGCAGGTAACATTCGGCCCTTCGAAGGGAGTAGGGCATAGGGATGCTCACTTCCCTTTGGAAATCTTTGAGAGTAAAAAAAACCCCAAATAAAACCAAATTAAACCCTGCGGCTCATTACGATACACTGATGTCATAAGACACGAAACAATCGGTTTGTGCGAGAAACTGACCAGTATTTATATCATTTTTTACCTCTGATTCACCCCAACATCCATCTGGCCTGAGCGCACGCACAGCGTCCTGCGGGTGACGTGTACTCTGGCGTAGTATCCACGTTAAAAAATCCACGTTGTCTGATGCATGGGTGCCGATTCATGTTTCTGCCGGTGGGTGCTCAACACCGTATCTCATATCTGTTTACAATAAGCACTTATTCGCTCGTACACAGGACAAAGTTTGAGGGCGCACACGAGGGAGCGCTGCCGAATACGCGAATCTCTCGTATTACAATAATGCACTCTTGACATTTGTCATTAAAATAACGCCAAAACCTGCCTCAAATATAAACTATGAAAACGAGAATAAAGTCGTACAAGCTACAATACACTTCTAATTGGTTAACATGAACCGAGAATATCTTGTGTTTTTCCGTGGGTGCTCGAGCCTCTGATCGCAGCCTCTGAGCGCAGATCGCTTCCGTCGCTTGCGTCTTGCGTGTACTACGCCAGAGCGCGTTCACAGGTCACGAGCCCGAGCTGTGCATGCGCTCATGCTGTCATAGACGTTGTGGAGAATCAGAGGTAAAAAATGATATAAATACTGTTCAGTTTGTCGCACAAACCGATCGTTTCATGTCTTAGGACATCAGTGTTTCGTCACGAGCTGCAGGGTTTAATTTGGTTTTGTTGGTGTATGTCTTTTTTTTATTCTCAAAGATTTGGTAACCATTGACTGCCATTAAGTTATATGACTGACAAACTGCAACGGTCTGAGTTAAAAATCTTCGACTGTTTTTTACTGAAGAAACAAAGTCAAAGATAAACATCAAATTTTAATTTCTGGGTGAACTGTCCCTTTAATTAATGTAATTGTATTCCGTTTAAACCAACCATGGGTTGATCAAAGTGCTGTACTTTTTATTGAATGTTTAATAAAGATATGTTTAATAATTATATGTAACAATAGTTTTTCTGCAGCTAAGCTGCTGGGTCATTTTTAATGCTGGGTCATTTTTATTTTATGCAATACAACATACAAGTACGAGATGTCAGTCAGCTTGAAATTGTACATTTTTTATTTCTAAAAGGCTTGTTAAACGCGTTTAAACATACGCAATATTGCAAACTATGCTGTATTCATGAAAATAAATTCCATTTGTGTTATATTTTTGGTCCATGGGTGTTCTTGCTTAATAATAAATGTTCATCTTTTGATTAGGCTATTGCTGTTGCCTCTATAATTCTGAGTGTAATTATTAATTTCCAGCCTATTTTAAGCCAGCAATAAAACTATTTTTAAACAATAGTTGACTTAAATAAAACATCACACAACTAGCTGGGTCAAAATAACCCAGCATGTGTTCTCTCCTATATTTACCCAGCGCTGGGTTGCCAAATAACCCAAACAGGGTTGTTTTTAACCTAGCATTTTTTTTTTTTTTTTAAGAGTGTATGAAACTTTGTGACTTTTGTCTCTCTCTCACACACATACACAAACACACACACACACACACACACACACACACACACACACACACACACAAACAATTTAAAAAAAGGCTACATTAAAAAAAAAAAGTCAGACATGTTTAGGGGTCATACATGTGTATGTTTAGAGGGAGCTAGGGCAGAAAACGACACAACCCTTATGAAAATTAAAATAAAAAAATATGTTTACTACAGTTAAACCATAGTAACCACAAATGAACCATGGTTTTGCTACACTAATCATGGTCTAACCATGGGATGTGTAGTAAAACTATGGTTGTGAATTAAACAAATTGTATTAAAAAGGTTTTAAATCTTTATTTTAATATGATGCCCATACAACAAAATAGGGTTGTCCATGGTTTCAGAATTTGTTGTGGGTGTATGAGATGGCCTGGATGAGTGTGAGATTTCCCGGCCTGAAATTTTGTCCCATTCTGGCCCTGTTCTATGTGGTGGTTGTTTAGCCTTGATACATACATTTAAAATTAAAATTTGTTAGCTAATGAAAGTTATATTGTATTCATGTGTCAAAATGGCATGAGGTGCAGCGTGACACTAAAACAGGTAGCAGTGAGTACTTTTTACTTAAGTACATGTCTCAGCCCATACTTCTTAGTACTTCTACTTTCACCAGAGTATTTCTACTTGAGTGAAGGATGTGTGTACTTTTGCAACCTCTGATCTCGAATTATAGACAAATAGGACCATCAAGTTCCTTTTTTTTCAACTTGTCATAAGTTGCGGGTACAAGTATTGAGAAGCATCCTTTTTGTATCAAAGACTAAGAAAAATGTCTAAAGACGTTGTATACTCTGAGGTCGTATTTGTGAAGAAAAACAGCGCTGACAAGGATGATCCAGATAAGTGTCATTTAGGTGAGTTCTCAGTAAGCAGTGTTGTTCTTCTTTAATATTCTCATTTTACTGCAGTTTTGCAAATGTACCTGTTGCAACCGAAGAGTATGAACAGTCTATGATAAACAGGGTAATGTTTGCTGTATGGTTTAGGTAAAAGCAGTATCATGTTAATGTGTTAAATGTTCGTTAATGACTTTCAAGATCAATTTAAGTGAAATACGGCATCACAAAAAAAAAAAATAAAAAAATAAATAAATAAATAAAAATAAACATGCAAAATTTAGAGGAACCTATATAATATGCACTATTTATGGTTTAAGAACATACAAAGAGACTTCCCCAGTGACAAGCTTTTACATATTTAAAAGACAACTTATAATATCACAGGGCTGTGTTTGCATGTGTATGACCTTTTGGACCGAGTTTACAAATAGGGAAGCTGGGTCAAAGAGTCATGTTGCTTATTTTAATATCCAAAATTTACTAAGGGAGGAAGACTGGGTAGTTGCAAGGAGCGAAAAATCATTTCGTGTTTCACATTTAATGTGAAGACTATTTTGCAAACTCTAAGTGGTCTTCCTGTTGTGGAAAAAAAAGTGTTACAATAAATGATTGGGAAATTCATTGCAGGATGTTGTGATGTTCTTAAGAAATCATGGTTAACATCAGCACAATAATAAAAGTGTACTGCCATGCAGTGTTGAGTGTAATGCATTACTAAGTAATTGTTTACAGTAATTACTCTTCACTTGGAAAAAGTTTTTTTTTTTCAGTTACTTCTGATATGTATTAAACACTGCAAAATACCTTTATAATTTTAGAACCATATAATGAATATGTCAGCCTTAAGGTTATCTATAAGTTAGTGTGCTCCAAAACAATGACAAAATTCGCGTTTACAAGATATCAGCATTCAAATCTCTCACTTCCGCCAATATGAATCAACCATTTTGATCATGCTGCACTTCAGCTTTTTAGCAAACCTTCTGTCCAATCAAATGCTCTCTAGAATCTATAGTGTCCCGCCCCCACCCTATAAATACACGTTGAACCGTGGCAGTGCTCACAGTCTACTTCGGACTTTGGCTCAGGTCCAGAGATGCGATAGCACAGAGCAGATCATATGAGCGAGTCGGCATGTATTAAACTACAAAGCCTCACAATGATTATGATCACCATTTTGTTTTAGTAAGAGCTTTTATATATTCTTTTTAAAAAATTATCATATTTAAATCAAGGGGGTAATCTATTAGACCGTCATAAGCTATCAAATGTGGCTTTACCGAGCTCAACGGTTCTGGCACGAGAGCAGATAAATGGAACTCTATAGAGACAGAGTGCATTTAGGGGAGCTACCTTGTCATTTCTGACTAATAGCAAAAAACAGAACAATGTCTAAAATCTGCTATGTAACAAGGTGTACAGTAAACAAGCTAAAAAAACAACAACAACAACAACAACAACAAACAGAACTATGTTTATATAAACTGTCGACCCCAAAAACGAGCGTTTAAGGGCACAAAATAGTTGTAGATGTCAGTGTATTTCACCTTGGGCCATTCAAGTGGATTATTTCTCCAGCAAAAGGAAGGTAAGTTAAAGAAGCACTGAGACAGACTAATAAAATGTAGTTTCTCAATACATCTCCTTGTTTTAGGATGGTGAAATAATCCTTTGACATGGTTAAAAATAATGAATGTTTACTTAACCGATTACGTTTCTTACCAGTGGGCGCAGTTCTCTAGTAATATGACACGTACTTTTGGGTCCTTAACAGAGCATGTGAGCGGAGCGGAGCGTGAGCGGAGTGGGGAGCGGAGCGGTAATATTTCCTTAAGAGCGCAGAGCGCCTTTCTGAAGTTTCCGCTCCGCTCGCTCAATACGCTCAGCGCCGCTCGCTCAACCCAGAATACCCTTTGGTGATTTACTTGTTCGCGATCGATAAGCTGTAGAGATCGAGAACAGTAGAGCAGTTATGGAGTTCAGATATTGTTTCAACGAACTTGCAAGCCTTATACATAAGTGTAAAGTACTACGCAAACATGGTGTAGGCCAAGGTTATATTCGGTCGTACGGAGCCCCGATCATCACGGCATGCAGACAAAATCACGGCCACGAATTTAGAGCAGTTCAGTTTTTATGCGAATTAAATTCATTTTTTCGTTTAGTCTAAATTATGGCCACGAATTAAGCATTCGTTCTCTTGTTTAGGCTTAGCTGCCAGCCTGCCACGAATTCATTCGTTCGTTAATTCGTTCCTTCCCTAGATTTGGCTTAAATTTTGGAACGAATTATTAGGATATATTTCGTAATTAGGCCTACTTATTAAAATAATTATTGCTTAAAATTAATAAATAATAGGTAGACCTAGGCTACAGAATGTAGGCTAGATAGGCTATATGCATCAGTAATTTATAATCTAATATAACGCACGCAGATTTGTTCTTTACAAAAAAAAAACTGCAAAAGGCCAAAGGGAGATAAACAATTTTTTCCCTCTCCATTGTCCCCAGTTCCCCGTGTCCGTGTGTTTACTTTAACAGGCTTTATAATAGAGGTGAATTTTGTAAAGATCTGCGCACAGTTCATCTCATGTGTGTCCGTTTGTGTTTTAAATGTTCTATTACACAACAACGGCAGCTATTCACGGAAATAAAAGTTAACGAAAATCAAATACAAGTTTTTGCATTTTAGGTAGGTTTGCTAAGGTTATTCGTGTATTTAATAGCCTACATTTTAATTAATACAATTAAGAAGAATGTAAGAATTTTGCTCTAAAACATGCATGCTTAATTTTCGGTACAAACAGTAAACAATAGGCCTACTAGAGAAATTTTATGTCAGAGCGGGATCTGAGCGGGATTTGGTTTACCGGTGAGCGTGAGCGGAACATTAGCGGAGCGTTTTGCTTTGGCCATGAGCGACTGAGCGGAGCGCACGCCCCCAGAGCGGAGTGCTGAGCGGAGCGTCACGCCGCTCCGCGTCGCTCACATGCTCTGGTCCTTAAAGATCCGTTCCACCTGCACGATCCGTTCTGCGATGAAACACTTTCTGCCAGGCGGCACAACTGGCAGCGTATGTCATTTATCTATAAAATTTCTCATTTGTAGACACAATATTTTTCCGTTTAACTTTAAATAAATTCTATATGGATAGTGCAAATATCGCAAATAAGTTTTTGGAAACACTTTTTGTCGAGAAAAGGGCTTTAACTCAAATATGGTGTCAAGCACAGTTTCTCTGTAATTCAAAATTGCATTAAATCATATTCAGTTCATAAGATTAGAAAAATATTTTATATAGGCTATGGTAAAAAAAAAAAGACGAATTACCTTTCAAATGTAAAAAATAAAAAAGTTAATTTATTAATTTTGTACAAAAATGATCTATTAATTCATTTTGGTTTGTTAGCTTTTTAAAATTAAATTAAAAATGTAATTCTTGCTTTATTCTCAGTTCTGTACTGCCGTTAAATTTAAAGATTTTTTTGTGGAGTGAGGCGAAGTAAAATAGAATGGTTTTTCAATATGTTTGGCTGACTGTATTTTATTATGACAATAAACAGGCTGCGTTAAGTATGCTTAACTGCGCGCCAGAGGCGCCGGCAAGATCACTTTATTTTTTCCCCCCTCATAAAAGTAAAAACAATTGCCTAGTCCTTCTTTTGTGGTCATGTGTAAGACATTATTCGAAACTATTGTAAATACATCTTTTATTTGTGTAGTACATTCACAATAAAAACAAACATGATTTTGTAAGGAAAGAAATTAATAGGATGACGCTTTCTCAAGAGTGCATCACAAAAATTAAACGAAATTCTGCATGGCTGGTATTTGTTGCAGATTTTTTTCTTTCGTTTTGTTAATTCATTATTTATTTAGAAAAAAAAAAAAGATTTCGCATATAAGCCTATTCATTTATTTTAAATAGCTTTATTTAGTTTTTTCTCCGTTAGCAAAAACGATGCAGGTGCGTGATGATGACCATGTCGATTGTCATGTTCTGTTGTTTATGCTGTTTTTTGCGTGTATAAATTTAATCCCTGGAAAACAAATGTAGGCCTAGTTATTTTTAATGGCTCACAACCATGTAATTTATTTGTAATCTTGTCGGTTAACGGTTATGGCTTAATGACCGCGGTTGTCGATTTGAGACAAATAAAAAAAAAATAATAATAAAAAAACGAGCATTCAATAAGAGTTAATCAGAAAAATAATAATTTTAAAATACAAATGCACCTGTTCACGAAGATTGCTTAAGTATTTAAATAGTCTAGGAATAGGCTAACTAAATACAAAATTTTTGTTTTTGTAAAGTTTTGTTTCAAATGGATAAAGAACCGCCTACTAGCCTGTAATTTGCGCAAAAGGGGAAACTATGAATGGAAACAGCTCAAGGGCAAGGGCTTTTTTTGCGATACACCAAAACTGGTTGGCGTCGTGATACAGATGTTTTTTCACGCAAAATCTGTTTATAAATATGACCGTTCCCGTGGCTTTAAGTGTACGCTCAGTTTGAGAACAAAGTTGTGCAAACACACGCTTTATAAATGAGGCCCCAGAACTGTTCCTCACGATGTAGCCTATTCCGCCTGATAATTTTATGAAATAATTTGAGCAATATATTTCATTGATCCAGCTGTCTAGGCTCCAAAAACTTTGTAATACTTTTCCTATTTTTAATGACATGTAAATCTCAATTTGCTTTTACATGTTGTGTTGTTTTAAACACACCCTTTCTCTTCTTTATTTATTTAGTTTGTGATTATTTAATTTTTTGTTGATGTATGTATAATTCTTTACTGTTTTGAGCATTAATAAAAAACAAACAACCACCAAAAAAAATCAGCCTGGTACAACACAAATGTGCGCAAGGTTGGAACAGATCGTGCAGTGTGGTAAATCGTTGCAAAAGAGAATTATCATTTGCGCATGTGCGTTTTCGACTACGTCATTATGCGCAAGCGCGGACGGATTGTGCAGGCATCCCGGATCGTGTACTGACAGTGCCTTGAAACACGCAGCGTTATTCTATGTGGTGACGTAATTTCAACTGAAACCGGAAACAGGGCGAGCCATATCGAGCACCCCCGCCCACTTTTTAAAGTAGCCATAGCATGCCAGAGCCGTTGAGCTCATAGATTGAATATGAAACTCTTACTAAAACAAGATAGTTGATCGTAATCATGCTGAAGCTGTGTATAGTTTAATACATGCCGACTGGCGCATATGATCTGCTCAGTGCTATCGCCTCTCTGGACCGGAGTCCAAAGTCCGGAGTGTACTGCGCACTGCCGCGGTTCGCGTGAAACAACGTGAAACCAGACCTCATTTGCCCAATGGAAGGCATATTTACACTGTCTGGATCGTTCCCTGTCCTCTACATTACGTACTACCTTCCATTTACCATACAGAAAGTACTAACTCTGTAAACAAGTGACCCATCTCAGCCGCAGCGTCAGGTGTATTTATAGTGTAGGGGGCGGGACGCTACGGATTATAGAGAGCATTTTAATTGGACAGAAGGTTTGATGAAAATCTTGAACACATTCATACCAAAAGCTAAAAAACTTTTATTTTGATTTCACGGGGACTTTAAACGCTCGTTTTTTGTGTGTCGACAGCTTATAAAAACGTAGTTCTGAGTTTTTTAGCTCATTTACTGTACACTTTGTCTCATAGCAGCTTTTAGACATTGTTGTCTTTTGTTAAGTCAGAAATTGACAAGACGCAGCTTCCCAATACAAAGTCAATGAAGAACGTTGGATTGTTTTTTTCCCCGGTGTGGGCGTGGCTTAAATGCGCTCAGTCTCTATTGGTTATCAGCTGAAAGTAGGTCACCAGTAGAATAACGCTGTGTGTTTCAAGGCACTTCAGTGGATATTTAATTACTCACCCCATGACGTTCCAAACCCATAAGACCTTTTTTCAGAACACAAATGAAAATATTTTTGACATCCAAGAGCTCTAAAGGGTCCCTTGCGGTCTATATGCAGGGTCGGAAGCTTAATAACAGAATTTTCATTTTTTTTTGGTGAACTATCCCTTTAGCATATGTTAAAATATATGTTTTTAAGGTAATCTTCCTTTACATACTCAAGAGCAATTTATGCAATTTTATAATATTTAAAAGAATTTTATTTAGTATGTAATGCAAGACTTTTTAGAGTAAGTAATTAGTCGCCAACAGTAATCTAATTACACTTTTGAAGATGGAATTAGTAGCTAGTAACTTTTCTCATCATTGTGCTTGTTCAGAGTATTATATCTATATTTAAGATTGATTCAAACATTAAACTTGATGTGATTTAGCATATTAAAATACTCTGTCCTAACAATTCTTGCAGGTGATTCTTCTCAAGCTCCGCAAAAGACCAAACCATGCTGTGACTCTGTTCGACTGGTACTGATGACTCTCTGTATTCTCCTCACATGTGTGCTGATTGCCCTCAGCTTACATTGTAAGTATGTATTGTTCAATACTTGCTCTTTATCCTATCCAAAGTAATACAAAGATCTATACATTTATGTTTGGCGCAACCTAATCTTGGGTCTGACTTTAGTGACAAATATTATGTGCATACATTTCAATACGCAATATAAATGCAGACTACATTAAATCTCAACCTATTTTAGCTGTATGTACCAAAAAAAAGCTTGAAGATCTTCAACAGCGCCACAATGCGCTGAAGGAGAACTTGACAGGTAAGGACTCTTAAATTAAAGTAAAAAAAAAAAAAAAAAAAATTATGCATTCTAATCATGCATACATCAGTTTTGTCAATTTCAAACAGCATTTTCAGCAGCACTTCAAGTCATGCATCACTGGACACAAAATCTGTCCAAGGCGTTGAATGACAGTGGTAAGTGATTATTATAACTACCCAATTTTCATCACCATGAAAGATAAACAAATTCACTCTCAACTGCAATAAACTTACAGCGTGTCCAAAAGACTGGGAGTATCATGCGGGAAAATGTTACCTTTTCTCCACAAACAAACTGAACTGGACTGATAGTCGAGATGCCTGTATCTCAGATGGAGGTCATCTGGTGATCATAAACAGCAGAGACGAACAGGTTTGCCCATGTATTTATAAAAAAAGATGGTTTGAAGTGAAACATTATTCACTGTAAATAACAAACCAACACTTCGTTTTTTAAAAAAAGGAGTTCCTGATCGACATTGTGGGAAGCAAATATAAAGAGGAGTTCTGGATTGGCCTGACAGATGAGAAGGAAGAGGGTCAATGGCTATGGGTAGACAACACCAAACTTAATGAAAATATAAGGTATTTACACTTTTAGCACTCAAAATGTTTCATTAATTTATTTTAAACCTAAACTGTAAATATTTGACCCTTTTGACAAGTGTTGAGAAAATTCTCACAATTACATGAATCATTTTTTTCAGGTACTGGACTGCACATGAGCCAGATAACTGGAATGGACATAAAGGAGAATACTCTAGTGGAGAGGACTGTGCTCGCATAAATAAAAACAACATCCAGGATCTTAATATCTGGTTTGATGCATTCTGCACTAACACACTCAGGAGAATATGTGAGACCAGATCCTCTAAACAAACATAGTGGACATGTTTAGTAATGTGTGTTATCAGATTATTTGAAAACAGAAATGTGGCTAATAACAACGGATATACTAGAAAGGACTGAATAGGCAGATTTGCTGCCTCCTAATCGAACTAGCCTCTGCTAGTAAGCTTTGATGCCTTGAGTTCAGTGAAGTAACCAATCTGAATCTCAGCTCTAAATTGGCCATCTTGGATTTAGAAGAGTTTTCAATGCTCTTTTTGCATTTTTTGTCCAGTCTTTAAAGTTGAAGATCCTGTGGCTAAGCCAAGTTGCTATATGGGCCATTCTACAGAACTGATGCAAGATGTTGTCCTACAACCAAAAACACATTTAAAAAGCATTTAATATTAACATCTTTTTTGTTTTCTAAGAACATTTTATTAATCACTGAAAATTAAGCTTTATATATATATATATAATATATAATATATATATATATATAATATATATATATATATATAATATATAATATATATATATATATAATATATATATATATATATATATATATATATATATATATATATATATAATCTCATCATTTAGTGGGTAATTTTAATTGGCAGGTGGCTGTCCCGAAACCCTAACCCCTAAATTTAAACACATGAAAATATTAAAAAATTCTGTATTTTATTCAACAGTCGTTTTTTTTAAATATCTTTGATTTTTTAGGTAAAACTGTGCCTTGCATTTTCATGTCACTACTTAAACAGTATGTTTTAGTCCATTGGCTGAGACTGGTTTTTACTGCACCCCTACATTTTATAAACAGTAAATATTTATGTGTCCCTCTCTCTCATAGCTACATGTGAGTAGATATAGGCCCCAACATTTTGAGGTAAATATGCTCAAAATTTTAAAAAATCTGTGTAAAACCTAATTTTACTATGTTTTAGCAGTGTTTCAGTATGTAAACTGAACTGTACTGTCACTACAGAAACATGAGATATTTTGTCAAAAATAAAGTATACTGAATTATCAACCAAGATGTTATGATAGTGATTGGTTCAATGTGTATTCAAACTAATAAATCCTTAAATTTGAAATGAGTATGATCAAAGGCCAAACCTTTTACAAACAATTGGATTCAAAATACAACAAATCTCATAAATCACACGACATATTGTTAAAATTATAATTGTTATTGATTTTTCTATTTTCTTAAAGTTTTCAGAGGTAAACGTTCTAAATTTAATCTTAAAATCTTAATAAATGTTAATAGGTCAGTACTATACCCTTCTTATTAAATTATATTTGTGACCCTGGACCACAAAACCAGTAATAAGTGTCAGTTTTTCAAAACTGAGATTTATACACCATCTGAAACTGAATAATGCTTTCCACTGATTTATGGTTTGTAAGGATAGGACAATATTTGGCCGAGACACAACTATTTGAAAATCTGGAATCTGAAATATTTATAAAAATCACCTTTAAGGTTGTCCAAATGAAGTTCTTAATGCATATTACTAATCAAAAATTGAGTTTTGATATATTTACAGTAATAAATTCACAAAATATCTTCCCATGGAACATGATTTTTACTTAATATCCTAATGATTTTTGGCATAAAAAAAAAATAATAATTTTGACCTATTCAATGTATTTTTGGCTACTTCTACAAATATACCTATGCTACTTAAGACTGGTTTGGTGGTCCAGGGTCACATATTACTGTGTTTTGGTAGTGACAAATTTGGAGAGAGGACAAATATTCCAAAACTTTCTGAAAATACAGGTCCTTCTCAAAAAATTAGCATATTGTGATAAAGTTCATTATTTTCTGTAATGTACTGATAAACATTAGACTTTCATATATTTTAGATTCATTACACACAACTGAAGTAGTTCAAGCCTTTTTTTTGTTTTAATATTGATGATTTTGGCATACAGCTCATGAAAACCCAAAATTCCTATCTCAAAAAATTAGCATATTTCATCCGACCAATAAAAGAAAAGTGTTTTTAATACAAAAAAAGTCAGCCTTCAAATAATTATGTTCAGTTATGCACTCAATACTTGGTCGGGAATCCTTTTACAGAAATGACTGCTTCAATGCGGCGTGGCATGGAGGCAATCAGCCTGTGGCACTGCTGAGGTGTTATGGAGGCCCAGGATGCTTCGATAGCGGCCTTAAGCTCATCCAGAGTGTTGGGTCTTGCGTCTCTCAACTTTCTCTTCACAATATCCCACAGATTCTCTATGGGGTTCAGGTCAGGAGAGTTGGCAGGCCAATTGAGCACAGTAATACCATGGTCAGTAAACCATTTACCAGTGGTTTTGGCACTGTGAGCAGGTGCCAGGTCGTGCTGAAAAATGAAATCTTCATCTCCATAAAGCTTTTCAGCAGATGGAAGCATGAAGTGCTCCAAAATCTCCTGATAGCTAGCTGCATTGACCCTGCCCTTGATAAAACACAGTGGACCAACACCAGCAGCTGACATGGCACCCCAGACCATCACTGACTGTGGGTACTTGACACTGGACTTCAGGCATTTTGGCATTTCCCTCTCCCCAGTCTTCCTCCAGACTCTGGCACCTTGATTTCCGAATGACATGCAAAATTTGCTTTCATCCGAAAAAAGTACTTTGGACCACTGAGCAACAGTCCAGTGCTGCTTCTCTGTAGCCCAGGTCAGGCGCTTCTGCCGCTGTTTCTGGTTCAAAAGTGGCTTGACCTGGGGAATGCAGCACCTGTAGCCCATTTTCTGCACACGCCTGTACACGGTGGCTCTGGATGTTTCTACTCCAGACTCAGTCCACTGCTTCCGCAGGTCCCCCAAGGTCTGGAATCTGTCCTTCTCCACAATCTTCCTCAGGGTCCGGTCACCTCTTCTCGTTGTGCAGCGTTTTCTGCCACACTTTTTCCTTCCCACAGACCTCTTGCTTGAGGGTGTCAATGATGGCCTTCTGGACAGCAGTCAGGTCGGCAGTCTTACCCATGATTGCGGTTTTGAGTAATGAACCAGGCTGGGAGTTTTTAAAAGCCTCAGGAATCTTTTGCAGGTATTTAGAGTTAATTAGTTGATTCAGATGATTAGGTTAATAGCTCGTTTAGAGAACCTTTTCATGATATGCTAATTTTTTGAGATAGGAATTTTGGGTTTTCATGAGCTGTATGCCAAAATCATCAATATTAAAACAAAAAAAAGGCTTGAACTACTTCAGTTGTGTGTAATGAATCTAAAATATATGAAAGTCTAATGTTTATCAGTACATTACAGAAAATAATGAACTTTATCACAATATGCTAATTTTTTGAGAAGGACCTGTACAAAACCAGAATTAACTGCAAAATTACTAGAAATGTGTACTTTGGATATTATACAATTTACATGCACGCAAAATTTCCTTTCAGGACGTTTTCACCTGTGACCAATTCTATAGAATGGCCCATATTTAAAATATACCAAACCACTTTTTTCAATCTGATATTTGTTAAACTTTAAAAGCTCTGTAATACTCCAAACCTTTTCTCTTAAGTATAAAAGTCAAACAAATGTAGCGTCTATAACGCAAAGTTTTTGTCATTATTTGTTAAATGCACTAGCAATTTCTGACTTTGTTTCAAAGTAAATTCTACACCAATTGTTTAGCGTGGATAGATTTGCTGCAGCATAAAATCTATTTTGCCTGCCATGTAGAAACTTAATTAGCTAAGAAGCATTACAGAATGTCTTTTCAGTCTTTTCCAATTGTATGGACATATAGTTGTATATAAAAGCAAATTATTTTTAAATCCACCACCAGGGTGTCATGACAAGCAAAAAAGGTTTAGGATTTATATATCAAGTGTTTCTGTGTTTGTGCCTTTTTTCAGACAATAAAGATGAAAGGCTTGCAGAATCAGTTTCACAGTCTTTTTTATCCATTAAAAAAAAGCCATCAAGAGTCAGATTTAGGAACACTGCATCTATCTGGACCAACATGGCTTCCAATGAAAAAACAACCATTTCAAAAACAGTTTTTGGAATGATGCTGTCAATGTCTTTAGTGTCTAAATATAGTACAAAGGTGGTGATTTACAAGAATCCCACTGTAACCGTGTACATCCTTATAATGAAAGGATTGAAAATGGAAAACAAAAACCACTTGCATTCCAGCAGAACAACAGTCGAAATACCAAAGGACGCATTCAGGTTTGCTCAGTACTGTGGTACTAAAACTGTGTGAAGTCCGAGTCACTGTCTGAATCAGTCTCATTGGGTAATTTTTCTCTTTCCAGGTGCAGCTCTCTGACAGTAAGGATACGTGTGAGCATGCTGTCCAGAGCCTCATCACTCAGCGAAGTGGTTGAGAACCACGTGGGACTGCTGGGTACACACGAGCGCTCTGGGCTCAGGTAAAACTGAGTCGTGTCTTGTCTTATGCCGGGCGAGCTGGAAGAAACAACATAGTATGACAACCAAATACACCATGACTCATGTTAAAAAACAAAATGCTAACATACCATTTTGAGAGATAGAACTCGTACAGCCTGACAGGACAGCGGAGGGGATTGTCTGAATTCTGCCGTATTTTTAGCACCCTCTGCCGTTCATCTTCCTTCTTCTTCTTCTTTACAGGAACACCGTCTAAACAGGACAAAAAATGACTTAGTAGAAACATACAGTACTTAAAATACACACTATAACAAGTGACCACTGACCTGTGCTTGTGTCGTCTTTCGGAGGATAGAAACGCAGGAAGGACACTTTGTTGTTGGCCTGGCCTCGAGAGTAGCGTTTGATGTGGCCAAACGAGAGGCGGCGGTGTTGCTCCACTGTCCTGTAGTTAAAGTATTTGGTGAAGAAGTAGAGCAGCGTGTTGAGCAGCACACCGGGAGAAAACGCCCCCAGCTGCTTACAGTCCCACAGATGATACTCCTCCACACGAGAATGAACATAACCTGAACACACAGGCAGACGTGTTTATACAGGGTTCCCGCTCTAAGCCAAATGTCAACTTCCCTGACTAAAAAGCTGAATTTCCATGACCTATAATGAACGGATGCATCCATTTCCAAGCTTTATTTACTTGTTCACAGACATTTTTAGTACAAAACACATATACACTTTTTATTTTTTGCTTTTACCAGTTAAATGCACTTTGATATTTATCTGTACTAATTCTACAGAAATGAATTTATGGTTTTTATGCTTTCATAATCATAACCTAGCCATAACAGTAGGCAAAACGTGTGAAACAATGCGATAAAACAAAATACGGTATAGAACATGTATATTTTGATAAATGGAAACAATACATTTAAAGCAACAAACAAAATTCCCTGATATTCCATGACTTGGACAAAATTAATATAAAATTCCCTGACTTTTAATGTCTGGAATAGACCTTTTTAAAAATTCCATGACATTGCAGAAATTCAATGACCCATGGGAACCCTGAACCCTGTGCAGCAGCGAAACAAACTAGTCACATATTTGTGTTTTAAATTACTCACCACTGGGCAAAATAGTTGGTTTCCACCCTCTGAGTATGTTGCTCATTTCATGGGAGAATTTGGCGTAGAAGACATCGGCGAAGATGTTCTCCATGCGATTGTTCTCAAATAGGTACTGCACACATGAACGACAAAAGCGAAATCAAGCAAACTATACAGTGGTGGCCAAAAGTATTAGAACACTAGTATTTTCTTCAGCTAAAAAAAATATTTTAAAGGAGAAATTAAATTTACAGATTTAATTTACTCACCCCCTTGTTATCAAAGATGTTCATGTCTTTCTCTCTTCAGTCGTAAAGAAACATTTTAGGATTTTTCTCCATATAGTGGACTTCTATGGTGCCCCGAGGTTGAACTTCCAAAATGCAGTTTAAATGTAGCTTTAAACAACCCCAAATGCGTCTGTAAATGATCCAAGCTGAGGAAATCTTATCTAGCGAAATTATCTATTTTTATTTTTTTTTAATTACAATTTATATACTTTTTAACCTCAAATGCTCGTCTTGTCTCTCTCTGTGATGTGCTCAAGTAGTCAGGGCATCTCTGGTTCAAGACAGTTTGGGTAGATTGAAAAACTCCCATCTTATTATCTCACTCAACTTCAAAAAGAATTTCAAAATCCTCCTATATTGCTGTAGAAGTACTGACCCAGAGTTTGCAAAGTGAACATGCAAAAAAGATCAAACGCTCTTAACAAAAAAGGTAAAACAGCGATGTAGGGCGATTTTGAAGCTGAGGGAGAAAATTAGATGGGAGTTTTTCAACATACCCTAACTGTCTTGAACCGGAAAAAAACAGTTCAGGCAGAGCAAGACAAGATGAGTGTTTGAGGTTAAAAAGTATATAAATTAAAAAAAAAAAAAAAAAAAAAGTAAAAAAAAAAAAAAAAAAAATCCAATAATTTCACTAAATAAGACCCTTCTTTGGCTGGGATTTTTTACAACTGCATTTTGGAAGTTCAAACTCAGGGCACTATATAAGTCCACTGAATGTAGAAAAATCCTAAAAAAAAAAAAACATTTCTTTTCGACTGAAGAAAGAAATTTCTGTTCTGGAAGTGAAGTCACTTAATTCTATCTTTTGCTGTTGTTTTCTGTCAGTAATATCAGTTTACATTTCCATACATTCGTTTTGCCATTAATTATAATAATCCAGTGAGATTTTTGTTTGCTCAAGGAGTCTGACAACGGCCAGTGCTCCACACAGACATCTGACTAAATCCAGAAGAACTGTGGAAATGTCTCCAAGATGCTTCAAGAAACCTACCTGCAAAGCTATAGTACTGTAAAAAGTTTTAGGCACTTGTGTAAAAATACTGTAAAATGAGGATGCTGTCAAAAATAATATCATAAATAGATTTTCTTTATCAATTAACTTCTATTAACTACATTAAATCAACATTTGGTGTGACCATCCTTCACTTAAAGCAGTTTTTGCCCTAGCTGCACTTGCACATAGTTTTTCAGGTAGGTCTCTTGAAGCATCTTGGCCACAGTTCTTCTGGATTTAGTCTGTCACAGTTTGTTTTGTTTCTTCACATCATTCTAGACAGACTGGATGATGATGATGATGATAAGATCAGATCTCTGTGTGGAGCACTGGCTGTTGTCAGGCTCCCTGTGCAAACAAAATCCTCACTGGATTATTACAATTAATGGCAAAATGAATATTTGAAAACAAACTAATTTCCTACTGACACTCTATAGCAAAAGATAGAAATAACTGACTTAAAACCTTTTTTAGTTTGTGAAAATTCTAGCGTTCTAATAATTTTGGCCACCCCTGTATAAAACATGACAATTTGTTCGGCTGATGTGGTTTCTTCTCAATTTACCTGCTGGATGCCCAAGCAGAGATAAAAAATGCTGTCAGGGCTGTATTTCTCTCCATTGGGTCGACGAACTTCAGAGATGAACTTGCAGAGGCCGTAGCTTAGTTCAGCAGTGCAACACTTTAACAAGTCCTCCTTTAGTGTCATACAATGTGCTGTGGATGAAGATGACTAATTAATCTAAATTTCATTCATTTTATCTAAGATAACGTCGTCTAGTATTGCGTCTGAATAAACCATTTTAAAACGGATGTTTTCGGGATAAAAAGCAAAAACTGAGGCTTACAGCCCATTTTGAGAGTCTCCATGTTGGGTTGGGTGTTCCTCCAGCATACCCACTTCTTCCAGGCTTTGACACCATAGTCATGGTGCAGTTTGTAGAGGCTGTTTGGAGATGCTGATGCACACTTACTGCCCTTTATTCCAACAAAACATATATGACGTGTTAGAGTTTAGTTGGTGGTCAGAAATTTTTTGTTCTGCTTTAGTTCTCCTTACTTGTTTCTTCTCAGGGAAGCCATCATGTCCTCTCTTGCGTGATCTCTGTTTGCCAGAATTTGTCTCCTTTTGCATTTGCTTTCTGAAAAGTTCAATGCTCTCTGGAATGTGAAAGGATAAAGATTCATGAAATATGAATATTAGATAATAAAAAACAACAACATCTTGTTAGTGCATTTTGACTTCTTAACCACAGCAGAAGCTCTTACCGATTGGGAAATCTGCCTCCAAGTCCATCTGTGGCTCTTCTGCTGTGGTGGAGATGGGAGCCAATGTGGAAGATCTGGACGGAGGAGGCCTCTCAGGCTCTGGGGTTTGATCCCACGTCTGGGCAGAAGACATGGAGTCCTCCTCCCAGCTCAGATTGCTAGATAGATCTTCCAAATCAAAGTCGTCCATTATGTTACCAGTCTGATCTAAGTAACAAAACGGGTGGCTTCAAAGATATGCATGTGACTGAAACAAATAAATGTGCATTTGCACATGCGACAACCTTCAAATTTTCCATCATTTACCACTGGGGATGACATTTTTCTCCTTCTCTGCATCCTCAGCCACCATCTCCGCCATCATGATGAGGTCGGCCTCCAAAGGGTTGTCCGGAATCTTCTCTTTGATTTCCTGAATGGTCTTCACAATGTGCTCAGCATTGTCCAGAGTTGTAGGGAAGAACAAGGGCACTGGAACCTGCATAGAAGCCACACTTACTTCATAGACTACAAAACACTGAGCCAAAGAGGCAACTGTCTATGTATACCTGCTTTCAACAAGTTTGATGGAATATTCAAGCTAAATACACTTCTGTGACATACTGTTAATACAGATAATAATTTTGACTTTGAAAGTGAGGAGGAGGAATGATAGATAGTAGATGTACCTACCGGAAGCGGAAGCCCCACAGACTGTGGTACGTACTGAGTGTAGAGATTCATGGGAACTGGCACATAGACTGGCACCGGCACAGGCAGCACTATCACTTTAGGAGTTCCATCTGCAGGATTAAAAAAAACAAAACAAAAAAAATGTACATAAAACAAAAAACAAATTACAAATAAATAAGTGTCAGGATATGAAACAATAGTTTTTTTTACTAAAGGGAGAAACACAAATGTGACACTGGACATCAAAACCAATCTTAAGTAGCACGGGTATATTTTGTAGCAATAGCCAAAAATACATAGCATGGGTCAAAATGATACATTTTTCTTTTATGCCAAAAATCATTGAGAGATTAAGTAAATGTGTTGATAAATGAGGGCCCAGATTTTCAAATACTTGTATCTCTGCCAAATTTTGTTCTATCCTAAGATACCATACATCAACGAAAAGCTAATTTCAAAAAGATTGACCCTTATGACTGGTTTTGTGGTCTAGGGTCACAAATGGAGAAGATTGGTATAATAAAATTGCTAAAAAGTAGGGGTGTGCCTGAATAGTGAGTCCGTAATTCAGGAAGACATGGAAAATGAATAACGCATACTACAAAATCACTAATGCGACACGGTTAGCCTCTTGTTAGCGGTAGCCTGTTACATTACAGTACACAAAATTTGACTTACCACATAAACAGAGCAAAGAGAGTTTACTGATCGGGTGGTCCTGTGTGATCATGAATTTTGAAAGTGAAAGTAAAAAGTGAGCCCACATTCAAAAGCGATTTCAAAGCCCTGCATATTATTAGCATCTCACTGATGTCGCAATTTATATACAGTATAATTACCCAACAATGTAATTGCGAGAGAAAGTACTGAAATATATTTTTTCTCCCCATCTCGTATTTACTCCCTTTAGGGGTTCCGTAGTACACGTCATTTCCTTTCCGAACATGGTATTCGGATTCAGGCACATCCTTAAAAGTTAAGTAAAAGATTACCCATTTGTGTCTCAGCCTCACAGGTGTGGGGTTTACAGGATGTGGCTTTGTTTTTGCTTATGGATTTATATGGCAAGTCCTTGTCTTTCTGAGTTTGGGATGACGAGACGGGAGCTTTTACAGCACGTTTCTGTGAGCAGAGCAAAGAACAAGAGATTAGTTTACAGCAAATCAGACTGATCTAAACAAGAAAAAAACAAAACAGACAAATTGAAAGCAGAATCAAGATTCAAAAGTATAGCGAGTTATAGAAAATCTTGAGTATAACATGCTGATTGTTCCTGAACTTACAGTTCCGGTGACTTTTGCAGGAACAGAGCCTAAAGAAACAAAGGTTTAAATATGAAGGATTTGAATAACAAACAATGCATATCAGTCTTTAAAAGGCACAATATGTAAGATTTATCCAAAATCTATGCAAAAACCACTAGAACATTGTTATACATTTTGCTGACTTGTGTATTTACTTTATCCCAAACATTTCCAAGAATGTTTATATCAGGAGAAATAATTTTAACTAGTGGCCAGTCCCTTGTCATTGCGTCACCTACCAATGACATCATACATCCTCGATTTAGGCAGGTGAAAGTAGATTAAATGTAGTGAATGCTTCTGAGGATTATCACCTTTTGGATCTGTGCTCCCCAAAACAACTGGCGGTTCGTTGGATGCATTTGAAAGCGAGACGACATTGGCAATGACCGGTGTGCTCTCTTTAGTACTTGGAGGAACTGCAGACGATACTGAAGTCACACCTGTGGAGACATTGACAGCGCAGGACTCCAGACTAAAGAAAATGAAACATTTAGGATGCAATAACTTTAGCCGGCCAATTACAGAATCTACAAATGTAATGAACAAAGACTAGATGGGATAAAAGCAGACCAATACACCTAAATCTCTCTAAGAGGACATACCTTGTGTGGCTTGAGATTTACTTGAAGCTTTGATAACGGCTCCAGTGATTCCCTGCAGACTGCAGAAGAACATCAGGCACCGCAGGCTGCAGAAATGCTTAATCTCACCCAACCAATTCACAGTCTCAGTCATTTTCTTGGCCTGCCTGCACATTGAGCACTTTACTTCCTGTTAAAATTGTGCGGCAGGAACATTTACTGTTACTTTCAATAGCCACATCTGTTGCGTAATGTCTTAAGTCTAATGATGCACCAACTGAATAGCTAAAGAAAAATCTCTAACTTAAAAAAAAAAATAAAATTACCTGACGGCTCAATGATTGATGTTTTAACAAGCAATCATTCCCACAGAACTCCTCTTGCTTGCCATCAAAGACATCAGTCACTACACTCTTAGATGTGCTGTTACAGTAGAAGCAGTTGCAACAGTGTTTCTTTCCCCAGCGTTTAAAAAGGCTCTGCTCAAAGAGTGTCTTGCATCCTGTAGAGAATAGAAAACAATAAACACAGGGTCACATATACAATTTGCCAAACAATAAAATAATAACAAAGGTCCTAATAATGCTTAAAGCTTACTCTCACTGCAGAAAGAACGGTCAACCTTGTTTATCCTTCTCACTGTTTTTACAATTTTATCGAGCTTGCAGTATTCACAGCGAGCCTCCATGCGGTAAATTCTTCTGAACTCATCAATACAAGTGTTACCACAGAAAGCATACATTTTCCTCTGAAAGATTAAAAAAAAAAAATTGTTAAAAGGTTTTAAACCACTTTAATTAAATTAACAACATTAAAGTTGTACCACAGCTGTACAATTGTTGTAATTAATAAAACAAGTAGGTCTAGCGCACAGGAGTACCCTAAACTCTAGCAGCTCTGGTCTGTGGAAGAACGAGTTGAGACATTGAAAGCAGGGAATCTTGGTGCCCGTCTGTGCCGGACCACTTGAAGCGCTAGTCTTAGCAGATGAGCTAGACTCTGAGGAAGCAGGTTTGGGGGCAGCAGGTTTTGGGGTAGAGGTGTTGTTGCTTGTAGAGGTTACAGTATTTACCGGCATGTTAAGTTTCGTCTTACTGAAGGACTCCTGAACCAAGCAAAACAAAAAACAACGCAAACATACATCATTTAAAAATCAATCCATGTATACGACTACCATAATTGTTCAAAGAAGATCAGCACCAGCTATGACAGAACTGTACCTGATATGCTAGTACACAGGAATAAGAGCAGAAGTTCTGAACGGATCCATCAAACAAAGATATGTGGTACTGAGGCACTAGTTTCAGCTTGCAGTTGTTGCATTCCACTGCAATACCTTCTTTGCATGCAGACAAAAAAAGAGAAATATTCCAAATGAATTTATATTTTTTAACAGAAAAAAATTAAAATACCAAATAAAAAAAATGCACAGTAACACGGTAAGTTTAGAGGTAAATTCTCACTATTAACTGGTTGCTTAATAGCGTGCATATCACTAGGATAATGGCAGTTTATAAAGTACTTATAAAGCACATATTACTGCCTTATTCTGCATGACCATATTCTATATTCCATAATCCTATTCGTACCTAAACTACCTTACTAAAAGGAATGCACATCATTAACATGTAATGTTACATTTTTTAAAACAAATGAGCTCTAAAAGATTTTTACAACCATCTACAAACGTTAAGTCTTAAAATAAAATGTTAAGGTTACCAGTGCATTTTTCTGAAGAAGAAAAAAAAAAAAACAATTCATGTATAGTTTATTTATATTTAATTTCAAAGCTTCAGTGTACTGTCATTATAAAAGAACTTCATTATTATTTAATTCTAACAAATAATTTCTTGTTAAAAACTAACCAAAATGAAAAATAATTTGCTTGTAAGTTCAGCACAGGAGAGACTTGCTGTTTCCAAACAAAAGGAAAATGTATCCGTATTGAGTTGAAAAATATCGGCATATTGTGCATCCCCTACTTACTAAATATTATTATTATTATTATTATTATTAAGCAGCAAAGAATTTAGGCAAACATTGTAATTAATATTGGTCTCCAAACCAAAGTGTAACCACATACATTGACAAATAATGCATTCAATTTTAACTGATACAACTAAATAATGAAATGATAAAATTATATTTTTTACATCAAAAAAAAAAAAAGTATAATTTATTTGACAAACCAAATGCACTGACTTTGAAAGCTGTAGTGTTGACTAAAATAATTAATCAAGTGGCTTTTATGATGCCCAGGTGACTAGCTATACTATCATGTATTTGTTTTTTAAAAGCAACGTGGATATAAAAATTTAATTTGTCACAATTTACTCACCCTCAAGTCGTTCCAAACCTGTATGACTTTCTTTTTTCTGTGGAACACAAAGAAGATATTTTGAAAAAATGTGTATGTGTTGTTTGTTTATACAATTAAAGTCAATGGGGTCCAATATTTCCTCTTGTGTTCCACAGAAATGAGAAAATCATACAAGTTTGGAACGTTATGAGCATGACCAATGATGAATTTTCTTTTTTTAGTTTCTCCATTTCATTTAATTAATAAAATTACACTTTATTATAATTACATACATATATATACACATACACAAACACTACTATTCAAAATGTTGGGGTTAGTATGATTTTCTGGGGAAAATAAATTGATTAAAAGATAAAAAAATAAATAAAATGCTGTTCTTTTGAACCTTTGCTGTTCTTTCATCAAAGAATCCTGAAAATACTAGAACAAATACACAGACTAGAGTAATGGCTGCTAAAAACTCAGGAATAAACTTTTTTTTTTTTAATAAATTAAAATATAACATTTTAAATATTATTATTATTATTATTATTTCACAATATTAGTGTTCTTTTTTATTTTTACTGATTAAATAAATGCAGTCTTGTTGAGCATAAGAGACTTCTTTCAAAAACGTTAAAAAATCTTCCCGAACACAAACTTTTAGATAGTCAGAGTATGAGAACCAGTACTTTCATTAAGATATTATAAACTACTAAGGGTGTGTTCACACTTTTGTCTGGTTCGATTAAAACAAACTTTGGTGTGATTGCTCTGTTACTGCGGTTCATTTGAGTAAGTGTGAACGTTTCAATATGGACCAAATACTTCTAAAATAACAAACACTAACAAGTGTGAACCCACCCTGAAGCTTATATATGTGCTTCACTACAATTTAATGCACTGAGTTGTGTTGCAAATGTGATCACGGTACCTGACGAACTGCCAGTCTGGACTTTACCCGCCATGACGCAGGAAGCGGAGCAGAAAAGCTCCCTGATGCCCTCTGAGTTTGGACTGTCCACTGCATCTGCAGCTGGGCGCAGGGCATGACACATTTTGCAGGTGACAAGTTTCAGACTCCTCTATAAGTAAAGATGAGTTTATCCAATTTATACTCATAATTCACCCTCAAAACGATATTTCAACAAAACGAATGACAGCTTATTAAGTACTATTAATATTGACTTGCTGTCACCTTTTTGTAGGCTGTGAGGCAGTTTTGGCTGCAGAACTTCATAACTCTGTCCTCCATCCGCAGAGAGGGACACTGACTGTCTGTGCCATAGCAATATCCTCCACAGTTCACACAGCTGTTCATGTTTAGCTTATTGGAGGAGCGAAACTGGTTGAAGCAGCTGTCACTGCACAACTTATGGATGGAGCCCATGTAATTCACCTCATGACTATGAGTCTATGAGAAAGAAAGAACAGTTTTGGATCTTAAAAACAATTACAGCAACAAAATTTAGAATAGCATTTATAATTTCAGACTCAGCACACAAGAATATTCTTCAGCACAGACGAAGATGTCTGCTCACCACTCCCGTCTTCTGACACACACTGCACTTGAAGTTAAAAGCACTGCGGCATTTCTGACTGCAGAACTCCTTCACAGTCCCTGACATGTCCAATGGGGCAATTATAATATTCTCATCACGAATCTCTCTGAAAAGAAAGAAGATAGATTTAGTCAAATCATTCCAGTCACATACAACTATAGCTGAAGGAAAGCGTAAAGTTGTAAGCATACTTAAGGCAGCAGTGACATGTTTTCTTCTTGGAGCTGCAGAGACATTGAGGTGAGCAGTAGAGTTTAGAAGAGCCACTACGCTGAAATGCCGTATGTCCCTTTAGCATGACCTTGTTACAGGTTGTGCATAATACACCATGTCGTTTTAAAGGTTGAATGGATTTTTCTGGTATTGATGAGATGCCCACTGGTCCTCCTGTGGCATGAAGAAGACAATGAACAGCTCCCCCAAAAATTTGTTTTTCAGCCAGTATGACAGAAAGCCAAATAGACCAATTTGGTGTTTGCAAATATTTGAGGGGTATTTGAGCTCATATTTCAAAATTCTGACTTTATCCTCACAACTCCTAGATTACATCTCACAATTCTGAAAAGAAAATCAACTCATAATTTTCTCTTTTCCCACACTTCTGGCTTTTTTCCTCATTATTGTTGATTCAAATCTACTTTTAAAGTCTGAACTAGGAGATATAAACTTGCATTTGTGAGAAAAAAGACAGGTAGGTGTTACGTAAAATGTTATACATTTAAATACTATTCTATGCTGTAACTGTAGGGCTAATACAATATGTCCCCTATGAACTGCATGTGAATATTATGTAGGCTAGACCTATTGTTTAAATCAAATTTAATCTTTTATGCTATAAAAGTAGAGTAATTATAGTAAGTTTCATCCATTAGACAGTCCATTTAAATGTCTAATTTCAAATGGTTTATTTTACAACAATATTCTATAAAAGGCACAACAATACGCATTTTCTTTTATTCCATGGATTTCACTCATTTCCCTCCACCTGTTACCAGTGTTTTTCTGCCACCACAATGCACACACAGTTGTAAGTGATGTCGACTCCAAATTGGTCTATAGGTTTGGAACAATTGTATTTAAAAAAATATAATGCTTATGCCCACCATAATGCTCACACTGATGTATGCAGCATTTACTACAACAGAAAACGCACCTTGTGTCTTGATATCATCCGGTGTTTCGTCAAAATCCTGAAAGCATAAACATATTGGGATAATCCATAATCCAGAAATGTATCTAATCAACAGTAATAGCTAATAGTTGGCTAACATCAGAGAAATATGAAAAATTTAAATTCATATAGATTACATACTTTTTAACCTAATTCAATCACACTTGGCTAGAAATGCCATATGTGACCCTGGACCACAAAACCGCTTAAGTCGCTGGGGTATATTTGTAGCAATAGTTAAAAATACATTGTATAGGTCAAAATGATTGATAAAGTAAGTAAAGATCATGTCCCATGAAGATATTTTTCCTACCGTAAATGTATCAAAACTTAATTTTTGATAAGTAATATGCATTGCTAAGAACTTAATTTGGACAACTTTAAAGGTGATTTTCTCAATATTTAGATTTTTTTGCACCCTCAGATTCCAGATGTTATGGGTCAAAATGATAGATTTTTCTTTTATGCCAAAAATCATTAGGATATTAAGTAAAGTTTTGATTAGTTGTATGCATTGCTAAGGACTTAATTTGGACAACTTAATTTTCTCAGTATTTTGTATCTCGGACAAATATTGTCCTATCCTAACAAACCATACATCAACGCTTTCATGTGATGTATAAATCCCAATTAAAAAAAAAATGTACCCTTATGACTAGTTTTGTGGTCCAGGGTCACATATTATGTAATGTATTGACAAAAAAAGGTATTTTAACTGATTATTTGGTTAATTTCAAATTCAGTATTGTTCAGTAACTTTGAGTAGAGCACCTCATCATCCTTAATGTTTCTAATTTCGGAATGTGGTGCTTTCTTCCACTCCTCATCCATTGGTTCATCCTTGATCTTCAAAGGCATTATGACAGAGGGCTGAGCAGCTTTAACTCTTTTGTCAACAGCCTGGACAGAAGAAAGAGATCATATTTTTAGAAATGTATTGCTCCATGTGTTAGAAAACAAACTTTGTTTGCCTTTTGTGCTGAACAAAAAACGATGCTGTGCTCACCATTACAGCAGATGATTCCATAGTCCCGCTTTTTATGTTTTTGGCTTTGTGTGTTTCTGTTAAATAGCAAAAATACAAATCACGTTCAAATACAACAAAAGTATACATTTTCACACTTATTGTGAATTTACTATCATTGTTTAATGTATAAGGAGCAGGAACACTCTTAGGAACACCGGTTTACTAAAACGAGAACATTGGTTTAATTACCTGAATCCTCAGGTCCATCCACTTCTGTCATCCCATTATAATCCTCATTCTGGTCCATTTCATTAGTGTCCTCAACTTTAGTGATCACAAGCTCTTCTGAGCACTGGGCCATGTCCTCCCCCTGGTACATGTCCGGATGTCCTGTGAAATCCTCACTGGGCATAAAGACACCAGCTGCAGACGTAGAGTTCTCATCTGAAAGTGGGAAATTACGACATTTATCCATCTCAAATACGATATTATATAACTCATGATATTTAAACACAAAATGTGAATAACTGACATAAAAACACATTCAAAATTGGAGACGTTACAATCCCCAGCTGTGCTTCTTTGCAGGATAAATTTGGAGAGGCTAAACTCACAGGAAGAAAACTATAATCCTTCTTGCCTTCTGAATAAGCAACAGAATCCATGTTAGCGTTTACATCATAACATTCTTCCATTTGTAGCCCAGCCTCAGCAGGATCATCCTGTCAGAAAACATTTAGTGAAGCAACATAACAGTTAAGGTTTAGAAGTAAAACAGCACAAATTGGAAGACAAAATATTTGAGGACTTGCCATTTGGTAGTGCCATGTGGGTGGAAGAGCATAGTAGGACCCAAAAGTAGATAGCGATGTAGATGGTTCTGTATGTGGATTTGTAACATTCAAAATAAGTTGACCACGTTGTTCAGTGCAGCTTCTGGGCTTCTTTTGCTTTCCTGAATTTGACTCAAAGTCATCTGCATAATACTCCTCATCATCATCTTCATCATCGTCATCTTCTATATCCCAACTGTTGTCTGCTGACAGGGCGTCTGGATCAATCACAGTCTCCTAAAACAGCAGCAGACAGGGTTAAAGAAATGTTTGATTTTTTGCTGAAAATGTATTCACCCTCAGGCTATCCATGAAACAGATGTTTGTCTCATCATCAGATTATGAGAAATGCTTACCTGTGGATCCTCTGCAGTGAATGGGTGCCGTCAGAATGAGAGCTCAAACAGCTTTTAAAAATATCATAATCAATCAATTAACATTTTGTGAGGTGAATAGCTGTGACACAATAATAATGTTTTCTCTAATGAAAATGTCATCTGTATCAGCAGAGAAATATGCACAGATCAAGCAATAATTACAAGCAAAACTCATCCAAAACGGTTTTAAACTAATATGTTGATACAAAAGGACGACAGAAACGAGTTTCTCTATTCTAGATTACAGACCAGCATTTTTTATTAGTTTTAAAGGTGCTTAATGATGGATTTGTTTCTTATGAACACATAGCTTTTCACTTCTCAAGACACTGCTTAATTACTTGTGGGTTACTGCGATGTTTTTATCAGCTGTTTGGACTCTGATGGCACCCATTCACTGCAGAGGATCACTGAAGAGAAAATTAACTGCATGGTTTATCATCACCAATGAACACAAAATAATTTATTTTCCATACAGTTAGAAATGAAAGATTACTGGTTTGATGATAAATCATTGTAAACCTCCCCACAGTTATTATTACCATTTCATATTTTAATTATCATTAAAATTGTATTCGATTTGAACAACTGAGGATAAATAAATACTATCCAGCATAAAGCAAAGTTTAAATAAGAGTTTCACATGCGGATTTATTGTTTTAGTGTTTATGCAAAAAAAAAAAAAATAAATAAAAAAGGCATTTTATTTGTTGATTTTAAATATAAAACTTGGTGAAACTTATGTGTCAGTACTTTTTGAACATTTCCAACAATACTGTGATAATACTGAGAAATAATTACATTGTCATTCAGTGCAACAATATTTATGTAAAAATTCAAACAACATGCTTATTCTGACTTGTACATGTTAAAATGTATAAGAGAATAAGGGTTGTAAGCATGACTGGCAAGACTGTTACACTGAATGACATTTTAGTGGGTGTCTTCTGTAAACAAGGGAAAAATGTATATTTTTTGCTCAGAAAAAAAAATGCAATTAAATCTTTTACATTTCTTTTGGAAAAACAACGACAAATTACAACAGTATTACGCTTTTTGTTTTTATGCTTAAACCCTTTTTGTGAGCGTTATGAACGTTACGTTAAGATGATCAATGACATTTGACGTTACATGACAGAATTAATTGTGTATTCCTTTAAATGGGAACTCCAAATGCAAAAGATAAGAACTCCAAATGCAAAAACATAAAAGACCAATTTAATTAATATGCAATAAATGGCATAACAACCGTTGTCAGATTTTATTTTTTGTTTTTTTTTCCCCTTTTTTTTAAACTGCGAACATTACAACAATGTAATTCAATGGGAGACTGTCATAAATCACCTCCCTGACTAAGGCCCTTTTCCCATGATCCCTCAGTTTGGTTGGGCGGCCCGCTCTAGGGAGAGTCCTGGTGGTTCCAAACTTCTTCCATTTACGGATGATGGAGGCCACTGTGCTCATTGGGACATTCAATGCTGTAGAAATTTTTCTGTACCCTTCCCCAGATCTGTGCTTCGATACAATCGTGTCTCTGAGGTCTATAGACAATTCCTTGGACTTCATGGCTTGGCTTGTGCTCTGACAAGCACTGTTAACCTTATATGTGGGACCTTATATAGAGAGGTGTGTGCCTTTCCAAATCATGTCCAATTAATTGAATTTACCACAGGTGAACTTCAATCATCATCCCAAGAATGATCAGTGGAAACAGGATGCACCTGAGCTCAATTTTGTGAATAATTATGTACATGTAATTTTTTTTTTTTTTAATAGATTTGCTTCTTTCACGTTGTTGTCATGGGTTATTGTTTGTAACATTTGGATGGAAATAATGAATTTAATCCATTTTGGAATAAAGCTGTAACATAAAATAACATTAAAAAAAGCGCTGTGAATAGTAATTGGCTCATCCAATAATTAATCTCATCTTGTGCTCCGCAAGCCCTCTTGCAACAATCAGCAACACACACACCTCCGTTTGTTGCCTAGGCACGGCAGTTGAATTCAGATATCTTCGAGTCGGTCCTGTGAGATCGTCCGGCGAAAAATGGTCACTGCACACTCTCAATGCGCGGATGTTTTCAATGGGTGAATTTATATCCCGTTTGAGAGCGAGCAGCCACAGCTTCAGCCTCTCTGGATCATGCAGCGGTAATGTGTGGAAAGTCAAACTTTCCTCCTGTGATGATGCAGCTGGACGGAGTCGTATCGCTTTCTCCCGGTTGAAACATCCAGGAAACGCACAGACGCGTACCATTGCGAAAAACAACAACAAATCAAAACGCGCTTTGCAGGGATTCACCGTTACGCGGAACGTAAAGAAGCCATGTTTGAACGCGCCGAAGCGGAACGAGACTAGACAGCTATGGCAAGATATCCATCAAAAATCCGTCTATTCCTTTCATAGAGCTGCATTTTAGGAGGTTTTGGGGCGCATAAGTCACGTGGGCTATTGTTATGGTACTTTCTGCAGCTTGACAGCTGCTCTCTCCAGCCACTTGCGTATGGAAAAAGGAGCAGCAAAGAGTGCTTCTTGTGGTTGTTTACATACACCATTTGGTGCATTTCCCCCACCTACTGGACTGGAGCCACATTGTTCGCTTATTGGCTTTCAACCATCACCAAAAAATCCTGTAATTAATTGTTTACCGTCATGCCGTTTCAAACCCGTAAGACCTTTGTTCATCGTCAGAACACAAATTAAGATAGTTTAGATGAAATTCGAGAGCTTCCCAACCCTGCATATACAGCAACTTAACTACCACCTTAAAGGCAGCAAGGACATCATCCAATAGTCCATGCGACATGAGTGATTCAACCTAAGATTAGTTCACTCCAGAGTAAAAATTTGTATAATTTACTCACCCCCATGTCATCCAAGATGTTAATGTCTTTCTTTCTTCGGTTGAAAGAAATCAAAGAAAAGAAAGAAAACCACTTACAAACAGCTTGATTGACAGGCCATCCGACCAATCATAACGTCAAATCCACCATTTTGTCCAACAAACTAATCAGACAGGAGAGTAGATTAACTTCAGGGGACTTAAACTTCAAAAACTGTGTGTATTGACATCCTTCCACGGTTGAAATAAAATATGTTCTGATGTTCATTATCGTGCTTTAAATAAATAAGAAAAGACAATCGGATCACGGTTCACAACTGATCTAAAAAGGTAATACAGTGATTTGTCACAGCACATTAAAGAGCCACAAAACAGTTTTTATTGTTGAAAAAACAAACAAAAAAAAAGTACAACAATTTAAAGCTGAGACCTTGTTTCATACTTGAACTAACCTGCTCTGTCTTGTCTGTCAGTGTGTTGTCAGTTTCCCCTTTGCTCCGCAATGTATTTTTCACTGTGTAAGAACATGATGTGTAGTGTAAAAGCGACACTGTTTGTCGGACATAGCAATGGTAACTAAGGAGGGCACAAGTCCGACAAACAATGCCGCTCTCGCACTACACATCATGTTCTCACACAGTGAAAAATACATTGCAGAACAAAGAGGAAACTGACAATACGCCAATATTTCTGGTATGAAACAGATCTCAGCTTTAAAATGTTATCCTTTTTTTAAAGAAACTAAAACAATAAATACTATTTCGTGGCTCCCTAATGTGTCATGACTGATCATGGTATTTTCTTATTAGATCAATCGGCATGTGAACCGATCGCCTTTTCTTATTTACCTAAAGAACGAAATAAACATGAATGAACATTAGAACGTATTTGCTTTCAACTGCGGAAAGAAGTCAATACACACAATTTTTCGAAGTTTAAGTCCACCAAAGTTAATCTACTCTCTTGTCTGATTTGTTTGTCGGACAAAATGGCAGATTTGGCATTATGATTGGTCAGATCGCCTGTCAATCAAGCTGTTTGCGGAGTGCAGAAATGAAGGGGAGTAATCTTATCTTTAACCAGTCTTACACCGTGTCCTAACTACACACGTCCATACATTTCGATTTTTATTTTTTTTTGTAGAAAATTACCTTTTGTTTCGCTAGATAAGACCCTTATTCCTCAGCTGGGATTGTGTAGAGCCCTTTGAAGCTGCAGTGAAACTCTAATTTGGACCTTCAACCAGTTTGATCCCATTGAACTCCACTATAGAGTGTTTTTCATGCTGCATCATTAATCCGGAAGTCGGCTATTGCGGCAGCACTGAACGTAAACAATGCCGAATGAAACTCATGCTAAGCTTGGTGAAAAAATGAAGAAACCAAAGCAATTCACTATGTCGGGACAAGAAATAGAATAAAAAATTGTCGAGCAGTGAGTCCACAACAAAGGAGGCAAATCATATGGATATTTACCACCTATACAGGGCTCGACAATATGGACTGCCCTATTGGTTTAGACATCATAAATTAGTAGAACGTCTTCAGTAGTACATTAACCATGCAATCCATGCTACGGTTTAAATCCAAGTATTGCCACAATGGCTATGCAAACGGTAACTGACCAATATGATGTAGGTGCACACCCTCTATATGGAGTAAAATCCTGGAAGGTTTTCCTCAAAAAAAAGTACTCTCTTTTTGATTGAAGAAAGAGAAGGCACAAACATCTTGGATGACATTAGGGTGAGTACAATCAGGAATGTTTTATTCGGGAGTTAACTAACCCTTTGATTTTATGAACTTACAAGAATACTTTCTGTGCAAAAGAAAACAAAAATAACGACTTTACCATTTTTATCTTCCCTGTCGGTCTTTAACGTGCGTTCAGGAGAGTGATGTAGAACATGTATACGCTGCGCCTTGTTTACTGTTGTGACTTAACAGTAATGTAATTTACAGTTTCATGCAAAGCGTTATAAAATAGAGTTAAAAAAATATTTTTAAAGTCATATAAAAGTCAAGCCATGTGAATAAATTACCGTATTGTAGCTTTAACAACTTCAAGGATCTCTCCATGCCACTTCCACTCATACCTCTGTGTCTTGTAAAAACAGGTTGGGCACAGCTGTTGATTTCAGAAGTCGTCGAATCTTTCCTTCACCCGGTTTGAAGTCGTCTGGTGAAAAATGATCACTGCACAACTTCATTTGCTTGACGTATCGAAGAGGTAAATCAACATCCCGCTGAACAGCCAGCAACCACAGCCTCAGTCGCTCTGAATCGTTCACAGGGAAAGTGTGAAAGGTAAGCCTTTCATCTGTCGGCGTTGGCAATGCTCTTTTACGTTTACTCGCTGGTTTCTCGCGATTCGGGCATCCAGGAATTGCACACTTTAGCACCATTTTCTAAAGATCTAAAGCACAATCAACGTAGAATTTAAAAGCATACAGCGTGTCTCATCCGGGTTCTACCACAACGCGTCAGCAGCATCACAAGCATGGGTCGTCGCATGGGACATTATTCTTCTATAACATTCATTTATATTGACATTCACACTGGCAAGTAATGCCAGTTGAATGTGTAAATTAACTTATCAAACAGAGAAATTCACCAAACACGCATACACAAACACTCCATGCTTTTATTTGTGCACGTAACATAAAACTGTCTATAGATTGTGTTGTTGATGCTCGACGGAGCTTCTTTCAGTTTCTGTCAGCTTTATTTATTTTTTTACTAACCACCAGATGGCACTGTTTTTGAAACTCTCGAAGCTTTGAATCTTTTCCTGGAACACTCAGAGAAAGCACATCACTAGAAGTAGTTGTTGAATAAAGTCGTTATTTTTATTTTCTTTGCGCACAGAAAGTATTTTGTAGCTTCATAAAATTAAGATTAAACCACTGATGTCACATGGACTATTTTACGGATATCCCTACTACCTTTCTGGGGCTTGAACGTGGAAGTTGCGTTGCTGTCTATGCAGGGTCAGACAGCTCTAGGATTTCATCAAAAATATCTTAATTTGTGTTTCGAAGATGAACAAAGGTTTTACGGGTTTTGAATGACATGAGGGTGAGTAACTAATGACAGAATTGTTATTTTTGGGTAAACTAAAGTTAGACCTGAAAAATAAATTCTTTCAACCAATATTTATAAATATACGTTGTTCCAAATTATTTCTTAAAGTCTTTTTTGTGTTCATCTGAAGAAATATACATCTTGGATGGCATGAGAATGTGCATGTTAACTTATTTACTTATTTTTAGGCGAACTAGAACCAGTTGTTGCAAAAACTCTTACTGCCTTATTAGTTGAAGGAATAGTACACCCCAAAATGAAAAATTTCTGTTGTTTTCATTTTCACTTTCACAAGAGTCATGGAGCTCAAGATTTCTGTCGCATGATGACGTATGCGCGGTAGCAAAATCACGCGTGAATTGACGCCATTGTTAGTTTCTAATCCAGCTGCTGCTGATCTGTCAGATTACATACCTCAGTTAGATGTGAAACGAACACAGGCACCGCTGATGATTTGAGTAACACTTGATTTCCACTGATGTTTTTGAAATCATCAGGGGCAAAATGTTCACTGCAGACCCTCCATACTTTGAGTAACCTCATGGGTGTGTTAATATCCATCTGAAGAGCAAGCAACCATAAATGCAGTCGATCCGGCTCAAACGTTGGGAATCGGTGGAAAGTCAGTTTTCCCGTTTGAGTTGACGCACGTAATCTTACGCTTTTAAATAGGTTGCGGCATCCAGGATAAGCGCACGTAAGCACCATCCTGATGAACAGTACTATACAAGTATAAATATATTACTAATAACAAGCCACCTTCTGCACAAGCGTCCTCGCTCTCTGTAAACAACAATGGCGTCAATTCACGCGAGGTTTTGCTACCGCGCATACGTCATCGTGCGACGGAAAGCTTGAGCTTGACGCTTGTGAACTGTTTTGTAACGATATCGACTTTAAATGTTTTTTTTTTTTTAGAACATTTGTAATTTTTTCTCCACAAATATAAATTGCATTGAAAAAATCCTAATTTGCTGTATATTAAAAGAAATAAGAAATACGTTTTAAACCTTAAAATTACTTGATTTGTTTTCCATTTTTTAAATAGTTTTGTATTTGTTACTCCTAGTATTTGTGTTGCCTTTCTATGTTTATTGTTTAAAAGATTGCAATAAAAAAGACTCTTGGGAAAGCAAATTGGACCATTTGTCTGAGGCTATTGATTACAGTAATAATGATGTACAGGGAAGCATTAAGACTGTTTGGGAGCTGTGGGCTTCATCTCTTGAGGGGCCCTTTATTCACCAGAACACCTACATTCACTCAAACTTCTTAATTACAAAGCGTAATAATTTATTAACATTAACTAAAAGAAATAAACAGTGTCAAATATTGTTAATCATGGCAGTTATTATTAAGAGATAATGCAATAACTAGGCTAAAATTAATGATGTGTTCATCATCAAAGCTGTTTGACATTTCCCAGCAGAACTGCAGTAATGTCCTTACTTCCCTACTGTCAAGATCAGTACTATTAGAGATAAAATTTAAACCCTGCACAGTGTCTAAGGGATCAAGCAGTCAAGGGCAAAGGGCAAAGAACACAGAATTTCCAAACAAAAAAAAATTATTTATTCAGTATCAAAACCAAGTTACAAAATCAAACTGAGAAAACTCAGCATAAATAAATCCAAATCTGGGCCCAACAAAAAGAGTAAACTAAACAGAACTAAACATAACAAAGAAATCATAACCTTTAAAACAGAACACCTCAAATAAAACATTAGAGACTATTATTTATAGAGATAGATTATTTAGCACAATTTGATCAGATAACTTCTCAAGTAATATAAGACAATCTGTAACCATTATCTAAACATTAAATTGGCTACTAAAGACCACAAAATAAGATAAACAAACAAAATATGTGCTTAGCACTATAGATCCCCTGAAGACTCATTCTCTGCTATAGGAGAAGAAGAACTGTAAAAATTTAAATCATCTAAACCAACAACGTGTATGTTAGACCCTATACCATTTCAGCTACTAAAATGTGTTTCTAGAACAGAACTCCTTGTCATTAGGATATGTCCCAAAAAGCTTCAAACTGGCTGTTATTAAGCCCTCATTGAAAATAACAACTTGATCCTAGAGAATTAGTTAATTACGGACCGATCTTAAATCTCCCTTTTCTATCAAAGATACTAGAAAAGGTAGCATCCTTACAGCTATGTTCCTTCTTAGAGAAAAATAATAAGTGAGAATTTCCAGTCAGGATTTAGACCTTATCATTATACTTCAAAAAAGTATTGACCGCATTTTCATTTCATCTTGCTTATGTATAATGCCTGATAACGTAGCATTTATGAGGACAGCGCTGGTTTGTGTACAGTCATTACTGGGGATACATCTGTATTTCTGTCCTTCAAAAATAATAAATTAGCATTTACACTCTGATTTTTAAGCAGCAAGCATACAGTTGTAAATGTGAATTGGCCATATTGGTGGCACTTAACATAAACAATGCCACTGAACCACAATGAAACTCACATATTTTGCTGATTACTGCTGCTGAAGATGGTCGGGCTAGGAAAAACATTTGGAGTACTACAGACTGCCAAAAGTTGTAACAAATCAAGAACAAGAGTGCAAAAAACAGTCTGAGGAACAAAAGGCAGTTTGTGGTTGGCCAAACTGAACCTGGATTTTCAGGACAAGAATCTTGACAACATTCATGTATGTTCTTATCATTTTTGGTCAGGTAGGTGAAATATTAGGCTTAAATCTTAATTAATATTGCCTGTAAAAATCTAATTAAGTAAGATATATTTATGTTTTAAATTATATATCATATCATTTTAAATTAAATATCATACTTACGATGTTAAGTTTCTTTTTTTTTTTGCAGTCATATTAGAGTTTAATGTTTATTATTACTATTAGCTCATAATAATAATAAAAAAAACTGCAGATGCCCTTATATTGACTGTAATGTTAACTTTAACTCTGAAGCTTAATGTCTGCTCTTTTAATCTTGATGAACACTGAAAAATATTTTCCAAGAGTATTTTTAGAAAGCCACATTTTCAAACAGTCGTGCTATAAAAAGTAGAGATGTTGTGTGGGGAGATTACTGAAATATTTAAATATTACCTTTGCAATTTGAAATACTTGCATTGGAGCAGCTTTTCAGTATTATAATACAAAACAAACCGTTGTTGTATCCTACAACACTCCACGAGTTTTAAATGATAAATTGCATGTAGAGATTAAAAATAATAATGCTTTTTTTTTTACAACAGCGATTATTTAAAAACTTCATATAACAATCATATTACACAGTATAAGGTTAGTTGAATGTATACCTCATTTGGCTGAAACAGCGCAGGCACAGGCACAGCTGACTTCAGAAGTCGTCTTACTTTTGACTTTCCCTTCTCTGTCATGTAATCCTCGGAGCTGAAATGTTCACTGCACAGCACGCGTCTGTTGACTTTTTCCATGGGCGTATTTACATCCCAGCGAATAGCGAGCAGCCATAGCTTCAGTCGTTCAGGATCATTTACAGGGAATGTATGAAATGTTAAAGGTCCATCTCCCTCTAATGTCCGCGCACGTAACCTTAAGGGTTTAGCTATGTTATAGCATCCAGGATATACACACGAAAATACCATTTTAGCATTAACAAAATGTAGAGTATAGATAAAACCATTCACTTCTTCCCGTGGTATTCCTTTTTCTGTAAATCAGAGCCGCTGAGAGAGAGAGCGACCGCCAACGGAAGTTCAAAATGCTCGATCGTCATGTGATTCACGTAGACTTCAAGGGATAGTTCACCTAAAAATGAAAATTACACTGTGAATTACTCACCCTCAAGCCATCCTAGGTTTATATGACTTTCTTCTTTCAGACGAATACAATCCAAGTTATATTAAAAAACGTCCAAGCTCTTCCAAGCTTTACAGTGGTAGTGAATGGGGGTTGATGTTTAATACTCCAATAGAAATCCAATAAAGTGCATACATCCATCATAAAAAAAAGCACTCCACATGGCTCCAGGGGGCTAATAAAGGTTTCCTGAAGCAGAAACTAGAGATGGCGGTTCATAAAGTTCTAAATATGGATGCATTTCTAAGAAAACACATCGATTTGCTGCAGGAGGCCTTTATTAACCCCCTGCAGCCATACGGAGCAATTTTTTAATGATGGATGGATGCACTTTATTGGAATATTAAACATCAACAGCCATTCACTGCTATTATAATGCTTGGATGGATTTTTTTTTTTATACAACTCTGATTGTATGTGTCTTAATGTTCATTGTGGTGTCACTGATCTCATGGTAACTAAGGGCCCTAATTATTCTAAATGCCAGTGTTCGGTGTGTTGTCTCAGAAAATTAAAGTAAGTGAAAATTAATCTTGTTTCTATTAAATTCTTTTTATATAATCCTTCAGGTCCCACAAATTCTTTGTTTTTTTTCAGCATTTTTGTGTATTTAAGCAATATAAGAAAATGTACACATCTTCATTCTGTTCAAAAGTTTTTACCCCCAGCTCTCATTGCATTGTTTCCACTTCTGAAGCATCAGTTAGCGTTTGAACCTTCTGTAATAGTTACATACGAGTCCCTCAGTTGTCCTCAGTGTGAAAAGATGGATCTCAAACCATACAGTCACAAAAATGCTGAAAAACCAAATCATTTGTTTGACCTGAATGATTTTTCTGAAAAAACAAAAACAAAAAATCAAGTGTATGTAAACTTTTGAACAGGGTCATTTTTTTAAAATAAATTAAACTACTGTTTTTTTCCCTCATGGACTATATGTAAATGTCTTTTTTTGGGAAACATCTCATTCAGGTCAGTACTAAATCCATCTTATTTTGATACAGTAACATTTTGCAGTATGTAAACGTTTGACCTCAACTGGGTTATATACATTTATAATATAAAGAGAAGACTCACAGGTTCATTGGCTTTTTTTATCCAAAGAAATGGAGACTTGTCCATACAAGAATTATCCTGGAGTAGTTAGGATGCAAAACGAAAAAAGAAACCTCAATATTCATTTTATGGGTCGATACACCAGCCACTGTTTTTAATGCCTGTTGTACAAAGATGCTGTCAATGTCTTTAGTGTTTCATTATGATACAAAGAATGTGCAGAAACCCCATTAAAGATTACTTGTGTGTAATGTAGCATTGCATAAAACTCAGAGAACAAAATCTATACAACCGTATGCACCTTTTGAAATGTTTTGTTGACATCAGCTGCTTTTGTCAAATATAGTTTTTCATACACTTGATCACAAAAAACACTGTACAGCCTTGTAACTATCCAATTAAACATGGAAAATACAATGACAGAACACTTGCTTTCCATTCACTGGAATCACTATCAATATCAATATCCTAAAGGCCCATTTAATGGCATCCAGATTGTGTCACTTTTGTAGAAACACTCAGAGAACCATCCAGGAGAAACCCAAGATAATTTGGTGTGCGTGTATACCCTGCGTCTCATTTCAAAGTCAGGGCCTGAAGTCCGAGTCACTGTCTGAATCAGTCTCATTGGGTGATTTTTCTCTGTCCAGGTGCAGCTCTCTGACAGTAAGGATGCGAGTGAGCATGCCATCCAGAGCCTCATCACTGAGAGAGGCGGTCGAGAACCACATGGGACTGTTGGGTACACAGGAGCGCTCGGGGCTTAGGTAAAAGTCGGTTGTGCGTTGCCTCACGCTGGGTGAGCTGAAACATTAAAACAGTATTTAATAGGGCTGCATAATTGACAAAGTTGTTATAATAGAATTAGGGTTTGTACAGATACTGTCAAATTAAATTCCAGGACTTTCAAGGACTATTCAATCACTACTTTTTTTTTATTTTCAAGAACTTTAATCAGAAAACTCACTTATCGAACAATGTCTTCCATTTCAAATTCCAAAAAAAAAAAAAAAAAAAAAAAAAAAGGCAAAAATAAAGGTGAAGCACATGCAAAGTAAGTTCCGATCTGAATCAACTTTGTGTATCGCGAATCATTTGATTTATGACTTCAAATCGCATATCGCAAATCATTTGAATCAAATCATTTAATTCGATCCACACTTTGATGTTCTGATCTAAAACAAAAGATTCGCAAACTCTCTCTGTTTTTCCGATCTAAATTAAATGATTCGCGATCCACGCTCTGAAGTTCCGATCTGAACAATAATTTGCAAATCATAATTTCAGATTGGGACTTGGAGTGTGGATCGCAAATCATTCGACTTAGATCTGAACTTTGCGTAATGCGAATCATTTGATTTAGTACTTCAAAATGCGTACCGCAAATCATTTGATTTGAATCATTCAATTCGATCCACGCTTCGAAGTTCTGATCTAAAACAAATGATTCACAAACCCACACCAAAGTCCCGATCTGAATCAAATGATTCGCTATCCATGCTCCGAAGTTCCAATCTAAATCAAGTAATTCACTATTCAAAATTTTCGATCCAAATCAAATGATTCATGATCCACGCACCTAAGTTCCAATCTAAATCAAGTGATTCACTATCCAAAATTTTCGATCCAAATCAGATGATTCATGATCCACGCTCTGAAGTTCCGATCTGAATAATCATTCGCAAACTATCATTTCAGATCAGAATTCAGAGTGCGGATTGCAAATCATTTGATTTAGAACTTCAAATCGCATATCGTTTGATCTGAATAATTACATTCACGAATTGATTCACAAACCCTTTCCGATCTAAATTAAATGATTCACAATACATGCTGGACCTGAATCAAACGATTCGCAATACGCAATTTAAAGTCCTGATCTGAAACAAATGATTTGCGCTCTGAAGTTCTGATCTGAATGATTCACAAACCATAGTTTCAGATCAGGACTTGGAGTGTGGATTGCAAATCATTTGACTTAGATCGGAACTTTGGGTAACGCGAATCATTTGATTTGAGACTTCAAATCGCATATCGCGAATCATTTAATTTGAATCATTCAATCTGAATCATTCAATTCTAAAACAAATGATTCACAAACCCACACCAAAGTCCCGATCTGAATCTAATTATTCACAATCCATTCACAAACTATAATTTCAGATCAGAATTCAGAGTGCATTTGATTTAGGACTTCGGAGTGTGGATCGTTTGAGCTGAATAATTAAATTTGCGAAATGATTCACAAACCAGTTCCGATTGAAATTAAATGATTCACAATACATGCTTCGAAGTCTGGACCTGAATCAAATCGCGCATCATTTGAAGTCCCGATCTGAAACTATTGATTTGCGAACTATTGATTTGTGAATCATTTAGCGACCAAATTTTTACCTGACTTAGAGGTCCAAAATGCTCCATTTAACCCATCATTATTGTGCTTTTTGAAATTGTTAAAAGCGACACTGAATTTCGAAAAGGAATGGCTCTTTTAATTTTATCTGTTTTTTGCTAGTGAATTGCTTGAAATTAATGATCAAAGTCATGATTGAAGCACTTCCAAAGTAAATGACTCGTAAATGATTCGTTTCATCTGTTCCTCTTATCGCATCTTTGAACATGTTTATACGACACTGCAAGCACTTTATATCACAGATACACTGTCTTTCAATAATTCAAGCACTTTTCAAGTACCTCTTCAGAAATATCACTATTTTCAGTGGCTTTCCAGACCTTAAATATCAAAAAGTCAAATTCAAGTACTACAAGCACTTTAAGCACCTTGTACGAACCCAGTAGAATATGTTTATTCAGAAAGAATGCATTAATCAATAGCTGGAAGTTTGAACAAACATACCATTTTGAGAGATAAAACTCGTATAGCCTGACAGGACAGCGAAGAGGATTGTCTGCATTCTCCTTTATCTCATATACAGTGTCATTTTCATCCTCCTCTTCTTTCCTTTTCTTTGCTGGGACCCCAACTGAATTAAACACCACAAACATGTTATACATACAACAAAACTCAAACGCACAGTCAAACTAAGAAAGTATAACTAACCACTGACCTGTGCTCGTGTCATCTTTGGGGGGATAGAAACGTAAACAGGCCACTTTTGTGTTGCCCTTGCTCCGAGAGCAGCGCACAATGTGGCCGAACGAGAGGCGCCGGTGCTGCTCTGCTGTTTTGTAGTTGAAGTACTTGGTGAAGAAGTAGAGCAGCGTGTTGAGAAGCACACCGGGTGAAAACGCCCCCAGCTGCTTACAGTCCCACAGATACTCCTCCTCCACACGAGAATGAACATAACCTGAGCAAACACACAAACACAGATGTTTTTATAAAGCAGCAGCAAACAAGCTACTCACATGTTTGTGTTTTAAATAACTCACCACTGGGCATAATAGTTGGTTTCCACTCTCTGAGTATGTTGGTCAGTTCCTGGCAGAATTTGGTGTAGAAGACATCTGCGAAGATGTTCTCCATCCGATTGTTCTCAAACAGGTACTGCAAACATTATATCAAATAAACTATATATAACTTGACAGAGTGTGTATGGCTTATGTGGTTTCTTCTCCGTTTACCTTCTGGATTCCCAAGCAGAGATAAAAGATGCTGTCAGGGCTGTATTTCTCTCCGTTGGGTCGACGAACTTCATAGACGAATTTGCAGAGGCCATAGCTTATTTCAGCAGTGCAACACTTTAACAAGTCCTCCTTTAGTGTCATACTACGTGCTACAGATGAAGAGGAAGTGTTTAGTTTAACTAGTAGAGCGTGATGAAAGCATAAGACTCACTGAAAAAAATCTATACCTTGAAAAACACATTAAAGGAATAGTTAACTAAAATTGTACTCAAACCCTGCCATCCAAGATGTTGAGGAGTTTGTTTCTTCAACAAAACAGATTCAGAGAAATTGCAAAACAAATCAGGTTAAAGTGTCTGAGTTTTTTGTTATCAGTTTTACTGGAGGTCCACTGTATGAAGATTTTTTGGGTATACTATGTCAGTTTACTTTATTTTTCTATCCTTACTTACATAAATGAACTATAGTGTCCTGCACCCACTAGTCAAAAATATATAAAAAATGATATCTGGTGTCTGAATATTTTTTGGTTTGACTGCATGTATGTTTACAAGCGAAAGGAGTGCAAAACAGTCTTACGTTGGTGGATTTTTGTAAAGGAAAACAGGGGATTGACTTTTTCCCTGAAGAAATTATTATTTTGGCTATTTAAAATGTCTAATTGTTGGGTTTTTCATACAAACATCCAGCTTTTCTTTTCACAGTACATTAATTGATGGACTGGACTCCATCCAGTCTTTACTTTTTTTATCAGCTGTTTGGACTCATTCAGACGGCACCCATTCACTGCAGAGCATCCCCATGGGTGAGCAAGTGTAATGGTTATTTTTTCACATGTGTTTTGTTGAGGAAATAATGTTAATTTTGTATAATTCTTCATTTTACAAGCTAGAACTTTCTTTTAGGAAGAAATGCTGGACAAAAAGAGACCTACAGCCAAATTTGGGAGTCTCCATGTTGGGTTGGGCGTTCCTCCAGCGTACCCATTCCTTCCAAGCATTTACAGCATACTCGTGTTGCAGTTTTGAGAGGTTAGAGAGGTTGTCTGGAGCTGGTTTAACTGGAACAACAGCTGCACTCTTACGGGCCTACACACCAACAAAAAAAACAATCCACAAAAATATAAAAGCAGCACAACTATTTTTAACATGATAATGATGATAATGCTCCTTGGGCAACAAATCAGCACATTACAATAATTTCTGACGGATCATGTGAAACTTGAGACTAGAGTAATGGCTGCTAAAAAATTTAGCTTTGCATTAAAGGGTGAAATTCCATTTCAAACACAAAGTTATTTTAAAATGTAATGATTTTTGTGTCAGCTGCACTACGCAAATAAGTTTTCTCTGTTTATTTACGCTTTGATTTGAATGGAAACAACGCATCCATGTGGTGCAGCTGACAAAGAACAGCATACGCTGTTTGCGCTCAGTGGATACTCTCCAAAATGGTGATAGGGTGACACGGAGGAGGAAAATTGCTGATATTTCTGAAGTGGTTATTTTCGTTTTCTTTGCATACAAAAAGTAATTCTCATAGCTTCGTAAAATTGGAAAAAACATGGATTATTTTACCGATCTCCTTGCTACGTTTCTGGATGTTGATTGTGTTCATTAAATTGCTGCATAAAAAAAATAGCTTAATTGGCATTCCGAAAATAAACGAAGATCTTGCAGGTTTGGAACAACATGAGGGTGAGTAATTAAATGACAGAGTTTTAACTACCCCTTTAACTGCATTAAAAAACAACTTTGCTATAATCATTAAATAGCTCTTTAATTGCTGATGAGTGAACAAAAGTGAACAAACATGAACAAAAATGCAAAGCTTGTTGGGGCGGTGCATAATGCCCAAATCAATTATTCAAAAATTAGATTTATACATCATCAGAAGCTGAATAAAAAAAGCTTTCCACTGATGAATGGCTTGTTATGATAGGGCCGTAATATTGGGCCGAGATGCAACTATTTGAATATCTGGATTTGAATATCTGGAATCTAAGGGTGTAAAAAAAAAAAAAAAAAAGTTTGAGAAACTCACCTTTAAAATTGTCCAAATTACGTTCTTAGCAATGCATATTACTAATTAAAAATTATGTTTTGATATATTTACGGTAAGAAAATGTACAAAATATCTTCATGGAACATGATCTTTACTTAATATCCTAATGATTTTGCCATATAAGAAAAATCTTATCTAAAAATTGACCCATAGTGTTTTTTTTTTTTTTTGGTTTTTGCTACAAATACACCCATGCAAATTAAGACTGGTATTGTGGTCCAGGGTCACGTATTTAATTAATAGGAACTCTGAGTTTGAAATTGCAAGAGAAGTTTTCTACATACAAAAAAGTTCTGCACATGAAGTGATTAAAACAACACTGTATTACATTTTTTGGGAATACGTAGTGGCATTTCACATAATAATAAAAAAAGCTTTCAAAATAAAGTAGTAGGAAAAAAAGGTGTATATCACAAAACCCTAATATGATCTTATTCTGTATTCCAAAGGTTTAAGTGTTATATAGTCGTCATTATGGTGGCAAAACAAGAATAATTCTGCTTTAGTTGTTCTCACCCGTTTCTTCTGAGGGAAGCCGTCAGGTTTTCTCTTGCGAGATTTCCGTTTGCCAGAATCTGTTGTCTCCTTTTGTGTTTCCCCTCTGAGAAGTTCAATGCTCTCTGAAATATGAAAGGATGAAGATGGATGAACTATGAATGGAAGATAACTTGGATTATGCTGGTATGTTTAGTCCTCTAACCACAGTAGAAGCTCTTACCGATTGGGAAATCAGCCTCCAAGTCCATCTGTGGCTCTTCTGCTGCAGTGGAGACAGGGGTCAGTGTGGCAGATCTGGATGGAGGAGGCCTCTCAGGCTCTGGGGTTTGATCCCATGTCTGGGCAGAAGACACAGAGTCCTCTTCCCAACTCAGATTGCTGGACAGGGCTTCCAGATCAAGGTCATCCATTATGTTACTAGTCGGATCTGAATAAAACAGGAGGCTTGTCAACAAAACGAAAATACGTGTGTGTGCACCTGCAATTACATCTCATGCAGTATAAAGCCCATGCAGTGCCCAAACACCACCAAGTCATATATCATATATATCATTCAGTGTGTTAACTAAAAATATCAAAAGTTTCAGCAAGGTTAAAACCCTTCAAATTATCTCTAGTTTACCAGTAACAGTGATGCTTTTCTCCTTCTCTGCATCCTCAGCCACCATCTCTGCCATCATGATGAGGTCAGCCTCTAGAGGGTCATCAGGGATCTTCTCTTTGATTTCCTGAATGGTCTTCACAATGCGTTCAGCACTGTCCAGAGTGGTGGGAAAGAATAAGGGCACTGGAACCTGCATAAACAGAAAGAAACACATGATGACTCTCATTAACAGAAACACTCATTATTAGATTAACATACTGGTAACATTCTGGTAGCAAAGATGTATATAGCTTTAGTTGTCCCAATAATCAAAGAGAAAAAAGGCGATAACAATGAGAAGAGAAAAAGGTAGAGATATGCACCGGAAGTGGAAGCCCCACAGACTTCGGAGTGTATTGTGTGTAGAGATTCATGGGAAGTGGAACATAGATTGGCACAGGCACAGGCAGCACCATCATAGACGGTCCATCTAGAGGACAAAAGACATGCACAACATCTGAGTGTCAGTATATGCGATGGCCACTAGAAACATGTCTGCAACAGTGCTTCCTAGTACCCGTTTGTGTGTTCATGTCGCAGACATTAGGTTTACAGGATGTGCCTTTGTTCTGGCTTAAAGGTTTACACAGCAAGGCTTTGTTCTTCAGGATTCGAGGTGCTGGCACAGAAGCCTTCGCACCATCTGTCTGTGTACTGGCCGTCTGGAGACAACAGAGAATGATTGACAATTGGTAAATTTTCATTCACGTTTCAAAAGAACCTTAAGCTGTTTTATTGATATTGTGAAAAAACAAAACAAAACCAAAAAAAAAACACTCACATTTCCTGTACTTTTTGCTGTAGCAGCTGGGACAGAGGCTGAGGAAACAAAAAGATAAATGTAAGAAACATACCAGAGGAAATATTAAAAAAAAAAACAACAACACCACACTACCAGTCAAAAGATTTTTAATGTTTTTAAAGAAGTCTCTTCTGCTCACCAAGCCTGCATTTATTTGAACCAAAGTACAGCAAAAACAGTACAATTCTGAAATATTTTTACTATTTAAAATAGTTTTCTATTTAAATTTATTTTAAAATGTAATTTATTCCTGCAATTTCAAAGCTGAATTTTTAGCATCATTACTCCAGTCATTTGCTGCTCATAAAAACAATGTATTATTATTATTATATTGAAAAGTAGACTTTTTTCAGGTTTCTTTGATGAATAGAAAGTTCAGAAGAACAGCATTTATCCTAAATAGACAGTTTTGTAATATTTTAATGTTTTTTTTTTTTTCCCTCTGGTTTTGTTTCCTCAGCCTCTGTCCCAGCTGCTACAGCAAAAAGTATGTTTTTTGATTTCTATAATTTCTTATAATAAAAAAAAATACTGACTCCAAACTTTTGAGTGGTATAGTATATAAATCTTATAAAAGCTTTTTATTTCAGATAAATGCTGATCTTTGGATCTTTCTACTCATCAAATCCTGAAAAAAACGTACTCAACTGTTTCTACTACGCAAATCAGCATATTAGAATGATTTCTGAAGGATCATGTGACACTGAAGGCATAAAGTAGTAATGAGGCTGAAATTTTACCTTTTACCACAGTAAACTACTTTTTAAAATATATTCAAATAGAAAACAGTTATTTTAAACAGCAAAAATGTGTCAATTTTACTGTTTTGCTGTACTTTAGATCAAATAAATGCAGGCTTGGTGAGCAGAAGAGACTCAGTATTATAAACTATAATTTTTGTAAATAAATATTACAGATATTTAAAATCTTTAATGGCCGCCAATGACCATTATTCGTATATAGCGTGCATCCTTTAAACTACAGAGATGATTAAGTGTTAAATCGAGGTTAGTCACCTGGCAGAACGGTGTTACCCAAAACACCTGGCTGTCCATTGGATGCATTTGAGAGTGATATAACACTGGCAATGACCGGCGTGGCCTCTTTAGTTATCTGTGGTGTGCGATTGACTGTACTTTGAGGTCCTGGAGATGGCGATGGGCTTGTCCCTGAAGAAAACAATCAGTGAAACATTAAGTACAGACATAAATGAGGAACAACTATCCTCAAAAATCAACTAGGAAGACACACCTTTTGTCGACAGGGTTTTGTTTGCAGGTCTGACTACCCCAGTGGTTCCCTGCAGACTGCAAAAGAACATCAAGCACTGCAAGGTGCAGAAATGCTTGATCTCACCCATCCACTTCACAGTCTCTGTCATCTTCTTGGCCTGCCTGCACATGGAGCACTTTATTTCCTGTCAGAAATGCACTCGCTGTTAGTTGAAAGCCACATCAACGGCATAAACTTTTAAAAATAATGTTGCAGCACGAAAAAGCCTTGTATAATGTTCTTCAGAATTATACAAAAGAGATTGAATATTACCTTACGCATTAATAAGGTGTGCTGCGATAAGCATAAGTTCCCACAGAACTCCTGCTCTACATTATCAACAACTTCAGTCACTAGAGTCTGAGCGGATCCGCTACAGTAAAAGCAGTTGCGACAGTGTTTCTTCCCCCAGCGCTTGACCAGGTCATGCTTATACAGTAACTTGCATCCTGTAGAGGAATAAACAAACAAAAAATTGTGACATCATAACGCACAACTAGGGATTGCAAGTCCGAAGCAAAATGAATGCTAATAACATGCTAATAATACATTACTTTTGCTCTTAGGACTTACCCTCACTGCAGAAAGAGCGGTCAATCTTGTTTATCCTTTTCACCTCCTTGACAACTTTATCAATCTTGCAGTATTCACAGCGAGCCATGACATTGTTGATCTGTTTGAACTCCTCAACACAATTGTTACTGCAGAAAGCATACATTTTCCTCTGAAAGGTCAGGAAAACAAGCCACCAGTTAGGTTTAGGGTCAACTGCTTGTCGTTGACAAATACAAGCTACTGTTTAGATTATTAAACTGTAAGAACGTTAATTATAAACTCTAAAATACAAATATAAATGTGTGCTGTGTCCAATGTGTCCAATCGATTTTGGCCAAAAAAAAAAAAAAAAGTTAAAGTTATTGATACTGGTCTAACAAGTTAAATATGCTAATATATTTAAGCCTTAGAATTAATAATTGACATCCCACTTCATTGCTAGTTGGTCTATTTTTCGTTATACAAATAAAATTGACACAAAATTAATGTATACTTCAAGAATGCAAGATTTTTTTTCCTCCATGGCAAATACCTTTTTTTTCTTACTTTTTTTCCCCCTTTGTAATCAGCTTCACAAAATGTAGACAGAATGTAAATATCAGTATATTGGCTTTAAAATAATGATCTGTTATCTGATTATGGGTAATTTATGCATCTTGTTGTATGTCAAATTATAAACAAATTATCAATATAAAAAACTGCCATTTACAATTAATGGAATAAGGCTGTACTAAATGTGCTGTAGTGTTTTTTTTTTTGCAATCAGACTCACAAAATCTAGACTGTGATATAATACATGACTAGTACAGTATATAAACTATTAGCTTTAAAATAATTATTCGTGCCTTAAAAATCTGTGCATATTGTTGCATGTCATCAAATTGTAAACCAATACACTGCAGTTTACTATTAATGGGATAAGACCTTTACTACGAAAATGAAGACACCCTCCAAATAATGTGTGGATCTGAGTAAATTTTAAGGGAAATCCATTTGAAATTTTGGAATTCCATTCATCAGAATATTTTCAGGTAATACTTATGCCTGTAAAACACCCACTCTTTTAGTACCAGTTATAGTAAACAAGACTACCTTGAACTCCAGCAGCTCTGGTCTGTGGAAAAACGTGTTCAGACACTGAGAGCAGGGGATCTTGGTGACTGTCTGCACCAGACCACTGGAAACACTGGTCTTTGCTGATGAGCTGGGCTCTGAGGGAGCAGGTTTGGGGGCAGCAGGTTTTAGGGTAGATGTGCTGTTGCTTGTAGAGGTTACAGTATTTACCGGCATGATAGGTTTCGGCTTGCTGAAGGAGTCCTGAAATAAAAAAAAATAGCTCTACTTCTGAGAATAACATCTTAAAAGTGACATATTATGCCTTTACAAGATGTTGTTATGTTATTAAGTAGTGTTTATGTGAAGTCTTAGCTCAAAATACCCAACAAATAATTGTTTATAGTCTGTTAAAACTGGCACTTTTAGGGTATGAACCAAAACACGCAGTTTCTGTGCTTGTCCCTTTAAATACAAATGAGCTTTTTCCCCGGTCCCCTTTTCAGAAAAGCGCAGAGCGTCAAGAGCTCATTTTGCAGTCTTGCAAGAGTGAATAAGAATTTATCCCTTTTTTTGGCTAAAGACTCTTTCTTTTCCCGGTGATTTTGACTAAACTATCGCTGATGAACGTGCTGTTTTGTTTATGCCCGGGAGGCTGCATTAGAGAATGCGGTCTTGCAGTGTTGCCATGTCCTCGTATTTAAAAGAACTTTTAGGCATGTTATTTGGTTTTAGCTAATAAAGCTAAGCACTTTATTAAGTTAATAAAGTGGTCTGTGGCGGATATGATTTTTTTTGGTGTTATAAAATCAAAGCATTTTTTTCTTTCTTTGTTGATTTTTTTCTATGAAGATCTGGCAACACTGACACTTTACTGCAGGGCTTGTGAACACAACTAGCCTAGCCCTGTGTCCAAATAAGGATAAGACTTCTTTCACTGTTATTTTCTTGCATCTCACGTACTGATGAAGACACATTTCTTATGCATGTTTAGATGTGTCATAAACAACTAGTTGTTCGGTTCTGTACACACTGCATAGAATTTCTTAAATGCGGCTGTCACTACCTGTATTTTTCCGGAGTTAATGCAGTTGTCACTCCCATATTTTAGTGAATTATGTGTGTACAGAACACGATTAAGGAGTAAAAGTGACAACCGAATTTAGCTGCAGTGTGTACGTGGCCGTAGAGAATCAGGAATGGCTTGTTCTAAGAGACGGTTTATGATTTATTAGGATTATAAAAAATGAAAAAGTGGATTTTTACCATTATAAGGTGGTTGTTTTCACACACTGTGGGCATGCAACTGTGTTCAAACGGTTTATAAAATTGATTTTTGCATAATAGAACAGCTTTTTTTAGTTGGGTGCATGTCTCTTTAAATGATAACGAGCTGCTGCTCACCACACCCCTCTCGTCCCTGGGCTGTTAACAGCACTCGCCATTCCCAAAACAAAGCCTTTTCATACAGTAATGTCTTTTGGACATTAGGACTTAGCAAGTCGCTACCATTAGGGCGCTATACATTCAACTACATTAACAGGAACGGCGAAAATATAAAGTGTGAGACTTGACTTACTTCTTTAAGCGGTGCAACTGGATCACGAATAGTGGGTACTGATCCGTTCTTGAGTATTAACCTTTTCGCAAAACCTGCCTTGTATTGTCCCTCATTCAAATAGCAGTCCGAGTTAAAATGATTGGCGCAGACATAAACGAACTTGGGTATATCTGGTGGCTCTTTACCACAAAAAATAAAACTAGTCCACCGCGTCCTCAGTGGCTCTGAAGTCGGGAGAAAATGAAGACTTTTGTGTTCATTCTTACATCCAACTACAAAACAGCGGCACTGCCTACGAGACATTGTTGTCGCTGCAGCCAAAACCACTGGAAGGCAACGTTAGCCAAGAAACATAGCGGCTAATGCTAAAGCGGCGGTATGCAGGGAAGGAGACTGGGGGCTGTTTTTCAAATGAATGAGAGGCTTCACTACATTTAATGATTCGACAGTCCCAGTTCGATAATCTTTAAAATTTCTGAACACTGTCAGGGCTATCAAGTTCTTTACATCTGAGGAGAAGACACATATTTCCAGCAACGGCCACTTGACTTCCTATTGTTTTTGCTACAAGTTAAATTTTACCTATTGTTCATAATTGACCACCACAAAAAGAAGTTATAACAATTGGTACATCTGATAAGAGACAAATTCATCCAAATGAAATAAAATGAAGCACATGCAAAGTATCACTACTAAAGTATTACAAAGGATATACTTTCACCATTCTAAAACCACTGTTCATTTTCTTAAGGGATTTGTACTAGGTGTATAATTTTTTCTTTGTTTCAAGACTAATTAAAATCAATTAACTTGTGATCCACGCTCTACAGTTAAAAAAAAAAAAAATGCACAAACCACACTCAATACCAACCCCCTCTGTATGATAATTATAAAACACTTAATAAAGGGGGGTGTGTGTGTGTGTATTACAAATATATAAATCTCTCTATGGGCTTATTTCAACCAAATAATTATATTTTATAACACTACTAGTGTTAAAGGTGACATCACAAAAATCTGGCCTTAAGTGCTATAATCAGGTCCCCGGTGTATCAACCAACCCAGAAAAAAGTGAAAAAGGACAACCCAGTAACTTTGTTTTGGTAAAAAATTTTTTTGCAGGCATGTGAAAAATCGGCAGATTTGGCTTCCCCCTTGATGTGGTAAAGAGATCTTATTATAACATTACCCTTTATCTGCAAGTTTCCACCCACGGCACTGCCACTGTGTTTTTGCAAGTGACAATGGTGTACCAGTTGTAACACCATGGTGAAAGTTCGAGCAAAGCATGCTAACTGTTCTGCCTTTGGCTGCACAGACGAGCACAGAACACCGACTGTTTTTGTAACTCCTGTGTGTATTTTACAGTTTAACTTCATTAAGTACTCGCATGCTGTTTGACAGCCGCTTTCTGTCTGTGTGTTTTGGATGTGTGCGCTTGTATATCAAAAGTTTAAACTAATATGGCTTTAAAATGTATGATTTCAGCGTGATAGAAATGATATTTAAAACCAAACAGATGTTTTTAACAGAGTATCTGAGGTACCAGCCCTGGGTTGCCAGGTTTTCACAACAAAACCTGCCAAATTGCAACTCAAAACAAGCCCAATGCCCTTTTACAGGTGGGCCCCCTGTTAAAAATTGCTTTCTGGGGGATAAAATACACATTTTTTTGGTCAGGGTTCCTTTTTAAATTAGCATTTCTAAATATGACGTTATTGGGGTCGATTCAACCCGCGGACATCAAAAACAACCCCCGGCAAACCGCGGACTTGGCAACACTGTACCAGCCCTATTCTGGAAAAGGGGGCGTGGAGTAGCAGCTTATTTGCATTTAAAGAGACATGAGCGAAAAAGGCGTGTCTGCTTCCACTCAAAACAGGCTTTTTCAAAATAAAAAATTGTATATATATATATATATAAATAAAAAGGTGCATAATAGGTCTCTTAAGCATGAAGCCGTTTTTTAAATGAACAGAATAAAACCGAAACATTTGGAAAAATAAGTTGAGCACACTAAGGTGACCAGCAAGTTTTCTTCTACTGTAGTAGCGAGATAAACATCACAACATCAGCAGAAGATAATTGAGAACCCTTTAGGTTTAAAAAAAAAAAGGACTAAATGGATTTTTAATCATTGTAAGGTGGTTGTGTCCACATACTGCTAACACCACATTTACATGCAAACACCATGTAAAAGTGAATGTTGCATCCAATATCCTCTTTGAATTAGAGAGATCAGTAAACTATACCTGATATGATACTACGCATGAAAAGGAGCAGAAGTTTTGGATGGTTCCATCAGACATGGCTAGATGGTACTGAGGCGATAGTTTAAGCTTGCAGCTGTTGCATTCCACTGGAGCACCTTGTTTGCACGCAAAGAAAAAAGACATTTGAGTACATTTCAAAACGAGAAGATCATTAAGATTGCAGAATCTTGGTTATGTTACCTGAAGAACTGACAGTCTGAACTTTATTCGCTGTGACACAGGAAACCGAACAGAAAAGCTCCCTGATTCCCTCCATGTTCGGACAGTCCACCATTTCTGCAACCGGGCGCATGGTACGACAAATTTTGCAGGGGACAGGTTTCAAACTTTTCTACAAAGAAAGATTGGTTTATTTAATGATGACTTTAACACATTAACTGACTGTTATTTAAGTTATTCATTTGCCATTACCTTTTTGAAGCCTGTGAGGCAGTTTTGTCTGCAGAACTTCATAACACTGCCCTCTATCTGCAGAGTCGGACACTGAGTGTCTGGGCCATTGCAAAATCCTCCACAGTTCACACAGCTGTTCACATTCAGCTTATTGGAGGAGCGGAACTGGTTGAAGCAGCTGTTGCTGCAAAGCTTATGGACGGAGCCCATTAAGTTCACTTCGTGAGTGTAAGTCTATGAGAAATACAATTGCAACATGCAACATTTTAGATCTTTTCAAGACTTTATTTCTATATAGACCTTACAGGCAATCACATGGAATTGTCACAGACAAATAAAAGAACTAAAACATCAAGAAATAATGTTCAGAACAATAGTGTTGTCTACAGAACTATAACGTAAAAATATAAATGTAGCACAAGAACATCCAGTCAGTTATGAAACTGAATATTTTTCGCAAATAAGTCCATAAAGTTGAAAGACCTCAATAACGGATTAGTGAGAACTTAAGCAGCATTGATAATCAGCATATTGGAGATACAAAACATGGGGTCAAAAAACACAGTAAACCTTATTCAGCAGTGTTGATTACTGGATTTCATAGACTAGAGCCTGTTATAAACATGTTGCAAAAATAATCTTGTCCTTTCATTCACATTAAACAAAATACTGATTTAACGTATGTGCAACATTTTCCCCCACTGTTTTGACATATTTCACATCAGACCTTATCAATGTTGGATGCAACTGTGAGGAAACCAAAAGAAATAATGTAAGAAGACTTAAAAGAAAGAATATTTAGTTTGCAGTTTATTTACAGCAGTGTACAATATAATACAGACAGAAAGACAGATGGTCAAAGTCACACAGTCACAGAGCTTTGTGCCATTCCTGGAAACAATTCCTGGTTAACTGAAGGCACAAGTGCACGTCGCACGCTTGGCATTTCCACGGAGTTTGCTGCTTCTTTCCATTCACCGCTTTGCAGTGCACACAGATTCGCCGACCACTGGAGGCGACTTTCCTGGCATCGGTGCTCAGCGGAGCTCCAGGAACAGGCACATGGTCGCTGCTGGCCCGTTTCTGTGGGACTTTCGGTGACACGCCACAGAGCTCTGCGATAAGCTGCTCCATAAACTCCTTGTGGGTCATGTTGCCGTATAGCTCTTTGTGCATTGTGTAAGAGTTGGTGGCAGCAATGTCCAAGAAGTGTAGGAAGATCTTTCTGTACCACTTCAAGGTTTTGTGCTGTGCGCTGTAGTATTGCAACAGCTGATCGGACAGGTCGACACCCCCCATGTAATGGTTGTACGCAACAATAGGTGCAGGACAGGGGAACGCCTTTACGCTCCATGTTTCTTGTGTTTTCACTCTCCTCTGCACGGTGTCTCCTGTGTAGGCAGGATGGATAGTGGAACACACAGACACCTCTCGTGTGTCCAACCACTTCACGAACACAAGCGGACCGTTCCGAATCCATCTGATGGATCCCCTGGGGGAATTTTTAGAAAGTGAATTAGCTGCATTTTGTGGGCTGTTCTTCCTGTAGTCTCTGTAGGTTCCACAAGCGCCATACTTCATGTCTAACATGTCTGTTAAGAGCTTTGGACTAGTGTAGAAATTGTCCATGTACACATGGTACCCAGATCCCAAAACTTTTTTGTCCAAGAGAGACATCACGGTATCATACGGCAGTCCGTTACCTGTGGCCACGTTGTTTTTTCCCGTGTACACAGAAAAGTCAACAGTATATCCGTTCGATGAGTCTGCGAGGACAAACAGCTTGAAGCCCCACTTGGTCGGCTTGGCTTTCATGTACTGTGTCATTCCTGTGTTGGCTTTGCATGCCACCATTCTTTCATCCACAGCTAAGTTTCTTCTAGGATGATATATGGTTTTGCACGCAAGACGGATCGTGTCCATGAGGGGTTTGACTCTGAAAAGCCGGTCGTATTCATCGGTGCCTTTCTTTTTGTCATTCTCCTTGTCCGCACCTGGATGGCTCATGTGCATATTCCACGAAATGGTGCGGTACCTGTCCCTTGACATGACTGTGGCGGGAAAAGGCACAGAGAAAAGACTGCCTTGCCGCCAGTAGTCCTTGATAGAGCTCAGCTTCACCATTCCCATGTAGAATATGAGTCCGAAGTAGCGGTACATTTCGCTAACGCTGACATCTGTCCACTTGTACTTGCGACCCCTTGCAATTGACCTTGCGGCCTGGGCGTTGGTGTTATAGCATAGAGTTGAGACGGCGCTTTCAGTGAAAAAGAGCTTGAAGAGAGTGAGGGGAGTGTACGAGTCAGTTGCCCACAGCTGCGGTCCGGGCTCCCTTGCGGGCACAAATCTCAGATTCTGTGGAACCAGGTCGACTTCAGTCTCCGTTTTCCACGTCTGAGCACACTGCTTGCTTGTCCTGGCCTTCTTTGCAACAGGCATCTGGTCGCAGTCATTCTCCTCATTTCTGTTTTAGAAAAAGAAAAAGAATAAAGAAAAAACTGAGCATGATTACATGATTAGACATTAATACTGCACGCTCACAGCACAAAAAAAAAAAAAACATGCACACAAGATACATTGATATCTTCAACAGATATTCACAAAATAAATTGGCAAAGCATTATTTTACAGTAAATAGAACAAACAATATTTAGATCAATATACACTACTTTTCACAAATTTGGGGTGTCTCACTAAGGCTTAAACAGAACTACAGTGAAAACGGTAACATTGTGAAATTTTATTATAACTGAAACTTTTTTTTTTTTTTTTTTTTTTTAAATGCAACTTATTCCAGCAAAGCTGAATTTTTAGCAGCCATTTACTCTAGTTGTCAGTGTCACATGATCCTTAAAAATAATTTAAATACACTGATTTGGTGCTCAAGAAACATTATCAGCATTGCTTATTTTTATAGTTCAAACAGTGATACATTAATGATCATTAAATAGAAAGCTCAAAAGAACAGCATTTACTTTATATAGCCACTTTTAACCAATTTAATGCTTCCTTGATGAATAAAAGTATGTTTCCAAAGGAAAAAAAAAAAGAATCCAAATCTTACGGATCACAAACTTTTGAACAGTAGTGTATTATACAGCATAAAAGTTATTTTGTACAACATTTAGATGAAAAGTGAATGAAAAGTTATATGTCCTATCCTATAGTTACCCAGGACAGGCGTATTTTACTCAACAATAAAATAAAAAATATTTAGTAAACTGGTAAAATATGTACATGCATATTTAAAAATAACAAATGAATGACTTACTCATCAACAAGGATATCCTCTGCTGGATCGAGTCGCTCTTCAAAATGCGACCATTCATCATCAGACTCCTGCTCCTCTTCTGAGGAAAAGCTGAATTCTTCCTCGCTGTCCAGGACCGTCTCAAGAGGTTCCTCACACGTGCAGTGTGCCATCTTCCAAAAGCGATGAAAAGTGAATGAATCGGATGAAGCTTGAAGCTATTTTTATCACATTGATGGGGAGCTTTTAACGTTACCATGTATGTAACCGTATGAATAGCGCGCTCTGCGGGTGGGGACGAGGCACAAAAACGGTACCTAACCAAACATTAATGTTCGCGTAATTCATCCGCATACATACGTAAATTGGAAATACACCAAGTTAGAACAGTTTCGTTTTGTTCCGTCTTTACAGCGCACTATTCTTATTTATATCTATGGATTCGCAGCGTAACCTATTGTGTAGTCGCCCTACCACCGTCGCTTGACTGACAGCGGCAGCTCTCTCCTTACCAGCAAAGGCAAAGGGAGAGAGAGAAAGCTAGAGTCTTACAAACCAAACAGAATTACGCGCTAGATTTAAATTATATTCTCTTTTTTTCCTCTATCAAAATGACTAAGGCCGTTTATTATTTATTATTTCAGCCGGTCGCATCCTTCGGCAGATGGAGGATAAGAAGCAAGCGGCAATCCCATTGGCTAGCGCTCACCTATTAACGGTTCAGCCAATCAGCTCCGGCGAACGCAGACAATGTGATTAATATTCAATAACCGGGAAGCAAGACCACAGAGCGACAGACAATGCGCTAGCCTACAATTTACAACCTACCTGGAAAAAGACGCAAGCAAAAGCCGTCTTTGCAAGTCAATTTGTTAAACAGAGGAAAATATTTTACATTTTAGCGCGTTTTTATTAGTAGTATATCTTTTTTTAAACACTGGATGCCAAATGCCAAGCACCACCACCAAGATCAGTTTAATATGAATGCAGTTTCACATATTTGCATTCATACTAGCTTGCCACACTTCAGTTATAATGATTAATAAAGCATCTATTAAAGCAGGCTTGCATTTTTACATTGGTTATGATGTCAAAGGATATACACTACCAGACAAAAGTTTTTTTTTTAATTCTCTTCTGCTCATCAAACCTGCATTTATTTAATCCCAATGTATACAAACAGTACATCTTCATTTTTTTTCCATTTTCTATTCCTGTGATCAAAGCTAAATATTCAGCATCATTACTCCAGTCTTCAGTGTCACATGATTCTTCAAAAATCATTCTAACATGCTGATTTGCTATTCAAGAAACATTTAGTATCATTATCATCATCAATATTTAAAACAGTTGAGTGCATTTTTCAGGATTCTTTGAATAGAAAGATCAGCATTTATTCTGAACTTTCTATTTAAAGCAACCTGAATAAAAGAAAAAATAAATCTACTTTTAAACTCTACTTTGAGCATCAAATCTAGAATGATTTCTGAAGGATCATGTGACCAGAGTAATAATACTAAAAACTCAGCTTTGGAATCAAAGGAATAAATTTTTAAAATGTATTAAAAATATATTCAAATAGTAAAGAGTCATTTTAAACAGTATAAATATTTAAAAATGTTATTGTTTTGCTGTAATTTGGATCAAATAAATGTGTGCTTGGTGAGCAGAAGAGACTCTTCAAAAAACAAAATCTTTGTTTAAAAACTTTAGACTGATAGTGTATAAACGTATTGATTTGTGCAAAGAATTTAGAGATTTTAGAGCATTCCCAAGCCGCTAAACTGCATAATTAAAAACAGTAATATAACTAACAATATTAATTTAGTGAAGATATCAACATTTAAACAACCCTTGGTTTGTATAAGAAAGCACAGTAAAATATATTCCTTATGATGCGCAAGTTAAGGAAATTTCTTTTAGATATTCATAGACATTACTTAAGAGAATTTTTTTTGACATTCCAAGGTGAGCTGAAAGTTGATAGAAACCAAGATAGCAGAAAGTGCACCTTGATTGTTTTCTGCATTTCATAAAAGTACAATATTTTTGTTATTTTAAGTGGCCACAAATGAAAGCAGACCTATTACAGTTTTGCATGTTGTCTTCCTTTAAATCTGCATAACCTTAAATAAGAGTACCTCAAGAAAAAAAAAAAAAAAAAAAAAATACACTGCACTGAAATTAAATATCTGCGGTTCATTGAACGAGTCAGATGTTAACTGACATGTAACAGCTATAAGATTTAATGAGCGAAAAAAAATCTAGACTGGATGTAACTAATTAAACTGTTCTTGTGCAATTTATTACAAGAACTCAAAAGACTTGAGTTATGTTTTTGAGAACATCCAGAAAATATAATGCAAAAGGTAAATAGATTTGTTATCTTCACATTATTTCACAGTACCCAGGAACACCTCAATTTAAGGCCTGTTCACACCAACATGTTTGTCAGTAATAGTCAGTGCAATTCTTGCTTAAAACCTGGTGAGCCCAGTACACCAAATGGTGTGCATTTTTCAGTTTCCTACTTGTGACCAAAGGAAGGAAGTAAAATATCTCCCGTTACCTAACGTAACTTTGGTTCCCTAATAGAAGGGAATGAGACATGTTATACATATGTATAACAAGATAAAAGCATAATGAACAGTGGAAGTGCTGATGTTTTTTGTGTTATGCATATGCACAAGTACATGAAAGCATTATAAGGGCATGTAAATATTCGTACCACTTTGAACAGACAAAGTAACACCTGTTCATTCAAATTAAAAGGTTTACATTCATCTTGTTGTGAACAGGCCTTTAGAAGCAAAACATGATTGATTTCATGGACTGCTTTTTCAGCAGAGGTGATCCAGTGCAGAAAACACCTGCGCAGATCGAGATGGCCACTTACCATTCCTGACTTCTGACACACACTGCACTTGAAGCTTAAAGAGCTGAGGCATTTCTGACTGCAGAACTCCTTCACAGTCCCCGCCAAGTCCACCGGGGCATTGATCACATCCTTTGAGTCAACAATTTCTCTGCAAGGAAACAGAACTTGTTAAAAGGCCATTGTGCTAAATGCCATTGTTGCATTTCAATTCCTAGAATATTTCTTTACATTTTTAAAATGTTATATTAGATTTTAGGGTGGCAAGTAAAAACAAAACTTTAGATTAAAAACATTTGAATGCAATACACAGTAATGCACTTGGTATAATATTAAAAGTTAAATTTTAGAGAAAAATTGACAGCAAGATTTGTAGGCTTACTTGAGGCAGTGGTGGCATTGTTTCTTCTGAGGTATCTTGACCACCACATTAGAGGTGCTACAGAGACACTGAGGTGAACAGTAGAGTTTTGGACAGCCTTTTCGCTGGAAAGCCGTCTGTCCCTTTAAAAGGACTTTGTTACATCCTGTGCAGACCACACCAATTGGATTGGCAGGGGCCAGAGAACGAAGAGATAGTGTAGGGACTGGTGCCGGCTTTGATGAAACGGCTACTTGAGCTGTGGTCACATGAAGACAAATATAAAGAAATATTACATGTAACCATTTATCATTATGTCTTTTCACCCATGTAGTAAATGGTAAAGGACATCATAATATATTTTCAGGGCTCATACCGATTGGCGAGGCACTTCCTCCTACAGAGAAAACTGCGCTGATCTTGATCGCATCAGATGCCTGGTTGAACTCCTGAAAACATGAACACAATGGAAAAAAATATTATAATAATAATAATAATAATAATAATAATAATAATAATAATAATAATAACAACAACAACAACAACAACAACTAATATATACACATAAAACATTTTATACCTTACTTAAAAAGATAGTTCACCTAAACATTAAAATTGTCAATTACTCACACTCATTTCATTCCAAAACCGTAAGACCTTCGATTAATCTGAGCACAAATTAAGACATTTTTGATGAAATCTGAGAGCTTTCTAGCCCTGCTTACACAGCATGGAACTACCAAGTTAAAGACTCAGAAAGCTAGTCACAGTATTTTTAAAATAGTCCATGTGACATGAGTGGTTCAACCATAATTTTATGAAGCTACAAGAATACTTTGTGTGCAATAATAGTCTCATGCAACTGATGCATCTTGAATGCATCAGTTGCGTTGCCGTCTATGGTGGGTCAGAATGCGCTCATCAGTTCATCACAAATATCTTAATTTGCTTTCCAAAGAATGAAGGTCTTATGGGTTTGGAATGACATGAAGGTGAGTAATGACAATTTTCATTTTTGGGTGAACTAACCCTTTAAGAGTCGCACTGATTAAACTGAAGCAATGTAAATTTAGCTCATGTTTTCATTGCTGGCATATGGTTTGCTTGTTGCAGGTATTTCATTTATCTAGTTTATCATTTTGCACATTAAAAACCACTTTGCAGAAATCAGTGGTGAAACTCACAGCTGCTGTGTCAGGCTCATCTTTAATGTTTCCAACTGAGCCCAGTGGCTCCGACGCTTTCTCATACTCCTCATCCACTGGCTCATCCTTCACCTTCACTGGTAGGGCAGCAGAGAGCTGGGCCACTTGAGGTTTCACCTCAGTTTTTGACAGAGACTGTGTTTGCTAGATTTGGAAAGAGAGGATTTCAGTTTTAGGAGTTTACTTCCTCCATGGTTTAACAAACAAACTCAGTGAACTTCAATGGTAAACAAAATAGTGATTGCACTCACCACGACAGATGGTTCAGTCGTCTCTCGTTTTATTGGTTTAGAGAAAGATTCTCCTGTTAAATGTAAAAAAAAAAAATTATGTAGAAAAAGGTCAAGTCTGTTCCTCAGTTCTATTTTGTAAAAATGGTAATAAATGCATGAATAAATGTTAATGATACAGTAACATTATGCAACACCTAAGAACATATTTCATTATTATTGTATTATTATCAATACACAGAATCAATCAATAACAGGACACATGTAGTAACAAGCAAAACATTTACACCAACCTGCATCATCTGATCCATCTACCTCCATCCTCCCATCACGATCCTCAGTTTGGTCCACAGCTATTGTCATTTCATTGGTGAAGTCTTCAACTTTAGCGATCACAAGCTCTTCTGAACACTGTGCTGCATTCTCTGCGATCTTCCCCTCTTTTTTCTTCTGCTCAGAGAGCCCCTGTGCAGAGTTTTCCTCTCTTTTCTGGTCAGTTACACCGGCCTTTTCTGGTCCGCTTTCATGGTCCACACCCGATTGCTGACTTAAATCCAGATCTTCCTCCATCTCCTCTTGAAGCTTCTCTACTTCCTCCTGCTCCATCTGTTGACTTTCCATAAGGCTGTTTTGAAGGGTTGGTTCATTTACACCAGCCTCAGTGGCATCCAGCAGGCATGACTCCACTGCGTCTGGCTTCACTTCTGAACCAGCTGCATCTCCTGGAAGTAGTTCTGTGGAATCCTCACTGGCCATAGGGACACGTGTGGCAGACGTAGAGCCCAGCGGTGAAACGGTCTCTGTAGACTGTGAGGGGCCAGACTTCACTCCTGAAAGTGAGAAATGACAACATTTATCAATGGGGCGGAGTTCATCAATAGAGGGTTTTCACAACTCAATCAGCCAGCCATATCGGTGTCACTGAATGCATATTTTGCTGATTACTGCTGCTGAAAATGGTCAATTATCATCATGTTTTGGGCAGTGCTAATTGGTCAAACCAGGAAAAACATTGAGTACTACAGACTGCCAAAAGGTATAACAAATCAAGAAGAAATCTGCCTGAGGAACAAAAGGAGTTTATATGGTTGGCCAAACTGAACCAGGATTTCCAGGGCAAGAATCTTGACAACATTCGTGTTTGTTCTTATTTCCAGTCAGGTAGGTGAAATATTAGGTCAACATCTTAATAAATACTGCTTGCATGCATCTTTACAACCTATTAACTTTTTAGCTTGTCAAAATATTGCACCCTTTCCTGCTTACTTAGTCCTTCTTTATATGATTTAGCAGCTTCCACATGTTTGTCTTCCAGTTTAGACAGCATAAATCATAAAACAACATATTCTTTAGTACATTAGCTGTGCAATTAATGCTGTTGTTTACATCCGAGTATGCCAACATGGCCGCGCATCCGGGTAACTGACCAAACCCTCTATACAGCCAGTCTTGCTTAAGCGCAATGCAAACTTTTAGATTAGTGATATACATTTTTGTGAAATTCTGCAAGTTCACATATTAAATCTAACGTTTTCTTTTAAGCACAAGTTAGAATTGGTGGAAAATTAAACTAACGTTTTGCTTCGCACCACATTGTTTTTCCGACAAAAGTGTTTTTAGTCGAATTAATAGGATTCATAAATATAGCTTTTTTTATTCACGGAAAATAATATTGATTAACTTTCTGTCGTTTTTAATGAAAACTGAATTTAATGAACATATACAAATGTTGCAACTGACTAATAATCGTATTCGCGGCAGCAAAAAGTTTGTGTTTTTTTATTCTTATACATCTTCAACAGTCTTAGGGATTAAAATAAGATTGCTGCACTCTTATTTTAAATAATTTCAATAATCGAATTATTTTAAAAACACTTCAAAACTCCAATGCTATTTCAAACCATACCACCCTCCACAATGGACTTTAGTCTAACGTTACTGTCTGCTGCAGCAAACGCTTCTGTACTCTTAACAATTGCTGCACATGGCATGCATTCACAGGATTACAAATATGCATCTTTTTCTAGCATTGTTACAGGCTGATCACACATACCATACTACAAAATCTCAATGTTGCATTAATTCTCTGTTTATATTACAAATGTGCCGTTATATTGTCGTTAGCTCGCTATTCGATTGCAATGAAACAATAAAATACTCCCAACACGCGGCTTTAAAATATAAATGCAAAGCTAGTTGTAGCCAGACCGAGCGTATAATGGTGAAACACGCTGCAGGGCATGCATATTTTGCAGCGAATCTCTGCAGAGATGATAAACAACACGCGGGCCAATCTTTTCAACAGTTTAAACACTCACCTTAGAACGACTGGCGTATTCTTCCAACAATCCCTTTCGAAAGGCAGTCGATAAACAACCTCTGCAAGGTACACGGTTGATCACTTCAGCATTAAAACACCAAAATACTGCAAAAGTTGCTGGAACAGGATAAACTAGCTCCTGGATGGACTCGCTGGCTCTCCCGCGAATGCTCTTCCCCCTCTGCGTGCAGCAGTGCATTATGGGTGAGGCGCACAACACGGGTTGTACCATTGGTATCGATTCATTTCCGCGAGTCGGTTCTTTCGAGCGATTCGTTTAAACAATTCAGTTACAGTACAATATTCCGCCACTCCTATTGATTTTGCGTGTTCGTTCGTACTGATTCAGTTAAGGTGGTTGATTAAAATATCTCAGTAAATAAACGCGAGTTCATCGTTTTAGCAACACTAAATATGTGCTAATCAAAAAAGAAACGCCCTCTTAATTTCAATTACAATAGGAGGTTTGCACTTACGTCACTATTTGAGCAGTTATCCGGATGCGCGGCCATATTGATGATACTCGAATGTAAACAAAAGTTAATGTACTTTATGCTGTCTAAACCACAGAAACGTGTGGAAGCTACTAAATCATATAGAGAAGCACTTAGTAAGCTGGGAGGGGCACAATATTTTGACAAACTAAAGTTAATAAGTGGTAAAGATATGTAAAGGCAGTATTAATTAAGATATTAGCCCAATATTTCACCTACCTGACCAAAAATGATAAGAACAAATACTAATGTTGTCAAGATTCTTGCCCTGGAAATCCTGGTTCAGTCTGGCCAAGCACAAACACCTTTTGGTCCTCAGACTTTTTTGCACTATTCTTAATTTAGCAGTCTATAGTTCTCCAAATGTTTTTCCTGGTCTGACCGATTAGTACAGCCCAAAACATGACAATAAATGACCATTTTCAGCAACAATAATCAGCAAAATGCGGAGTTTCGTTTGGTTCAGTGCCGCCGTTTTATGACGTGTTGTGAAGTCCCTGAACAAAGAGAGGGTCAGTAGTAGCCACTAACACAATAATGTAGGTAACCAACAAACTGATGTTCACACCGACTTCCATTTCAAAAAATATATCTAAAAAGAGCAGGTATTAATATTAAAGGAATAGTTCATCAAAAAGAAAATTTGCTCCAGTCCATCCGTAATATTGGCTATATAACTTTATCGGTTTTTTTTTTTGCTCTGATGTAGAAAGAAATTCATCTTGTATGGCATACACCTGAATCAGCAAATTTTCATTTTGGATGAACTTTTTCATAAAAGTGTTTTGTGTGTGTCTGGAATAACAGCACTACTGCTGGCCAGTTCTAGGGCAGTTACGGTGCGGTTTGTCTTCAAGTGCTTCAGGAAATGTTGGCAGCACAGGATGCTCTAGCAGCAGAAGCAGCAAACCCACCTTGAACAATACCCATGTGTACTTATCAGCCTTCCTGTAGCTCAAACAGTACAGCATGGTGCTTGCAACACCAAAGTCATGGGTTCGATTACCAGGGAAAGCTAAAACTGAAATGTGTATGCACTGTAAGTCACTTTGGATAAAAGCATCTGCCAAATACATAAAAATGTACATGTCAGGGTGTGGTGTTTTTTGGAGGTAGATGCCCGGACCTGTGTTATTTGATCAGCGCTACCACTTGTTTACACTAAAAACAGAGCTGAGTATTCCTTCTGAATGTACAGTCAAGGTGGTCAGATCAGATAAGCCCATCACCATCAGAAAAAGCTGTCAGGTTCAGAGGATGTTTTTTTAAAGGAGCACATTCAGGAAAAACAGTTCGACAAGCATTTTTTGCTCCCGTTTTAAGTTGTGTCCACAAACTAAGGATGCACTACATTGAGTTGCATGAGCAACATTTCTAAGTTTGAAAATACTAAACATAATTAATTGATAGAAAAAAGCTTAACACTTTAATACTTTTCAGCCTACATAGAATAGAAAAAACAACTTTTATTGTACTTCTAATTACACAGCAAGAAAGTAATGTGCTTGCTCATGTATGATTGTCTTGTTTTCTACAATTGTTTTAAGATTATGAAATCAAAATATGTTTACTTGAGAAGCAGAATGACATCACTTAAGATGTTTTGTTTTCTGTGGAAATGATCAAAATGAATTGTTTGTAATTAAAACAAAAAAAGCTAGCAAACGCCTGCCAATCAGCCTAATTAAAATAGTTAAAGGTAAGCTGTTTCTGCAATACTATTTTCACAAAGAAGAACTACAAAAATAAAGCATGTTTTCAAATATCTGTAAACGGCCCATTCACACATCACACCTCCCTCAACTCAGACATCACACACAGCTCTTACAGGTCTATGAATGTGAAAACATGTCTCAACAGGTAAAAGTAGGCTTACTTTCAATAAGAAAGGTCCAACATATTATGAATGCTTTTAACTTGAAGTTTAGCTTACCGGTCAAGAAGTTTGTCATATTGATTGAAACCCAAACAGTTTTTCAAGACTTTTTACTTTTATACCCTACCAGTCAAAAGTTTTTGAAAAGCAAGATTTGTAATGTTTTTTTTTTTTTTTTAAAGAAAAACACACAAGTTTGAAATGTTTTTACTATTTAAAGTAGCTGTTTTCTATTTGAATACATTTTAAAATGTAATTTATTCCTGTGATCGAAGCTAAATTTTCAGCATCATTACTCCAGTCTTTAGTGTCACATGATCCTTCAGAAATCATTCTAATATGCTGATTTGCAGTTTAAGAAACATTATTATTATTAATAATATTTTAAACAGTTGAGTAATTTTTTTTCTCAGGATTCTTTCTGAATAGAAAGGATCCAAAGATGAGCTTTTATAACATTATACACTATACCATTCAAAAGCTTAGAGTCGGTATACATTTTTGGGGGAAATTAATACTTTTATTTTGCAAGCATGCTTTAAATGGATCAAAAGTGATGATAAATACATTTATAATGCTACAAAATATATTTCCATTTCAGATAAATGGTGTTCTTCTGAATTTATTTCAAAATGTTACTTTTTTTTTAGCTGTACTTCGGATGAAATAAATGCAGGCTTGGTGAGCAGAAGAGACTTCTTTAAAAAAAAAACATTAGAAATCTTACTGCTCAAAAACTTTTGACTGGTAGTGTTAGTCAAGTAAATGTATCTTCATTTAAGGATGATTGTGTTGGAAAACAAAAACACAACATTTATTGCCATAGCTTTATGAATTTCAAACTTAGGCTGACTTTAAGTCCCTAATTTGTGGAAAGGCAAATTAAACCTAAAGACCTTTTTAAGACCCACAGAAACCCTGTTTGTGTGCAGGACAATGGGTAATGTAGTTTTCCACCACAAATTCTGCTGCTAAACACGATTGTTTTAAAAATAAATTGAAATATTATAAACATAAAGCTTTAACAAAAGTGTATGGCATTGATTAGCAACATAGGAGCTTACAAAAGTACTTGAAAGATTTATAGGTTATCTTTTAAAATCAAACGAATTGTGTTTTTACTTTTGGAATCCGGCTGTTGCGTCTTGTGCTGCGTGCTGGAGACATGGCTCGAAGCTTCAATGTTATATATATCATCACTGATAGAACAGATACAAATACAAAACACAGATAAACACTATAAAAAGAGACAAATTCAAAACCTTTGCTTTTGAAATGACTTTGTGGAGTTTCAAAGGATGATTCCACGTCCACAGCTTTGTAGCTTTCCGGGTCTGATTGTATCTCTATGTGACTCTGAACAGCATGTGATGTTCTCTGAAAAGATTTACAACATGCAAGCAAAGTAAGAATTCCTCTAAAACACACTGCACAAAATTACAAGCATTAAAAGCAGGTAAGGTTATTCAACTGGAAAAGCAACATAAACGTAACCAAAGCTATTAACTAAATTCCTAAAAGGAACTCCGGGTGTTAAGACTTGGCTTAATATAGCGTAAATGACGTCTCTTACTCAAATATGTAAAAACCTTTAATGATTCACGTTAAGAAATCCACATCCTATTATGCATGAAGTTGGACTATGGGGGGCGCCATTACTTCTAAACGCCCCCGAGTGAAATGTATGTCTGTGGCTGACTTCCCTTACTAAATTCATCATCTGAACCTAGGACTGGCGATCCTGATCTACTCGTTCGCTTCTCTGAACCGCTTCAGCAGGCACTGCTGCATAAATATGGTCGGTGTTTACCGAGTCACACGCATCCTCTAAGCACTGTAACGTTAATAGACTTATCAACACCGTCTGCGTTGCTGCATCAGTCCTCACCGGAGAACACTGTGCACTTACTGACTGCAGTGAAATTGACGAATCGTCCGGTTTCTCCGCGAATAAGCTTGAACTTTCTCCTCCAGTGGCTGCGGCGTCATGACAAGCGTCAGCATCTTGTATTTCTCGTCTCTGTTTTCCTCTGTGTTTCTCTACGCGGATTTCACTCGATATCCGAGGGAGTTTAGACTCCTTGTGGAGAAAAATCGACGGTACGGCATTTGGTTTAAGCCTGCGCTTATATCCATCGGCACCTGCAAGCTCTTTCATTAGCTGTCGTCTACTAAAAGCCTCAAAGGCATCAGGGCTAAAGTGGAGTGAGCAAAGACGAGGGTCTTTAGGAAGGTTTATTCGTCCACAGGCATCTTCCCATTCTTTTCTCCTCTTCTCATCGCTAGGAAAGCAGTGGAGACTTACATCGCTTCCCTTATTGCCCTTCGACTGAAAATTACAACCAAAAGCCGCACAATGTGGCATGGTGTCAGTATGTTATTTTTTCCGAGTTGTGCTGCGTTAAAAATAGTAACAGGTATCTAGTACCGAGTGCAACCACTTGACGTCATCGAAGCAGAATGCACTGTGCAGCTAAAACAAAATGGCGCCGACCCCCCCAAATAGTCCAAAATATGCAAACAATGTGGATTTTTTATAAACCCTAAATGTTTCATGGGTTTTCTAGTACATATTTCACTATGAGACATCATTTATATTAAACCATATACGTTTTAAAGGTGTCATATGATGTTGCTTAGGGAGTCACACTTACCTTCTTCGTGGTCAAAAATGACCGAAGCCTTGAAATGTAACTTTTCTTTTTTTTCAGGAAAATCAATGCAATATATTTTTGTTCAATAATATTTTTTGATTATTATTTAGAATTTTGAGGAGATTTTATGATACTATACAATATTTATACATTTTTAATAAGCTATTTTTATTGGAATTCATATATATTTTTGTATTTAATTATTTATATATTATTTTTCAATAAATTCAACATTTCATATTAAAATAGAGTAAAAGCATTTAAAATCCATTTTTTTGAACTGAGAATTATGCCACTGCTGGCATTAAAAAATTCAAAACGTGTGTAAAGTCACGTAACCTCCTGTATAGCTCCATATATACATACATACAGAGGTTTTTTGCATGTGTGTGCACATGGGTGTCAATTTTGCACTCTTGATATTTTAGAGTGTCACCCCTTGACTGCGGTGCACTTTTTTTCTGCACTTTGGCTCAATTGTAGTTTGTACCACCAAAAGATTCTCAGATTTTTCATATTTTTTGGTATTTCCCATTCATTTCCTATGTCGGTCATTTTTGACCGCGAAGAAGGCAAGTGTGACTATTTTTTTTTTGGCCCTTTAAAATATCCGAATCATGTCCATGATTTTTTTGTGTGTTCACATTGCTAATGTGACAAAAGTCACCAAGTGTCATCTCATTCCGATGAAGCTACGATTTTTAAAAAATGTAAATATAAAATTTTAAGGGAGGGCCAGAGGGTTAAAAGAACATTATTTTGTGTATTTGGTGTATTTGGTATTTGGTGTAATGCATTTATGGGAGGGATGGTAAATATGACATTGCTCTTTCTTCTGAATGACGTTATCAGTCTCTCAGTTTTTTTTACTTTTTTTTGGAAACACTATCGTGGAGTTTCTCTTCTGTTATTTGAGACAATGGGAATGCAAAAATATATTTGTGGTACTACCCCATTCACTGCTCTCATAGTTAACACAACTATGATGACTTCCGCTGTTGAGAAAACTCGAAATGTGGGTCCTTTGTTGCTCCTTTCTGAAAAACGTCAATTTTAACGGTGCGTACACATGGGGCATCAGTGTCAACGGCTCTCGTTTCCTTTAAATGGAGTGACGTCAAGCATTGCCGAACTGAATTGTGGGTCCCTTGCGTCACGGCAGAAGTTGGAAACTGTTGGTTTCAAGCACCAACACAGGTGTCAACCAATCAGATTGCCTTATGCACATATACACATTTGACAGAAATGTTATGCCCTTACCATATTTGGAATATTAGCTTTCAGAGCAATTCTGACACTCATAAACAAGGTATTTGTTGCATCCTGATTATAATGATGCTTGACGGAGGGCGTCTGAAGCTTGGTGCTGACAACAGCCAATCACATTACTTGTCTTATTTTGCATGAACATGAATGGCTAGCACCTGCACTAAGGTATCTGCATAAGGCGATCTGATTGGCTGATGCCTGCACTGGCGCTTGAAAAGTTTTCAACTTCTGCCGCAATGCAACGGATCCACAATCCAGTTTGGTAACGCATGATGACAATTATTCAAAGGAAATGAGAAGCATTAAAGGGATACTCCACCCCAAAATGAAAATTTGTTGAGTAAACACTTACCCCCCATGTCGTTCCAAATCCCTAAAAGCTTTGTTGGTTCTTGGAACACAATTTAAGATATTTTAGATGAAAACCGGGACCCTTCTAACTGTCCCATTGACTGCCTGGTAAATTACACTGTCAAGGTCCATAAAAGTATGAAAGACATCGTCGAAATACTTCATCTGCCTTCAGATGTGCAATCGGGGTTATATGAAGCGACGAGAACCATTTTTTGTGCGGAAAAAAAACTAAATGTTGACATTATTCAACCTTTCCTTCTCCTCCGTGACACTTCCTGCAAGCGCCTTCACAAGTTCACAAGCAGAGCACGGCGCAAGCACGCCTCAGATGATGCACGACGCAAACGAAGGAACAGTGTAATTTACCAGGCAGTCAATGGGACAGTTAGAAGGGTCCCGGTTTTCATCTAAAATATCTTGTGTTCTGAGGACCAACGAAGCTTTTAGGGGTTCGGATATGGACATGGAAGTGTTTACTCAACAAATTTTCGTTTTGGGATGGAGCATCACTTTAACTCTAATATCCCCTCGGTGTGTGACTATGCACGAACAGCTTGTAAAGATAAGGGAAGACACCCGGGGTTCCTTTTAGGAGACGAGGACAGTGTTTTATTTCACTGTAGAAAGAGATAAATGTACTTACCTGCGTTGCTTCAGAAGACAAAATGCTTGGTAGTGCTGCATCTTTCAATATAAGATACTTTGAAAAACCGGCAGCATGTTGAGAATAATTCACAAAACAGTCCGTTGTGAAATGTGAGGAACAAATGGAAGCTTTATCTTTCTGTCGCTCAGGCACATCATTATAAATAAACTTCAACCATTCATTTCTAACGGTCGGATCTTTAGGAAGGCCATGCAGTGTTTTTGGAGGTGCAGTTTCTTTACAGCCACTAACAGAACAACGTCTGAATTTCGTCTTACTCGACATGTTTAATCAAAGCAATATCACTCTTGTGCTTTGGACAGTCATGAGTTGTTTATATTCTTCTTCTGTTTTAATGGCGCCTGGCAAACCTACTTTTGGTGCAATTCCGCCTTCTACTGGGAAAATGCTGTAACGTCGAAGAGAGATTTCACAAGTATTTTGTTCTTTCAATTAATTTAATGTCAGGAACATTAAACAACTTCTATCATCATTTTGGTTTATTTTTATCAACATAAATTATGATTTACATGCACTGCGTGAGAGCAAATATTCAAACTAGTGTTCAAACTCATAAATACAGGACTTGTCATTTCTGTAGGGATCAGTGTTAGCATACAACACAGATCAAAATTTATGACCCTGGACCCCAAAACCAGTCTTAAGTAGAACGTGTATTTGTAGCAATAGTCAAAATTACAGATTTTTCTTTTATGCCAAAAATCATTAAGATATTAAGTAAAGATAATGTTCAATTAAGATATTTAGTGAAGTTCCTACTGTAAATATATCAAAACTTAATTTTTGATTAGTAATAGACAATTATAGACAACTTTAAAGGTGGTTTTCTCAATATTTGGATTTTTTTGCACCCTCAGATTTCAGATTTTCGAATGGTTGTATCTCAGCCAAATACTGTCCTGTCCTAACACTCTGTAAATCACTGAAAAGCTTATTTATTCAGCTTTCGAATGATGCATAAATCTCAGTTTTGAAAAAACTGACCCGTATGACTGGTTTTGTGATCCTGGGTCACATATAAAATGCTACAATAAAGGCATGACACTAGGAAGTTAATTGTAACATTTGACCCGTCAGTGATTTTTCTCTCTGTTTAGGGGTTTTTGGATCTTGTTGAAGCTTCAGGGTGGTGACTTTGTTATCCAGCTCATCCATGAAACCCTCATCAACAGACTCACTGTCCCTGTCCTCCTCTTGTCCAGTGCCCTCTGCAGGCAAAAACACATGCAGCTGTGTGCGAGATGCACTAGATGAAGAGGTGGGTAAATGTTGGCTGGGAAGGCAAGTCTTTCCTCTGACAGATAAAGTCTCTAGGTTTACGGGCTGCCTGCGCTGCCTCACTAAGGGCTGCAGGCCTCTGTTTTCTGCGGCCCGCCGCTGATTGTGTGTAAAGGCCTGTCCTACTTTTGGTACAGGCTTCAGAGGCTGAGAGAAATGCATGTACACTTGATGATAACTCTGCTGAGGCGTCTTTGTGTTGTCAAGGGTCTTGCAGGAGGGGGAGGATGGGCCATGTTTGTGTAGAAGGAGACGGTGGTTTTTTGAAAACCCTTCGAATACTGCTCTCTGGCCTGGGGTGAACAAGCAGGGCTCACTGATACTGAGAGATCAGAGGAGACCAAACATGTGAGGTTAGTATTTTCAATTAAAAATCTGAAGGAATAAAAGGATAATGTTGAGAAATACTACTATTCAAATGTTTGGGGTTAGTAAGATTATTTTTGAAAGAAATTCATAATTATATAAAATGAACAACATTTTAGTACAGTTATACATTTAATTTATTTATTTAATTTGTATTTTAGTACGTTTAAGACTAATATACAAGTTAAAGTTCCGTAATGTGATGTGGTCACTACCAAACATGGGATGGTTTGTCAAAAATAAAGTATACTGAATTATCACCTAAGATGTTATGATAGTTAATTGTTTTTGTTTTACCTCTGAAAATGATGAATAAAACAGCAAAAATATATTTATAGTGTAGATAAGCAAAATCTTAATATGTCAACATAATCCTTCTAAATAAATTATATATTACTGTGTGTCATGACAAATTTGGGGAGAGGACAAATATTCCAAAATGTTCTGAAAATGCAATAAAAAAAAGAGAAATAGAAATTTGTATATACAATATATATATATATATATATATATATATGTGCTGTCAAACAATTAATTGCGATTAATCACATCCAAAAAGTTTGTGTTTGCATACCATATATTTGTGTACTGTGTATATTTATTATGTATATATTAAGGAAAAATATTTTAGATTTATATATAAAATATATATATATATATATTTATAATCTAAATTGTATACAGGTATAAATATATATACATATAAATATTTTGTTTTAATATATACATGTATGTGTGTGTATTTATATGTACATAATAAATATACAAAGTAAACACACATATAGTATGTAAACATAAACTTTTATTTTGGATGTGATTAATTGCGATTAATCATTTGACAGCCCTATATATATATATATATATATATATATATATATAATGTTTTTTTTCAAAGACATTTCCAACTCTGACTTTGGACCAGTTCTGTACAATAGACCTATATAGATTTATTTTCCTTTCATAATACGTTAAGCACAGCATATATTGTACAGCTTGAGAAACACTGGAAACATTGGCTGCTGTCATTGGATAATCTGTGTAATATAGCTGTTGTTTTTTTCCTGTGAGCTGTTTGGGTGTGTTGCCATGCAAGTGGAATGTTTCTCAGGTTTCTAAAGCATTCTCCATTGTGCATAGCGGATTTGACACTTCCTGTTACTGGTTGATGAAGAGCTGTATCTGCATTCACATTTATACAGGTTTGAAGTTTATTGCAAACCCCAACAAATTTAAATCACTCTGAGGATCATGTTACTATATGTAACTTATTTTCAATTTCAAAAACAATTATTAAAAATAAAACAAAGTTCTCTTAAAGAATGTTTTTTTTTTTTCCCAAAGAAATTATAAATATTATAAATACATAAAACTATAAAAAATACAAATAAAAAAACAATTTAATGTGCCTTATCTTTTTTTTTTTTTTTCACAATGTAATTTTAATATCACATGCAGTAACCAATTCTCTCACTGATGCTGAACCCCAGACTTCGAGGCGCCAGATATCAGCTTACCTGAGAGGCACTGTGGTGGTCCGACCATGTGTTGATCTGGACAATGATGGAAGTCTGAAATCATCTCCGCTCCGTGAGCCAGGAAGTGGAAGCACAGAACTGGAGAGCAGGTACGTCTGGACCAGAGTGCGGTTTCTCTGCATTGCCCATTGATGCTTTAACTCCACAGTGTTCATGCTCAGTCCAGAAGGTCCCCTGGTCGTACTCATATCTGCAGCAACGGCACCAGACAGACTGCAGCCGCCCCTCGGGGGAGCATGTGTCCACATACAGTGATCAATCATTCATGTGCATTAAAAATACATCAAACGAACCCATTGGTCGCACACCACCAAATTCTCCCTCCCTGTCTCCCTTTCCCTCTGTCCGTTGTCAGCTTACAGCACACAGAAAGACTTTTTGAGATAAAAGCGTTTCTGAAATATCCTGTAACATGGGGATAGCTGAGCGTTTTCTTTGAATTACCTTCAACTCAATAAGTACCAATTTTGGCAAATAAACAGTAATATGTAGTTCAAAAGAACCATTTAAAGTAAACTAGAATCCATGTTCTAGTAGTGTATTATTCAAACTTAACCTAAAAACAAGGCCTGAACACTCATAAACCCAAGTACACTTTAAAAATATTGCAAAGTTATAAAAGATTATTGGAGTATGTTTTAAAAGAAAACACTAATTTCATTTTTTTTTTTAACTTCAGAATCTTTATTTCAATGTGCTGTTTATTTCAAATTGTACTAGCAATTTCTGAGTGGAAAATTTGTATTTTGTAGAAACAATTTTCAGTGTAGTCTTTGATCAGTCTCACATGGAATGTCCAACATGTTAGTAAATTATGGTTAAGCAATCATATTGTCAAATTTATCAGTCTGAAATCACGTGAATTGTATATTTTATTGAAAATTACATAACATTAACAATTGTGTGTATTTGTTAAAAACTGGTTAAACAACTAACCCACATTTACTGCAGCCACACTTCTCAGACTGCAGGTTTATTTTCCCTTTTGAATGATTTCCAGAAGTAGCTGTCAGCCAATAGGACACAACAGTGATAAAACAAGAGAAACATAGCACCTTGACCTTAATTGATACTGGACAGCAGCCTGGGTGCTACTGGGTTACAGAGGTCTGTCTGTGTTTATAGACCTACAGAATAAGCTCTCAAACAGCCAGTTAACAGCCTTTTTCTCTCCATGGCAAATAAGTTTAATAGATGGTCATGAAATTGTGCTAAACTCTAAAACATACATAAAGTCAGCTACGTGATCAAGGTTCTGCAGTTCCAGGTAAAATGCAAATCCAATTTTTTTTCTTCCAAAAAACAGACATAAGGATGGCAATTTCATATAGTTTATTTAAAAACAAAATATAATCATGATGCATCCAGTCCTGCACGCAAGATTTTCCAAGCTGCCACGTCACACTCCAACACGACTATATAAGACAAACAGAAAGAAAATAAGAGGTAAAAATTAGTCATCTAACTTCTCATCTTTGATTAAAAATAGTAAGATGAACACTTTTTATATATTATACAGGGTTTGTACAGATACTGTAAAATGAAATTACAGGACTTTCAAGGACTTTAAGCACTACTTTTTTGATTTTCAAGGACTTCAGAAATGTTACTTATCGATCAATGTCTTTAATTTTAAATTCTAAAAAAAAAAGAAAGATAAAAATGTACTAATAATAATAAAAAAAAAAAAAAAAAAAAAAAAAAAAAGGCAAAATAAAGTGAAGTATACAAAATAATGTAACAAAACATTTAGGCACATTCCCACATTGTCACTTAACATTACAATTTAAAACACAAGGAATAGTTTACTCCTGATTTAAAAATTTCCCGATAATTTACTCACTCCCCATGTCATCCAAAATGTTCATGTCTCTTTTCTTTCAAAAAGAAAATTGAGGTTTTTGGAGGAAAACATTCTAGGATTTTCATCCATATAGTGGACTTCGATGGGAGCCAAAAGGTTGAAGATTCAAATTGCAGTTTTAATGCAGCTTCAAAGGGCTCTACACGATGCCAGCCAAGGAATAAAGGTCTTGTCTAGCTAAACGGTCTGTAATTTTCAAAAAAAAAAAAAAACGTTTCTGTAAAAGAATTTCTTTGCATGCTTGCTTTGTAAACACTGGGTCTGTACTTTTGCCCTACATCACGCATGACTTTTCCAACAGGACTACATAATGCATTTTTTTTTTTTGGCTATATAGGACCCTTATTCCTCAGCTGGTATTGTGTAGCGCCCTTTGAAGCTGCACTGAAAGTGCAATTTGGACCTTTAACCTGTTGGCTTCCCATTGACTATTTGGAGAAAAATCACATGGGGATGAGTAAATTATCAGGAAATTAAAATTTTGGAGTGAACTAATCTTTCAAATTTCACAGACCTGCACATTATTGTCCACTGTAGAGGAACATTTCATGCCGACAGTGCTCAGCTGCTGAGAGAACAAGGTTCCTTGGTTGACCTAATAAAGAAAAAAAGAAATTGTACACATGCAGGACCACCATTTGCTTGTCATAGTGAAGTGATTGGTGAATGCTTACCCATATTTCAAAGCGTATGATGCCGCTTAACCTCCTTCAATAACACGAGGCCCCTGCAGTGAGAGAAAGACAGTGAGATACAGAAGTAAACCAGTAGAGAGTCCTACCTTTACTGATTTACATGACTGACTTACAGCAGGCTATTATCATTAACAATAAATATATATTTTAACATATCAGTAGACAAATTATTGCTACTTCAGTTCTTTACAAAAATATCATGGAAACTACTCAAGCACATAATAGTTAGGTATACTGAAGTATACTGAAGTATTTTTTTTTAATATACAGCTGAAGAGCAAATATTACTTAATCTCATGCAGAAACACTTTGTCTGACAAGGTCAATGACACTTGAACTCCATACAGACAACACCTCAAACACAATCCCAAATTTCTAAAAGATAAGGATGTTGTGTTAAAGACCTGCCTCTCTGAGGCAGCCACTAGGTCACAAGGTTAGTTCTGGCATCACACTCCATATTGCTAAACTCATGGCCCATACTGGGATTATCAAAATGACAGATTGGGGCCAAGATGAATGGCTCACAGTGCAGATAAACAGACATGTACACACACATCCAGACAGTCAAAATGCTGATCCATAAAATGCTGTACAGAAGCATTCCGATCGTCCACAGGAGCAGGAATACGCACACACTCAGTGAATTTAGGGCACCATTAATACAGTCTGTTCGGTAATATGGCTGCGATACACTGCTTGAGAACGAGGTACTGGCATGAGTGCAATACTTGTGTGAAAAAATAAAGGCTCACAGTGGATTGAGAAAACACCAAATAAATGTACTTTAAAGCAGAGTTTCATTTCCCAGAGTATTTCCCACCCCAGTCCACATAGGGAAGTTTGTAAAGAGTGGAGGCAGCATTACTGTGATATCCATGTAGTTATAAAACAAACAGACCAGTTGGACTGCCAGGATTGAGAAGTGAGAGAAGGAGAGAGAGAGAGAGAGAAAATAACTATTTACACGGACAAATACATTTTTGCAACATCAAGACAACAAACTTAAAAGCTATCCAATACAGGGGGTTGTTGCAAACTACAACAGATTTGTTGCAGAACAGTTGATAGACAAGGTCTAAGCACTCACGAGACTGGAGGGTACGAGTTGCAAATTCTGCAGTGTTGTTGTGGCATCTAACATGCTTGCCGTTTGGAAAAAGCACTTGTCAAAACGGAATGAATGGAAATTGTATGATAAATACATCACCCAAAAATCAAAGCATAACTGGGTTACCTGCTAAATACAGGCAAGTACATAAAGACAAGTTTATTTAAAATTATATTTCAAATAAATGCTGTTCTTTTGAACTTTCTATTCAAAGAATCCTGGAAAACAAAAACAAACAATATTTAACAGTGACATGTTACATGTACTTATATTATAGTAATAACAGTAAATCATGCATAATTACAAGCAACAAACATTAACCCTACCATAAGTACGTTACTAAACATTACTCAGTACTTTTTAGGGCCATCATTAACGATTATTTTGGTAATCGAGTAATCTGACGATTAATAGAGTATTTCAATTTTCTTTTAATAATCAAGAGAATAATAAAAGACCCAAACAAACAGTAAGCCTTAATTACTTATACATCTATAACAGCAATTGAGGCAATACTTAGTTTAAATTAACTATCAAAAGCAAGTAATCATATGGTTTTATTGAACAAAACTTAAATACATACAGTATTATAAACAACAGAGCTAATGTACATTATGCATTATATCAAATGACTGCAGAGGGCGCAAACATCCTGACGATTGTTTTTATGCTTTACTGTGCGATCTGAATCGTTGTTAAATATTGAATAATATCCACTTAATCTTTAATATTAGTGTGTGTAAACTCAAGGTTTGGGCTTTTATTTTGAAATTCAGATGAGCATATTGAGGTATTCTGTTTGCATAGGTTTATAAATTATTTACCCTACAAATCTGATGAAATGCATTTGTGAATTCGAAATGGCATTATGCTTTATGATTTTTTTTTTTAAAAATGGGTTCAATATATAAACCAATGATTTTTTTTAAAATCACATACTCACTGAATCAAGGAATCGTAACAGCCCTAGTACTTTGTATAATTACTCAGCAAGGATACCTTAAAATAAGGTGCAACCAAAAATGTATCACTGTTTCTACAAAAATATTAAGCAGCAAAACTTTAACATTTTATAAGCATCAAATCAGCATATTAAAATGATTTCTGAAGGATCATGTGATACTGAAGACTTAGAAGAGTAGAGAAAAGTATAGTAAAATAGAATGTTTTAAATTGTACTAGTTTCACAATATTACCATTTTCACTGTATTTATCATATGCCTTAGTGAGCATGACAGTAATAATAAAAAGGTAAATAAATTCCCAACCCCAAACTTTTCATAGTTATTGTATGTATAAAAGCAACAAAACAACTGCATCATAGGTTTTGCTGCTTGAGCTTAAAATCACACAAAAAGGGTAAGTTGGGAGAAAAAATAAAAAATCATGGTTTAGAAAGCCCCACAGAAAAGCCATGAAATTCAAGTGCCGTTTAACTTAAAGTGGACGAAAAAAATCTTTTGAACATTTCTATTCAGATTCAAGGTCTCTGAGCCCTAGCCTTCACCATAAAGAGACCATATTTTGTTTCATCCCTGCCTAAGAAAATCACGGTACATGAAGTCAATAGTATGCCACCACCCCAATAAAGAGTTCCTCGAATTTTTATTAGTGTGAGGTGCTTAAATACATGATGCCTGGTGGAGTAGTGACGCTGCTGCTGTCCTCAAAAGACAGCTACTGTGTGGAAGACATTACAGAGCAGCTGAAATACACAAAGAGGGAGCCAAAGTACCAAACACATTTCAAATATTGCTTACAAAAACAAATTTCTGCACCGTGAAACCATTTTCAGGAGTGTGATGCCAGAACCCTGGTAGTATTTCAACACGGCTGATGAAAGTAGTACTTTATTTGCATGGAACAAAAGACAAGATCACTTACCTTTTCCGGTGATATGCAAGCATACCTCTTGATGCAAATAAGTCCAGGCTCAACTGTCCACTGATCTGTAGAACTAATCCTCAATGTTACCAACTGCTGGAGTCTGTGGATAAGCTGGACACTGGCCCCTAATGCTCAGCTATAGCGCCACCATTCACTCAATACACAGTACAGACAGAGACAAGCTCTTGTCACACTTGCTAAAATCTCAGGAGCCTGAAAAGGCAAGTTTTCACTGTATTCTGCCAAAGGGAAAAAGAGTCTTAACCATAGAGTCTGGTCACACCATCAATTGCATTTGGAAAATTTAAGGTCCCAGTTAATACAGTACTACCTACATGCATGGTTATGTCAAAAAATTGGCAAATGTGTGATTTTCTGTATAAATTCCTACGAGCCTATTGAAATTGTAGAAATGAAGTTGATCAAATTAAAGCAAGGAACTTAACTTAAAAATGTATACTGAATTTTACACTATATAAAACTATCCCAATGCTTTAAGCTGGGAACAAATCAAATGTTCACCAAAAAAGAAAAAAAAAGAAAACTGTTATTTACTAACCCTCGTGTCACTCCAAACCCATGTGACTAAAGGTGCGGTCACGTTTCCCAATTTTGTAGTTTGAATTGTGGTAATAAAAATAAACATGTAAACAATAGCCTTAATAATTACTTAAAATACATATATAATAGCAGTGAGACTATTATTTCAATTAAAGTATTGCAAGCAAGTAAACTTGCTATATGCTCCCAGTTTCACAAACAAGGCTCTAGTCTAGTGCCAGACTACAAGCTAAGTCTGAGTGGTTTCATTCAAAAAAGAAGAAGAAAAAAAAAAAAAAAACTTGCAGAGACTAAATCTTATTATATGCCTTTGTTTTATATCAAGATGGACACCAGTAGTGTTTTTTTCTAAGACACATTTGTATAAATGACTTCAAATGTCCTAATCCTGGTTTAACCTAAGCTCTGTCTGTGAAACCAGGACATGGTTTTATTGAACAGAACTGTTATCTAAACATTTGAGTCTAATGTTCACTTAAGTGTCAATATTTGACCATTTCTTTACGACAGAAATGCTACAGCCACTGTGATTTCTTGAATATGTGGATATCAAAACGTGTAAACTCAGACTGAGGGTTTGAACTTATTTTGAAATTGATGAAGTTTGCATATTAGGATACTGATTTATTCTCATGTGTTTGCGTAGGTCTATAAGTGATTTACCTTACAAATCTGATTAAACGCCAATCCCAGATTAATGCTGTAAAAAACCCAAACTCACAACAATTTGCGGAGATGAAGACTGGGAAATTCCACACACATAAATGTAACAGTTTGTGTGTTAACGTGTGTTTTTTTTTTCTCCCCTGAGCACCAAATCAACTTAAATTCTGAAGGTTAATTCACTGCACTGACCAACAGAATGCTACTTGGTTTTTGTAAACAGAGCCATGTGAATCACTACGGCAGTCACAGTAGACAATGGACCACTTGATTTAAAAACAAACACTGCTAATGTGACCATGCCTTAACAAAAGCTTGGAATTTCTTATAAATTTCATGGACTTGTATGGATTTATTTTTTTTTTTTTTTTTAAATGGTGCTTGAGAAATGCTGTGCACTTTATATTTGTGTAGATGAAAAATCATGCAGGTTTGGAATGACATGAAGGCAATTTTTAATTGAATGACCCATGCCTTTAAACATGGTCTCAAGTTGATCAGTGACTTATTTTTTTCTGATTTCACTTCTCCAAGAGTAGATCTGGATCAAAATATTAAACCACAACTATGGTAATAAACTGTAGAGCTAAACTGAAAAAACAAAAACCCCAATTTCCCCAACTCTGTCGAACCGGTACAATTAAAATGGTTTGCTTGCAGGACTTGGCAGACTGTGAAGTAATCATGCGTTGTGCACTTACCAAGCCTGGAGGTGGTGTGGTGTTCTTGAAAACTGAGAAGTCAATTAATTTTTATCAGTTTCTTCCTTCCTGCTAACATCCAAGCAACTAGATGCCTACAAGCGCTTCAGTTGGGAACGAGAATACTCCTCCCATAAATTCTTTTTAAGGCTTTCGTCAAAAAGATTTGATTGGAGACCAAAGAAATGTATAAATATTCAGCTTATTCCTCTTTCAAATTATAGCCTCCTGTTGATTTTACTCGACTCAATGCTCACGCGGGTTTGCCAGATTGAGGACGTGACTAGCCTTGCCCTATAATTTGATGAATTGATTTACTGTTTTAATGTTCCTTTGCTCATAGATCATTGTGCATGATGTAATATTGCCAGCTAGCTACTTTTCAGAGAAACAGTTATGTAAACATAATATGTTTGTAGATATATAGGAAACATTTTATGTTATTTTTGGGCTTAAGAAGAGTCAAAAACTTACAGCACCTTTAAGTCATGGCTCAAAATTGCAACTGTTTTGGTCGCATATGCTCCCGCAAATTTAATCTGTGCAACCTCAATATATTTGGGAGCATTTGTGCAAGTGCGAGAAATTGTTGTAGTGCGACTTTTCATTTCTTTGCAAACCTTTTGCCAGCCTAATTATGGCACAGACTGCAGTGAGCTGATACGGTGACTGCTTCCGTTCTATCCAACATACATAACCAATTAAACATCTTTACATTCTTAATTTTAATGCAGATTTAGATATTAGCCGTTAATCACTCCATCACGGACACTGCGCTCAGCTGAAACTCGGAACCATGCGTTTTTTGCTCCAAATGTTTTTTTTGTTTTTTTTCAGCCAGCATCTGTTCTGGATTTGCACAATCTGCACTGCAATTAGGGGCGTGCAATATGACGATTTTTTTATTGTGGACGATTAAAACGTCTCCGCTTTTGAAGAAATATAGTATCGTACTACAGCACACATTCTACGCCCTCCTTCATAAAGGTAGGCTACTGTACAGCGCGACATACACTCGCATCAAATGATAACTCAGTGGCAGTTTTTCTCTCAGTGACACATATTCGAAATCACATAAGTACATTAAGTACATTTAAAACCATGCCAGTTAAACACTGTGACGTTTATTTTTCTGATGTGCGCTTTTTTCCTGAGTGTGCACACTTGAAGCGCACATACAATATAAAGCCTGTCAAACAGTGGCTGAATACTGGACTAAGTTGTCTTCCCAGTCTTGTTTGGTTCAGGTGTTTTATATAGCATAATTTCAAAAACCTAAGGTCATACCATTCTGTTTTTGCTTCAGATATTGAAATTAGGCTATACAATCAAATTTAATTCAGAAATTGCTCATGCAGGCTATGCAGCATCTTTGTGGATTATGTTTAAAAATGCGTTAATTGCCTCTTAATATAAATGGCTACAATGAGTTTGACCTGTAATAGAGAAAATAAACATCGTTCATGTACTCATATGTTCATTCATTCTTGTCCCTTGCTTGAGGCATAAGATAAATATATTAAAAAAGGCTTTCAGAATCAGACCATTTGCTTATAAAAATCAGAATCGGCCACGAAGAATCAAGAACGGTGCTTTACTAAAATGAAATGCCGGGACAAGTGTGTGGCAAAGAATTCAGGATCAGGCTCAACTGGAGAAGCTTTTAATCATCAGGATGTTGCTGGCCGTTTTGCTGCTCCTTAATATTCATTGGGTGCCCCTAACTTTTTGAAGTTGGGAGCACCAGTGCTACAAAGTAAAAAAAGTTAATTACGAGCCCTGCATTAAGTAATTGTGAATTTATCACTCTAAAGGACAAAACAATCCAGTTGCCAAAAATCAAGGACAATCCAGAGCAGTTCTAATATAGCACTTGGTTCTTGAAGAAAGCAGCTTCTGCAATTAGATTCATTAAATTGATAAATAAGGGGATATAACAATTCATTATTGTGTGCCATCTGACAATGTGCATCCGTCATGTGTGCAGCTGATCGAGCCAAGTCAACTGACCAGAGCACTTTTCATGCTGGCCCTGTGATGCATCCTGTATCTGTGGAGTGTGCATGCTGCCATTAAACATCTTACCTCTTGGGATTTAAGACAACTAGAGTTTATCCTAACTTAGGGGATTATTTACAGGAATTTTATGACCATTCTTTTTCATTTTAACTCCAATCTTGTATACGTTTTGTCATTAGAACAATTTAAGGAAAAAAAAAAGTGAACATTCCTTAGAATTTGGTGAATACAACGTGTTGAATTCAATTCTTAGAAAATATGCAGTTAAGAAGTTTAGGCTAAAACTGGTGTCTGAGTACTTCGCTTTCTGAAAACAGGTTTCTAGAAGATACGATTTGAAAATTTACTGTAAAACTAACTATGAAGAGATTGCAAATTACTAATTGTAGATTTTGGGAGTTTTTGCAAATTAAACAGGCCAATAAAGATTTGATAAATAATTGAATAGTTACATGCCAGAAGATCATATTTTTATAGCAAATTTGAATCATTATTCACTGTAACCAAAAACAGACAACCCAAACCAAAGGAGTTGACATGGCAAGGTACAGGCATACTGGGTAGGGCCAAGGATGAATCATCTACTTGCTAACAAGTGTCTTACAGCTCTTGAAGATATAATTCTTCAAACCTCACAAATGGCAAATCCAGTGACCAGTTCTTCCTTTGTAGTTCTCACTGAAGAAGCTTCAGAACTTGTATAGATATTTGGGTGGACTGATAAAAACCTAAACACCCTGACTCCATGAAACTGAGAGCCAGTCAATCAGACTAGAGCCTTGTATTCTGAAAAAGCCATTTTAGCTATTTTGAGACCATTACACAATAGCCAGCTGGTGTACAGTCCATGGGCATGCCATATAAAGCTGAGACTAATAGTGGACAAATGGCTAAAATCCCAAACAGTTCCAAACTTGAAGATACTTCGGAAGTCACGAACAAACCTGTTAAGGGAAAAAAAAAGTATAGAAAACCAACACAAACAATAACATTGTATCTAGGAAAATCTGCATGTGAAGTTACCTTTTTTTCAGCTCCATTCAGGATGTTAAAATTACCTTAATTTCATAAACCATGCGATTTAAAAAAAAAAAAACCCAAACAACAACATTGTACACTAATAATTTAAGTGAACTCAAATATTAGACATGGCCTTAAAATTAAGACAATAGGATTTAATCATGCCAATTTTTGAAAGGTTTAGATTTAGTAAGAAAGCAAAGTAGAAAATCAAATTAGTAGCCGTGTCCTCACTCAAAGCAATGCCAAGAATTATCTGTTAAATACCTATTGCAGGAGTGAGAATAAGAATTTTTTTTTTTAGGTGATCCAAAAAGGATGCAGGCCTCTCATCATGCAACGCAAAATTAAATTGAGTTAATATAATAATAATAATAATAATAATAATAATAATAATAATAATAATAATAAATAATAAATAATAATAAAACAATTACCATCTATACATGCATTGTTAATCCAGATGTTCGTGTGTGTCAAATACAAATACAATATTGAAGTCAAGCTTTGCATTATGTTAGCGTTATGATTATGCTAACAGGGCAAGTATAAGAACAGGAGAGAACCATTATTAGCAGTAGCAGTTGTTAACGGACCTAGAATGTTTTACAATTAAATTAACTGAAGGGTGTAAACTATTTCTGGAAACTGTGTTGCGTTAAAAAAAGGGGTAAACAAAGAGGGTAAAGCAAAGCACTCAATTTCATAGTCTAGGTATATAGGAAAATAAATTGAAAAGATTGTAGCATTTTGTTTTAACTGCAGAACAATGAAAGAATCCATTCATGGAGTCAATAACAACTAGAAAAAGATCCTCCTTTAATTAAATCACTAAGAAACATGCTACTTAATGAACAAGTGTCTGTGTGACCTATAACCTCTGCACAGGTAGTCAACTTTAATAGGGCCCTATGAAATCCATTTTATTTTTTTTCCAAATTCCTTTTTTCCCCTCCCCGTTTTAATTTGTCTGAATTCAGTTACGTACATTCTAAATATTAAAAAGATTTGTCATCTTTAAGTTAAACCAAACTTTTATTTTAACTGGTTGCCATGAATACCTGCAGCTGACGCTTGCTGTGGCAAGATTGGATACAGCTGCGGCTGGAAGCTAACAATAAATTTGACTCAAATGGTACGGTCAAATGAAGTGACACTCAGAGCAGTTCTGGACATGTTGTTCATGTATTTATGTCGTCATGTAGTGAGATGCCAGATGCTGAAATCACCACAAGTGTCATGCATGCGTCAGTCTGTGTAGTAAACAAAACGTGTGTCTGCACCATTCATAAACACGCAAAACATCCAGGATTCATATTTAAAGTCTTTTTGTGGCTTAATATTTACACATACTAGTTCATATCGCAATTTGATGACATACTTTTGATTAATTCTTCCAAAATCATAGGGCCCTACTTTAGGTTTACAAAGCGTCTCAAGAGCCAAAATGCTGTACACCAATTAAGTGAAATATTTATATATATGAACAAGTGAATCCCATATTTGCTTGCTAACAGGTGAGTTAGAGGCAAATTGTCTTTTTTTCCAGTATTAATAGCATCATAATGGGATTCCTCCATCATCTTATTGTGCAGAGACAACCAAGTAAAACTACAAAAAGGAATTTTGTAGTTGTACAAAAGTTGCCATTACCAACCCCCCCAAAAGCCACCATCACAATGGCATTTGAAAACATCAATGGTGCAAGTTTGTGGTAGGATATTTGGTTTAATCAAACATTAGAAAATGCACTGGAAGCATGTGTAAATGCATTCTTTCCCCCAATTCCCTTTGGTGATACTAGGGGCACCATTGACTGCAGATTAAAACTATCTGCAAATTATATACCAAGTTTATACCACTGAAATATCAGTTCTAAATCACTTTTGTAGTTTGTTAAAAAAAAAAAAAAAAAAAAAGTCTGAAAAGAGCAGATTGCTTTATGGCTGCAACAAATACATGTGTACTGCTATCCATAGTTAAAATGACAAAAAGTGATATGATTTGTGATTTTTTTTGTTGACTGTGTACAAGACCCAAGTTGCCAATAGTTTTCTGCAACTGCAACCCACAGTTAACTCTGTAGAGTAAAAACTTTTTTAGAACAAACATGTATTACTATAATTTATGATTTAAGTTATGTGTTCTGCAGAAGTTCTGGAACTGATCTGGGCTCCGTTTTCAGTGTGTATTTTTATTCGTGCCCATGTTAACAGGTTAGCTTTTCCGGAGAATTTATGCCTTTTTAGGACTGATGCGCATGTAGCGATCATTTCCACACAAGTGTCAGATTTTTTCTGTGCTGCACTCACTGAAAGAAAGTGACAGGGTTCGCAATAAAAAAGAAACATGGATTTTTACAAAAATGTCATAACTACACCAAAAGTGCATATAAATAAAGTCTACTGTGTTTCACAGTCAATACACGGCTAGATTTAAAGCAAGAAAAAGTGCACAAGGTGACACAATGGACGGCACTCATGGAGATAGAAAAAAAAAAAAAAAACTTTTTTTTTAAGACCTGCAGGACTGCTTATAACGAAGTTTTAATTGCCAAATAAATATCATGAATTGACTGCTTCTGTCAATGGTAAGTTTTAATTCATGTTTGTGAAAGCCTACTACCTTTTTATATATATATATATATATATATATATATATATATATATATATATATATATATATATATATATATATATATATATATAAAAAAAAAAAAAAAGTCTTGCCACTTGCTCAAGCAAATTGATATACAAATTTACAAGTAAAAAAATCATTGAATTTGTGTTTAAACATTGTGTCTATGAAAGATTGTATTACTGTATTTTAGTAACACTGATTGGATTTTGAAATTTAAAAAGTGGATAAATGTGTCTGTGGTATACAGCTTCTGCACTACATATGTACCACACACAGGCTGCATACGCACTACAATCAGAGTATGTGTGAAACGGCCGTAATTTATAAACCAATGAAACCAAAACAAATTGCCAAAAAACTGCTAAAGCCAGGGCTATTCAATTAGCTTCACTTGTGGGCCAGACTATCAGATTTAAAATTTGAAGGGGCCAAGGGATGGTCATTAAAATGATTTAAAAATGTTAAATTAATAAAATTAATAAAGTTGTAATAGTCAAAATATTAACATGCGTTTAATGACAGTCACAATTTCACATTGAACCTTCAAATTAATGGAAAAACAATATAAATAGTATATTTTAAATGCCATCTTTTTTTTACCATGTAGCTGAATAAAGAACAGCATCACTGATAACTAAATAATGCTACTGTCTAATTCAATGCATTTTTCTCAATCAATTTTATCCATTAATAATAGGCATTCAACATTAAGACATTTTTACCATTTAAAAATGAAAAAAAAAAAAATGTATATATATATATATATATAAAACTTAATTTAAGTGAACTTAAAACAATCCTCACATAAACTATAAATCGCAAGCTATATGTATAAACTACATAGATCAGTCTTTATTCAAGCTACAAAAGTTAATCAGCAAAACACTGAGGAATTTCTCTTTTTCCTTTGTTCTGCGATTTACATTAACAACAAACTTCAGCCAGTTTCACTTTAAAAGCAGCATGGTCTCTTTAAATCCTGATGCACGTGACATCCAAATTTTCTTCCAACCTATGGTCATTTAGGACTCATTTAAGGCAGTTTACCAGGTCATTTGCCAAACTGCACATTTTGACAATTGTGTTTTTGTTGGTTGAAGTTGTGCTGTCTGAAGCGGCTTAGCGAATGCATGCAGGCAAACGTGCAGATCGTCAAACGATACTTCATTTGAAAATCATCTTTGCTATGTTCTGTGCTATTTCTCGGCAAAAGTTACGGCAGATAACTTCTACTCATAAACCAGAGCTTGCTTGCCAACGCTGTTATTTATTGTTGCAGCATCTCTTCATTTTCTTTTTTTCGGCTGTAAAACAATGTCCCGGGCCAGTGTTGCCACCTTATGGACAAACTAATTACTGCAAAAGCAGTTCAAGGTCTATGTGCACCGATTAAGATGATTGGTGTGCCGGATTGGGCTCGCTGGACGCCAATTGAATAGCCCTGTTTTAATACAGATTTCCAAATCTAAAAAGAAAACTGATTTCAGACCAAACAATATTTAACTTAATAGCCAGGTTAATGTCAGCAGTAAACCAGAGCTTTAAATTAGAAAGGGGTAAGCAATAACCTTTAAGATGAAGAAACGCACTAGATGCCTATGTCTTACATATAGGTCAGGTGTCAGATGCCTGACACTTCACAAATTTAATCATTGTGCCAAGAACACCTGATTGGGTTTTTGAAGAACCAACTGCACTCTTTATTGAAAATGTACATGTAGTATTTTAAATGTAAATGGCACAGAACACAGCCATAGTAAGATCAGAACAATTTACAATATTCACCAGTATAACACAAGTAACATGACAAGGTAAAGACTAGTAAGAAAGGGGATTACATGTTGGTAGCACTAAGCCAGCGCTGACTTCAATGGTTTTATTATTAAACCTATTAAGAATACAAAATAAAAATAGGATGAAAAAAATCTTGCCACAAAAGGGATGAGTTTTCAGGCTAAAACTGCAAGAAAATTCTTTAAACTTAAATACATCAATTGTGACTCCAGAATCGAGCCTCTGGATTTCCACATACAAACTTTGATTTTAAAGTGCCAGATCAGAAGCGTGGCTTCTTGGCAGATCCGTCATATTCCTCTCGGACCCTGCCAAATCCTGGGTTTCCAGCACCCATGCCCCTCGGACCCCCTGGGCCACCTTGCGGGAAACGCTCATTGCGCTACATGGACCATTTTCAGTTATGTATCAGTTGGGTATTTAGTTTTGTAGAAATTATAGGGTTTACGTCCATGGGTGGGGGGGGAAAGCAACAAAGGGGTAACAAGTTCCATGAGTTCCGAGAGTATTTTGAGCAAAGTATTATAAAAGTGGGATCCAAGGAAAACAATCGGCGAAACCGTTCCAACACGCAGATCCACAGGTGCCAGAGGTGACATAGGAAAAGGAAGAGAGGGTAATGTATTCATTAGTCAAATCCCATTACAATGCATTCCAATAGCGCTGCTATGATAAATACTGAAGGAAACAATTACTGGCCCCATTTGCATGGGAGATTTAAGCAGAAACGCGTTGGATGCCCCAAACTTATGATTATGGCAGAGAGGTTTGTACTTTAATACAAAAACCCTCTGAGACACATGGGCAACTACTGACCCTTATATTATAAACAAATCAGTTTGAATAGGAATTACATTATTCTGATTCCTAAAATCTTTTTTTTTTTTTTGAGCATTTAAATATTTATGAAGTGTTTTACTTAAATATTACACTTATTGCATTTGAAAATGTGTTAATAATTACTTTTACATTCAAGGAAATTTGTTGAAAAAATAAAAAGTTAATAAAGATTACATTTTTACATTCAAACTATTTAGCAATCACGTGTCTTTAACGTAAACCATGTTTCTTCAGTTTGTCATACTGCGTTTATCTGGTACTTGTCAGCACATGCAATAGTGATACTAGTTAATTGGATGAAATGTAATCTGCAAACATGACAAACAGCATCCTAAGTTTGCAGTAAAAATGCAAGCAGCATTTTTCTATTATACATCTAATTTCAAACTGTTCAAGATCAGCCCATCTAGACTGACAACAGAAAAAGTAATGCAGTGGGCTGAAGTTTTCCAGATTTTATATCATAATTCTTTAGAAACTTTTAAAAGCATATGGCTGTTTAAGTTCAAATTAAACACTGCAACCTAGGGATGCACGATATTATTGGAATCAGTCAACAATTGCTTAAACCGTAATCGTCAGCATCAGCCCAATAGGAAAAGTTATGCAGATTGCTGATAAGACAAATAAATTACATGTGCTCAGGGTGTGCTAGCAATTGAATCACATCAGCAGTGTAGTCAATCTTGAAGCAAACTTTTGCCTGAATGGTGATTCATTCACTGTTTTGGATCACCAATCTGAGAAAGCAAGTACAGAATGACATCCTTTTCACGTCCTAAAACCCCTCCAGTATTTAAGGGGCCCAGTTTGCCTACTTGTAACAAAGTGAAACAAGAACATTAAAGGTGCACTAAATAATATTTCGACCGAGTCCCAAAACACACTTGCAGCCAATCAGCAGTAAGGGGCATGTCTAGTAATGATAGGGAGAATAGAGCACTCAGTGAGTGCACATACGGATATTAGTAGATCATCTATAAAGATGGCACATTAAAAAGCAAAACAAACAAACAAACAAAAAAAAAACATTACAAATAAGGGTTATCAGGAAAGTGGTAGGACCAATGTAAATATTGGATCAGAGTTTGTTTTGTTTCTCCTGATATGCGAGTAATGTTGATCGCACTTTGTTTCACACAACTTCATACCCTCGGCTGGCAGGCACAGCAGATTCCACCATTGTTGTTGCTGGGGTGTATACATGTGTGGGGTGGAGATATCAAAATAGGAGCGAGATCCTGTTGGGGTATGGGCTTGTTTGTTATGGTGCTTTCAAATGTCAACATCGTTTGGCAAAATTCACTTAGTGCACCTTTAAGATAGTGTTCGATTAAAGCAGTAACTGATAATGTAAAGGTCAGAAGCTATATATATAAAAAAAGTTAAGGTTACCATTGAATCTGTCTTATAAAAAAAAAAAAAAAAAAAAAAAAAAAAAAAAAAAGGCAGTGATTGATTAATAGGTGATTTATAGTCATTTTAAAAATTCTCAACAAGTTTATTAAAAACTAAGCAAAATTAAAAATAATTCGTTTATAATCTCTGCACAGGAAAGACTTGGGTGTTGCTTCCAAACTTAAGGAAATACATTGGTATCAGCACTTCATGAGTTGAAAAATATTGGCGCAAAAAAATATATCGTGCATCCCTACTGCAACCGCATTGACAATTTCCGAAATAAATTGCCATTAAATAGCCGCTTGATGATAGTCCAATTCTTTCAGCAAAATAAGTTGACCACTTAAAGTCAACATAAAACAGCACTTCTGTAAAGCAACACTTCAGTGGAACAATAGTCAAGGCAAAAGTCAGATTTGAAGGTGAGTGGAGGACTGTTTTTCCTCCTAAAACACAACCAGCACTTGCATGACAAAAATTAGGTGGCTATGGTGCCAAAGACAATTTCAGGAGGGGGAGCAAGTAATAACATTTGATAAATATTGTAACTATTATAACTGTTCATTGAAGCTTAACAAAATCAAGCCTGTTGGCTTCGCTAATACTATTCACTTGTCAAGTCTGACGTCACACGCCACCGCTTCCGTGTCCAAATGCTATCAGATGCCATGAGAAAATAACAAACTGTGCTAATATACATAACTCACAATGTGATATACTACCAATAAAATGTTTTATAATCCTCCAATTTAACTCCATACCAAAATCCCAGATCACCAGACAATGAAAATATACATATGAATAAATAAAAATATTTTTGTTTGGGCCACTGTGAGGACAGAGACTGTAGTGTACACAGCATGTTTGAAAACGTTTAGCTTAAATGTTTAATATGAATAAAAAGTGCTCATAAACAGCCGTTATGATAGTATTCTCAAGGCAAATAAGTTGAGGCTTGGACCCGGAAACAGCATTCATTGGACATGCATTACATCACTTAACAAGCGAATAGTACTAATAAAATCATAAACTCAAGTTGACATACCAATATCAGGTTTTACATTTCACAACAAAATGAAACAATATAAGGTTTAACTTAGAAACTATTCACTAAAAGCACTTTGTTGGAGATCTTCTTGATAATTGCTGAAGAATATTGGAAGAAAAGGCCAATTTCTATATTACTAACACCACAGCCTGTAATTAACGCACCAAAAGATTTAGCCATTAAAAAATAAATACTGCAGGGAAAGCAGCACTCAGGTGACAAATTCAACAATGCAACAAACCTTTAAGGCACTGGCCTTGCTGCTGAATTAATTTACTGCAAAACAGCATTTTAGCAAGGGCTCGGGACAGGTACACAAGCAGTACAAATTCACTATGTACGGACTTAAAGTGACTACAGCAATTTGTATTAAAAGTAGCTAAACCATTTAAGCCTTTTCAGACAAATGCTTAAACTTTTAAAATTAAAATATAAATATCTAAAAGCACACCAAACAAGACAGAAAATTATTTCTTGGCGATTAGAGAAATGTGTGCCACGTCTGAGGAAAACTCCCCATCTGTTTTCATTATAGCAAATATGGGTCAAACCCAACCTCTCATGTATGCAAACCACACATCTCCACCCAGCTCCTCAAAAGCTCAGCCATATCATTTTCAGTCACTGTAACTTCATGTCACATTCATTTTGTGATTAAGTTGCTTTAAAGTCTATCTGCACTAAATGCCCAGTCTGTCAACACTACAAAAAGAGCTCAAAGCATGGAAACAGCATTTCCATGCAGGTACCATCGCAGCACTGACATGGGTTTGCAACAGTAACCTAAAAATAAATAAATAAATAAAAAATCCTACAAAAGGTATTTCACCACAAAACAAGCACAGCATGTCACGGGTCATTGTTTCACCAGGCTTTGTGTTTGAAAAGATGGCACATTGGTCATTTAAAGACTACACATCAAACAGAGCGCAAACATGCCTGTCTTTTTTTGCGATTTAGACAGGACTTACAAGTATGTGTTGTAAGCAAACAGTTGTGTAAAAATACTTGGGCTTTAGTACAGACAGACATCCAAAGTAACAAGAGAAGAAAAGTGAGGGGAGCTGAGCTTGAGTGCTGACAATGACTTCTGCCACTAGATGGAGTCAATATAATCGAATCACAACAGGGACCAAAACACGCTGCCCTACTGATGAGTCTAGAAATAATCCATCCACACCCAAGTTCCACACTAAACCTTTAAACACAAAATGGCCTTGATTCCTATGAACCACAACAGCCCAATTCAAAGAATATCAGGCATACAAAACACAAACATACATCCACCACATTCACTCTCGATTTCAACTCAGGAATACATTACCATTTCGTTGGGCACCATGCCCCCTGATGCTGGTCCCCCCATTCCCTGGTCCCCAAAATTCATTCCAGCCAATGGGAACTTCTGGCTAGGTGACCCAAATGGCATATCTGTTTATTTAAAGAAAAGCAAACATTAGTATCAACCAACCCTGCTAAAAATGTAAATACAAAAAATAAATATATATATTTGAGAAATCATGCTTTTATGGCCCATAGTATTTTACGGAGCTCACACTCAAAAATGGAAAAACTACTTGCATAAAATGCAGACCAATCAAATAAAATGCACGTGCTGTCATTTTATAGCTCTTGAAGGTCTTGGTAAGATTATATTTAAATACGCATTCTTTAAAAGCCTGTTGTGTCATATCTGATAAATACACCATTTAAAAAAAAAAAAAAAAAAAAAAAAAAAAAGATCCAATCAAAAGTTTTCGAATCTAGTAAATGTTCATCTTGAAATATACAAGTCGTATACTTTCTAAAAACCATAGAAGATTTAACAAGATTTAAAAAGACATGTACCAAGACCTGAAGGTGGACATTTTCAGAATTACACCAGTCAAAATATTTTTTTTAAAAGTAGTATCTTTTTGCATTTATCTGATCTAAAGTACAGCATGAACAGTATGACTTTAAATATTTTTACTATTAAAAATAACTTTTCCATTTGAATACATTTTAAAATGTAATTTATTCCTGTGATCAAAGCTGTATTTTCAGCATCATTACTTGCAGTCCATATTTGCGGTTCAAGAAACACTAATTATTAATATCAATATTTAACAGTATTTTTCCAGGATTCTTTGATGACTAGAAAGATCCAAAAGATCAACATTTATCTGAAACAAAAAGCTTTTGTAACATTATACACTATACGATCGACATTAATGCTTGTCCGGGACAAGTGGATTTTGTGAAGGGGAAGGTAAAAGTGAAAGACAAATTTTACTTGCCCGACCAGATAAAGGAACCTGATTAAGACATCAATAACAAACAACTATGGCAACATGGAATATGAGAATTATTCGGATTTTATTACTTCAAGCGTAAACGGTAACTGATAACGGACAGTATCAAGGTTGCGTCAGTTGAGGCTCATGCAGCCCATCAGACTCGAGGGAAGACAGCACCTTTTTTTTTTGCCCTGGACAAGTAACTTTTTTTACTCAGACAAGTGAATGACTGATTTACTTGTCTGAAGAACATGTCAAGGCTTAATGTCGAGCCCTGAACTACACCATTCAAAAGCTTGGAGTCAGTATTTTTTTTATATTTGATTTTTTTAATTATAGAAAGTAATATTTATTTAGCAAGAATGAAAGGTGATGATAAAGGCATTTATAATATTACAAAATATTTCTATTTCACATAAATGCTGTTCTTCTGAAAAAAAAAAAAAAAAAAAAAAAAAAAAATAATTCTACTCATCTGTTTCCAACCAATGTTTTTGAGCAGCAAATCAGAATATTAGAATGATTTCTGAAGGACCATGTGACTGGAGTAATAATGCTAAAATTTAGCTTTGAAATCACAGGAGTAAGTTACATTTTAAAAATACATTCAAATAAAACTAATTTTAATTAGTCCACAATTTCAAAACTGCACAGCTTTTGCTCTACATTGGATCAAATAAATGCAGACTTTGAGCAGAAGAGACCTCTTAAAAAAATAAATAATAATAACAAATCTTATGGTTCAAAACCTTTTGACTGGTAGTATATACTAAAAGGTTTTCTACTAGCTTTATAAATTAACTATAAAATCAAAAGGTCAGAAGGCATGTAGTAAATTGCTTTTTCAGCAACGTTTTTATAGAATTTTAGCACATGTGTGGAAATTCAGAATTTCTAGACAATTGAGAAACAATAAAATGTCTCTTACCGGCCAACCCCAAGCCTCCACTAGCATTCATCCTCATCTCTCGGTCTCTCTGTACAAAAAGAAAAGTTTCACGTTACCTCAAACGATTTAAACAACATTGTATTTAAATGCTAAGAGCTTTCTAAATGCTTTACTTACGTTATCCATAAAGCCGCCCATTCTGTAAGACTCCTCGCGTTTGCGCCTCAATTGTTCTTCAATTTCTCTCTGCCGCATCATCTCCTCCTCTCTCCTCCTGCGTTCCTCTTCTTGCCTGAGGTTGAGAACAACCAATCAGTTAACTACAATTACAGCAAGGGTTTCCATCAACAAAGTACACTACATCACATACATACCTGAGCTGCATCTCTTTACGTTTCTGCATCTCCTGACTGTGCAACTCTTCCATGCGACGAAGTTCCTCCTGACGTCTAAGAAGGTCTTTTGAAAAAAAAAAAAAAAGCAGCCCCAAATCAATTATTCATCCACATGAATTAAAAAAATAATAATAAAAAAAAAATAAAAAAAATGTAGCAAAAAGGCCAAACATCAGTGTGCTTACTGAGCAGAGACTGTACTCACCTTGTCTGAGCATGTTTGCTTGATGCTCATGATAGGCATCTTCCATCTCTGCTTCCAGCTTCTCACGGGCTTCACGAATGTTTTTCTCCACTTGCTGCCTCTGTTGTTTCTCCATCTCATCGAGAGACTTCCATCGCTGGGAGTATTCAAACTCAAAGGTTCCAGGACGGGCGAACCTAGGAGGCTGCTCTCGCTCCCTAAGTTCAAATCACAGCCATTAATAATTGTCTTTATGAGATTAATTTGAATGAGGAAAGCTGATTCATTTAAATGAGGAAATTTGTATTCATGTGGTAAATAACATTTTTACAGCTGACAAATGACCCAACTCAAATGCTTGTCACACCATCTGTCCAGCTTCATTTACATGATAAAAAGCCTGTAAATATTTACAACCACCAAATAACTTGAAATTGATCACTAATCCCAAGGGACTATGATTCCTTCCACAGAATGTAAAATGTATGAAAAAGCATTTAGAACTTACTTCTGATAACTAGGGTTCTTCTGTGCAAGTTTCTCTGGCAAACCATCCTCATCGTCGTACTGCTCTAACAATTCAACCACAATTGGACGGGGAGCACTGGGAAAACAAACAAAAAAACAAAACAAAAAACAATTAAGATGGTTGATGAAATATTCTAGAAATCTACTCCCAAAAATTACTCTTTTGCCAAATTGTACAAATAAAAAGAACTTCATCTTACGATGTGAGAAGGAACACTCCATCACTGATCCGATCAATGGCCTTCCGTGCAGCTGGCTTGGAAGAAAACTCAACAATGCCCTTCCCTGTTGAGCGGCCACGGTCATCCACAATTACTACAGCCCTTTCCACCATTCCAAACTGAGAGAAGGCTTCCTCGAGCAGCTCATTGGACACATATGGAGACAAGTTGCGTACAGAAAGCGCAGCAGAATGAGTGGCAAAACGAACTCTAAGTGGTCTGCCTTTCATCGGAATATCATCCAGCTCAGCTTTTGCAATCTCTGCCAAAGCACGGGATTCCTAAAAAAGTAATAAAATATTTGCATATATATATTCAAGTTATTTTTTTTAAAGAATTGCGTTTACTTGTATGGAATTTGAAAGTTAGAAATCTTACCAATCTGATAAATCCAAAACCCTTGCTTTGATTGATGAAAATCTCACTGGGCTCCCCATACTTTGCGAACAATTTTCTGAATTCAGGCTCAGTGATGTCGTTTGGTAGGTTTCCAATAAACAGACGGCAACGTTGAGTGTAGGTTTTCTCCCCGGGCTTTCGCAGCAAAGACAGGGTTGCCTTCAATTCCTAAAATCAAATATTTGCAAAACAAACACGTAAGTCATAATACAAACCTATCGTGCTGATGAATTTGAGCGACAAATTGCAAATCTGTTACGCGAACGACACGTAAATGACACTGCACAAGCCAAACCTGACCTACTTTTATCAAACAACTCGGCCACACAAAGACATCGAAATGTTAGCAAAATGAGAAAACATTCTTAAAAAGGCAAAAGAAGCCTATAATCTATCACATTTCAATTCATTTATACGAAAAAGAGGCACCAGGTGGACCAGTGTGGAATTCAACCTTTGTTTAAACGTCTACAAAATGGCGGACCTGTCTCAGTAGCACGGTCCTACCGAACAAACGTGTGCTAAAAATGATAATTGTATAAACACAATTTACTCAAATCCCTTATTTCCTCACTAAAACGACACTTCTGTATGTTTTTTTGCAAGTATGAAGTTACTTTACCCGAGTGTCGTCCTCGCTCTTTACAATCTGTTGTTGTTGTTGTGGTGGTGGCGGCGGCGTCTGCACCGTGTCTTTCTTTACGGGCACAGGCGGCTTTTGTCCATTTCCCATCCCAGCTTTGGGTTGGTTCTTTTTGGCTTGATTCTGTGGGGAACCGAGGTCCGGGGTCTTCACGTTATTCTGTGGCGGTGGAGACTGAATTTTCGGCGGAACGGGGCTGGCGGTCTGCTGCTGCTGCTGCGGCGGCGTCGGGCCTTTGTTGTTGCTCGGCTGGGCCTGGTTAGGGCCTTGCGCCGGAGGTGATTGGACCACTGGCTTGTTCTGATTGGATTCCTGTGGTTTCTGCGGTGTAGAAGCCTGGTTGAGTTGGTTTCCCTGATTCGGCTTAAATCCGCCACCCATATGGGGTCCACGGTTTTGAAAAGGATGCTGGTTTTGATTTCGAAAGTTAAGATTTCCCATGCCACCGCGCATTCCGATTCCTCCGCGGCCTCGGTGCTGGAATCCTCCACGGTTACGGGACCGGTCACGAGACATTTTCACACAAGTGGATTTGGGGAAAAACCGTTAAAAAGATTTCGAGAGTAGTAGATGAAGTTAAATAACGCACTATCTTCAAAAACGACGGAGGAGCTGGTAACCTGCACTCCAGACGCTCGCTTTGTGAAATGGCCGCTGGTTGCGCGAGAAGACCGTAGAAATGGGAGGACTGACGACGTGCACGCGAGCCTCCGCCCAAAATCAAATCCTAACGGTCCATTGGGTTACTAGCGCACTCTAGTGGCACTCGTGTTCTTGAACACGTACGAATGTGGTAAACTACCCAGATATACAGTACAATGGGGAAAACCAAGTACATCTCAGCACACTTAAAAAAACCAAAAAACATATATATGTATGTATGTAACTCAAGTGCCACCTGAATATAATGTTTTAAGACACTGAACTGCATATTTGCGTAAGAGTGCTTTTTTACCCAATTAAGTAGGGCTATACATCTTTGTTTATTTACATCTTAATTTTTTTTTTTTTTTTTTAATATGGTCAATAATGGAACTTATTAGGCTATTAAGTATATTTGAGATTACACATTTGTAATGCTGAAGCTGCACATATATAAAAGATTTAGACTATAGTCTTAAAAAGTTAGTCAGCTAATTTTTTCTTTAAGACTGGTCATCATTTTTTAAATTCAATTCCAGAAAAAGGTAGATTAGCCTAAGTTAAAAGTTACTGATTACCCTTTGGTTAACTGATAGTTGGTCAAACTAGTACTTAAGGCTAGCGATATGCCGGTATCAAATTTTCATGTTGCGATAAATTGATAATGTTTTTATCACGGTATATGGTATTATCACGATATTGGAATTTAGTTGCAAAAAAGTGATGTCATAATACAGTATAATAACAAAATGAAAACATTTCTGAACATTAAAACACAATAAAGCAATACACAAAAAAATTTATAAAGTGAAAAATTTTACACAGATTAAAGTGCAAAAGAATTAAAAGACCGATAGATATCACTTTACAGTAAGATCTTATAAGTTAATTAATATTAGTTAACATGATCAATGAACAAAAGCTACATTTGCTATAGAAGTTATTAATCTTTGTTAAAAATAACACAACTTTTAGTTCATGTTAGCTCGGCTTATTTAAAAAAAAGTGTTATTATTATTATATTGGAATTATCTAAGATTAATGAATGTTTAGAATAATTTGTCATTGGGAGTTTGTTAACTAATACTTAGAATATACTTTCAAACAATATCTAGGGCATGTTGTAGTCAAGATTAAAATGTAAAAAGTGTTACAATAAATACAAGCCTATTGAGTCTAAATATTAAAGTATTTGTTGCTCTGATGAACACCACTGCAAATACAAAAATCTGAATGGCTATATAAATCATTTAAATACGTTTTAGAAAGTAGCGCAGCATTTAACCAGTTAATGGGAAAAGTATGCCTAAAATGCATTCAAAGTTCGGAATAATTTTTAATAAATAATTATTTTCTGTATTTTGAAATGCCCACGATAACAATACCATGCATATTAATTATCGTGATATATCACATTACCGAATACCGGCACATGTCTACTTAAGACACTGTCTTAACACAGGCTAAGTTTATGCTACTGGCCCCTGGTTTCACAGACATGGCTTAGACTAAGCCAGGATTGGGCTAGTTCAATTAGGACATTTTTATAATTTTTTGTGTAATTTTTATAAACATGCATAAGGGGAAAAAAACATTATTGTGTGCATCTTGAGACAAAACAAAGGCATTTAAGATTAGCCATTGCAAGTTTCTTTCAGTTGAAAAAGCTCAGACTTATTTTAGTCTAAGACTAAGCGTAAGTCTTGTATGTGAAACCGGGTGTTAAAATATTAAAAGCTTAAGCCAGGACTAGGCCTTAGTTAAATGAAGATATTTTAGCAGCTTTTATAAAAATGCCTGAAAAGAAAACGTTAGTCTGAGGTGTGCGTCTTGAGATGGCACAATGGCACTGATATATTTAAAGTAGTGCTGTCAAACGATTAAATAAAAGTTTATGTTTACATACTATATATTTGTGTACTGTGTATATTTATTATGTATATATAAATACACACACATGCATGTATATATTAAGGAAAAATATTTAAGATTTATATCTAAAATATTTAAATTTATTGATAATCTAAATTGTATACAGGTAAAAAAATATATACATATAAATATTTTGTTTTAATATATACATGGATGTGTGTGTATTTATATGTACATAATAAATATAGAAAGTAAACACACATATAGTATGTAAACATAAACTTTTATTTTGAATGCGATTAATCGCGATTAATCGTTTGACAGCACTAATTTAAAGATATGTCAAGATATTTTCAGCTGAGGCAGCTCAAACATGTATTTAAGTCAAGCCTAAAGCCTTGTCTGTGAAACTGTGATCTCAAATAACACTAAAGTTAAAATGATAATTACATTTAGACATTTAGCAGACACTTTTATCCAAAGCGACTTACAAAGGAGGACAATGGAAGCAATTAAAAACAACAAAAGAGCAATAACATGCAAGTGCATGTAGCAATGGGTTTTTAAAGTATATAATAAATAAAAGAAAATAAAACAAGCTAGTGTTAGAGGCCTTCTTTTTTTGCTTTTTTGTTAATTGTATAGAGAGAAGCTAGTGTTAGTAGTGTTTTATTTATTTATTTATTTTTTTTAAAAAAAGAAAACAAGCAGTAAGTAAATGAATGAAGTCTAAAAGGTTTAGAATATAATATAGAGTGTCAAATAAAGATGGAAAAGATGTGTTTTTAGCCGATGCTTGAAGATGAGTTGAGTGAGTTGGGCAGGTCATTCCACCAGGAGGGTACATTGAATGTGAAACTCCATGAAAGTGACTTTGTGCCTTTTAGGGAAGGCACAGTAATGCACCGTTTACTTGCAGAATGCAAGCTTCTAGATGGCACATAAGTCTGAAGTAATGAATTCAGGTAAAGGTGTGCAGAGGTGGTTTTGTAGGCAAGCATTAATGCCTTGAATTTTATGCGGGTCGCTATTGGTAGCCAGTAAGTGTAGTCATTTCAGCTCATTAAAATTAATCTTGAAGCCGCATTCTAGCTTAATTGTAAAGGTTTGATAGAACTGGCTGGAAGACCTGCCAAAAGAGCATTGCAATAGTCCAGCCAAGGAGTTGTGAAGTATGTACTTACAGGATTTGTGGTGGTCAGACAAAGTCTGAACATTGAAATATGCAGCTAAGATTATTCAATAAACTTATCATTACTTTTGCTTTTACTCTTCTCTGGCTTTCTCAGTCAACTTATTGGCTGATATATATAGTTTGGGTACCAGACAAAAGACTGGTTTTGGGTAGCAGAGACTTACTGTTAACTAGACAGATCTGGAAGATGCCGCCTGCCAGGGGAAATACAGCTAATAAACTGGTCAGACACTTATTAACTTACCGACTGAAAGTCTTCAGAAACTGGCCTTGAAAAGGGATGTTCTAGTGGAGAGATGCAATGCCCAGGATGACAACAAGGAATTGAGGAAGACAGATGAGCTGTTGTTCAGAGACCGTCAGCCAGAGGAGCCACGGAAGGATCTTCAAGCTGATGTGGTTCGTTCACAACTGCATCATCAACAAGTTGTTGCTTAACTACAAAACAGTGACTTATTACAACTAAAATAAGCATTGAATGTTATTTAAGCACTAGTATTGCTGTACTATTTACATTTTGTACCATTTGGTGTCTATATCTTTCCTGTGGTCTTGTAGGCTCATCTGTATTCTTCTTCTTGCTCTTTTTTGTTGTTTTGGGCTTTTTTGTGTGTATCACTGTCATCTCTCTGCTCTTTGTTGAAGATCATCCATCAAATAAAAAAACAATTCAATAAATGTCATTGTGTTCAGTGCCTTAATCATTATTCAGATGTTGTTTTTCATTGAAAATGTCTTCCTGACTCTGTCTTTTGAAATAATTTAACTGAGTGTTGAATAACTGGGGAGCACAGGGCAGTTTGATGAATTGGCCTGTACCTGTATAGCAGGACAGCAAAAACAAATCTAGAACTTCCAGTCGATCTTCCAGCTCGTGCATTGAAGTTGTGATGTCAAACTGCATGACCACAATAACTCACTATGATGTTTAGCTTCAGATGTGGTTCCTTTCCTCTTCAAAACTTAACAAGTCGCTGCTTAACTACAAAACAACAGTGACTTAATACGACTGAACTGAGCACTAAACGTTATTTGAGAAGAATCTCATTCTAGGCTGTCATACTGGCTAGCACTCTGAGGATGCTGGGAAAGCATCAGAAATATAGTAAAAAATATTGTGCTTGTCCATGTGACGTTTTGATTTGCATTACATCAACACACAACTTTCATTCCCATCACCCACTGCTTCAAGCATGGTTTGATCATCAGCTGCATCTGTGAAGAGATTAAAAATTCAGAATATATAACATATATTTTATATATAATATACATAATGATATTTGAATGATGTATATTACATATTAGGCTAAACTTCTAGTTACCACGTTGAACAGTTTTAAACTCCTCTAACCTTCAAGAACTGCCACAGCCTGAAGTTCAGCCTGGAGATCAATCTTCTTACTCTCTTCGCAGGAGGAAACACCTGTGATGGTCTCCACATTCAAGGGTCTGCTTTCTGCAGATGTGGAAGTACCATCAGCACTGGTAGAAGTGCTTGACTCTCCAGGCACATATGTGAATAAACCATAATACTGTTTATGAGATATTTAAATATACAGGCATGTCGTGTTTTGTCTACCAGCTGTCTAAAGAAGATGCCATTCACAAATTAATCACTCTTCTGATCCAAACTACTAAACACAACTTGGATGAAACCATGAAACCATTGCCCTTTATATGGACAGTTCACTCAGTCCCTGCTGAGCCCAGAGGGTGTTTGTTTAGCTGAAGTGGAAAGGGAAATTCATATTCTGGTACAGAATATCTACAAAATTTGAAGACTTGACAGTATACAGTGAAAAATGCTACCTATCAGATTTTGCTTCCAGTATGATATTAATGTGGTGTGTGGTGTTATTAACACGTACACCTACCCCAACCCAACCTTACAGTATGAAAAATACAGTGTTGGTAGCATAATCTGACAGGTAGTATTACTTGTTAGAACACCGGTCTATGTGCCACCCAAGTACTAATTTTAATGGAAACTGTAATGATGCCTGTTGGTCTCTACTAGTAATTGGTTGCCTTCTATTGGTGGCTTTTTTAAAAAACTAACTCCTAATGGAAAATGTCCCAAAACACACTGCAAGTGTCACAGTTATGTACTCTTTTGTTGTGTTTTTGAATCTGTCTCTCATATTGGTTTAGGCCTGTTGTGTTTGGTTCCCTCCAGTTCCTGTTTGTCCTTATTTGGTTATGTTCCTGTTCCTGTCCTCCTCATGTCATTATTAGTTAATCACTCTCACCTGTCTCTTTATAAGTTGTTTGAGTTCCTTTATGTCTGGTCTTGTTTAAGGTTGTGTATGTGTGTTCCTGCCCTTATCATGTCATTATTAGTTAATCACTCTCACCTGTCTCTTTATAAGTTGTTTGAGTTCCTTTGTGTCTGGTCTTGTTTAAGGTTGTGTATGTGTGTTCCTGCCCTTTGTCTGTGTATTTACTCTCTTGTTGGATTTACCTGTGGGTTAAAGACTTTGCATTGTATTCATCTTCGTCTTGCCCTTTTCCTCACATACCGTGGTAACAGGAAACAATATTTAATGGTTTTAACAGTTAAAAGTTGATGGTTTGTGTGTTTAATGGCATTTCTGGAAACCATTAATTTCTATGATGGTTTCTATTGTTTTTTTTCTTCTTCTCCCCAGCAAGGGTAGTGCTGAAACTGCATACCCTAGCTCTCATTTCATGCACTTCCTTTGTTTTTTGTTTTTTTCTTTTTTCTTTAATGTTGTCTAGTTTTATGTGTAGGCTATTCATTATGTACCTTTCCAGTATCTTAAGGAAAATATGACAAAAAGGAGCCAGGTTTATTTTGTTAACATTTGAACTATATGATGCAACCCAATTACGCACACTATTCTTTTAAGGAGCTAGATTAGAAGAATTAAATTGCAGCTACATTGGATGCCAAACGTGTCTGGGATTAAAAAAAGAGTTTTAAGTAGTGGTTAATGTTTGAAACATGCCTAAATGCAGAAACGTATGTGGATATACCACCTACTTGTGTCAGATACAGTGATTTAGTACAGTGCAGCCCAAATCTGTAGTCTGAATCAGCCTGAACCATGCTTTAGTTTGCTAAACTGAGTTTGTGGATGTGCTTTATCTTTTTACATCAGCATTTATAAAAGAGACACATGTCTTTGTAATGATCTCTGTGTATTCTCAAAATTTAAAGATGCAATGCCTTGAAAACGCGTTCTCAAGATTTTTTTTTTTTTTTTACGGATATAATCTGAACTGTCATACCTGCATGCCAGTGTTGGATTAGTTACTCTAAGAACGTAATATATTACTCATTTAAAAAGTAATATTGTTACTTATTACTTTCAAGCAAAAGTAATTAGTTACACTAGTTACATTACTTTTTCTTCATGCCCCACAAAAGTTGTAACTGTATCTTCCACATAAAATTCTTCTAGAATATTACTAACAACATGTTTCTGTATCATCATTTGAATAAAATTCATGCTGGATCACAGTCAGAAGTTATTACAAACACTCAATAGTGGTTGATAGTGACATTCAAGTAGAAGTCTTGTATTAATCTCATTCATTGTCATGTGTAGCTTGAAGCTAATTGTAATTTCTCCATTACCCATATACAATTACATTTCATTAGGCCTATGTATTTAATCAAATCACATAAGTTTGTAAGAAACTGATTAATTAAAAAAAAGTGTTTTAATTATATGCACCACATGCTGATCAGAGGGATGTGGGTGGAATGTAATGCCAGAGTAAAGTAAAGCCACAACAGTGCTCTTTTTTTTTTTTTTTTTACTGTCAAAATCAATATATTGCAATATTTCTATCTGCTGAATGAAAGCTTTTCCATATTCCAAGCTTGCCTACTGAACTTAGGATATCACATGCATGTGTGAGTTGTGAAAATTATGAAAATAACTCTAGGTATTATCTGATTGTTGGATTTTAAATAAGTGGGGTTGAGGCATCAAAAGTAACTAAGTAAGCTGGTTTATGGATAGTATCTGTAATATTATTATTAAAATCTTATTTGTAAATAGTTACACTACTAGTTACTGCAAAAAGTAAAATTACTACAGTAACTAAATTACTAGTAACTAGTTACTGCCCGACAATGCTGCCTGCTTGGTTTGTGGTGAATTTAATTAGTGCATAAGCCTTCTGCTTTGATTTTTCTTTACACTAGAGGTCAGTATCAGCCCATGTAAGGACTCTGTTTTCCTCTCGCCTGTACTTTTCAGTGAGGATCAGTTTATTACATTGTTGGATTTTTGGCATTTCACACTCTTAAAAACAAAGGTTCTTTATTGACATCTGTGGTTCCATGAACAACCTTTAGCAGCCATGGAACCTTTCCAATGCACACAATGTAGATTATTAAAACTTTTTTTACACTAAAATTGTTCTTTCAAGAACTGTCACTAAAAGACTCTTTGGAGAAGCGCGGGGCATTCCTTTCATCATTTAATTTCATCAATGCTTTAACAGCGCAACATTCACCCAGCTGCAATTATTTAAATGCATTAAAGAAAACAATATCATCATCATAAAGCAAGGAGTGATCTCACCCTCTTTTTTCCTTCCCCTTTTTCTTAAGTATTATGCAGAATTTTGTATGGATCAAAGCATTTATGTTTGTCATTTCAGTCCATTGCATTTTTCATGAGACACCATAAGAAACTTATGAAATGACAGCAGCTGTTGAGCCTTGCCATTTAAAATGACAAGACTGTGCTCTTGGTTGTTACTAATGAGTTTTACTTGAAACATTTGATTGCTTCTGACTCATTTGAGAAAATCAAACAAATATGATTACTGCCATTAGTAACTAATACAGGAATAAATATATGTTAAACACATACATCAATTAGTGTGTTTTGAATGACTGTTTCTGCTCAGTGCACTTCGAGTTAATTCCCAGGGTGATGACAAAACATTCATTTGTTGGTGCTTCAGAGCAAATCCACTCAATTTAAAAGAGGGTTTCAGCATCTTTAAAGTCTCAGCACTGTCAATTTGAATGATTTTTTTGTTAATTACTTCAGCAAGACAAGCGAAAATTTTGTTTAGCTCATTATTGTGGGTTGCATTGATCTCAACAGTCATCTCATGAAAGTTTGTTGGCCTGAAGCTAAACATGCTCTGAAGCTTTAGGTTTCAACTTTAGGTATTTGACCCTAAACTGTTATTCTGCTCTAAACTGAAGTGTGTGGTGTCTAGTTACTGGCCCTCAACGTGACATTGTCTGCATCAGTTTGATTGCACTCTCACTGCACTCAGTACACTCGGTTGTACTTGTCCCGAGTACTACCAATACATTTCAAGTAGATTCCTAATATACACTGTCTGCTGTTCAGATACTCCTAAAGTAACCTACTCTTCTGACACTTACATTTCAAGGACACTCCAGTACATTATACCAAACATGACTGAACACTAACAATTAAATTTCAAGTGCCTTTCCTGGCCTTAAACACTTACTTGCACTCAGTTTCATCTGGATCACTTCCATTACCATAACTGTGTTCATATTATAGACTTCCTAGGCAGAAGTTACTATGTTAAAAACAAGATTTTTTTGCACATTCAGATAGATTGCAAACAGATATTCCCATTCTTTGAATGAGCTAAAGGGGTCCAGTGTGAAGGTCAGTACTCTTAGACATAGTAAAAGGATCCAGGATTAAACATTGAGTTAGTAAGACTATGTTTATCAGCCACTTGATGGCTCTAGTGTTGCACCATTGAGGAGAGATTTAGAGGCAGATAAATCGAATCACCTAGCGCATGCTAAAATTAAAAATTATGCAGCTTCAAGGAGACACTAAATGAACGTAGCATGTAAAATACCCAGGAGAAATACACTTTATCTTACCATTTCAGAACCATCAAAATAGCTTTGGATGTATTCAGTCTCTTATATAATTACATGATTGTGTGATAATATGGTTATTTCCTTACCATATGTTCTCATGTTATTTTAAACCTCTCTTTGGTTATTACGTGTTGGTGAAAGTTTTGTCATAGTCTTGCATTTGTGTTTGATGATGGTGGCTATATGGCACAAAATGATTGTCTGAGATTAGGCAATATTATGATTGTATTCATTTGACTATTATCTGGCAATTACTGCTACTATTACTGCTATTTAAGTTACTTTAGCTGAATAAATAATGTTTCTATTTGTTAAGATAGAAAAATATTAGGCAGAGAAACAGCTATTTGAAAATCTGGAATCTGAGGGTGCAAAAAAACAAAAAAAAACAAAAACAAAAATTAAATATATATATATATATATATATATATATATATAAAGTTGTCCAGATGAAGTTCTTAGAAATGCATATTACTAATCAAAAATTACATTTTGATATATTTATGGTAGGAAATTTACAAAATATATTCATGGAACATGATCTTTACTTAATAATGATTTTTTGGCATAAAAGAAAAATCAATCATTTTGACCCATACAGTGTATTTTGGTTATTTCTACAAATATGCTACTTAAGTACTACTTAAGGGTGGTTTGTGGTCCAGGGTCACATATTTAAAACACATTATGCAAAAATCATTAAGTATGAAAACGTTGACTTGGTGCTTAGGAAGTGGTCAAACAGACCAACATTTTCACTTTGTTTTGTTTTCATCTCAAGTTAGAATGCCGTTAACCTTTGTGCAAAATCAATTTTACTGTCTGCTGTCAAAAAACAAAAAACAAATAGTTGATGGGAATCCTTGGAGCAAACATTTAGAAAATCTATTCACAACACAGACAATAATAGACATAAGGGACAATACATACAGATTATATATAAACAATAGACAAAGTAAGCATAAATGTGACCCTGGAAAAAACAGTCACAAGGGGCAATTTTTTTAAATTGAGATTTATACATCATCTGAAAGCTTTCCATTGATGTATGGTTTGTTAGTATAGGGCAATATTTGGCCGAGATACAGTCAAAAGTTTACATACACCTTGCAGAATCTGCTAAAATATAATAATCTGAATAAGATATTTCACATAAAAGACATTTACATATAGTCCACAAGAGAAAACAATAGTTGAATTTATAAAAATGACCCTGTTATTTGAATATTGTTGGCTATTGCTACAAATATGCCTGAGGTACTTAAGACCAGGGTCACAAATCAGCTAGAGCAATACCCTGCAACAATACAAAATCAATTGCACATCTTTTACTGTGAGTGTCAAAGTTTTTTAAAGCTGCTTGGAAGAGACAGATTTTTAAATGTGACTCCAATAAATACGATGTGATGTGCAATTTATTGGCCTATAAAATCCTGTATGTGTCATATATGTATGCCTGAAAAAAACAAAGACTTCTCTGAACTGTAAACTGCCTGCATAGTGAAACTGTGGTCTTTGTGTTGTTCAGAAGGATCTTTACCCTCCACCCTGAGGGTGGTTGAGTGCACATGCTGTGTGAAGGATGAGTGAGGTTCTTCCGGATGACAGTGGTCTTCCTTTTTTCCCACACAGTGTAGATGTCTTTAATGGCAGGGAGGTGGGTCCCAGTCATAGTGAAAACTGCCCACCGGGTGCATTTTACCTTGCTCTGCAAGACCTTCCCGTCAGAGCTTCCAAGCTAGACAGTAATGTTGTTTGTCAGTACACTGTTTATAACACATCTGAAGAAGCTGACGAGGATAGGGGGTCTTCTGGCAAGTCCTTTTACATGAACCTCTGGAATATTTTTTTTTGATTTGTCAATTGCAGCATTCAGCGGACAGGTATTCTCTGTTGTCAGCACTACTTTTTCTCAGATCACACTGCGGACTCACACTCTCAGAGACTGACATGGAATAGAAAAAATTGCTGAATAAAATTGTTATTTTTCTTTTCTTGTAGCTTCATAAAATTATGGTTAAATCACTGATGTCATATGGATTATTTTAACAATGTCCTTACTACTTTTCTGGGCTATGAATGTGGTAACTGTGTTGCTGTCTATGCAGGGTCAGAAAGCGCTCTGATTTCATCACAAATATTTTAATTTGTGTTCCGAAGATGAACAAAGGTCTTACAGATTTGGAACGACATGAGGGTGAGTAATTAATGACAGAATTTTTATTTCTTTAAGAAATTATACAGATAAAATCTCTTTTATTCTCCATGTATTTATTTATTTAGTCATTTGTCAAAAATAAACTAAGTATAAATCACTGCAGTAACCAACCAGGCAGTAATGGAAAGGAACAGGAAAAGGAGTCTAGTGGATGTTCATGAAAATGTAGGTGAAGGTGTTTTTTTAGAGGAAGAAGAAAATAGTTGAACCTCTCACCATTATACTTAGCCTTGAATCTTTCAAACCCTGTAAAACTTTCTTCAATGGAAAGTTTTTACAAGGTGATACATTTATAGCAAAATGTCTTTATAAAATAATAGTGACCAGGGCTATCAGTTTTGGTGACTCAAACAAAGATCTGATGCATCAGTCATTTGGGCAGTAATGGCAAGATGAAAAGATCCACCATCACCCCTCTTTGAAAATCACACATCAGCTTTTTAGCTTTGGGGATATTATTGTCTTAATAGCTAACCTTAACGAAGGTCAAAACCCAAACAACATAGGAAATGATTAACTCTGCAGGCACTGAAATAATGACAACAGACTTAAAACATGTTGGGATTTGCATTTGCATTGCAATTAAAAATATCAGTTAAGACTGAGGCAAGGTCATCCATAATTTTGTAGAAGAAATCGAACCAGGGTCTGTTGCTCTACTGCTGTTCTGACATTACAGCAGTTTCCTGTAATGTTCCTTTAGAGAGAATGATATTGTAGGCCTGATTGTTTGTTGATAAAGCAACAGCAAAATAATTAATTATTTTACCAAAATAAGAGGGATTATACAAAATGCATGTTATTTTTTCATTTTATTTTTTAGATTTTTCACATAAAAGATATTTACATATGGTTCACAAGAGAAAATAATAGTTGAATTTATAAAAATGACCCTGTTCAAAAGTTTACACACAGTTGATTCTTAATATTGTGTTGTTACCGGAATGATTCACAGCTGCGTGTTTTTTTTGTTTGTCCTGAACAGTTAAACTGCCCGCTGTTCTTCAGAAATATTCTTCAGGTCCCACAAATTCTTTGTTTTTTCAGCATTTTTGTGTATTTGAACCCTTTCTAACAATGACTGTATGATTTTAAGATCCATCTTTTCACACTGAGGACAACTGAGGGACTCATATGCAACTATTACAGAATGTTCAAACACTCTCTGATACTTCAGAAGGAAACACATTGCATTAAGAGCAGAGGGGTTGAAAACTTTTGAATTTGAAGATCAGGGTAAATGTAACTTATTTTGTCTTCTGAGGAACATGTAAGTATCTTCTGTAGCTTCTCAAGGGCAGTACTAAATGACAAAAAATATGATATTCAAGCAAAATAAGAAAAATGTACACCTTCACTGTAAATGTAAATCTTCATTTTGTTCAAAAGTTTACACCCCTGGCTCTTAATGCATCTTTTTTCTGTCTGTGTTAGAACCTTCTGTTTCATTCAGAGAGAAGTCCTGAAATGTTTTCCTCAAAAAACATAATTTCTTCACGACTGAAGAAAGAAAGACATGAACATCTTGGATCACAAGGGGGTGAGTACATCATCTGTACATTTTTGTTCTGAAAGTGAACTAATACTTTAAATGCATTGTTTTTTCTTCTAAAGCATTAAAACTTCTGCAATAGTTGCATATGAGTTCCTCAGTTGTCTTTAGTGTGAAAAGATGGATCTTAAAATGATACAGTCATTGTTAGAAAGGGTTCAAATACACAAAAATGCTGAAAAACCAAAGAATTTGTGGGACCTGAAGGATTTTTTTTGAAGGACAGCGGGCAGTTTAACTGTTCAAGGCAAACAAAGGATCACAAAAAACTATCAGTAAAAAAAAAAAAAAAAGTTGATTCCTCTTATTTTGTTAAAATAATTACCATTTTGCTGATTTTGCAAGGTGTATGTAAACTTTTGACCTCAGCTGTATTTTACAATAGCAAAGGCAATTTTTAGCAAACATTCTTGTCCTATTTTTGGTGAAGTATGAATTTCCAATGCCAAGGAATTAGTAGTTAATAGCTACTCATTATTTTATTATTAGCAGTATATTTTCATATGTGTAATTTCGTCTACTTTACCTTGTTAAAATGTCGCCTGAAGTTCAAGTTTGATCTCAGGAGGTTATACAGGGTGTGCAAACAGTCTGTGTGTCAAGAGCTAAGCTTTGAATTAGCGTCTGCTTTTTGAAAGCGCACTTCCACTGCAAGCTGCACAGGAATATTTTTCAATAGCTCTATTTTACAGATAGCTAATCTATAGTGTATTGAGAGAAGTACAAAGTAAGTAGTCAGACGTCAATGATAATGCACTGGTTGAAGGTCATTGGCTCTGGCTTTTGTCCACCCACAGTATTCAAGTGGGCCCACACAGTCGAGTGGGTATCCTTAGAGAAAAAGAGAAGACGCTTGAGGTAAATGATGGGTGCATTATCCTCAAGATCATGGGCCCATAGTTGGGGGATCAAAGTGCTATTTATTTCTGCAGTTGCATAACACAACATGGCCCTTAAGTGAGTCAATTAGGGGATAAAAGGGAGTGAGCAGAGAACGATAACAGGAGATCAGAGCACTCATTACGTCAACAGCTGTCTAACCTTGTATATTAAAACACACAAATGCTGAAAGAGGTGGATATACCTTATTTCTGGTCTCAATGCTTTAACATTGCCTTTAATTATTATAATACACGTTCAAGGTCATATTTTGAATGTTTCCCGAGAGCACTGTATGCTAATCATGATATAGTATGCTGAACTTGGCTCTGTATAAAAACTCTCAATGCTTTGGATTGTGAAAAACTGATTAAAAGGAACACATGAAATGCTGCATTAATGGAGCAGCGCTTGGAAAATGTGCACACAGAAGCATGATGCTAATGTGCACTCCTCCGAAATCTTATGAAATGAAGAGGACTGAAAGATTAAAGAGGTTTTGATCACTATGTTTATTTCTTGATGAAATGCGCACATTTACCCTAGAGAAAATAATGAATGTCTCAGTGGGATTTATCATACATTTCTGACTTCCTGCAAACTTTTCAGAATTTATTGAGATGTATTGAAATGCTCTGGTGAACCACCCATTCACCCTTTACCCTTCCCTAATTCTGATAAGTTTGTATGCAATATTTACAATATTTAATACATCTTATAATTTCTTGCCATTTATTTTTATTAATTTAATTTAATTAAAAAATTCATTTAATTGAATAAAATTGAATTCAATTACTTAAATTCATCTGAAAAAGGGAGGGAAAAAATATTTTTTTTCCAGCATTTTTTTTGTTTCTTTCTCAAAAATACTTTGAAGTTGTCCTAAACTCCATTGTCATATTAAAATGACATATACAGTGCCCTCCAAAAAGGCCTTTTAAAGTTGAGTTTTGGGCATTATCAACATAAATCCTTATAAATTCTTGCTGTAAATGCATTGAAATATTTTATTTTATTTTATTTTATTTTATTTTACAGACCGTCATGCTGGTTTTAGAATTTTTTTTTTTTTTTTATACTTTGAAGCGGTCCTAGACTCATTTGTCATATTAAAATAAACTCTGTTGTCATATTAAAATTACATATACAGTGCCCTCCAAAAATGCCTTTAAAGTTGCGTTTTGGGCATTATCAACATAAATGCTTATAACTTCTTGCTGTAAGTGCATTAAAATATTTTTTATTTTATTTTATTTTATTTTCAGTCATGCTGATTTTAGATGCTATTTTTAATTATTATTTTTTTTTATATTTTGAAACTGTCCTTGACTCAGTTGTCATATTAAAATAAAATACACAGTGCCCTCCAAAAATGCCTTTAAAGTTGCGTTTTGGGCATTATCAACATAAATGCTTATAACTTCTTGCTGTATGTGCATTAAAATATTTTTATTTTATTTTATTTTATTTTATTTTCAGTCATGCTGATTTTAGATGCAATTTTTTTTTTTTTTTTTTTTTTTTTTTTTTTGAAACTGTCCTTGACTCAGTTGTCATATTAAAATAAAATACACAGTGCCCTCCAAAAATGCCTTTTAAAGTTGAGTTTTGAGCATTTTTTTAACATTTATTTTACTTTAATTCAACTAATACCAACAATCAAGGTTATGCTGGTTTTAGATGTTTTTTTCTGAATTCATATTTTCTTATTGACTAACATGTTAGTCATATTTTGTGTTGTCACTTAACAATATATAAAAAAAAGAAAAGGATTTGTGCTGATATCACTATAAACTCTACAGTGTAATTTCCAATCTTCTGGAGGGCTCTGCATATTTCATTTTAAAATGTTTTTAAAATGTTCATTTTAAAATCTTGTCTGTGTGCATTAACCTGTACATTTACCATATGAGCAAAACTTTTTCTCAAGAACATGAACAATACATTCCATCTTTCATAAATGTATTCAGTGATTTGTTGTATTCAGTGATTGCTGATAAGACAGTGATCAATGGCAGGCTTGACTACAGAAGACATTTAAAAGGGGATCTGTAACAGGAGGGCTGCATCAGTCAGACATCTCAGTCATCCCGATCCCCAAAATTTTCTTTTCAAATTCTGCAAATAGCTTTAGGGTAATATGGTCCCGGCCTGTGGCTCAACCTGCATCTCATATGGCGTGAACAGCGAGGATTAGTTCTAAGGTGCTGGGGAAAGATAAACGGTGGCAGTCATGCAGATGTACTCTCATATAAACGTTGTGCATTTCCCCTTGAGTCTGACCTTCCCTGCATGGCAACTGGCATAGATGATAATGATGTAGGAGGCAATTTTCTTTCTGAGGTCACAGGGGAGAAGAATTTGAGATATTTGAAACTCAAGAAGACCACAGGGACTGCGTAGGAGATGCTAATGGCTGTTTGTAAGTGTGTGTGTCCCATATAAGCTATCTTACACTGAGGTTTTGTGCCTGGTTTAATTATTATCTCATTTTCTTAAAGGAGTAGTTCCTAAAAATTTGTGGTACTCACCCTTAGGCTATCCAACATGTAGATGAGTTTGTTTTTTCATCCGAACACTTGGAGAAATTACATCACTTGCTCATCATTGGATCCTCCGCAGTGAGGCTGCTTAAAAACACACAGCTTTTCACTTCAATTGGCTGGTTTTAGCGCTAAAACACTTTTATAGCAAATATTTCCTAAAATTAGGACTGACACACAAACTGTTTTTAAGAGTTTCTACCAAAAACAAGTTAAGAGCTAGCCTTTAGCTGTTTTGTGAATACAGCCCCTGGTTTATTTACCACTTCTAGGAAGTGAATATTATGTTACCCTTCATAATTTATCACTTAAAAATAGTGAGAGCTAAACTGTTGTTTAATGATTGAAAGTTGCTGATCATCTTTAGTTTGTCTGCTGAAGTGAGAAGGTGCAGAGAAACTATTGAGGCACAGATACGTTCTTCCGCTTCAGAAGCTACAACTGTGACATGAAAATGCTAGGATCCACTAGAAGTATTTTTCTTATGATTGCATTTGCATTCATTTATTTAGCAGATGCTTTTATCCAAAGTGACTTGCAAACGAGGAATATCACAAGCAATTTGTCATAGTGTTCACAGAAAATAAATTTAATAAACCAGCTAGGGCAATGGTAAAATGTAGAAAAATGGATCTGGATTTCCTTTTGATGTTAAAGGTAACATACATTATATCGACAAAAGTGTTGAAACACCTGAGCATTACACCAACAGAGCCTTTAAAGGATTAGTTCACTTCCAGAATTAAAATTTCCTGATAATTTAGGCCAGGGGTGCTGTTCCTGGAGATCTACCTTCCTGCAGAGTTTAGTTCCAGCCCTGATCAAACACACCTGTCTGTAATTATCAAGTGCTCCTTCAGATCCTAATTAGTTGTTTCAGGTGTGTTTGATCAGGCTTGGAGCTGAACTCTGCAGGAAGGTAGATCTCCAGGAACAGGGTTGAGCACCCCTGATTTAGGCCTACTCACACCCATGTCATCCAAAATGTTCATGTCTTTCTTTCTTCAGTTGAAAAGAAATGAAGGTTTTTGAGGAAAACATTCCAGGATTTTTCTCCATATAGTGGACTTCAATGGGAACCAATGGGTTGAATGTCCAAACTGCAGTTTCAGTGCAGCTTCAAAGAGCTCTACACAATCCCAGCTGTGGAATAAGGGACATATCTAGTGATCATCTGTCATTTTCTAAGAAAAATACAAATGTATATACTTTTTTAACCACAAATGCATTTTCAAAACCGATTTGCTGATAAAATCATTTAAAAGCGTTTAAAGTCCTTGTCATTCTTAATTTTGTCATTTATTTTCATTTTTACACCAGATGTATATATCGGTTCAAAATATCGGTTATCTGTCTACTTGAGCTGGAATAATCGGTATTAGCATCAGCTCTGAAAAACAAATATCGGTCCACCCCTAAAAAGGACTATTTCTTTCAAAAATGATTGTAAATGCAGAATGCATGTGGTTGCTTGATTTAATCCACGGACCATTGGCTGAACCTCTGATGCATTTCGCACACAAAATTGGACACACTTTGGGATTTTCAAAGTCGTCATCAGATTAGTTGAATTATCAGGATTTCCGGGAGACGTGTGTCACATTCTTTAACGTTCCACCTGGAAACAAAGAGACCGTGATGCCAAACCCCCTCACGGAAGAAGAAAGCCGTCGTGGTTACATCTGTGATGATGAGTGCTTATTAGGATAAATTAAATGCTGGATATTCAAAAGTATGTGAAGTATATAAAGTTTGCATGCAGTATATACTCTTTAAAATATGTCCAAGAGTTTTACACACCGGCCTGTTATTGTGGGAACATTTCCATGCCCCTAAACATGATGTGGCAGAAAACACAACATTATTGGTTGCTTTACCTGTCAGTCATATGTGACCCTGGACCACAAAACCAGTCATAAGTGTCAATTTTTTAAAGAGATTTATAAATCTTCTGAAAGTTGAATAAATAAGCTTGTTAGGATAGGACAATATTTGGCCGAGATACAACTATTTGAAAATCTGGAATCTGAGGGTGCAAAAAAATCTAAATACTGAAAAAATCACCTTTAAATCTGTCCAAATGAAGTTCTCAGCAATGCATATTAAAAATCGAAATTTAAGTTTAGATATATTTACAGTAGGAGATTTACAAAATATCTTCATGGAACATGACCTTTACTTAATATCCTAATGATTTAAAAGAAAAATCTATCATTTTGACCCATACAATGTATTTTTGGCTATTGCTACAAATATACCTGTGTTACTTAAGACTGGTTTTGTGGTCCAGGGTCACATATGGCCTCTTTGGCAGGCCTTGGCCATTCAGAGCGGCCAAGGTTCCACCAATCTGAAGGTCTGGCTATGCGAGACTAATACACCTAGGGCAAAGGGTCTGATTGAAACACCTTAATTTTGTCCCATTACTTTTGTCTGTATTGTTTATGACTTCCTACTTATGGTTTGACCACTGATAGTAATCAATATTTTCCCAAGATTCATAGCGCAGTAGCTAGATTTGTTGGGGACTCTATCATTTCTTCCCATCTGATGCCATTGTGATAGACTCCATCAGGCATCTACTACATTGTACAACTGCTGTTGCGAGTAAGATGATATATCAGCTAAAACCTAATATTGTAGCACAATCCCCAGACCAAATTTAAAGTCTGTCTGGCAAAAAGTAAATAGCAAACTTGCCTGTGATATTTATTGACTGCAGTCATGTTGGCTCTAATATATTTTCCTTCTCTTTCTCTTAACATTAAACTTTCGTCTACTGTAGATTTTATAAACTGTATACACTGTGGATACAAGATGTTTTCCTTTAGTTGAGATGATGTTGCAGAACAAGCATGATCAAAATTGATCACTGGGGACAGAGTGTGTTCAGGCAGAAGGAATTTGGTTCAAGCAAGGCCATGGTGTCCTACTGCTTCTAACAACAGTCCAGATCTACTGTGTGATTCAAAAAGGATTTAATGTCTTCTAGCTCTCTCTATTTGTTCAGCACATCACTGGATGAACAGATAACCTGCTATTTTTTAAACTAGTTTGTTGAATTATAAATCAGTGGTGTGTCCAGATTAATTTAACGTATTAATATAAGTAATGCTTGGAGACATATTGGTTCAAACGGTAAACCGATATGAATCACACACACTGTATGGATTTTTAAAAAATGACAAGTGGCTAAGCAACATAGACTTAATGGTTAGAGAACTATTAATAACGCACAACTAATTCTTAACTGGGCAAAAAGACCAACTGTAAATGGCTGTTAACAGAAGCTAGAGAAACTGAAGTCTACACAAAGAAGACTTTTTCCAGAAGGCAGAGCAACCTCACCGTTCACCATGTGCGAAATATTAAAGGAAAATGGGGTGAGGGGGTTATATGAATGTATCTCTGAGGGAAACTGTTATTTTCTTTTCATCTTACCTCCATATGCATATTTGTGTAGTATTTTAAAGTGCAGCGCTGCTTTGCTTCTACAGCTGTAACCAGGGAAAAGCTGTATCGCTGCTGTTCCATAAGCACCACCTGCTGTCAGAGAGTGAATTTGCACTCTGTTTTTGTTTCGTGCAGATGTTTTATGTAGCATAATTTCACAAAGCTAGGGTCAGTCCATTCTGTTTCTGCTTTAAATTTTGAAACAATACAATTTACATCAAAAACTAGTCATACTAAATGTAACATGTTTGTTTGTGATTAAAATGCAGTGGTTCTGCAACTTTTTAATGCATCTGATTCTGAACGGCAGACCCGGAGATCAGCTGAATGGATTTAAAAATGGTAAAACTCATCTGTTTAACTCTAGGGGAGTTGGAAAATGAGCCTATTTTCAAAAAAGTGGAGTGTTCCTTTAAATATAAGCATAAAACAAGATTTTTATATACACCTAAACGGTTATTATAGAAAGCTCAGTTATTTATCGGCGCTCATCAAGAAAATGTATAAATCACAACTTTTATGAAAGCAGCACATTTTGCTGTATAGAATTTCAAAGCCTATGATTCTAACACTTTATGATGTTCAACATAAAGAACCTTCTCTGATCTGTTGGAAATTAAACGAAAAGCTGATTAGCATAACTTTTGTGTATGCATTGTTTATTTGCTTTTGCCACAGGCACCACCAACAAACAGCTTCTCGTAAATTTGTCCATTAATTTGTACCCAAACAATCAGCATCTGCAATTATACGTTGATTGTATCATTGACCCTCAAGCACTCCATCACAGATAATCCGAATTTCTTGTAGCAACAGACAGATGGACATCCAGAAGGCAGATTGATGCTGTGAAAGAACTGTGCTGAAGAAACATTAGTGCCACGAGTTTCGCTTTTTCTCAATGACAGGATTCAGTCTCTCAAATGAATGCTAAAATGATGCTCCAGAGCCACCTGCTGCCATCTCATATTTGGCTTTCTCCGATTGTAGGCAGTGGCGACAAACAAAACAGCTTGAATTGAGTGATACATCTGCCTCTCTTTGTACTCTGAGATATATTGGTCTTCCCAGTCCAATGTAAATACAAATACTGCATTTACATTTTATCTCAACCTGTGGCCCAGTGTGGTAAACTGATTTCCGGTGCTCAGCTGGATGACATGTATGAAAGCCTGCTTAAAAAATCAACTTCGCATTCCCGCGCCTCAGTCCACTGGATACACTACAACCCAAGTTCATGCAAAGCATATGATAATGATTTCCCAGCACCGGATATTCGATTATACATTCAGAAATGATTCCATAATTTAAGCCTAATGTGTGACTAATAGCATCTTCCTCCATCTCTTTCACCAGGGCTCTTGTTTTTAATAGCCTTCTATTGTGCAGATTTCAAGAGTTTGTAACAAGTTTAGAAGATGGAGAAAAAAAGCAACCAAAAGATGGAATTCATGCTGTCGTTCAGCCAAAGGAAATTTTAATTGGTGCTCTGGGGAGAGGCACTCTTTACATTTGCAAATTTCTGCCTTTGTAGCGGAGACGAAGACTTGAGCGCCCATTGGGGACGACGAACAGTTATGTTGACAAAAAGTTAAAAGGGCTTAGTTGGAATACAGACGTGTTTGTTTGCAAGTTCATTACGAGGCTGAAAATTTCTTCTGAAGGTTAAAGGATAAAGTGTTGTTGCCTTTAAACTTTTCTTTTTCCTTTTATAACCGCACATGTAAACCCTGCTTGGATTAGTCGCATTTGGCCGTTCTAAAGTGAGCGCCGCTGTGACCTGATACATGTTCCGATAATATTGAGCTGTTGTCTGCGAACGGGACAAAGGAGCAGGATGTACATTTCAAACCCTAAAGAAATGTACATCAAGGAAGGTACGTGAAGTGCATTGGGCTGAAATAACAATGGCTTAGGGAGGCGAGATTGACAGGCAGCCATCACACATGAGTAATTACCTGCCACTTCACATTTCGCTTCTCAGTCAAATCCCTGAAAGGTCATCGTTGCCATTTGTGGATGTACTAAAATGGAAGTAGAGGTTCATGCTTAGGGAAGTGTATGGAACTCTTGCACCAGTGTAAAAGTAAAAACCTGAGAAAAACATTTGCATTTTAATAGCGCTTGTCAGCCCGCACTTGCCGTTTTCCCACACTAGTTTTAGTTTTCTTTCCTTCCGGAGGCATCACCATGCACGTATTGTTGTTAATGTCTGGACTTTTTGTATAAAAGGATTTATATCTCACCTAACAAACAAAAACACTTAAAAGTCCATTGTGAAAGTCCAAGATAAAAGTCTAGTGATAGGAAAAAGAGAAATATATCAAGTTCAAGTTCATGTTTTTATAACACATTTAAAACATCCATAGTTGACCACAGTGCTGTACATAAAACAGTGCATAAACTCAGTTCAATTCATTAAAAATGTGTTTTTAGCAAATATTTGAACTCAGAACTCATTTAAATGTGTAAATCTTGTTTAAATATGTAATAGCAATTTTGAAGGGATAAAATCCTGTCATTAATTACTTGCCCTCATATCGTTCCAAACCTGTAAGACCTTCGTTCATCTTCGGAACACAAATTAAGACATTTTTGAGGCAATCCAAGAGCTTTTTGACTCTGCATTTGACAGCAACACAACTACCACATTCAAGGCTCAAAAAGGTAGGGATATTAATGAAATGGTCAATGTGACATCAGTGGTTCAACCATAATTTTATGAAGCTACGAGAATGCTTTTTGTGTGCAAAGAAAACAAAAAGGCTTCCTGCATTCACAAGAGTACCATGACGTATGCTTACATTAAACAAAAATTTACAAAAATGTTTAATTTGCTGAGTTAATACATTACATCTCATGAAATGAAACTAAAATAAATGAACAATAATGTATTCTGGATGAAAAAATATTTAGAAACTAACACTGAACTATGTTTGTAATTGATAACGATCAGTAAGATTTTTAATGTTTCTTAAAGAAGTCTTTTCTGCTCATCAAGACTGCATTTATTTTAAAAAACAACAACAACAAAAATTATTGTGAAAATGTATTGGAAATGTATTGTGAAATATTATTGCAATTTAAAAGAGTAATTTTCTATTTTAATGTACATTAAAATGGAATTTATTCCTGTGATGCAAAGCTGAATTTTATGCATCATTTCTTCATTCTTCAGTGTCACATGATCCTTTGGAACGTCTGAAAGTTGGAAACAGTTGTGCTGGTTCATTTTATATATATATATATATTTTTTTTTTTTGGAACCTGTAATACTTTATTCAGGATTCACTGATGAATAAATATTTTTATTTAAAATAGTTTTAAATTTGTTTCAAATGATTGAAAATATTTTGTAACAATATACACTACCGTCACAGTTTGGGGTCAGTATTTTTTTTCTTTCTCTCTTTGTTTGAAAGAAATTAACATTTTTATTCAGCAAGGATGTGTTAAATTGATTAAAAAAAGTATTGTTAGAAAAGATTTTATTCTGAATAAATGCTGTTCTTTTTAACTTTTCATTCATCAATGAATCCTGAAAAAAGTATCACAGGGTACAAAAAATATTAAGCAGCACAACTGTTTTCAACATTAAAAATAAATAAGTATATTAGAATAATTTCAAAATATTTATTATTATTATTATTATTATTTAGCTTATTACTGTTATTTTAAATTGCAATAATATTTAACAATATAATTTTTCTGTACTTTTGATCAAATAAATGTAACTTCGATGAACATAAGAGATTTCTTTGTAAAACATTAAAAATCTTACTGATCCCAAACTTTTGAATGACGCTATAATATATATCTCTTGTATAAATGAATAGAATTTTAACCTCATAACACACAGAGTGGAAGACAGGTAAAATGCTATATTTTTGTATAAACAAAATGTTTCTTTTCTGAATCAGTTTTCCACAGTTATTAAAAAATTCAAATAAATTACATTCTTTGTAAATTTGTTTATGTAGTCATGCTTCTGCCTCCATCCTTCCCCATGCTGCTCAAAAAACAACAGGTGGTGTTTTCTTGCGCTTCTAACCTTTTTTTTCAGTCAAGCTCAGTCCTGCGCCCCAAATACCTCTCCCTTGCACCCCCTCCCTGTGGGTTTCTCCATGCTGTGTTTAATAATGGATACTGCACTGGGATGACTCTGCACACAGATCGGGCACCATAGACTGTGGAAGTGTAATATAGTTCTGATGAAAGATTCATGGCCGAGAGCGGGTCAGCAAGTGCTTAACTAAGCCCACGCTATCTCACGGCCCTGTTGGAGCGGTGTGTTTGGTACAAATGAAGGATAACTAATATCATTTACAACCTAAAGTAACCCCGCACACTTCCATCTTGATGTTAACTCAGCGTGATGTTATTCATGGCCGCATACGTTCTGAGGCTCGATGATGAGAGGTTTTCTTTTGTTGAAATTTAACTGCAAAAATGCTAATAAAATGTATTTCCGGTTATTGGTCTGACCTTGTTTACAATGTCGAGATTTATGGCGGTTCCTTTATGTTAATGAATCATTGTTTGCATTGTGCTGCCTACAGAAATGTCCATCATTTTTGCTCTGCATATTTTCATGGATAGAGTGGAATGAAATATGTTGAATGGCTTTGGCTGATGGGGTCCACAATACTGTAACAGGCATGAGCACATAACGTCTCGAGGCTGAAAATGATGATGTATCAACTAATATACTTCTTGGCAAGGCTTTCACATGATGGCAGCGCATGGATTTTTTTTTTTCAAAAAGAAAATATCATCCAGTCCTCACAGAAAGTTTGTATGACTGACTTCATTAATAGTTTCAAGGCTTTTAACATTTTATTAAAAGTTTTCGATTGCAGAACAGGGCTAAAATTAACCGAATAAATTCTAAAAATGTTAGTTGGTCGTGTGATTGAAATGTCTGCTCTTGTAAAAGCGTGGTGGAGACTGAAGAAAATAAATTGTTGAATAAAGTAATTTTTTTTTGTTTATTTGCATACAAAAAGTATTCTTGTAGCTTCATAACAGTACGGTTGAGGCATTAATGTCACATGGATTATTTCTTTTTTTAGCTAATTTCAAAGAACAGACATTAAAAAATAATCTCCCAAAGCTTCGTAGTCCCGAAAATTGAATACAAATATTTAAATGACTATTAAAGTTGACAAAGTTTTACTAAATTCACTGGAAATGAACATTGCTTTTCTCAAATCCTCTTGTCACTTCTGAGCATTTCCCTATATTCCGGGTATCCCCTGAAATGTCACTACCTCTGCTGTCCAAGTATGGTGTTTAATATTGTATAAAACCAATCAAAAAGCTTAGAAATGTACACAAACAGTGACATAAATGCTGACCAAAACACACCTACAGAGTGCCCGCATAACGTTACATTATGTGATGAAATCTACTAAGTATGCATATAGAGTGCATTATTTCACTCCATGATTCAGTCTATTAAAATGCATTTAGAATGATCACAGAATTTAAGATATAGAGGCAGAAAATGTATATATTTATATTGTTTCATTGAGTTAAACAATATCACACAAAGAGTGCCGTTTTTTCCTTCAAAAATCAGCATGACTACAAACGTGATATTGATTTTATACAACAGTTCATTTCCTGTTTTTGCCTAACTTTAACGAAAATCATTCCAAACACAGCCACAGCACTGTTTTGCATCTCTCAGTAACATGAAGGTGTTTAGTTTCTGAATGAATCAGCCGTTTAAATGATTTGGTTCAATCGCAATGACTCACGTATCAACAGTGACTTACTGACACCAACTGGCGGTTTTAATTACACATTCAAAGTATCTTTTAATTTTTTAAATAATATAGCTGCAATATCATGTGTAAAATCATCTAAATGCCACTTTATATGCAACTTCTGCAAAGATAAATTTTGTTGATACTGATTACATTTTTTTAGTAACAGCCTAAATGTATTATTATTATAATTGACTGATTAAATGTAAGAATGAAAAAGTGGCTTTATAAAGGTAAAAATGCCCATAAAAGGTAAAAATCAATTTACACACACACACGCACACACACACACACACACACACACACACACACACACACACACACACACACACACACACACACACAGAATAAATACACGGAGGTGCAAAAATGTAGCACCTCTGTGTATTTATTTAAATAAATACTTAATACTTAAATACTTAAATAAATACTTAATAATGAAAATAATTTGAGCTTCAGCCTGGTTTAATAGCATACACACACACACACACACACACACACACATGGATATCCCTTTAAATGCAATGGATTTTGAAAGAAATCAACAAAAAAGGGCAAAAAACTTTAAAAGTGATTTTCTCAGGTTTTCAATTTGAAAAAGAGTGCAGATGACCATAACTCAAATGGGTATATCTTTAAAATAATTCAGGGTATGACTTTGACTAGGACATCATTTTAAAGCTTATATGTTCTCCTCTTTTCATTGATATCAAAATCTCAATTTTGAAATGTAGGTCACTGTGACTCATTTTGCTGGATCAGGTCACAATTAATGAAAGAATTTTCATTTTTGGATGAAGTATCCCTTTAAATTCTATAAATGAACATTAGATTAATCTTATAATACAACTGCATTAATGCTGTAAAAGATGCACTAACAAATTGAACCTCAGTGTGTTACCTTCTTTAATAAGGGCAAATGACTCATATAAAAAGATTCTCAAAATCCATTATGCTAAAAACAATGCTTTTTATTTCCTCAGCATCTGAACTCTTTTGTTTATACACTTCCTTTGTTATTGCTGCAGAAAAAAAGCAAATGTCTTATGCTTATGATTTGTTTTGTGGCCATACATGCATGTGTCTGTTCTCAGCTGCCTAAATCTTGAGTCATAAACACATCTGCATAATTCCTCTGTGCATCTGTCAGCTTCGATTTACACTGGATCCTGTTCCTTTAGCCTGTGGCCATGTACCAATTCCATTAGTCACAATGTTTATGTCCTTTTTTTTCTTTTCTTTGTCCCTTATTGGATTGCAGTGGGTGAGAAAGGCACAGAAGTTTGAGACATAGCTCTCTATCTTTCTGTCGCAGTATTATTTCTGCATCAAGAGTCCTGGACTTTAATGGACATCATTCTTAGTGTCACCCAAGCCAGAAATAAATCTCATGAACACTTCCTTCTTGTCTGCTGGGTTTATCTGATAGTCATTTAGCTGACAAGAGCAAACTCATTCACTGTCAGGCTGATCCTATACAAAGCACTTGAATCTCCAGATTAAAAAATATCCTCTAAAGTTGTACTTTTTCTTTCTAATTAGAATACATGTATAAATGTCACTTATAACAGGTAAATTACAGTTTGGGTAACCTAGGCAACTAGATATGTGTAATTGAATTGTGATGATAATAGCATCCCCTGAGGCCTTCACCCTCTTACACCTGTAAAAGCTTATGGATTTTGTTACAAAGCTGTATTCATTTACCCTACACATTTGTACAAATGCCAGTTGCAGAAGACGATCAAGATCAATCCTGCTGGTAATTGGCACCCATAGCAATTTGCAAGGGTCAAAGGCTGGACGTCAAACACTTGCAGTAGAACTATTTTTAGTCCTCCAGCAAAGTACACCCACAATTTGTAAGATAATCTGTCACTGGAGTTCATTTTCTCAAAATGAATAAAAAATACAGTACAATTACATATAATACAGTTGAAGTTAAAAGTTTACATACACCTTGCAGAATCTCAAAAATGTTTATTATTTTACCAAAATAAGAGGCATCGTGCAAAATGCATGTTATTTTTTATTTAGTACTGACCTGAAAAAGACATTTCGCATAAAAGATGTTTACAAGAGAAAATAGTAGAATTTAAAAAATTGACCCCGTCCAAAAGTTTACATATGCTTGATTCTTAATACTGTGTTGTTACCTGAACGATCCACAGCAAATAAATCCTTTGGGTCACACAGATTCTTTGGTTTTTCAGCATGTTTGTGTATTTGAAAAACAATGCATTAAGAGCTGAGGGTGTAAACTTTTCAACAGAATGAAGATGTATAGGCTACATTTTCTAATTTCCCCAAAATATCATATAGATTTTTTTTATTTAGTACTGCCCCTCAGAAGCTACAGAAGGTACTTACATGTTCCACAGAAGACAAAATAAGTTAAATTGACCCTGATCTTTTTCCTTCTGAAGCATTAGTGAGCATTTGAAACTTCTATAATAGTTGCATATGATTAATATCTATAAAATTTTTACTTTCTATTACAAGTAAATGAGGAAAGTCATGTTACAACCCTCATCATCTGCTTAAACATAATTCTACACTGAACAAAATTCTAAACGCAACACTTTTGTTTTTGCCCCCAATTTTCATGAGCTTCATTTTCATTTCATGTACACAAAAGGCCTGTTTCTCTCAAAAATTGCTCACAAATCTGTCTAAATCTGTGGTAGTGAGCACTTCTCCTTTGCCCGAGATAATCCATCCACCTCACAGGTGTGGCATATCAAGATGCTGGTTAGACAGCATGATTATTGCACAGGTGTGGCCACAATAAAAGGCCACTCTAAAATGTGCAGTTTTATCACACAGCGCAATGTCACAGATGTCACAAGTTTTGAGGGAGCATGCAATTGGCTTGCTGACAGCAGGAATCAGAGCTCCACCAGAGCTGTTGCCCGTGAATTGAATGGTCATTTCTCTACCATAAGTCGTCTCCAAAGGCATTTCAGAGAATTTGGCAGTACATCTAACCAGCCTCACAACCGCAGACCATGTGTAACCTCCACATCCAGCATCCAGAGACCAGTCATCCAGACAGCTGCTGCAACAATCGGTTTGCATAACCAAAGAATTTCTGCACAAACTGTCAGAAACCATCTGAGGGAAGCTCATCCGCATGCTTGTCGTCCTCATCGGGGTCCCGACCTAACTGCAGTTTGTCATTGTAACCAACTTAAGTGGGCAAATGCCCACAATTTTTGGGCCAGGATTGGACCAACATTCCACAGGCCACAATCAACAACCTGATCAACTCTATGCAAAGGAGATGTGTTGTGCTGCGTGAGGCAAATGGTGGTCACACCAGATACTGACTGTTTTTCTGGTTTTACCGCCTCTAGTGTTAATTTCTGTTGGAAACTGCAGTGATATATACTTATTTATACGTATTTCGTGTCTTGCGAAAAAGTTCCAACAGGTCGTCACGAGATCAGGTAGCATAATAATCTGCTGTTTCAAAAAATGCCAACAAATTGCATCTAATCAAATTATAACCAAAAATTAAAATAGTTTTACTTTAATTTGAAACTAAAATTAAGCTTTAAAATAGAGAACAAACAGTCATGTGATCAAATCCCAGGTGAAAATACTGCTAAATACATACATATATACAAAGGCAGTTCTTAGGGGAAGTCCTTGTAGGTTTCCTTTACTGAAAGCTGCCTCATGTTTTTTGTTTACTGTTTTTTTAATAAGACTGGCATATCTGAAGGCGTTCTTGAAGTTTCTGTAACATAACGTTGACTTTGTTCACATCCTTTGTGTATAGATACAAACCTCACAATGACAGGAAAATGCTATGGAAATTATTCAGCCTTCCGTAATGAGCTGCCAAGAGGAACGTTCATATTTTACCAACTTATTCAGCCCAACTCCATCCTCCCTCCCCATCAATGACTCTGTTTGATGGCGAGGTTGAAGTGCTGCTCAGGGCAGCTGTAATAAAGGCTGTGTACTTGACAGAAGTGTTCCATGGGGTGAGAAATGGGGCCGAACAGAGAGACTTACCTCTGTTTTTGGGTCTTGCCAGCTCACCACTGACCTATGCTGACGGGCTGTTTGTCAAAATGTCTAAATATTTAGCGGACTGTGGAAAATATGAGCCCTTGAAATGAAAGCAGCATCGGCCTTGTGCTCTCTCAGTATATTTTGCTTTAACCTGATTTGAACCCAGTGCTGCACAGCCCAAAAAATGTGACCTTGTGTGTTTAAACTATAAGAAATGACATCTTATGCCTGGTGCTTGATTGAGTCCCTGCCAGAGATTAGTAGTGAGATTAGTTTTTGTACCTAAAAGATCTAACATACTTTTCCTTCTGTTTTATATTGTGTCCTAACCAGATGCATCACAATAAAGCAACAACCAATTAATACTAGTTTAAAGGGATAGTTCAGAAAAGTAATAATTTTGACAAAATGTAAAGGCTTGTGAACTTTTGTGGACATTTTCTTACAGCATATTCTTTACAAAAAGACTGATTAAACTGTTAACGTGAAGGTCAGAACAATATGTTTAGGGGCAAAAGCAAAGCATTATTGCAGAGCTCAATGTGTTCTTAAAAACATCTATTAAGCGGAATTCTTTTTTTCAGCTGCTTGTAAGTGAGTAAATCACTTTTTAGTGGGTGTAGAAAGTTGATTTAGATAAGTGTGTTTTTGTGCTTGATGAAATAGGCAGGAAACAAAAGTAAATGATTATCTTGCAGCAATCATAAACACATTGTTTGCCTTTTTACTGGTTTGCATAATATCATCCATTTTATCTCTCTAAACTGCGTACGTATCTTATATGCAACATATTTAACACTAAAAGTCTTATTAGTAACACATTCTGCCACTATTTTCCCTAACAGTGTTATTTGATTCTCAACAATTCAGACCTACAATCAATCTTTTCTGTGACTAGCAGTCTTGTGTGTAGAGGCTCTTTGTGGAATTACGTGTATGGTAACATTACAGTTGTATGTGGTTTGATATACAGTCAAACCAAAATTTATGCAGACACATTCAACTTTTCTCACATTATCAGTTTATTCGCCATCGTTTAGAAAATGGTAATAAAATATGGCAAGACCTCAGAGTTAAACTGTGTCAGAACAAATTCATCTTGATAATGTCAGATAACTTTGATTGAAGGGTATGTATTGGATTACAATTTCCATTTTATCCACATAGGCCATCATGACTAGATGGCCAGGATCTAATCATTTCACCTGTGGTTCACTCCAGAATAAAAATTTCCTGATAATTTACTCACCCCTATGTCATCCAAGACGGTCATGTCTTTCTTCAGTCGGAAAGATATAAGGTTTTGGATAAAACATTCCAGGATTTTTCTCTGTATTTTGGACTTCAATGTAGATCAGCAGGTTCAAGGTCCAAATTGCAGTTTCAATGCAGCTTCGAAGGGCTCTACGCGATCCTAGTCAAGGGAAAGGGTCTTATCTAGTGAAACGATCTGTCATCTTCTAAAAACAAAACAAAAAGAAGTTTACATTTTAACCACAATTACTCATCTTGCACTAGGTCTGCATCCACGACAGTGCTAATTTTGACAGCAAATTTTGATTTAGTGTTAGTCATAGTCTTTTGACTAAAATGCCATTTAGTTTTTAGTCATCTGAAATGTTTTTAGTTTTAGTCTAGTTTTAGTCGACTAAATATCATAAGATTTTAGTCTACTAAATCTACAGTAAATGTAGTCGGCTAAAATTGAATGGGTTTAGTTACAGTGCAATGCATTTATCAAGAATTTATCTAAAATTTCCAAACTCATTATATAGGTTTGATGTTAAGGTTTTATCATGATAAACACACAATTTAACTGCAGTGATACACAACATGCCTTAATATTAAAATTAAATAAACCACTTCTCATAAAGAACATGGTCTTCTTTTGAATGAAACACCAATGGTTATATAGGTTAATTATGCATTCTTTGTTTACCATATTCTTTATTCTTTCAAACAGACATGTTTGTTTCTATAAATTAATTTAGATTAATCTTTAGGGCTACGTAAGTGATTCAGTCAAGAGCAGTGTGTGGTTTTCTGTCTTTCTTTTGTTGCTTGGTTAACATCTGTGACTCGGGCAATTGCAACTAACTGTGGCTGCTATCCCTTTAAAACCAAATGCACGAATGCAATGGATGCAATGTACTGATACACTTTCTCCCTACTGTTTACGTTCATTTAAGATGTAATCGGCTGTGTTTACGTGAATACTGGTCAAAACTGACAATTCGAGGTCATTGCGTGTATTTCTCAGTTCATGCAAAGCGAAAGAGTGTGAGACGTGCTTTCTATGTGTATGCGTCGATGTCTGCGCTCAGAAAATAAGACCGAATTGAGTTCCCTCTTGCGTCGTCAAATGTATCCATATGTCTGCACTTCTCCCACATACTGACATTTTTGAACATTATAAAACGTGCAGCAAGTGTATTTAACCTTGTGTCCCGCCGGTTTGTACGCATCTAACCTCCTACTACGCAATAAAAGATTATTCTGAAAGAATCTCTATCCAAATCGTCCTTCCCTAAAATTTTCATCTCGTTTTTATTCGTTGACGAAAATGCCAGCAGATTTTTGTCATAGTTTTTTTTTCCATTCAAGAAGAATTTTAGTTCGTTATCGTTCGTTTTCGTCTGTGAAAAAAAATGTGTTGAAGTTTATGACGAAAATGATTCATCAACGAAATTAACACTGGTTCACAACTACCTCAGTTTCTCCTGTTTTCCCTAACAGTGTATGTTATTTGATTCTCAATAAATTAATCTTTTCTGTCAAGGTATTATTGCTGTACTGTGACTATAGCAGTCTTGTATGTAGAATATGACAATTTTACATAACTATTAATACTTTGTTGACCAATTGCCAAACAATGCTTCATTTTATTCAGTCTGTGGTGTAAAAAGATCGCATTAGCAATTAAAGAAAAAACACTTAAGCAAAACATGGTCAGGTGAAAGCGTGAATAATTATTGGTTTCAAATGTATATACATTTTACAGGTAGTCCATTGTATGAAGAATTTTTAGCTACAATTTGTCACAGTTTACAGTGAACTGTAGTGTACTGCACCCACTAGTGAAAAAAATATATATATCATGAATAATTTTTGGTTTGACTGTAGCAGTGTAGTTATACCTGTCATGTCTGGACACCTTTTGGCCATGTTAGCATGATCATCTTCCTCAGACGTTTATGTGAATCCTGTAAAAGAGGAATCAGTTTAGTATCATAAAATATGTTCATTTAGTGTCTGTGTTGCTGGAGCTGTGCCACTGTGTTGCCACGGTAGACAAAAGTGTGAGAGAAAGCGCTGCCTCTCTCAGAGACAAGCAAATGGAGCTTGAAATGAGAAGTGCGTTGTGCCGCATTAGCATGGGCCTCCGTATTACCCAGCACATGTTGCTTTGCCACGGTAACACGATTTACCAAACTACAGGGATCTCCTGCAAGTTCCATGCCCCTGATGAGAACCTTCTCCATTAGCATTCTCTTTGTATCTTTGCCCCCTCAATTCAGATTGAAAACATTACCATCCTACACATTTGGATTCCTGTCATGTGAAGCAAACAACCTGCCCCTGAGAATGTTTTTAGGGTGATTGCCAAGCAAATTCTGGTTTGCTGTTGATTTCCTTCATACAGCAGGCCTTACTCAGCTACTTTCGTCAGATAGCATAAATATTTCAAGTGTGGCACAAAAACAGTGTAAAAATAGCTGTGTTTTAAGTGCATCCGTTCGCGGGCCTCGTAGGGATGTACTAAACATACTAGTGTAACTATTCTTGTATAAAGCAGCACAAAATAGTACACAATAGCACAGAACTCAAAGAAAGTATTTCATTTCCATTTTATCCACATAGGCCATTATGACATAGATGGCCAGGATTTAGTAATTTCACCTGTAGTTCACTCCAGAATAAAAAAAATTCCTGATCATTTACTCACCCCTGTGTCATCCAAGATGGTCATGTCTTTCTTCAGTCGAAAAGATATTAAGGTTTTTGATTCAAACATTCCAGGGACTTTCACCATATTTTGGACTTTCAAATTTTTGGTCAATCCAACTTCGAAGGGCTCTACACGATCCTAGCCAAAGAATAAAGGTCTTATCTAGTGAAACGATCTGTCATCTTCTAAAAACAAAACAAAAAAGTTTACATTTTAACCACAAATGTTCGTCTTGCACTAGAACTTGCACTTGAAGTACAAACCCAGTGTTTACAAAGCGAACATGCAAAGAAAGTCAAACGACCTTTACAAAAAAAAAACTAAATCAACGATGTTGGACGCTTTTGAAGTTGGGGTACAAACTAAACGCGTGACATTTCCAATGTGATTATGTAATGCGTGAAAACGTGAAGGCAGAGCTAGTGAAAGACGAGCATTTGTGGTTAAAAAGTTTAGAAATATATATATTTCGCTTGATAAGACCCTTATTCCTCGGCTGGGATCGTGTAGAGCTTTTTGAAGCTGCATTAAAAATGCAATTTGGACCTTCAACCCGTTGATCCCCATTGAAGTCCACTATATGGGGAAAAAATACTGGAATGTTTTAATTTTCTTTTGACTGAAAGAAGAAAGACATGAACATCTTGGATGACAGGGGTGAGTAAATGATCAGGAAATTGTAAGTAACTAATCCTTTAATTTAAGGGCCAAATATTCTAAAGGTTTATTTTAAGACATTATATATATAGCAGTTAAATGAACAAAAAAGTAATTTAGTGAATTATTTAGCCCTTATTTTAGACACAATTTCCAGATTTTTTTAGACATTTTCTATTTTGGAAATGGTTCCAAATTAATCCACAGTAGAATAAATCATTGAGCCTCTCCAAACAACACACTAATGGTGTTAAAACACCTGAATGAATCACTGTGTTTGAATGAATTGATTTAATTAATGGTTCAGTGGCTTGCTCATAAAGACACTCGCTTGTTTCATTTCAGAATAAATCAGTGTTGATGAACAAATCATAGTGAATGATTCACTGACTCATTCAGGAACTAAACAAGCAATTGTAATTATGAGTGACATTAGATGTCACAATTATGAGTGTCACTAGAAGTCTTGTTTTCTTGTTTTTTGGAAAAATGTATCAAAATAAGCAAGCTTATAATTAAAGGGATAGTTCATCCAGAAATGAAAATTCTGCAATCCAAAAGCTTTTTGACCCTGCATAGACAGCAACGCAACTACTATGTTCAAGGTATTTTTTTGTGTCAGTCTTTAATGCTTGTTCACTAGAGTAAAATGTCACATGCATGTCAACATCCCAATATACTTCCATGAAATAAAACAGTTCCATCAGGTCAGTCTCTGTTCTTTCCTGTCTTTTCATATCATTTCTGACTTTGATGTGATGAGAAACCAGCCTCTTGATCTAGAGCTTTGAGAAACAAGAAGTGCCTGCAAAAATAATATTCTTCTTAACCTGCTAAAAGAAGTGTTAACAAAGTTGTTAGATCGTTGTCCGCCATGCCTAGAGAATTAAGATCCAGCCCCGGATGCCAGATCTCATCAGAAAATATTAGTTTGTCTGGTAACAGAACAACTCGTCAGCAGAGTATTCTAATTCCCAAACCCTGTTAACAAGAGTCTTGTCTGGTACCCAAAATACCCAAAACACTATTAACAGAAGGAGCTGACTGAGGAAAAACCAGTGAAAAGCAGAAGCAGGAGACAAAGTGAAGATGGTAAGCAGAGTTTATTGAATAGTCTTAGGGTGCTTTCACATTTGGTTCGATTGCCTGGTCCGAACCCGAGTTTGATTGCTCCCCCTCCCCCTGCCCCCTCTGGACTGTGTTCATATTACTTTATTTGGGTCCGAACCATGGTTCGTTTGTGTCATCATGCCAGCAGCTGTTTACCCCGTTGCTTAGTAACGATAGTGCAGGAGAAGGCGGCAAAATGCATAACATTGCTCTCTTCACCTCTATATATTTAGTTTTTGAAATGTTAGTTTTGTTTTCAAAGCTTTAGTACATAAACGTCTGTCTTACAAATATACTGCAAATGCTCTAAAGACCACTCAAGACAAACAGAAATGACATATACAGCTCTCTACTTGCAGCGCCTCAGTCAGGAAAGTGAGTGAAACACACACACAAACACGATTTTTTATCAAATAATACGTCATTCATAGTGGTTCACTTCCGCGATTTGGTACGATTGCGTTCATATCAGCAGTGAACCGTACCGGAGTTCACACAAAGACTATAGAATACCCAAAACGTGTCACTCGTATAGTTTTGAATGGGGAAAAATGCAACGCTCATTATGGCCGCAAAGCCCTGCCTTCTTAATGAAAGAGCCAATCGTTGATTAGTACAGTCAGCGCATCACTGCAGCTGCCGTTAGAAGTCCTGGTTGCTATAGAAACAGTCGGTGTTCTAAGACGTGCGCTCAGTATTGCGTATGCGCACTGGCTGATCTAGCCTGACAAATAGGTGTTTTTTAACACTATTAAAGCACAATGAACCATATTTATGAGGCGGTTCTTGTCAGATTTCATTGGTGATTTCAAATATGAAATTTAATCATAAACTTGTGGAACAGTTTTGGAGAATTTGACGTTTCCCCATTCAAAGAAATAGGAGCTGCACTTGAATGCCCGAGAGGTGTTTCAAAGATGGCCGCCGAGTGGAATGACTTGCCTTAAAGGGACTTTGGTTCACACAAACCGTACCCCAGACCACCCTTTTTAAGCAGACTCGGGTACGGTTTGCGAGTGCGCACCCGAGTTCGGAAGACAGTGTCAAAGACTATAGAATACCCAAGACGTGTCACTCCTGTAGTTTTGAATGGGGAAAATGCAACGCTCATTATGGCCGCTGAGCCCCACCTTCTTAATGAAAGAGCCAATCATTGATTAGTAAAGGAGAATTTGATGTTTCCCCATTCAAAGACATAGGAGTTGCACTTGCATGCCCTAGAGGCATTTCAAAGATGACCACCGAGTGGAATGACTTGCCTTAAAGGGACTTTGACAGCGTTCACATCATTTAAACATACCGAACTCTAACATCAAGTGAACCCGGGTGCACACCAAAAGCGCTAGTGTGAAAGCACCCTGATAGATGCATATGTCTCATTGCTCAATGCGTGTCAACATGCTAATATACTTTCATGACATAAAACAGTTCCATCAGGTCAGTCTCTGTTTCATTCCTGTCTTTTCATGTAATTTTGGACTTTTATGTTGTGATGAGAAAGCAGCCTCTTGATCTAGAGCTTTGAGAAACAATAAAAAATTAATTCATCTTAACTTGCTAAAAGAATGTGTGAAAATGACACCATGAAAAGCGAAGCTGCCTGCTTTCGTAGGCTCTGTGTGGCAACACTGGCAGATAAAACTCAAAAGGGAGTGTCTTTGTTAGAAAAGCGCAATCATGGCGTGATGAGAGTTGATGGGTAATCCCCAGTCATTTCTTGGCCTTGTTTCCTTCCTCTTCAGGTCGTTCCTTGGTTGTTTGAAGTGCTCCAAGGCGATGCTTTACTTTGTGCCATTTACTTGAGGTTTGTGTATGCTCATAATGAAATTTTCGAGAACAAACACTGATTATGATTCATCTTCTAAAAAAAATGGAGGAAAAAGAAGATATGTTATGTTTCTTCACTTGGAAGTACCTCATGCAAAACCTCCCAAATAATGGTCCGGTTTCTTCTGTAAGCATTATATATTTTACTTTAATACTAATTTGATTAGCATTAATTAACAGTTTCATGCTGATGCCTGTGTGAACATCTGCTTTGTTCTGTGATATGGTTGAAAATGCCAGTACATATAGTACTGCCTGGCAGCTAAGTTCACCTTTCGGCCCACTGAGATGTTTCTAAATTCCTCCTCATGTATTAATCAGACTGTACAGCACACAAGCATCTCAAGTTCTGTTTGAAAAGACTGATTTAACCTTGTTTCTGCTTATTTAAGACTTTCCTGTGCTTCCCCTGTTGCTCCTTTGATATTCAGACCAAGGATAGTGGAAACACCTCTGCTACCATTTCTCAGCTGTGCTATGTGAATAATGCAAATGTGAAAAGATTACAGCCAAAAGAAAAGAAAAGAAAAAAAAAACAGAGAAAGGAATAAATGGTCGAAGGGAAGGAAAACTTTAGCTCAACTCACTATAGGCATATAAAAAGGTAAAAATAATGTAGTGGTGTTATATGAACTGAGCTACAGGGCTACTTATATGAACCTTTTCAGCATGTTGTATGGCGGGCCTGAGTCTACATGTGGCCAATTAATCATTGATCTTTATTGATTAATTATTAAATCTGTGGACAGCTCTATGTTACTTTTAACTTGTGTGTTGCATCAGTATGGTGCAGTATTGCTAAAATATGCAACACTTGTATTATGCAGCACATGAACCATATATATTCATATTTCCCATCTAATCAATAATATAAATGTAAACTTTGATTTTATGAAAAGTGACCACTGTGGTAAATAGTTAATTATCACCTCACTGACTTATCCCCACATTCTCAGATTCATTTGATTGGTCTATTGTTTTCAAACAGGCGCTGATATGCCCTGCTGCATCTCAATAGTTTAACTACTTTTAACTTGATACCTTAAAAAGTGGAGCTATGGCTTGTTTACAACTATAGCGCAGACAGAAAGCAAGAACACGTCCTGTGTGAACGACCCATTAACCTCTATGTGGATTGGGATTGCAGCACCCACCGCTGAAATTCATCCTGTATAGATGACTGTAACTACAGTCGAGGTGACCTTGTCTTTCCTCTGTATAACTCTAATTAAATTAAAAGGTACGAATTGAAAAATGTCTCAGTGGAGTGAGTGCCCTAAATGGCTTGATTGTTGGAGTGGGCACACACAGCATGAGGTTAATTAGACACCTCTCAGACATATTTTAGAAAGCACAAAGAGGAATTCACATACAATATTCTCATCTAGGAACTTTTTATTATGATCATTAGCAGCCAGCACACTTCCCATGTTCATTTGACACTGACTTTAGAGTTTAGAGGTGCGTGATTTGCTTTAGATATACTGTGAGATATAAAATCACAGATAAGAAAAATAAAGTTGCTATTATGACATAAATTAACTACTGTGAGATACAAGTTGTAATTTTGATATATATAGTTATAGCAGTTGTGTGAAAGTTATAATAATGATAATAATTGTGCGTAGACATGGGCCTATTACCAGTTTCAAGGTACACTACCAGTCAAGTTTAATGTTTTTGAAAAAGTCTCTTCTGTTTACCAAGCCTGCATTTATTTGGTACAAAATCAGTAATATTGCGAAATATTTTTACTATTTAAAATAACTGCTTTCCGTTGAAATATATTTTAAAATGTAATTAATTTCTGTTATCAATGCCAAATTTTCAGCATCATTAATCCAGTCTTCTTCTTCTTCTTCTTCTTAGCAACATTTAAAACAGCTGAGTGATTTTTTTTTTTTTTTTTTTTAGCAAGGGTACTTTAAAATGATGATGATAAAGACATTTATAATGTTACAAAAGATTTCAGTTTCAGATAAATGCTGTTCTTTTGAACTTTCTATTCATCAAAGAAACTTAATTCTACCCAGCTGTTTTCAGCATAATAATAATACATGTTTTTTGAGCAGCAAAAATATTAAAACGATTTCTAAAGGATCATGTGACTGGAGTAATGGTGCTAAAACTTAGAAAACAATTATTTTAAATAGTAAAATATTTCAAAATTGTACTGTTTTTGATGTGGTTTGGATCAAATAAATACAGGGTTGGTGAGCAGAAGAGATATCTTAAAAAAAAAAAAACATAAAAAAATCTTACTGTTCAGAAGCATTTGACTGGTGATATATATTTGAAAGTTTGACAGTTTCAAAACCACTAAAATGCATTTTTGCTTAAAGTTACCATACAGTCAAAATCTCATACCTCATACCATGCCTAATTGTGAGACATAAAGTCACAATTTAATACACTTGTTATCATGACATACATAGAATTCTGGTATATAAATTTGCAATTGTGAGGTATAAAGTGGTATTTCTTCTAAATAAATTTATTTAAAGTTGCAATTTTGAGGAAATCAAAAAGTGATGTTGTGAGATATGAAGTTGTAATTTGATATATTAAGTCACAATTGTAAGGCATAAAGTAAAGATATTAAAGGGATAGTTCACCTAAAAATGAAAACTAGCCCAAGATTTACTCACCCTCCAGGCATCCCAGGAGTGTATGTCTTCCTTCTTTCAAACGAATCCTGTCAGAATTATATTAAAATTAACCTGGCACTTCCAAGCTTTATAATGCAATGAGTGGGTGTTTCTCTTCATCAGTCAGTAACAATAAAATGCATCCATCCTAATAAAAAGTGCCTCACACAGCTCCGGTGGGTGAATAAAGGCCTCCTGCAGCGAATCAATGCATTTTTGTAGGAAAAATATACATAATTAAAATGTAAGAATCACTTTAATCTAGCTTGCGCAAACTGGTTGTAAACGGAAGCAGCTCCTGGCGGATGACGTAATACGTCTACGTTGTGCATGTGCCACTCAGAAGTGACAAACGTGAATGCGCCGTGAAGAGATCAAAAACAATAGATGCACTTTATTGGACTTGTTTTTGACTGATGTAGAAAAACACCCACCTATGCCATTCTAAGGCATGGAAGTCCCAGGATAATCACAGCTGAACATAAGCAGCCATATACAAACATATCGCGATAGAGGTATTGCCTCCTCCCATGTGACTCTTCCCCATTCATTCTCAATTTCCCCTCACCAAACTCACTGCACGCTTTAAGGGGTCTGTTAAAACTCAACAGGCTCACGGAAGGTGAAAGAGACCTGCTAGGGTCGCTGTTGGACAGTATTTCTTTCAGTTTGCAATATCAAGCAGCATAACAGTCTTTTTATACTGGAAGCCTCACGCATTCAAGTTACAAATGGCCACACTAGTTCTTACATTAAAAATAATGCAGATTAATTTGCAATGAAAAAAGTCACACTGTGAAATCTAGAGCCACAATCACGAGATATAAAGCCTCCCATCCACTCTGTCTAAAACAAAGTAAGCCTTGCTCGGTACCTCCCGCTCAGTGTTGTCAAAGCTCCTCGCTGTTTTATGCAGATATTACCATACCTTTGATCACACCACTGCCACCTCCTCTTGAACGTAGATGCTTTTTTCCAATATCCTAGCCCTAGTCAGCAGTTAACAATGTTCATTTAACAATTACTTTAGATGGAATTAGAAATAAGAGCGGCTTTGATATGCTAATGCCGGGTACTGCGGGCCCTCTGCTCTTGATTCTCTTGATGAACGAATGAGGATTGTAGCACTGACAGAGGGGAGGAACTCCGTGCAGAAGTAAGCAGCGTTCAGTCGCAGCAAACAGATATCTGCTTCCCTGAAGACCATGAAAGAGTTCCTCCATCTCTTCCTCGTGCCTGCCCTCCTCCACCCCTGGAGGTGTCGAGATTGTCTTGTCATATTTCTTTCCTTTCTTCCCCTTCCCAAACAGCAGCTTCTCCGGGTATGTAGAGTAATTATTTACCATTCATTAATTTCAAAGGAAATTATGTCTGCCATCGTCACAATATTGTCACTGTCGGCGAGGCGGTTGTAGCAGGCCGAAGCAGAGATGCTGTAATTATGAATCCTCCCTGCGGTAGTGCTGAAGAGCAAGACTGATGGAGGATCATTACTCACAACGCTGCTGGGGAGCCTGGATCACATCCGGTGAGAGATGGGCTTCAAATACCTGTGAGGGGCTCAATATTGAGTGGGAGCGCGGTGCAAATATGGAAAGGTGACAGTAAATCAAATCTCAGCTCTGTGCGCTGTGTAGATCAGGTTAGCACCCTTTGTAATATTCGATTTTGCAGCAAACTGCGTTACAGGATTCTCCTTTCCTTGAGTTTTAATTAGTGTATGTTCATTAATTAGGCTCATTTGGCACCTCAATTATGCTTTTTAACGCACTGACCTAAATCTGAGGCTAAACACATTTTGCTGTCATTGCAAACAATAGCCCTGCTGATCTTTGAGTAATTATGAGGACAATGCTAATTAATCTCTCACGGTCAGTCGATCCTATAATGACTGAGAGACCTATATCCTTTTGACAAGTCATTCATTATAATTCATGTTCAGCCTAAAAGTCATTAATGGAGGGTTTGGGTAAATGCGCATCCTTGTTATTGAAGGCCTCATAACAAATGCTGCATATCTGTATTAGGGATTACCAGATGTACAATATCTGGAAATCCACTGCTGCAGTTGTGAGTAATAAAGTGAAATATAAAGATGCAAATTATGAGACATAAGGTTGCAGTTGTGAGATATTAGTTTACCTCAAAATGTAATTGTTGTCATCATTTACTCACCCTAATGTCATTTTGGAAAACAAAAGAAGATATTTTGACAAATGTTGGTAACCACAGAGTTTGTGTTATATTTGTATGAATAAATAAAGCTCTGGGATTTCTTAAAACATCTTCTTTCATGTTCCATATAGAAGAAAGACAGTAAACGGGGTAAGTAAATAACTTTTTCTGTTTTTTTTTTTTTTTTTTTTTTTTTTTTTGGGTGAATCATCCTTTAAGGCATATTAAAATAAATGTGCTGCTGTGATTTAGTACTATTTTTATACTATTAAAATATTTTGAAAGGGAACATCAGATGCCCATTTTCCACAAGTTGGTACAATTGCAATCAAAACAACTGCTGCAGAAAACAACATTTGTGAAAATAATTCAACAAAGCCATTTGAGAAAGTTTATTCTAAAGTAATTCTGAGAACATCAGTTGATGAATAATGAAAACAAAAAAATCTAATTGTCTCTAAACGTTCATGTTTAAAATTATTCAACCCCCAAAAGTCAAATTTGGTACAGAATCTTTTGTTCTTTAAAACCACCAATAAACACTGATTGGAAGTGCTTGAAAGCTTCTGTCACCTCTCTACTGCAATCATGACCAATTCTTTGCCTGAAAAAGCTTTCAGATCACTGATATTCTTTGGTTTTCACATTGCCATTGCTTTCTTCAAATTCAACCAAATATTTTCAATGAGAATTAAATATGGAGACTAAACAGGCCACTCAAGAACATTCTTTGACTGATTCTTGAACCAAGCAAAAGTAGATTTGGATGTATACTTTGGGATGAGTCCATTGATCACTGGCTTCAGTCTTTGTACCAGAGGCATCACAATTCTTGACAAAATGACCTAATACTTTAAATAATTAATGATGTCCTTCATACAGTCTTGACTTCCACTTCCTGCAACAGTAAAACACCCCGTAACAGGACTGGGCCACCTCCATGGAGATTTTCTGCTCATAAGTTTCCCTTTTTTTTTTTTTTTTGCACCAGACATAACGCTGATCCAAGGGTCCAAAAGTTCCATTTTTAAGTTTTATTGGGTTGTCTTGAATATTAAGTCCTGGGTCTTCAGAAAAGCTTGTATTTGTTAGAGACTGCAGTCTTTTTTAGCTTGTCAAAAACAGCTCTGTTCACAGCGACCCATTTTGGTGCATGTCTCTTTAAATGATAATGAGCTACTGCTCACCCCGCCCCCTCTTCTGTTTTTTGGTGTATTCCGTGGTGTGCATCAAAAAACGAAATCCTCAGTGGCTCTATTGTCAGGAGAAAACTTCAAACTTCATGTGACCAGGGTTATTATTTGTTAGCTAAAACTATTAAAAACTTTGTTCATGTTGTTCATAGAAATTAAACTGAAATAAAACGAAATATAAACATTAAATGAAAAGTGGACATCGGATGCAAAATTCACTTTTTGATATATAAATGTTTAGATCTCAATTATCAAGCCTTTTTGAGTTTCTGAGCAGTGTAATGTCATAATTAATGCCAAACATTTTCTTTCTTGTAAGCAATGCAGGTGTTTTGTAGTTGAATGTAAATGTGAACATAAGATTTATGATTATGAGAAAAGCAATGTCAAAATTACAGTTTATTTTTCTGAGGCAGAGACAGGCTTTTACAATCTAAAACTGAATGTCAAAAAATATTGTTGTGTGGTTAACAGGCCAAATATTTGACCAGTCACAACAGGAAAATAAAGATGGTTTGTGGTTGCCTACTGGCTATATACTAAAATCACATAGCATATAAATAACCTCAGTGTTACCCAGTGGTGGCTGTGTGGGAGAATGTATGGAGGAGTGACAGATTATAAGTTTCTTATAGTGTGGGAGATTCAGAGATAATAATAAAGACAGTAAATCTTGCAGAATGCTTCAGCTTGTTTATAATTAAGTAGAGCTTTGTGCTTTCTGACTTCTCCCAGTTGTATCCCACAGCATCACTATCACTTACGAAAAAATGTATTCATTTTGACAGTAGCTTTTGAATTATTTGCCACTATGCATACAATGTTAACTTGAAATGCTCACCCTGAACACCGTCGACTGTTTCTGTCAAACCTTTACTAGTCGAACATGGAAGGTGGATAGTGATGCAACAAACACACACAGCTTCATAAATATGATTTTGAGAGGTATTTTTGATGGTTAAACAACCAAGAAAAAAACTAAATAAAGAAATAAAGCTACTGCAATCTGTTGGCCTCTTGCACCTCTGGCGAGGTTTATTATGTTCTTTTAGTTTGTCTATTGATGAAGACATTGCTCAGAAAAGCCATTAACAAGGAATTGATTGGTGTTGTATGATAGTATATTAAGCTAAAACTTTGCAATTGTGTCAGCTGTGTTGTAAAATGTACTCAGCCATAGATTTTCAATTACCAAATTCCAGAGGGGACATTCGTTTGGTCTGAAGGCTAGGAATGGACTGAATGCTTAGTAACACCAAAACTATTGTGCAAATGCATTTACCTAGTCAAAAAAATATAAATAACAATAATTCACTTCCAGAAAAAAATCCTGATAATTTACTCAATCTTATGTCATTCAAGATTTTAATGTCTTTCTTTCTTCAGTTGAAAAGAAATTAAGGTTTTTGAGAAAAACTTGACAGGATTTTTCTCTATATATTGGAGTTCAGTGGTGGCTAATGGGTTGAAGGTCCAAATTGCAGTTTCAATGCAGTTTTAAAGGGCTCTACATTAACCTTTTGTTCTGGAAGTGAACTAATCCTTTAACGTGAATGAGAAATTATATTAGTATATGAAAGTGTTTCTTTTGGTCGAGGGGGTGTGAAACTTTACCACACACAGCATTTCCTGTTCTTGTTGTGCTTCCACACATCAAGCCATGGCTGTGTTCGACACATAAGGTCGGTGGTCGTTAAAAGGACGAGTCTGTGCAGACATCAGCAGTTCATCGATACAGAAGTCAGACGCTCAGCACAGCTTCAGTCAATACTGAATCAGTGGCTTGTTTGATTCCGCTGACGTTAAGCACAATGAGTCCTGTAATCTAATCGCTTTCTTTCTCTGTTAATTAACGCTTAGAGAGGGAGAGGATCTGATTTCACAGTGGCCTTTGCAACAAGCTGAGGTATAGATTGTAGAAACAGAGAATTGCTCATAATGGTTAGCAGTTTGGGATGGAAAAAACATTTGCAGCCTTCCACTGGCATGACAGAAGTTAGTCAGTTACAATCTTACATGCTCGCTAAAGCTGCATTTGTTATGCAATATTGTGAAATTTTATTAATTCCAAATAACGTTTTTCTATTTTAATATCTTTCTAACATGTAATTCATTCCTGTGATGGCAAAGTATTTTTATTAACAACAACAAGAAAGCCAGCCTGATCTCATGATAAAAACGTACCTGTGGAAATTTTTGTAAGACGAGAAATACATAGCGCCATGTCAACTTAAAATAATTTGTTACTCTGCTGCCTTAAAATTTTAAGTCAACTCAAATAAATTTATTCAATTTGAAATGTTAAATTGTAAAGTGACAACTTAGATATTCGAGTTGACTAAACTAAAAAATTGTTTGTTAAACTTAACAGCTGTGTTTGTTACTCGGCTGCCTTAAAAATTTAAGTTGAATCAAGTCAAATATCTAAGTTGTGACTTAGTAAAACGTAACATTTCAAGTTGACTAAACCTTTTTCAAGTCGACTCAACTCAATCTGACAACATGACATCATAATCACATGGCACAGCCGATTGGTTCTCTCCTGTATCAGTAGCCAATGAGCTCACTGCTTAACATTTAAATATATGACTAGTGCTAGATGTAGCAGTTGCAGCACGCTTCAAAAACCCCCCACCTTCCCCAGCTCCACCTGTATAGATCTGCTCTGAGGTGATTCATATGTGCTATGGGGGTTAATTATATATGTTATATGTGCAGCAGCAGTGTTTCTTTTATGCTTACAGCAGCATGTTGTGGATGTATTGGCTGTAGCAAATCTCGGTACTTGCTCTGCTGCAGCAGCAGCGTAGAAGATCTATTCTGCCAAGACCAAATACATTAACATTGTCATGTACATTACCATGCCAATCCCTTCGAGAGTTGTCATGACAGAACTTAAAATTTTAAGCCAGACAGGTAACAAATTATTTTTTGACTCTACAAATAGTTTTTTACAGTGTACTTTTCGTGACATATTCAATGTGAAATGTCCACTGAGTGTAGATAATAGAGTGTTGATGAACATTCATATGGTATGTTTTATGTTTCATCTGCACTACACCTAAACCTACCGATATAAACGAAAGCGAATGTGATGTACAAACACAATCGCAAGCATGCCGTTTTAGCTTGCTTTTCAATCACTAATCTTTCAGCTCTCTCATTGTGAGTCATGTTTTTTACAGGATTCGTACCCAATGATGCCACATATTAAGTCCAATTCCGTGCCGACTGAGCTACTGAACAAGCTTGTTATGTCCGGAAAGCGAATCATATGGAGCTGTAATAATAACTGTGTACAAAAACGATTACAAGTGCTTGCTGTTTTACCACCTCTAGTGTTCATTTCTGTTGCCAACTGCAGTGATATTTACTTATTGGTACATATTTTGGGTCTTACAAAAAGTCCCTAAAGATATGCTTTTGTCATGTTTAGGTAGAAAAAAGTTGTGCTGTGGTCATTATTGTGGAAACTAAAACCTTTTTTTTCTTTGATGAATAGGAAGTTCAAATGAACAGCATTAATTAATTTTTTACATCCTACTGACCCCAAACGTGTGAACTGTAGTGAATATGAAGTCTAAATCAAATGGAAAATGGCCCGAAATAGTTGATGCTAATACATTTCAGAGCACAACGGCGCACAGAATCCTTTCTGTAAAGCATTCCTGCAGCTCAAATAATTAAACAGCACTAGCAAAGCCAAGGTCATGTGTTTGATTCTCAGAGAGTCCATGAATGCATAAAAATGCATATCTTGAATTCAAAGTAAGTTCTTTTTCAAAAAAGCACCTGCCAAGTTTAATGTAAAAGCAATGCAAAAGCAAAATGATACTTACATTTTTACCTAAATTGTTTTTAAGATGAAACACCACACTCGAATTATGAAGTCAGATATGATGCATTTCCTGAAGAATGATTAAATGCTTGAAGTTTTTCGCCTTAGAAATGAATCTTGTTGGAATGCCAATGCCACAGCGTCACCATGGTAACAATGGACAATGAATCTAAATATTCACTTTCCAGCTTTAGCCCTATTGACATCTCCACGGATCCCTAATCCTGACTGATTGGTTTGATTGTAACAATCCAGATGCCAGCATTATGTGTGCATTCAAAATGTCATAAAAGTGCTCTGAAACTTAATAAATATATCTGAAGACAAGAGAGTGCCATTACTCTGTCTGGCTTACAAAAGCAGCGAATATTACCCTGTGTGATGTCAATTACAGTTGAAGATGGACTATAAAGCATTATGGGTTTAATCCAATCACTCAGACTTCACACTGTCACTTTTCCTCATTAGCTGTGGCTTCTCTAATGCTTTCCAATGTTCAGTGGTACCTTTATTTAGTGCACCTGTACCTGTACATTTTATCAGCCAATCATGTCTCTGAAGCAGCCCTGTGGACCCTTTCACTGTGATGTCTGATGTGACTATGATGATGTGTTTCCACAATTATTAACATAATAATCAAGCAAAGTTTTTTTTATTTTACTTTCACTTTTAAACACACTGTTCACTGTTCACTCGTTTTTTAAAAAACAAATGATTTTAAGCTGCTTAAACACAATTAGCAGAGAAAGAACTCATTTTGCTACAAGTGTAAGATGGTGAAGATGGTGTTCACAGTGTGCAGGAATATTTAACATTATTTTTGACCCTTTATAGGCCTTGAACGGTTAAATACACTGACTTGTGTCAAAATCTCTGTCTTTCCAAGTATCCTTGTAAAAACAGTAAGTCTTAAAGGAACACTTCACTATTTTTGAAAATAGGCTCATTTTTCCAAACCTTTCAGCCGGGTCTGGCGGTAGCATTTTTAGAATAGCTTAGCATAGATCATTGAATCTGATTAGAGCATTAGCATATCGCTCAAAAATGACCAGAGTTTTGATATTTTTCCTATTTAAAACTTGACTCTTCTGTAGTTACATCGTGTACTAAGACAGACATAAAATTTGCGATTTTCTAGGCTGATATGGATAGGAACTATACTCTCATTCTGGCGTAATAATCAAGAAACTTTAAATATAGTCTGAAAATAGTCCCCAGCTAGGTAACTTCCAACGTGACTGGCACTAAGCCACTAAGCTAATAGTAAAATAGCTGGGGACTATTTTCAGGCACTGGTACGGCTGTAAATTTCCTTGATTATGCCGGAATGGGAGCATAGTTCCTAGCCATATCGGCCTAGAAAATCTCAACTTTTCATCTTCCATCGGTCTTAGTATACAGTGTAGCAACAGAAGAGTCAAGTTTTAAATAGGAATAATATTGAAACTCTTTGGTCATTTTTGATGCTAACAGTCTAATCATATTCAATGATCTATGCTAAGCTATGCTAAAAGTGCTACCGCCGGACCTGGAGATCGTCTGAATGGATTTAAAAATGCTAAAACTCATCTTTTTAACTCTGTGGAGTTGGAAAATGATTTTCAAAAATAGTGGAGTGTTCCTTTAAGTGAAACCAAACAGCTGAGAAAGAAAACACATGTGTATTCGATCTGGGCAGCTCTTAAAGTGATAGCAGTCTAATATTTCTTATTTATTTGTTCTACTGTAGTTTTTTTGTCATATTGCTTGCGATTAGTTTCTTATTCTTATTCAATCACTGACTGCAGTGAGTTATTTAGTTATTTTTTCAATTTAGGCTATTTTTTTGTGATGGTGACACTGATGACTTGTGGCTTTATTAACATTAAAAACTTATGTGAAGCAAAAACAACTATATTGCGATATTGTTACCGTGAAATAAAAATACACCCACCCCTAATATGTGTGTAATATATATTTTACACCTAGTTTTTCTTAATTTACATAATTTAATTAATTTATATAATGATTTTTTCCCGTTCTGGCATATGTATATATTACCCATTATTATTACCATTCTGTTTTTTTCTCTGTTAAGGTGTGCCAACCCCACCTGCTGTTCTTATGCTTTGCACGTTTAAGGAAAGATGCTGTGCAATCCAATTAGCAAAAATGTAAATGATCACTGTCAGATGCTATGTCTTTGCTTTTCCACAGATATACTTTTTCTAATACGAGTCCATTAATTCAGTCTCAGTGTATGCTTTAAGATCAACACAGCCTCACTATCTTTCTCCATGAGAGCCAATCAAGCAAAAAGGAGAATATAAAGTGGCTTTTAATAAATTCTTCACCCCATAAATATTCATCCCTCTCCTGATCTGGGAAAATCTATTATTTCTTAAGTGACAACAATCTATGATGGGGAAGCCTCATAGGCTGTCATTTATATGCTACCTCTATCACCACCCGGGAGGAATTAGGGCCTAATTACTTTCACAAGGAGTATTGGGGAAAGCAGCTATGCACTTAGTGTGATTTGTTGATTATGTGACTTGTGAATATATGTGCACTTGCTTCCATCAAAGTAAATATTTAACCAGGAGAAAATGAGAAATCATTCTTGTACGGCAGAGCGAATAATTTACAATCTTTCTCAGCAGCCACCGGTCGCATCAAGGGTTTCAGCAGCCAGATTGAGTCTTTGGGAAAATATGACCCTCTTGGAAGGTTTAAAGGTGATGCCATCAGTATAATGTGAGTGATTCGGTGGAAAGATGCACCTCTTCATAACGTCATATTTGCCAAGTGGGCTCCAGAGCGTTATAAAGAGAAATATGCATAATTTACAGCCATGACAAATAAACACCTCACAAATTTTGAAAGAGATAGACATGTTTTGCTTGATGCTCCTGGGGAACCACAAATTGCTTTCATTATTTTCCCTGAGCTCTAATGAATGTGGGTGGTGGGCATGGAATGTCCAGTAATGGATTTTAATATTCATTGCTGTGCGTCAGTTCGTCATCATCATCATCCTGTCTTCACAGGTGGTGCTCACTCAGAGTATGCAAATTTATAATAGGTGCAGTATATGGACAGTTTTGTTTTAATAATGCTGTTGTAGTAAACCCTGTAAGACATTTAAAGCTGTTTATCCAGCTGTGTGTTTTGTTTTGTGCTGTGACGTCTTTGGGTTATTTCGGTCGCTCTGTGACATGTTTCACACTTTAAGTGTCAGCGGCACATTTTTTGGTGCAAGTTAACAAATGATAGTATTTACAGAAGCTTTTAACCATAATACTGTCACTTACTTTGTCTATGTTTGCTCTGCTGAAGAAATGGTTTTAATGAAAGCCAAAGCAGGATTGATCATTTACTGTTTGCGAGCAACATGCAGCAGTCTTTTGAACAAATCTTTTCAATTCACCGAATGATTCAGTGACTCACTCAAAGTCACTTGTTTTGTTTCTTTGATTGAACGATTCAATCATTCAGTCATAACGTACTGAAGGAATCACTGTTTGTGAACATATCAGTCATAAAAGGTGGTCACTTCTCGCCACCTACTGGCGTAATGACGCAACTTAAAGTTATTTATATCTAAATTGACTGTTACCAAAATCTCTCTTTCTTTTAATCACACTGAAAAAAAATGCTTTTGTTACTTAGATTGTTAGTCTTGTTTCCAGCCAAAATATCTAAAAATTCTTACATCAAGAAGGATTTTCTAGACAAGTAAAAAATATTGTTTCGTTTTCAAAAAGAACAAGTCAAAATTAAGTTTTGATTAAAACATGCAAAATAATCTGCCAATGGGGTAAGCAAAATAATCTTATTTCAAGCAGAAAACTCGATTATTTTGCTTATCCCATTGGCAGATTATTTTGCTTGTTTCAATCAAAAACTCACAATAATTACAATACAACAATTTTTATTTGTCAAGAAAATCTTTCTTGATTTAAGAATTTTTAGATATTTTGACTGGAAACAAGACTAAAAATCTAAGTAAGAAATGTTTTTTTTGCATTGCAAGTCTGATGAACCCTCCATTGAGGAAAGCAAGTTAAACCAGTTGCACTTACCATTACGCTATTTACCATTATCCATTAAATATAGAATTATTATTATTATTATTTTTTTCTAAACCAAGGCTTAAAAAGGTAAAGTAATAACTGATATATCTGCTATTCAGAGTTAATGTTGAAATAGCCTAATTCCATTACAGAAAGCAATTAGCAATTGGTTTTTCACTAAGACTCATGTGGACACTGGCCAAACTGTTCTCTGTGCTAAATCTTTTTTCAAAACATTTCATTCAAAAGTAAAGTTTGTAATTGAGTGAGGGATTAAAATGTTCATCAGACTGTATTGTTTGACTCACGAAGCTGGAAGGTAGAGAAGAAAGAACGCTAACAAGAATATTCTAATAAATGGAATGCATACGTCGCTAATGGAGCTTAGTGTGAATAGAATAATCACGGTGTGTGAATACTCCTCATTACAAAGCTTACCAACTCATTATCAGCAGAATGACTTTCGTAACCTCAGAGGTGCAAATACACTAAACATTTTCAGCTAGAGGTTAAACATTGAATTCTTGATTTGTATCTATTGTCATGATTTGCTGCTGGAGTGGTCGCTTTGCTTACGAGACAGAGAGAAACTTCATCTTGTAACGGTGCAGGACTAGACATGACTATTTGTGGAGCTCCGCTGAGGTCCACGCCCTTGGGTGGATGCTCATTTGGGGTCTTGACAAGATGGCAGCTCAACTGCTGAGAGCTGCCGGGAAAAGCTGCTCTTTATTCTAGAATCCACTGCTGTTTTGGAGAGTTCAGTCTGGGAGAAAGTCCCAGTGGACGTGATTGTTATTAAGCTCAGTGCCTGAGGAGAAGGAGTTCGGGTATAAGAGAAAGACGGGGCACTGGGACAGATGTGTCTTGAATACTATGCTTCTGTACCGTATTCAAACTGGATAAAATAATAAAAAGATGATAAAAGTAAACAAAAAGCAAGTAAAGTTTACTCTCACAAGCCTTTTGTGTTAGATTTGGAATCACAAACCTCAGATTCTGATGTATGTGAGTATTTTTTGGCCACAGTGTATGGCCTAATGTTATATAATAAATGTGACTATTGTTACAAATTATATAGGAAAAATGCTTGACTTGGTACACTGCAAACATTTTAGCTCACTCAAGATGTTCATGTCTTTCTTTCTTCAGTCAAAAAGACATTAAGGTTTCTGTTTGGCTACATGATCCCAGCCGAGGGTTTTATCTAGCCAAACGATTAGTAATTTTTTTAATAAAAAGAAAATTACTACTTTTTAACCACAAATGCGTAACATTACGTAATCGCGTTGGAAAGGTCACACATTTGTCTGTGTACTTTGGTTCAAAATTTGGTTCCATCTCATTTTCCCCTTCATCTTCAAAATCATCTGACATTGATGTTTTACCTTTTTGTAGAGGGTGTTTGACTTTCTTTGCACGTTCACTTTGTAAACACTGGGTCGGTACTTCTGCCTACGTCACGTGTGACCTTTTCAACGTGATTGAAAACATTTGTGGTTAAAAAGCATATACATTTTACAGCATATACATAGCTCCCGTTGAAATCCACTATCCTGGAATGTTTTCTTCAAAAACATTAATTTCTTTTTAATTGAAGAAAGAAATACATGAATCTTGGATGACACTGGGGTGAGTAAATTATCAGGAAATATGTCAAATGAACAACATGGCCCAAAATATGCAGTTTGATAGATGTTCATTGAACAGAATCATTTGTGATTATTTCTGAATTATCTTTTTAAAGGACTGTCTCAGAAGAGTAATTTGTTCATAAATTGGCTACATTTTATGGTTGTGATTCACTAAAAAAAGAACCAGTTCATGTGATTAATTTGTTCTTGAATCAGACTGCAGTGGTCGTGTTTTATATTTGTTTTTGCGTGCCGCCTTGGAGGACAATCAAACAATTCTGTCATTATTTTGCAAATACACAGAAGTTTATTTTGACAGCAAATGTTGATTTAGTTTTAGTCTTAGTCTTCTGACTAAAATGCCATTTAGTTTTAGTCATATTTTAGTTATCTGAATTATTTTTAGTTTTAGTCTAGTTTTAGTGGACTAAATATAAGATTTTAGTCAAATAAATCTACAGTAGATTTAGTCAGCAAAAATCTAATGGGTTTAGTTATAGTGTAATGAAACATTTTTCTAAAATGACCAAACTCAGTATAGGTTTCATATTAGGGCTTTATCATGACAGACACAGATTTCACTGGTGTGACACGCAAGTAGACATGTGCCGGTATTCGGTAATGCGATATATCACGATAATGAATATGCACGGTATTGTTATCGTGGGCATTTCAAAATACTGAAAATAATTGTTTATTAAAAGTTATTTCGAATTTTGAAAGCATTTTAAGCATACTATTCCCATTAACTGGTTTAATGCACAATACACTTGTAAACTGCGTCGAAGACGCGTGATGTAAACAGAAGCACATGGCAGAACGCCTAAGGGAAGCTCCGGATTAAAGTGAAAGTGTCATTCACTCTCTGACAGCAGATGGCGCTAAACCGCAAATGCAACGTTAACCCAGAAACAAAGCAGCTGCGCTACTTTCTAAAACGTATTTAAATGATTTATTTAGCCATTTAGATTTTTGTATTTGCAGTGGTGTTTATCACAACACCAAATACTTGAATATTTAGACTCCATAGGCTATTTATTTTAACACTTTTTACATTTTAATCTGGACTACAACATGCCCTAGATATTGTTTGAAAGTGTATTCTAAGTGATTCTTTATTGTTTGGTCACACTTTACTTTAGGGCTTCATTAGTTAACATTACTTAATTCATTAGTTAACATAAACTCCCAATGAAAAATTCTTCTAAACATGCATTAATCTTAGATAATTCCAATATAATAATAATCAAATTAAAATAAAATCAAAGTTTATATATATTTTTTTAAATAAACCGAGCTAACATGAACTAAAAGTTGTGTTATTTTTAACAAAGATTAATAACTTCTGTATCAAATGTAGCTTTTGTTCACTGATCATGTTAACTAATAATAATTAACTAATAAGATCTTACTGTAAAGCAATACCTATTGGTCTTTTAATTCTTTTGCACTTTAATCTGTGTAAAATTTTGAACTTTATACATTTTTTGTGTATTGCTTTATTGTGTTTTAATGTTCAGAATTTTTTGTACTGTATTATGACATCACTTTTTTGCAACTAAATTTCAATATCGTGATAATACCGTATACCGTGATAAAAACATTATCAATTTATTGCAACATGAAAATTTGATACCGGCATATCCCTACACGCAACATGCCTTTATATTAAAATTAAGTGAAACCACTTCTCATAAAGGAACAAAAACATGGTCTTCTTTTCAATCAAAGGCTGATTATGCATTCTTTATAACAACTTGTTTACCACATTCTTCATTCTTTTAAACAGACATTTATTTATATAAATACATTTACATAATCTTTATTAGGGCTACTAAAGTGACTCAGTTAGGAGCAGTGAGTGATTTTCTGTATTTCTTTTACTGCTTCCCAGATAGCACACATACATCTGCAAGATGTCTGTTAAAGATCTCTTGATCTGAAAAGCATCTGCTGTGTACGAACGTCTGGCAGACATATGTAAGATGTCAGTTTTACATACATTATTAATCATAAACATCTTAAAGATTGACATCTGATATGTTGAATAGATGCATTGCAGGTGAGCAAACTACGTCTTGCAGATGCAAATGCAGACGTCAAATAGATGTTTCTGAGATGTACGTGTGCTATCAGGGTTGATTAACATCAGTGCCACAGACAATAACAACTAAACTGGGCTGCTACCCCTTTAAAACCGAATGCACGGATGCAATGTCTTGATGTTCATGAGATGCAAAAGAGTCCTGTGCTGTGTGAGAGGTGCTTAGAAAACAGGACCGAACTGAGTTCTCTTTTGCGTTGTCAAATTTATCCATATGTCTACTCTTCTCTTACTTCCAGATACTGACATTTTTAACATTTTATGAGACATGCAGCAAATGCATGCCAGCTTATGTCTCACAGGATAGATTAATAGGCTATGATACAGTTCAAATGTACGCATCTATCCTCTTTACCGTACAGCAGATTTGTTCTGAATGAATCGTCCCTCCCTGACATTTTTGTCTCATTTTTTTTCGGTAACGAAAATGCCAATAGGTAGTCGTCATAGTTTTTGTCATTCAAAACAAGTTTTCGTTTCGTTTTCGTCTCGTTTTCATCTGTGAAAAAATGTTGTTGATGAAAATTATGACGAAAATTATTCGTCAACGAAATTAACACTGTATCACAGTCAATTCAGACTGTATACTCAGTTAAAATATTACTCTTTTGCTGTGAGGTTTTCAACAAAAAACACTGGCATAGATTTGGAAACCATCCAGTGATTTGAAGAGACAATACTGATCACAATAAACTGGAAATATTTTTACCCATCCCTTGTAACGATAATAATAATTTTTTTATTTATTTATTCTTTTAAAATCATAGTTTACTGTATATTTTTATGTATGATCTTGAGCATATATGTCAGTGCAGGGATATATGATTTAGTGCAGATATCCCTGCTTGCTTGTGTTTAATATCTTCTCCCTGTGTGCTCATCCATCATCCCTCACCTCTACTCTCCCGCAGCGCTGGGTCACATGACTCCTGCACTTTTATTGACATATCATTAAAGAATTAATTCCACCGAGAAGACCGTGTACTCCTCAATTTGAGGCGTGTTAAGTTTGACATGGGTGTAATTGGACAGCAATTAATGAATTGCATAAATGAATCTTGTCAAGGTGCCATCACCTTCATCAAGGCTATAAAATATGGTATCCTTCCTTTAGAAGAGAGCTGGTGCTTATTCACTGAATTTTATGCTGAGAAGCTCACAAGCTTAATGTATATACTTTTCCTGTCTTTTATGATCTGTTATTGCAGTTCTAGTTCTCTAAACTGATCAACCAGATGGATTCTTCAAGCAAGAGTATATAGGCAAGTGGTCTTCATTGTACAGCATGTGAAACATATTTTTATACTTCACAATGTACAGAGTATAGCAAGCAAGGCTCTCATTAGACCAGCCATATTAAGTTTAACACAGATGGCACACAGCATGTGTGGTTCCCCACTGTGGGTCAATAAAGGAGGCAAGGTGGTGTTACGAACAGCAGCCGTTTGACATATATAACTGACGCATTGAAAGGGTTGTGTGCGCATGTAGGAGGTTGTCTGTCAGCGCTAATGAAAGTTAAACCCGTGTTTAACACAGATTCTTTACACTTGGGTGATGAAGCTGTAGCTCAAACAGGGTGGTGGAGGCAGTAACATATCCATGCCAGCTTGTAATGAAACCCAAAGGACATTGGCAAGGACAGGTACACAATACTCTCGGATTGACAGTGAAATGTCAGGACGCCATGATGTCAGGCTTGTTTTATTGGATGTTCGTTTAAGGTGCACTAATGAAACTTGTAATATTCACATATCAGAGGTATTAGAAGGGATCAAGGACCACTGCTAGAAGTCTTGTGTAGTGAAATTTAATTTAAAAAAGGGAGGAATAACTTTTTTTTTTTTAATTGAGTATTTCTGGAAGCACACTACTGTTCAAAAGTTTGTTAATAATAGGAAATGTTTCTTGAGCACCATATCAGCATATTAGAATGATTTCTGAGGGATCATGTGACACTGAAGACTAGAGTATTGATGCTGAGAATTTAGCTTTGCCATTACAGTTTTATTGTATTTTTGATCAATTAAATGCAAACTTGAGGATGCTTATTTTAAAACCTTAAAAATATATTATGAACCCCAGGCTTTTGAAAGATAGTGTAAATGCACATTTTATGTGCACATATAATATTCTGTTTAGCCATGTAAACAAACTATGTTTATATTTACTACTGTTTAGTAATGAGACTCTATCTATAAATCAGACACTCATATGTGGAGATTAAATGTTCAATATTTGACATAAGCATGTTATGCACTTCTAAAAAGCCAAAGGGTTAGGATATATCCTCTATGTTAAAGTAATTGCCAAAAAACAAACATGCACATCATACTTTTGCATATGCATAAACAACCATAAATAAATGCATGAATTGGTTCAAAACAAACTTACAGTGGGGTCATGTGGGATATCTTGCTATATTGCTGTATTTTGCAAGATCATATTCAGGCAGCTATACACACTATAAAGTGCCACGTCACCTTATTAGAGAGAAACCCTCTTCAGTTTACATTTTTGTCCACCTTCATCTTAGATGTAATTACAGTTTTTCAATATTGGCAACACAAGCAATGTATCATGAAAACAATATGACAAATAGCTAGACAATAAATATTGATAGCGCTATCCAGAATGCAGCTCGCCCAAGGCTTCATTAAAGCAGTGTGGTGATAAATAAAGTGAATATGAAAAACAAGGGACGGCACTATTGAACATGCACAATCCGATATAAACTACCTTATGCAACCCAAATGAAATGCTATGTTTTAAGAGACAGCCAACTTTCCACTCGCTTAATAATAATAAATATAGCTGCAAGCAGTGATTACTGAGATTCAAGCACTTTAAGGCATTTAAGAACGTATAAAAAAGATATCACATATTATTTAGTAAGCCTGTAACCACCTAAATCAATGAGTAAAAAGCATTTTTGGCCCATAGAAATGAAAGTTTTCGTTTAGGCTTTATAGGCTTTTGGGTATATTTGGACAGGCCCCTTTTCTAAACAAAATTGTACCGCAGTGTTTTTTTTTTTTTTTTTTTTTTTAAGATGGAAAACCTAGAACCAGTTCACAAAAGTAGGTTTTTTACATTTTCTCAATCATTTAACAAATCGTTTGATTGACAGCAGTGGTTCTAGAGGTCTAACATGTGATATAAATATTGTGCGTATATGTGAAAAAAGTGCAATATACAATTGTTTACACTCTTGAAAAATGCAATATCACCCCCCCGTGGCTGACTTCTTTCAAACAGGCCCTCTTAGTTTCGTTCCATTTAACCTCCATTAAATCTTGTTTAATACAAGTTCAATGTTCATCAGCCTATGGTGGCCATGTTTTTTGAGAAACGCAAATGTCCTTATAGCCACTTGTGGCATTTTGGACCAAGACTGTGTGTACTGATTTTCATGTCGATAGGACAAACGGTTGTGTAGTTATGGCCGTTTTTATGTTTTTTTTTTTCCCTCTCATAGCGCCATCAAGTGGCCAAGCTCTGCAAATTTTCTCAAGTGACCTCAGTTTCATCTCTTACATATGCATTGTGCTTTTGGCTAAGATATCTCATTTCGTAAGTAAGTAAGCGCAGCCTCTGGATCGAACAGTGGGCAGCGGAAGACTGTTTATAGTCTGTTTGATCAATTTACCTTCTCAAATCATCAGGACTTATCTAAAATAAAAATCTATAGATATAGAACAGTTAAAGTAGCTATGAAACGATGTTAGTTTAAACGTTAAACCTAGATAAATGTGTGCTATTAGGCGCATATCCAATCACTTTTGCAGAGAGAGGAACCTGAAGCCGCTTTGCAGGACATGGAGGCGCCAGCGCGATCATTTGCATATTTTCAGTGAAAACAATTTAAAATTATCCGTCATTTTTGCTCACAAAGGTAAGAGTAATAGATCATTCGGAAATATAAAGGGTCTACTTTTATATGTGTGCACTCACAATATTAACAAAACGTTACAAACAGTGGTTTTATAAAATAAAGAAAACAAACATGATGAGCTTTCTGCCGTCTTGTACTTCAATAAGAACGCAAAACAAAAATGAAACCAAAACTCATACATGCCTCACAAACATGATAAATATTTAAACAGAAAGCCTTAAATTATTACTTAACGAAATAAAACCAATAAAAATCTGTAAAGATTCATTTCTCTTTAAAGGTGCTTTGTGGCAAAATGTTGCTGTGTTGCGTCTTTCAGAAGGCGGTATGGCCACCTTGCTCATATGCTGTTCTTACCATTATGCTCTGCTTATAATGACATACAGGCTTATGCTCAGATTATTCAAGCAGGTGTAGTTGCGTTGGTCAATTATGATAACAGATGAATTTTTGACTAGGCCCACCCAATTTTCTCGGGGCCCACTCATATTGTGAATCCTGGCTACGCTACTGGTGTGAGTACTGCCATCCTTCCAAGTTCCCAGTCTCTATGGTTTACGGTTTGCATCTGCTCAATCAGTTGTGGATATTGCTGATCCTTGGCCACTCTAACAATTCAGTACTACGCGCTTGAACCCCTGAAAAGAAACATATGGCCTAATGGACCCTGGACTGTTTATTACTCCATTCTTCATAGTACATTTCTATTCCAAACATGTGAATAAGCTGATTAAGTGGTTACACGTAACAATTCAAAAAAGGCTTCATCTCACTGTAAAAGCCCAAAGCAACAAAAATAACAATACAAATTTCTCCGGTTCCCTGGACACAAAGGTGATATGTGGGTTTGTTTGTGAAAAGGGCTATTCTGATTAAAACGTCAGTCACTTAACAGCCCCAGTGCTTTTAGTTCTTTTTTAACTCAAGCGTACACGCATACACTGCCCAACTTGCACATAAATATTTCATAAATACCAGTGGCTCGAAGATATTGTGTAGTTGAGTGTTGTATCATCTCTCATAATGCATAGTAGGGCATTTAAGTTAGAGGTTAGTTGGTGCTATGTAATAATTCATTCAGTTTACAGTTTACAAGAACTGTGTCTTTAAGTTCCTGCATTTGACTTTCAAGCCTGACCCACTTGCATATTTGAACAGTCCTAAAATTGCACAATAAATCAAAGTATATTGTAAAAGCTACAATGTCATCTGTCAAAAAGCGCATTCTGCCTGCAGTCACACTCTTTTTATGAAAGCCGATCAGAGAGAGAGGTCAGGAAAAAACCCTTCAGCGTTGTCATATTGGCCAGGGACAGTTTGATTACACAAGCAGCCACATATCAAGCCTGAAACCTGCTGTTCTTTAGTATTGTTGCCCGCAGAGCAGGGCAGAAGCGAGCCTCCTTGCTGGCTGCCTAAGGCACAGGGACGCACAGAGGCCCAGCAGAACCCGCAGACCCAGGACAAGGACTCAGAGAAGACTTTAGAAAAGAGACAGAGACAGCAGGGTCAAAAGAGAGAGAAACGTTTCTGTGCACTTATCCTTTTTGCTTTGACTCTGCTCATCCACCCTGATCTTATTTGTATTCATAGTTAGTTTTATGTAGCATTTGCATATATTTATATAGCATTTGCATATATTTAAATGGACAAACTTTGTGATGTAAAATATGCATGCATGGATGTATACTACTGTGCAAGTTTTTATTCAGCAAGAATGCAGTGCATTAATCAAAGATGACTGTGGGAACTTTTGAGCAAGGCGCAAAATACGTTTCCAACAGAAATGGACACTAAATGGCAGTAAAACAGCAAGCACTTGTAAACGTTTTCGTACACAGTTATGATTACAGCTCCATGCGCTGTAGCTTTCCGGATGTAACAAGCTTGCTAAAAGATGGGAGATTGAAAAACAAGCTAAAACGGCATTCTTGCGATTGCGTTTTTACATCACATTTGCTAATCTGCATACTATCCAGTAGGGTTAGGTGTAGTGCAGATGGTACATTATTTTAAAATGTCAAGCATTAGCGTTATAGCGCCACTCAACAGACATTTCAAGTCAGAAATGCAGTGACGTACAAAACCAACATCACATAAAATGTACCATATGTACGCCTGTCTGTTCCTTGGAAAACAAACAAACAAACAAACAAACAAACAAAAAACACTCTTTTAGTGCCACTTTGGTCAATTTATTAACACTTTTTCCTACTGTAATTAATGATTCATTCCGGTAGTTATAAAACATGTAGTAGTTAAAGGGATACTCTACCCCAAAATGAAAATTTTGTTATTAATCACTTACCCCCATGTCGTTTCAAACCTGTAAAAGGCTTGATCATCTTCAGAACACAATTTAGGATATTTTGGATGAAAACTGGTAGCTTTTTGACTGTCCCACTGACTGCCAAGTAAACAACACTGTCAAGGCTCAGAAACATATGAAATATGTTGTCAAAATAGTCCATCTGCCATCAGTGGTTCAACCATAATTTTTCGAAGCTACGAGAATACTTTTTGTACGCAAAGAAAACAAAAATAAATGACTTTAGTCAACAATTCGTCTCCTCTATGTCACCGTAGCTCCATATTGGAAAGTATCCACTGGACGTAAACAGTGTCTGTGTGTTGTGTCTGACACAGAACAGTGTATGCTGTTTATGTCCAGTGGATACTTTACAAAATTACACTACGGTGACATAGAGGAGACAAATTGTTGACTAAAGTCGCTATTTTTGTTTTCTTTGCGTACAAAATTATTCTCGTAGCTTCGTAAAATTATGGTTGAACCACTTCTTTCATATGTTTCTGGGCCTTGACAGTGTTGTTTACTTGGCAGTCAATGTGACAGTCAAAAAGGCTACCGGTTTTCATCCAAAATATCCTAAATTGTCTTCCGAAGACAATCAAACCTTTTACAGGTTTGGAATGACATGGGGGTAAGTGATTAATGACAACATTTTCATTTTGGGGTGGAGTATCCCGTTACCTATTTTTTTGTGAGCTTATCTAAAGTAAGGACTATTTTATGCTTCATAAAGCTTTGTAAGGCTTTTACAAAGCAGATTTAAGGGCTGTAGTATCTTCTAAACAGAAAAAAGAAACAAACACAACATAGAGATATTTGAAGATGCAAAAAACTGCACAACTGTACACTAGACATAAAATGTATAATAAAGCAATATATAAAAATAAAAAAGGAACTGAATAAACATATCAAGAAGGTAAATATAGGCAACAAAAAACAACAAGATAAATATACGTCAACAAAATAAGCAACAAAAACCAACAAAATTAGGAAAATAGAAGATAAATGAGCCTTGAAATCTTCTTTGTAAAACCTTTATCGAGGCATGAGTAGTCCTCACTTTAGATGAGCTCACAAAAATAGTTAACTGACAACTACTAAATGTTTTATAACCTCCTCAGTTGATAATGTATTACAGTAAGAATACGTGTTAATAAATCATTTAACTAATAAGTAACTAATAAGATGTATAAAAACATTTAAATAATTTATTAATCATTTACTTACGCACATCCTGATTTTGCTAAGTTTGATGTGTTCCTGGGCCAACATATTTGGTTGACCCCGGAACAACATTTTAATTAAAAAATGTCGTCTTGACCACATTCCTACACCTAAACCTAACCTTACCCATGAGTAAAATGCTAAAAATCAGAGGAAATGAATGACACTGATGTACGAGCACCAAACACTGATTATGAACCTACATTTCACAAAAGCTATAAACTGTTTTTTCAAATCTGATTGGTTAAGCACAATGTAGTTCCATTGTCAACAAAGATGTTGATCCAGGAACATGTCACACTTGATAAAATCAGGTTCTGCATTTACTTACTCTTTCGAAATAACCACCTCAATTAATAATGAGTTACAGTAAGAATATGTGTTAATAAAGCATTTATTAACACACTGAGTAACTAATAAGATGTATAAATACATTTAAATAATTTATTAATAATTTACTTACTCTTTCGAAATGATCTTATGAACCACTGATGACAACTAAATAACTGGTTTGTAAATAATGTAATACTTTATTTAGAAAATAAAAATTAATCCTTAATAAAGTATTAAAATACAAATATTAAACACATTGTTGAAATGCTCATAATTTGCATTCACATTTAGACATTTAGCAGACACTTTTATCCAAAACGACTTCGAGCGATCAAAATCAGCAAAAGAGCAATAACATGCAAGTGCTATGACAAGTCTCATTTGGCCTAACGCAGTACACGTAGCAAGGGATTTTTAAAGTATATAATAAATAAAAGAACATAGATAGAATAATAAAAAAAGCTAGTGTTAGAGGCCTTATTTTTTGCTTTTAATTGTAATTGTATAGAGAGAAGCTAATGTTAGTAGAGTTAGTGTTTTTATGAATAAAGTCTAAAAGTCTTTTTTTTTTAAAGAATAGAATTTAAAAAAGAGGATGCTAGAGTTAGAGAATCAAATAAAGATGGAAAAGATGTGTTTCTAGCTGATTCCTGAGGGTACATTTAATGTGAAAGTCCGTGATAGTGATTTTGTGCCTCTAATGGTTCATAGTGTGCAGTTATTATAAAGTGCTACCGAAAAAGGTAATATAAACATTAATTAACATTGTTTTAGTTACAATTTCCAGTTTAATAGATAGATTAGCTAAATGCTATTTATATTTCAGTGTCTTTTTAGTTCTTTGTACACCAATTCAAATCATTTATTAGGCTACTGATATGACTGATAAATCATATACGTGATTTAAAACATTTTTCGAAAGTACAATTAATGACCTTTTTTAAGTAAAACTGAATGTGTGCAGTTTTAAAGAGACTGTTTTTTTCATTATGTCTTTATTTAAGTATGCTATTATTTAGTATCCTTCTGTCAAGTTCTTATGATCTTATTAAGGCTTTCAGGAGCTTGAGGAGAGATGTGAGAGCGGAGCAGGAGGGTGTCTGACAGACCAAAAGAAAGCAATAAGAGCACAAGCCTCAAGGTAGGAACCACTAAAATCTAGGAAGGGAATAGCGTACTTTCATCTTCATTTGAGCCCTTTAAACGTTCCTTTTAGATGCAAATAGGTGAGATTCAGTTGGAGGTCAAAATGTTCAGTGTATGTACGTTTTTATCTTATGAATAAAGATCTAATTAAAATAGAAATGGTTGACTAAATGAAAGTTAGACATATTTACAAAATACTAGCATCAGACTCAGAAATAATGAAGAATCTGGCCTTACATTTCTTTGTCTAGCATGTCTCTTCTACTGACTAAATTGCTGTCAGATTAAGGCAGCGTTCCACTATCAACAACTCGATTGTAGTCGCTGATGTCGCACTTACTGACTATTCTTGCTGAAATCTCACCCTCATCTGTCAAAGGTCTGTCACACACACCCATTAAGAATGGAAGAGCATTGACAAACTAAACAACAGTCTCTGAAATGTCTCTCTGTTTTCGTGTCACGCATCACAATGTCCAACGTTGGCAGCAAATCAGTGTGAAGCTTGCCGAAATAACAGGAATACATACATAAATAACTGCAATGGACTAAATTAGCATGCGATTCAAAGAGTCATTTGTGAATGTGTGTGATGGGTATTTGTTCCTTCAGGGCTAGGTAATGGGCAATTTCAGTGTAAAAAAACTCACATTCAGTGAGCACAGCCTGTTAGAACAATTTTTTTAAGGAATAGTTTACCCGAAAATTAAACTTTGGCAAAAATTGACTCACCCTCAGGCCATCCAAGATGTAGATGAGTTTTTTTCTTCATGAAAAGTGATTCAGATAAATGTAGCATTACATCCAACCCGATCTAATGACGAGCCCATACCTGTCTGAACTTTTTCACAAGATGCCAAATATCTACCACCATGTGGTGTTGCTTTTGGCGGCCTGTTTTAGTTTTAGTCTAGTCTATTGTGAAGCTGTCATTTTAGTTTTTATTAGTTTTAGTCATGTTCATGCTCTTTTAATTCTAGTCAAGTTTTAGTCAACTAAAAGTCTGAGCATTTTAGTCTTATTTTAGTCAGAATTATCCATGACTATTTTTGTCTAGTTTTAGTCGACGAAAACTGATGACATTTTAGTCTAGTTTTAGTCAATGAAAATTGTATTTTAGTCTCTTTTTAGTAATGCAATTCTATTTAACCCAGTCAATATAGTATAAGTACCTAGTAGCATAGACAAACCCAAAATTTTCTTTTAGCCAAACCCATTTCAAACAAGGTTATCTTATTATATTATTGTTACCTTATAGACTCAGGCATACATCCATTCCAGACATGGAAGACGGTCTGATTTGAATTCACAACATTTATTTTACCAACCAAACATGTTCAAAGTACACATACATACATTTAAAAAGAATAAAAATAAAAAGAATAAATAAAATCATCACATGACAATGCCAGAAAAAAATAATATATTCAAGTTTAAAAAAAGAGCAACAAGGTGCTTGAATGCTCGAGCTACAATAACATACTAAAACGTGCAAATAAAATGTGTGTCTGTTACTTGTAATGCTTGTAAACTGAAGTCAGATTTTGCATCATAAAAACTATTAAAAGATATAACACTACAAATGGTTTGGTCCTTAGAGAGATATAATGGGATGGGAAGCACTGGCTGCAATCAGTGGAATTCGTTGACAGAAAAGAACAAACAATACTGAATTATGTCAACTACTGAACCAAATAACCAGCAGTCTCAACAGCAACTACATAAACTGTAACCTCCTGGATGTGCATTTCTCACCATCTTGATGAAATGAAAGTGTTTACAAAAAAAATATTTTCTTCTTTTTCTCCCAATGACAAACCCCGGGTGGCCGGCCATCAGTCCCTTTCTCTGTGTCAGGCTTAACTTTGTTGTCGTCTTCTAAATAATGCCTGCGTCTGCAGTGCGACCTGATGCAGCCCCTGAAATGAGACACAGGAAACAGAAATACAGCAAAATAATAATAATAACGCAACTAAACGAGATGAAATAACGTTATAACATTTAGTTTCGCCTTGTTTTTGTCAACGAAAATGAAGAGACATTTTAGCATAGTTTTTATTTTGTAAACATTTAGTCTCGTTTTTATTCGTCAACAATATTGCTTTATACATTTAATTATAGTAATCGTCACATGACCAGCATTTACATTGCGTCTCGTCTCATTTTTGTCATGTGATAAAGGCTCGTCGACGACGATATTTATTCATAATTTTCTTTGATGAAAGCAACTGTACCACCATGTACGTTTTGTGACTAAAAGAGTGTTTGTTTTTTTCCCCTGGAATGGGGGAAACGTTTTATGTGACCTTGGTTTTGTACATGTCATCGCAGTTCTGATTTGAAATGTCCATTAAGTGGCGCTATAACTCTAATGCTCTGTGACATTTTAAAATAATGTACTGTCTGTACCATCTGCACACCTAAACTTACCCGACAGGATGAACAAAAGCAAATGTGACGTAAAAATGCAATCGCAAGCATGCTGCTTTAGTTTGTTTTTTGATTTCTCATCTTTTAGCTCTTTCATCATGAGTCATGCTTTTTACAACATTCGTACCCAAAGATTCTGTATCTTAAGTCCAATTCTGTGCCAGCTGAGCTACCGAGCAAGCTTGACACTTTCAGAAAGCGCAACATATAGAGCTGCGAGCATTACTGTGTCCGAAAACGATTACAAGTGTTCGCTGTTTTACCACCTCTAGTGTTCATTTCTGTTGGAAACTGCAGTAATATGTACTTATTAGTATGTATTTAGCTTCTTGCATTCCTACAGGTACGTTTTCATCATGAGATCAGGCAGATTACATCACGGTCTTGGTCACCAATGGAAATGGGTGCCATCAGAGAGTCCAAACAGTTGATAAAAACATCATAGCAATCCAAGTAATCAACACGACTCCAGTCCATCAGTTAATGTCTTGTGACGCAAGAAGCTATGTGTTTGTAAGAATCTGTCATTACAACATTTTAATTTAAGCTGTCAACTTCTGGACAAAATATGAGTCCATAATCCAATGAAAAAGTCCATCCCTTGTTGATCTCTCGTGTCAAAATCCACTGGCATATTTCTTTAGAATTGTTTTTGACTTATAAACAGTGCTTGTGCACGTTTCACTCCTGATTCAGATTAGAGAAATCAGTATTATGGACTCATTAGAAACATCTTAATGATGGATTTGTTTATTATAAAAACACTACTTTTCATTTGATTACTTGTTTGGACTCTCATTCTGACGGCACCCTTTCACTGCAGAGGATCCATTGGTGAGCAACTGATGTAATGCTAAATTTCACCAAATTTGTTCCAAACTCATCTATGTCTTGGGTGGCCGGAGGTTGAGTACAGTTTTGATTCTCGGGTGAACCATTACTTTAAGAAAAGCAGAGCCTCATAAACTCCTGATTGGTCAGTCGCTGAATGCCAGAAGCGTCTTGATCACCTACTGAGCAATAATATCAAACTTGTTGGATGCTGTCAGAGAATCGGCAGCGCTGTTAACACCCCCCTGCTGAGCGTCTTCAGACTTCCTCTGATTCTCAAACGACTGTAAATTCAGCTTACGACTGAAAATTGGCTGAAAAATGGCTAGCAGGATGCTGGCCTTAAGCTGAGGGTATCTGATTACACATGAAAAATACTATATATATATACAGCTGCCTAGTTCATTCAGCTATTGTTAATCTTAGATATTGCATTCACAATGTCTGAAACAACATTTAAATGCTTAGTGCAATTGCCTTATCCGACAGAAAAGCTGAAAATGTGCTTTTTGTGCAAAATTAGCCTTTTTTTTCTTTAAAGCTTAATATATAATGTACATTAATGGGAGGAAAGCTAATACATCCTTTCATCTCTTTTTCTGTAGGGCTAAATGATAATAAGGGGTGATATTTTTCACCACTTTACTGCACTGGCCTGTGAGATTCGAAGAACTGTTTAATACTGTTGGAACTATATCACTTTATATAACCTTATCACATTTACATACAGGAAATACTAGACTTAAAGGAGCAGATGAGCTCACACGCCTGGCACCCATGGAAATAAACCGTTGAATCAGATTTTTATGTTCCCACCACACATAGTTCATGTTTTAATAGGTTTCCTGGTTAATATTTTTTACAGTTTATGGTGCATTTAATAGCACATGGTAAACCCAAAGAAGGCACTTGACATAAAATAGATCAGAAATTATTTCATTTTCATATCCATCAAAACCAGCTTCTGTGGAAAAGATTTATAATTCATGTCTTTTTTTCAAATAAACATATTTTTAAATACATTTATATAAGCTGAAAGCTAAAGTGATTTTAACATCACCCGCACACATATTTCTGGAGGAATGTATAAAATGTGTTTAAATGGTAGTCCTTTTTCTTAAAAGGTGACTCTAATTCAGATAGCCTGCATTTTGAGTAATTTATATCAATGCTCTGACTCACTAATTGGCATATAATTGGGTTTAGCAGGCTTCCAGACAGAGCTGCAAAGCCATTCTCAATATTTATTTATATTCTGTTTATTCCTAAACAGTAGTTTAGGCAAAAACCTTTATTCTTAATAGTCATTGCAGTTGTTTTAACTTATGGAGTCAGATTAATGATCTTACTTAAATATGTCATATTTTAAGTGCTTTTTGTTATACTGCATTGGTTTCAAAGAGATGTGTATTGCTGCACTACAATCCATAGGTTGCCATGAGGAAACCGCTAGATAATTTTATGAACAGGAATCCATGAAATAGAGCTTTTTAATGGTTTCTAAAGCCTCCATCTTAGTCTGTGTTATAATGGCCATTTCTTAGTTTGTCAAAGATCCCAGAGATCATCCAATTCAAATATTAAGCTCCCCAGTGCTGTAGACTGGGAAAACCATTACAGAGTGACATGTTTGCTTTACCTGATAAATCCCTGTTGCACCTTGGAGTAAAGGGAGTTTATATTAGCGCATTATTGTTTTATATAGTGGCGCATTGATTGATTTAGAAACGTCCAACAAATGTGTTGGGTTTGCATGGAAATGTTGTTGACTGTGTAAAAAGAAACACAGTAATAGACCCTTCACAAAGACCCATCCCCCTTAGTTACTGTTGCTATGTCCGACAAGCCATGGTGCTCTCACGACCCACATCACGTTCTCACACAGTGAAAAATACAGCATGGAGCAAAGCTTTTGAGGTATATGTAAGGTTTTGGATAGTAATGTCAAAAGTGTTAGAATATCCTTCTGGAATTACTAATTTGGATCCGTATTCTAAAATGAAGATCGTGGTAACCCACTACCAAAGCCAACGGAAGTATTACTATTCAGAACCTCGATAGTTTTTAATTACTTTATTCATTACTGGAGAGTTATCATGATCGTCACTTAAGAATACTGATCTAAATAATTATTAATTCCTTCTGACAGATTTGGTAATTCTTGAGTCATTACTAGTGTTACCATGATCTTCACTTTAAAATTGATTATACATTTTGCATTATTCACATTAACTATTAACATGCATATAATAGTTCTTAGTAGTTCTCCAGAAGATATTAAAAAGTAGTTACTGATTGGCTAATAGTGAACTACCACATTTAACTGAATGCTATTACTTAGTTATTCGTTAATCAGAGTTTCTTGTTAGTTAATAGTTACTAGAATGTTAATAGTGCATTAGTCATTTGTTCCTGTGTAATTATTCATTAATAAAGGAACCGTATTCTAATGTGTTACCAATCAATATTATGATTATCCGTGCATAAAGAGTTAAATCAGAAAATAGAGAGCTTTCTGTGGGATGAGAAACATCTATCCCTGTAGCACTGTATGAGTGTTCTGTGCTGCAAAACAAGTTGGCATTTTGTGCGAGTTGTGAATGTTATTCTCTGTTGTCTGTGGCTGGGAGCACATAAGGACAAAGCACAGTTTCATTCTGGCACCCTATTGGCTACTGGAATTATCAGTGAAATTTGCATATTTGTCAGCATGCAGTGTGCGCCCAAAGGCCTCAAAGCGCCATTGAAAATAGATGCTGTTGACTGCTTATCAGGGGATTGGCTGTGCATTGGAGCGTGAAGTCCAACCTTTTCTGAAGAACTATACAAGAAAGACACAGCTTTTGAGTTTACTGATAAGTGCTCTGTAATTGTTCCATTATGTCTTAATATTCAAAGTGCCTCTTATAGATGAGACGGAATGGGCTATTTGTTGTCCTATGTGTTTGGTGCAAAAAGAGAAATACACTGATGACACTCACTGCAGGGCTTTTCTAACACATTGATATGGGCTCTTACAAACAACACTCCTGTCCTCTGCGATTACACTCACGGCCCGTTTGTCATGGTAACAGCAGCTCTCTGGCCTGCTCCGCTCTCCATTAACAGACTTTAATCTAGGAGTGATCAAGATCCATCCCGTCTTTCTAAATGACATATAAATTCTTCAGACAAACTGAAATAGCTTTGTGTGGCCATGCTGTCAGCATTGGTTTGGCCTGGAAGGTGGGAAATTTTTGTGGTTACAGCTAAGCAGTCCTCTGATGGCTTCATCGCAGTGCTGAGAAAACATTCTCTCCTTCTGTCCGACCAGGAAGTGCGATCTTTTTTGCTTTCTTTCATTTTCTTCATGAATCCGCTCACAATCATTCAAAAGATCAATTAAAAGATAAATTGTGTTTGCTATAAACGACTGCTTTCCTCAAACTTACTCTTCAGAGCTGGACCCAGAGTGGGATGGCTTTTCCCTTCTTTAAAGCTGCCTTATGAAAATGACAATAGTTATAGCACTATTTATTGCTGAGCTAAATTAGATTTTAAATAGCATATATTTTGCTGTTCTAAAGTAATTTGGACTGAAATTAACACTGTAAAGCCTATCATATGAAATAATAGTCTGAAAAATCATAAAGTTATGTTACTGCAAAGAGAATATAATAAGGTGGTTGTTTTGCAACAAGGTGGAGACAGTTCTGTTCATAACAGTAAATGGCTGTAAAGTGACAGAAAATTAGTGAAAAAGCAAACACACACAAAGTGAGACACAGAGAGATAGCATAGAAAATGAAGAGACTGAAAAGAAAAACAGAAGTTTATTTTATTTTCTTAAACTGTAACTGATTACAGTTACACTTATTTTGTAATGAAATTACATAATTTTGTTACATGTAACTAGTTACTCCAGTACACACATCCTTCTTATTGCTTTTTTGTCCTTTCCATGACTTAATGCTCTTCATCCGACAGGCACTTTCTTGACACACATAAAATAACCAATGTCTTCACAGCAAAGTAAAAGTGAAATTACAAAAGTGCATTATAGAGTGGTTTGTAAACTTAAGTATAAGAATAAGCAAACTGGTTTACTGTAGAAAAAAAATGAGTATTTAAAAGAAGTTTCAGCAGAAACTTTCTATGCAAATTAGGCTCATTATACATTGTGCCTTATTTACAAAAGTTTGTCTGGTGCAATTAATGTCAAACCATTACTGCCTGTAAAAGAGATGTTTGTGTACACTTTCTATTGATCATGTTAGTTATCCATTAAATGGTGATTTGGTCCTGATCAAATGATGCAGACAAATGTTCCAAGCACACTGTCTGCATTTTAAAGAGATTCAGATGCCTGGACCAGTGAAATTTGGCATTATTTATATAGTATTATAGTATTTATTAATATGTTGAATATGTTTTCACTTTTTTGACTTTGTTTTAACAATTATGTGTGCTTTTGACATCTTTAATATCTATATCTATATCTATATCTATATCTACAGGGGTTGGACAATGAAACTGAATTCCAATTCCGCAACGCTTGGCGCAGCCAGTGGCTGGAATGAGACCGCCTTACTTGCAACCTACCGACAAGGTTTACATCCGACTATCCACCGCCAGATGGCCATTTATGATGACACGATTGGTTTAGAGAGTTTTCTGCAGAAAGCAACACATATCTCACAACATCTAACTGCTTGCCATACTGAGGAAATCATCTCTAAAGCTGCCTCGTCCGAGCCATCTCCTCCAGCACCAGAGCCCATGCTAACGGATTACCTACCGTCCCGGACACAAGAACCTAAGAGCAGATGCTCTCTCCCGTCTTCATCAACCTGACATTCCGCCGGAAGATCCTGAACCCATCCTGCCACCCACACTCTTTGTCGCTCCCATACGCTGGGCACTCGACACCCAGATCCAAGCCGCCACTCAATCAGAACCTGCTCCGCTGGGAGGTCCAGAAGGGAAGACCTATGTCCCGAGCAGCCTTCGTAATACCCTTCTGGACTACGTTCACACCTCTCCAGGATCAGGGCATCCAGGCAGCGACCGGACACTCTTACTCCTTCAAGCCCTTTACTGGTGGCCACGTTGGCCCAGGATGTCATCCGGTACATCCAGGGATGTTCGGTCTGTGCCATGTCATCTACACCGCGTCGTCTGCCCGAAGGCAAGTTGGAGCCCCTACCTATACCTCGCTGACCCTGGACCTACCTAGGGGTCGACTTTGTCACCGACCTTCCTCCCTCCGATGGACACACAACCATCCTCATAGTGGTTGACAGGTTCTCTAAGATGTGTCAACTAATTCCTCTCTGAGGACTCCCAACGGCCCTGGACACCGCCGAAACCCTCTTCCACCACTTCGGATTACCTGAGGATATTGTTTCCGATAGAGGACCCCAGTTCATCTCCAGGGTTTGGCGAGATTTCTTCCAGCTGTTGGGGGTAACAGTTAGCTTGTCTTCAGGATACCACCCGCAGATGAACGGCCAGGCCGAACGGAAGATCCAGGAGATCGGACGTTACCTCAGGGCCTACTGCCACGACCATCAGGACACCTGGAACCGGTATCTACCCTGGGAGGAGTACGCTCAGAATTCCCTCCATCAACGATCCACCGGTCTGACCCCTTTCCAGTGTGTCCTCGGATTCCAACCACCACTGTTCCCCTGGTCCGAGGATCACTCGGAAGTCCCAGCGGTAGATTACTGGTTCCGGGAGAGCGAGAAGGTATGGGACTCAGCACACATCCAACTTCAACAGGCAGTTCGGAGGCACAAGGACAACGCAGACGCGTGGCGGTCAGCACAACACACTTATCATCCAGGGGACCGTGTCTGGTTGTCCACCCGGGACATCCGCCTCCATCTGCCTTGTAAAAAGCTGAGTCCCCGGTATATAGGTCCCTTCACCATCACCCGCCAAATCAATAACGTCACATACCAGCTCCAACTTCCACCTCAATACCGGATTTCACCAACCTTTCATGTCTCACTACTCAAGCCTGCCACTAATCCTGCTCTTAGTCCCTCCACAGACGAACCCCCTCCCCCCAACTCACCTGACATCATCTCCGACGACATCTACTCAGTTAAGGAAATCCTCGACTCCAGGCGACGAGGCGGCCGTCTCAAGTACCTGATTGACTGGGAGGGGTACGGTCCTGAGGAGAGATCGTGGACTGACCGAGATGACATCCTGGACCCGTCTCTCCTCGAGGATTTCCACCGCCGTCATCTGGACCGTCCTGCTCCCAGACCTCGCGGTCGTCCTCGTCAGGAGACGCCCGTGGGGGAGGGGGTAATGTCACACCGTCACCAGCCACGCCTACCTACACACGCTCACAGTCACCGGACTTCTGATTACCCACTCACCTGATGCCACTTACCTGCACACATAAAAGCCACACGCCAGTCACACTCTGCCGGATCTCAAGGTCACTTACCTCCTTTGAATTCCTCCCGTCTGTCCTCTGTCAGTCCCCCTGTTTGGATGATCCCCCTGCAAAGAAGTAACAGAGGAAAGTATTTTGAATGTTTGTTGAACTCTATGATGTTGAACTTCCACGTTTGAACTCAGCTCGTTATCCGCCTTGTTTGGAAGTCCCCGTTCAGTTAAATAAAGAGACTGTGGAAAATATCCTTACCTGTGTACTCAAAAAGGGAGTGAGGACATTGATAAAATAGTCCATGTGAGTGACATCTTTTGTGTCAATCTTTGCCACACGTTTACGAGAGTAACACCATGCATGTGGTGCTGCTGACACAGAATTGATTTTGTTGCTCTGTTTTCTGATCTGCATACTTAATTTATGCTAAAATTCTAAAACACCACAGCATATTGATATATTCAGCACTATTAGTCAGTTCCCCTCAGCGTTTTGTCTACAGGTATACAGCCCAGTAGAAAATACAAAAAACAAAAACTGAAATTCTTTAAACATTTACAAAGTTCACAGTGTGAATACTTTCCATTATCCATTGGATGCGCCTGTCATCCTGTGAAGGCCAGGCCAAAGCTAATAAGGCTTTATTCTTGAAAACCTTTCACTGAAAGAAAAGATGTGGGATTTAATATATGCAAGTCAGGTGCACGTCAGATGCTTATTTTAATAAACCCCTACAGACAGTTATTTTAAAATCTTGAAATCTGTTTACACTCATTGCGTGTGTTCTGTATAAACTCCAAAATAAGTTTAAATTTACAAGAGTATCATTTGTATTCAGGTGTGGTGTGTAAAAACAACAGTTTAAAATGTAAATGTGCCATTTGAGAAAGCTGTATATTTATGAAACGCTGCTGTTGTGATTAGGGAAACAAATTATTCTCATTGTGTATTTATTTAAAGTGACATTCAGATGCTCATCTGTGCTAACATGAAACTGTCATTAGGCATGTTTTCATTTTTTGCTCTCCTCCTTTCTTTCTCTTTAGGGTGTACAAGATTTTACTGGTGGGCTGGAGAGCTTGCGGAGAGCCTGTCAAGTGACTAATGACTAGCGAACAGGAAAAGAGGAGCAAAAACAGCTATTCTCACAATTAATGAAAGGCACAGAGGCATAAGCATTTGCTACTAACAGCTATTTTGACCCCAGCGCCTAACCGCAACCTGCACATAATTTGTTCAATTATCTCAAATGTCTGGAAAACATGGCACAACTAACCCAGAGGTTCTTTCATATTTACAGGCAGATGATATAAAGTGGCACCATGTCTTTTTTGGTTATGTTTGTGCCTATGTGTGTGTGCTACACACACTGTGTTCAGGAAAATCTGCTGCTCAGTGCAGGAAAACATTTGCTTTTAGCTGAATAATTAATTAAACATGTACATAACACTAAAACAAGGACACACACAGTCTTAAAGGGATAGTGCTTCTGAAAATTAAAATGATATGTTCCATGTTGCAGCAAAGTCAGAATATTGACCAAGCTGTTGTTCCGTAACCTGCAAAAGTCTGAGAAGAGAAAGCAAGCACATTTTTGCAAATACATATAACTGCTTGAAAAGTAATAAAATGTGGAGACAAAAAATATTTTTATTGAATTATTTTCTTGTGTTTGCAGAACATCCGAAGAGCTTATGTTTTATTCATTGAAGCTGGGAGGCTGTGCACAAAACCCTGACATAAGAAAACCCTGGACACGAGCGGGCCTACTGGGCCATGGCTGGACGTTCAGACAGTGCAGTGGAGCAAAGAAACGGTTTGCCTGACTCAAGGACCAAACAATGAACAATTAAAGTGAAATGATTGTGATTCTGTAGCAACCACGGAACAGCAATCCGGAAATGATCCATTGAGGCAGGGTGGATTGACTTTTCCTGGCCTACAAAATGGAACAAAATCATTTTAGACAATTAAGTTTGCTTTTTTTAGTATAAGGCTTTAAAAATCATGCAAAAAAAAAAAAAAAAAAGCCTGGAAATGGAAATTCAAAAAATACACATATTTTCAAAGATTAAAAAGAACATTCAGTACAGACTGCTCAGATAAATAGCAGGCTTGATTTGCTCTAAAGTTCCACTGAGTACTAGTCATTGTAGTCTTAACACAAACTGTGATGTATGCAAAATTTGGCCTACCTTTTAGATCTTAAATGGGTAGTTCATCCTAAAATTATTGAAATGAGTGAATGAAATGTGTGGTTTATGGTGTTTTTACTGGCACATTCTACCTAATCTCACCTGTGGGAACTTTTTCGCAAAACAAGAAATACATACCAGAAGTACATATCACTACAGTTTCCAACAAAAATGGATACTAGAGTAAAACAGTGAGCACTTGTAATCGTTTTCATACACAGTTATGATTACAGCTCTATATTTTTCACTTTCTGGATGCAACAAACTTGCTGGTTAGCTCTGCCAGCTTGGAATTGGACTTATGATACAGAATCCTTGGGTACGAATCCTGTCAAAAACATGATTCTTGATGAAAGAAAAATGCAAGATTGAAAAAAAGGGCTAAAACAGCATGCTTGCCTTTGTGTTTTTACATCACTTTTGCTTTTGTTCATACTATCGGGTAGGTTTAGGCGTAGTGCGGATGATATGTTATTTTAAAGGGGTCCTATTATGCTTTTTCACTTTTTGAATATTAGTGAGTGTGTGGTTTGTATGTATGTGAATAAAAAATATCTACAAAGTCACAAATCTCAAAGGCTACTCCAAAGGGAGATATTTTGTTTTTTAAAAATCCCTTTTCAAGAACTACAAGCTTTGTTTTACGGATGTTATGAAGTCATAACGTGGTCCATTAGAATATGTTAAAATAAACCCGGCTACTGAAATTCGAAAAGTTGCAATGCAGCATGGAGAGCCCTTTTTGGGACGCTTCAACAAGCCGCAGCGCTTCAAGCATTGACTCCTCTGGTGACCGCGTCAGAGCAACGCGGCGCAGATAGGTGCAGTATGGGGGGCAAAACACATGGCGAAGCGAGGCTGATATAAACACAAGCATTGACTAGAGTAGCCGCGATCAGATCTGGTGGCTGCATTAAAAAAGTAACCGCAGACGTGTGCAGTGTGTGGTAAGAGATTTATTCATTATACAGTGTAGATAGCTTCACTTATAACGCAAGTGTTTTTTTAAAAATGCATATACTTGCACTAGACTAGGCTAGGCTAATCAATGATGTTATTTGATAATGTTAATGTTCTTTGCTCATTTTCTGTAGCTGCTTTTTGAATAGCTAAGGAAATGTTAGCCTTTTTAGAATTATGCTGGAGCTGGTTTGAAGCAATGAAAGTATGTAAATAATTTAATAAATTAGCATGATCATATCATGTATTGGCAATCTGGCAGTCTGACGATAGGACCCAACACTACTGTAGCATCAACTATACCGTCATATATCCTTAACTATAACCAAGTTAAGCTTGATGCTTTTGCAAGGGTCGTGACAGTACTGAAACACCGTCTAAACTGTTCACCAATCACAACACACTTCGTTTTTCGGAAGGCGGGCCTTCCTCAAACCCAGAAATAATCGAGCCATTTGTGCCAGGCTGGGGAGATAGTTCACCCAAAAATGAAAATTCTGTCATGAATTATTCACCCTCATGTCATTCCAAAGTCGTAAGACCTTCATTCATCTTCAGAACGCAAATGAAGATATTTTTGAAGAAATCTGACAATTTCTGACACTCCATAGACAGCAATTTAACTACCACGTTTGGGACCCAGAAAGGTAGTAAGGACATTGTTAAAATAGTTCATGTGACATCAATGGTTCAACTGTCTTTGACACGCATAAAACAGAATCGAATTAAATCAATGATAATATAAATAAATATAAAAATATAAAACACCACCTGTTGATACCCAGCTTGTGTCACCGCATGTGCTTCTAACGCTCTCGAATCTTTCAGAAGGCTTGTGAGTCAGAGTTGGGACCAACCCTCATTGTTTGTTAAGCAGAGATGCCCTTTCTATTCATTGTCCTCTCCTCCCTCTCTATTCTTCTGCCCTGCAGGATTCTCCTATCATTAACAAGTGCCAAACAATTATGTAGATCACCCCCTCTACCTGCAGGCCTTGAGCGGCTCCGTGAATCAGACCTGGGAGTACATGCAGAGGAGGTATCTCATTTCTCCTGCAATACACTTGCTTAGTGAGACATGAAAACAGAGCACATGACTGAGTCATCTGGACCGAGGCAGAAGCTGGTCTGCCAACCAGGAACATATCTGCAATAGACAACAGACACACATTTTTATGAGACTTCGGTGCCATCACATTTTGTTTTTATGAACATCCCACAAAGAAATGCACCAGCCACAAAAGATGTCTCTGATGCGTGATTTTAAAATGATTTAGCCTCTGCCATTGTCTGCCATAACACAAAAAAAAAACAAAAAAAACATAAACATTATGGGATAACTGTGAAAAAAGTTGTTTTATTTACATTTAGAGATTTAGCAGACAGAGAAAGGTGATTAGTGTTCCTTTTGGCTGAGAGCTTGGCTCTTACTTTTAATTAGTTTTCTTTTAGTTCGTTTGGAGCATTTGATTCAGATCTTGTGTTTTCTACCTAGGTTTGATTTCTTAGAATGCAATCTGGCTCAGCAGACCAAAGAAACAACCAATATCCCTGTTGGTCTTTTTCAGTGAGATATGTTGATAAGTGATAGATATGTTGATACCCATAAACCAACCTAAATGGATCTTTGGAGATACAATCTGTGAGTCAGCAGCATGTAAATAATAATCTAAACACACCCTCTTCTTCTAAAAACAAGCTTTTTAATGACTCTTCTGTGAAACAGATGAATGGCAATATTTTCCAGACTCTGCATTGATTTCCCCTCAAAAACAATAAAAATAAATTATTGTGAATAACAGAATAACAGAAAGACCATAATATTTATCTGCACTTCTGTTTAAATATTTAAAGTTGGTATAAGATTAAACATTTTAATCAGAATAAATCAAATAAAATATTGGTAAAAAAAAACTCAGGAATAACTGAAATAAATAACTTATATGAACAAAAAATAAATGAAAGTTCAATATTATATTTAATATTTTTTAATATAAATATTAAAAAAACAAAAACTAATAAAAATGAAAAGAAAAAGAAAAGACACACACACACACACACACACACACACACACAACAAACTTATTAAAACTTATATATACTTATGTTTGAAGTTGATATAAGATTTTTTAAATGTTTTAATTACAATAAAATAAAATATTGGTTAAAAACTTGGCGATAACTAAAATAAATAACTTAACTGAAAAAAAGTTATACTTAACTGAAATAAAAAATAAAGTTAAATAAAAATGAATGTAAAAATAAATGAAAATAAACAAAAACGCTAAATAGAAATATTAACAAACACTAAAAAAACAACAACTTTAAAACATAATCTAAAACCACAATATCTATCTCCACTATTATATATCTATCTATATATTATTGAATAAATACAAATTGAGACCAAACTTCTGAATGGTTGTGTATCTAAAAATATTTCTTCTAATTCTATTTTTATATACACATTTATAATTAGTGCTGAGCATGTAAAACTCAACAATGATAAATCAACAAAGTTATATTAAAAAAAGTGCTCTAAACATCACAAGTAACTTTAGTTAGAAGTAAGTGACATCAGAAATAGCAAATACAAGATAAAACAGCAAACGGGCAAAAAGCATGCCCCCATGCATGCTGGGAACCATATAGAGGATAAAACATTTTTCAGCTTTTTCATGCTTGACACTGGCACACTTTTGTAATCAGTAATAGGTGTGCATCATTGGCAAAAATGATATAATAGGTGTGCAACCAGCCAAGTATGGTTATCAGAGCATTCAAGTTGATGATTTAGAGTTCCTCATGGCTGCTCAGGCTGGTGGGAGAGCATTAGCTTTTCATTTCTACCATAAGATTGACTGTACTGTACTATTACAAGCGTCTTATGTGTTTGAAAATGACTAAAAGCAGTAATGGGATCTTTTTCACTGTGCATCTAATCTCTTGTTTCTTCCTGTGCCAAAATGTCATGTGGAAGAAGTGGATCACCAGACTCCAAAGCTGTAATATTGCATTTACATCACCACCAGTCTCTTTCATTCATAGTTCAACTGCACAATATGTAATGCATACTCTTTCAGTAGAAGCTTTTATCCAAAGCAACATAAAGTGTATCCAATGCATCCATTTTTATCAGTACACATGTTTGCAGGGAATGGAACTAATGGTCTTGTTTTTGCTAGGTTCAGCTATACATGGACTATCTATCTGAACAATAGAACGATAGATAGAACGATAGAATGATAGAACGATAGAATGATAGATAGTTTTGATCCACTTCAAATGTTGACTACTGTATGTGAAGTGGGCACACTTTTCTTAATAAAGAAGTAACGTGCATTTTTGATCTCACTGGGGCTTTACATCAACTGAGCTATTTCATTGTTCTGCAAGCACACTTCTCTTCTATTTCAGACTCTACAATTACTTCTGCTTGCATTAGAGGTGGCCCTGTTGATTCTGACAGTGTGTCAGAAATGGTGGAAAGGGTTTGGAAGCCGGGCTGACACGGGGAGAATGTCATCTAGCATCCAGGCATATGCGACACCATTCTGTCACACAGCTACTGCATCTGGTCTGCATGTTTTTCTTCAGAATTGCTCACTCTCAAACACACATAAACAAAAACACAGTCATACAGACTGTGCACACAGAATGCATTTTTGCATTTCACTGTGCTGCCTTTCTGTTTTTCTATGTAAATGCGCTAGATGGTCGTCGATGAGTCTCTTGACCTTGTGCTCTTTAATTCCATGGCCATGCGTCTCACGTTTTAAATGGAAAGACTTGCTCTGTGTGAACGGCTTTCATGCTGTACTGATCTGTTGTCAGTCAAGTACACATAACGCATGTTTACACAACACCTTTTTCAACTAAAAACTGATTTTTTTTTTTATTTGTTTGGGTTGTTCATTTACACAACATCAGCAATTTGGGAGCCTGAAAATGCCCCCAAATGTTTAAAAGTGCATGCTTCGACAGTGATACCAATATCGTCTCTGTGCTAACCATGCTCATGTGTATTTTGCGTGCAGTCTATAAGCATGTGTGAGTACCTGAAGAAAGCATATCTGTGTAGGTCCGTAGTGTTTCATTTATAAAGTGACATCACCAACTACTGTTGTTTTTAACCGTTTCTGTGGATCCATGTGAACGGAGATTGTTTTTTCAAGTTGTCGTCTGTACACAAAATTTTATGAAAACACAAAGGAAAACTTCTCTGTGTTCAGTGCATTACACTCTATGGATGCTTCTCAATATCCCTCCTCATTTCCTCCTTCCTCCATCCTATGACCTGGAAACTGGACATCTAGTTTAGCCATCTTGTAGGACATCTCAATTCTCTAATTGCACCACAAGGAGACGAGGATTGAGGAGTGAGGAGGCTTCCTGAGGAGTCATGAGCAAGGATACACAGGTATATCCTATGGGGAAGTGTTTTTCGGCAACAAAACTATGCACATATCAATTTTCCTCCCCATTCACATCTGTCGTAATAATTTACATTTATATTTCATCTTTGCAGTTTAAATAAACCATACATTTCAAATATTTCAACAGGGCATGTTGCTGTATTAATATTTATTATGAATCCTTAAATAACAAGCTTTTGGCAGATTCCTTTAGTGCATCTGATAACGCTTTTACATGATGCTTGAATGCTTGAATGGTCAAGAATATTCTTTGATTCCTCTGCCCTTATTTCTTTTCCTAAGGGGGTGGCGCTAAGACGCGAGAAAATACTCTTAGGCTGTTGCTCCAATTTTCACGAAAATGTAAACAGATCATCTTCAGATCATGCCGACAAAATGTTGATTTGTCAATCTGCTCTTGAATAATGCACAAATTCGACGAAGTGCCTGCCAAAATGAACATATATATGCAAAACTTCAGCATATTTGGACCAAACTTGGTGTGTTATGACAACCATGACTTGAGACTACCTGCACAATTTAGCGAAGTGCAACCTAGTGGTCAAGAGATATGAAAAATGCTTATTTTTGCTTATAACTTATCACAAAAATGGTATCCTTAGATTTGGTGCAGCATGCTGAGTCCAGCAATACTAATTTTTTCCCATATCAGTCGTTTTGGGCATCAGCCATTTTGAATTTTGTGATAAAATGCCATATTTTATGAACGCATTGGTATATCTTTGTGAAACTTGGTTTGCGTCTTCAACCTCATGCCTTAGTGGAACTCAAAAAGTTTTGGGGCAAAAGTTATAATAAAATTTCCAAAGATGCAAATAACTTTTGAATACATTAGGCTATTATAACAATATTATTATAACAACATTATAATTCCTTCAGTCAGGCCAAGAACATCTATACGAATTTTGCAACAGTCAGCTGAACTTCCTGTCCTCCATTTTAATTTTCTTTAAAAACCTACTTTTTCCGAACTCTTCCTAGGCAGTTTGTCCGATTTTCACAAAATTTGAGTGAGATTGTCTTTAGACTGTGCCGACACAAAGTTATGGATTTCATGTTGGTACATGAAACTGTTTTCATATTTTGTGTCAATGAATTTGATGCCATGATGGTAAAATTACTCTGAGGCTGTATCTCTGCAATACTTTGCCATATTGACATTAAACTTTGCATGTGTCATTGTCACCCTACTACAACTACACCTGTTTGGTCACAGCATCACCTATTGGTTGACAGTGATTACTATGATACTATGTCTTTAATTGCTCATTGATGCAGTTGGTTTGATGTTCCCAGCAATGCTGGCACGATTATCTTTGACTTCTATGTGCTTGGCCCCCTAATTGGTGCTTTGCAGCTTTATTTTTGTTATTATTACTGTTCTCTCATTGGTTTATTCTGATTTGCTTTGTTGTCTTGTATAGCATTTCCGTTTTGCTATTGGTTGTTTATGTCATGTGAATAACCGATAGACTTTTATTTAAGCCCTTATATTTGCTATGCTACTTTGTTGACAATGAATCAATGAAAACATGACACAAGTAACAAGTGGGAACAGGAAGTCACATGACATGGAACAGGAAACATGGCAAGATAGACCTGAATTGACATGAAATGAAAAAAAAAAAAAAATCTAGACAGATCTGACAGCACCATGGCTTTATACTCCTATCCACCTTGTTTTCAACATAAAAGCAGGCATAACTTGAAACTGTGAGGCTTCTGGTATGTTATCTATTTTACCTGTACAAAACAGTGTCCAGATTCTCTTGAAATTACTAAATTAACCATACCTTAATTTACGTTTTAGCATTGTTGCGTAGCATTTTAAAAGACCATGGAGTACTATTGGTCTTATTTTCTGGAACTGGATGATAGAATTTTTTGAACTTGTGCTCTTTTTGCATTACCTTTTCGAAAGAGTCAACTTAATTTGACCTGGAAAGCTTTTAGTTAATAAGTCGCTGTAAATGAATTCCTCTGAGGCACAGGAACAGGTGTATGCTCAAGGAATATCACACCACCTTTCTTTGCTTAATACATTCCACCAAACGGGCGTAAAGGCCGGCTGCTACCCACATAATGACGCCTTCCAGTCATGTCTCTGTGTTCAGCACGCGCTGGCAATCTGTGGCAGAGGGGAAAAAAGGAGAGAGAAAAAATCTCAATTAACCTGTGCTATGTCCTCCATATTACACTTGAGGCTTGAGGAACCCATCTAAAAGAAAAGTAAAAACACCAGGACCAGGGTAATAGACTTCTCCAGTCTCAGTTGCCCACAGTCAAAGACTACATTTCAACATTTTGTGCACGTAACCCTAACCTATTAAAAAATGTAGCTTAGGTATAAAACAGCTATCTTTTAGCCAACTCATTTAGAATATTCATCTAAATTCTTCAAGCAGAACGGTAATATACTGTAGATTATTATATGAAATGACTAAATGAGTGCCATACACTCTGGTTTATCTGTACATATGGATATTGCATGAGTGGGAAGCCTTTCAGAAGAGAATTCAAAAGTTTAGTTTTTTTTTTTTTTTCAACGCTATTGGTAATATTTTAGAGCTGTGAATTGCGTATGTATCAACTCGGTTGACATTGTTTATTTATGTGCTGTGATGGAATGCAGATATTTGTTTTCAGAAAGCGTACACTGTTCACTGTTAGTGCATTGATGTACAGTCATTAATAGTTCAGCATCACCTGTATGAATCATACGCTTCTCAGAAACCCTGTGTCAGTCAATTTCTTTTACCTGCATCTCATATTAAGTTGTTTTCAACATTGATTTAGGAAATGACGCAGCTTCCAAATGTCCTTGGCAACCCACATTCTCAAAAAACATGCTACTGAGAGGGGGAAAAAATGTTGTGATATGACTGGCCATATGTTATTCTCCTTGTTATCAGTTATAGTACTATGTCAAAGGCCTATTAAATAGATTAAATGCATTTTTATCTATCTGTTTCTCTCACTTGACTAGGGGTTTGGAAGCAAACAAATTTATTTGCAGTGTTAAAACACGGGTGGTGGTTTGATCAAAGATCACAATCACAAGTGATGCCTCTCCATCTGTCTCTCACCTGCTGTCTAAATCTTCATAGTCATGCTGCATCTTTCTCCGCTTTGATTGCTGATATGTTTGGCCTGCTTCTTGCCAACTGCTCATGATGCAACAGTGCAAGTATGTTGCAAATGTAGTAGATAAAGTCGAACACAAAAGCTGAACAAAAATATAAACAAAAACTATTATTGATACATTTTCAAAAACTATTATTGATTTTTTTTTTACAGTGTATTCCTGTGATGCAAAGCTAAATTACACCAGTCTTCATTGTCACATGATCCTTCAGAAATTATTCCAAATATGCCCTAAAACATTTCTTCTTCTTCTTTTTATATGTTGATGCTGCTTAATTATTATTATTATTATTATTTTTTTTTTTTTTTGGTAGAAACTGATACACTACAATTCAAAAGCTATTCCAAATAAATGCTGTTTATTGATTTTATGTTTATCAAAGAATCCTGAAAATGATTAATACAAACACACACAAACATATCACATAGTTGCAAAAATAAAAATAAATAAAAAATAATAATAATAATAAAATAATAATAATAATAATAATAATAATAATAATAAAATCATAATTAATTAAGATTGAAAGTAAAGTAATTATAAAAAATATAGGAATTATGCATTATCCATCAATATTAAAGACATTGGAACAGGTGCAATAAATACCAACTGAATTTACCCCTGAATTTTCAGGCCAAGTGTCAGAAATTGATTCCCTTGGAAAACTGTTTGCACAGGCTATTAATTCTGCCTAATGATAACAAATGAGTCACAATTATATACCTGTGCAAAACTTGGCAGTATAAACTCAAGCTGTATTTTTAATTTTTTTTAGGTTTTGTTCAACATTTTGGTTCTGCATCAAAATTACAAAGGGACACGATTACAGAAGTTTGCATCACACGTGTGTTTTTCAGGATTGGGTAGCTTTGTTTGTTTGGAGATGCATCAAAGGTTTTTCGGCAACGTTACTGAATACAAGAAAATTCCAACTGATTGTTTTTTAATGGCTTTCATTTACATTTGGATTATTAATAAAACAACCACAAATATCTTATGCATGGCAAATAATGATCTCACCATGCTTTGACTACTTAATTACGGTGAGTCAATTTGACTTAATCTTCGAGTTCTTACATTTCAATCTTAATATAATTGTTCACACACTTACAAAAAGCATCTTTGAATAGACTTGCGATTGCACTGATAATGAGAAAATATTTGATCCCAATCACAGTAAATGCACCTCACAGACAAAATGAGTTAACAAAGACTATAATCACTGTCAGGATGTTCTGACCTTTCAAAACAAGTTCTTTAATTAACCTTTTGGACTGTTTGGACTGTTTAATTACCTATTGGCATCCGTTCATAATATGACCGATAAAGCATTGATTGTCCTTGTAATTAGTCACAGTTAAATGAATGTATTCATTAGGATATTTGCTCTGAAAACGGTTTGTTGCTTTCTCTCTTCACGTCCGTCTTTTTTGACTGGCTGGCATCATCAGAAATGACCTGCGCTCCTCATAATGGAGTTTCTTCCATCCATCAGGCTTATATGGGGTTATTTTCATTTCCCTCTTTTCAAGAGCAGCTGTGGCTGTGCAAAGTGAATCAACCTCGTCTCGTCCACGGCCTTCCTCTCCCACTCGTGCATAACTCTACAACCAGTCAGATCAGCTCTACCCTCTATATTTAGACATTAATCAGATACTATAATCATTTTTTCACTGTATATTCGCTCGCCACTGTCCTTTGAGAAGCCCTAGCTGTACAGAAACTCTTCTCTGTGCCGGCATGCAGAGGTCGTGAGGGACTGGGCAAAGTTGGTTTGATATGTGAATGATATGAAAATGTATGTGCTAGTCGAGTATGCGTATGCCCCGATGGATCGTGCCTCCACTATGATGAATTTTAATAAATGAAGTTAAAAAAAATGCTCTCCAGTTTTCGATAATCAAGTTCTAGCTGTGGGGAAGCGATTGCTGCTTCAAATGCTGTACGTGGAATAAGTAAAGCAAAAACAAATCAAATCTCAGTAGAGTCAGACAAATCATCAAACTCTCATGTCCTGAGCATGCTAATGCTGTATTCTTCTTCACATATCTAGATTATTTGATGAATTGATTTTGATTCTATCCATGTATCTAGGCTGAGTGTTAATGCACAATATCTACATTCAATTTAATTAATTCTGATTCATTTCATTATACTTTACGTTTAATGACCATTTGGCTTACATGCAATAAATTCTCTCTTAGATTTTGGAATAGAAGACTCCCTGTATAAATCTTAACTTTGTGCATTACAAAATATTAATCTGTTTAGACACTGTCTGTTTGTTTAGACAATGTCTGTCTGTCTATTTAGACTGTCTGTCTGTCTGTCTGTTTGTTTGTTTAGACACTGTCCGTTCGTTTAGACACTCTGTCTGTCTGTTTGTTTAGACATTTTGTCTGTGTGTTTGTTTAGACACTGTTCGTTTGGATACTCTATCTGTCTGTTTGTTTAGACATTCTGTTTGTTTAGACACTGTTCGTTCGTTTAGACACTCTGTCTGTCTGTTTAGACATTCTGTCTGTGTGTTTGTTTAGACACTGTTCATTTGGATACTCTGTCTGTCTGTTTGTTTAGACATTCTGTTTGTTTAGACACTGTTCGTTCGTTTGGATACTCTATCTGTCTGTTTGTTTAGACATTCTGTTTGTTTAGACACCGTTCGTTTAGACACTCTGTCTGTCTGTTTGCTTAGATGCTGTCTGTCTGTTAGTTTAGACAATGTCTGTCTGTTTGTTTGTTTGTTTGTTTAGACACTGTGTTGTTTGTTTAGACACTGTGTCTGTCTGTTTGTTTAGACACTGACTGTTTAGACATTCTGTCTGTCTGTCTGTCTGTCAGTTTGTTTAGACACTCTGTCTGTCTGTTAGTTTAGACACTCTCTGTCTGTTTGTTTAGACACTGTCTGTCTGTTTAGACATTCTGTCTGTCTGTCTGTCTTTTTGTTTAGACACTCGGTCTCTCTGCTTTTTAGACACTTTCTGTCTGTTTAGACACTTTGTCTGTCTGTTTAGACATTCTGTCTGTCTATCAGTTTGTTTAGACATTCTGTCTGTCTCTTTTTTTGTTTAGACAGTCTGTCTCTCTGTTTGTTTAGACACTGTCTGATTAGAAACTGTCTGTTTAGACACTCTGTTTGTCTCCGTCTCATATATTCCCTGCGTATATACTTTATACTTTTTGACATACATGCTCTCTTTTTCTCCAGTATTCCTTCACACTCTTTTCTTGTGGGTCATTTGAAATGTTTACCTGGTCTCATTCATCTCAATTTAACAGTTGCAGAGACAAAAGACAGAATTAAGACATATCTCTCTCTCTCTTTCCTCACAGTCATTGATCACCATCACCGTCCAATCTCAATAAACAAATTCTTTGCATGCCATAAAACCAACAGAACAAATATACACAATGTTTGATTTAACATGTACCATGTGAATAAAACACTATGAATGAGTTGATTTGAGTAGGTTCTCTTGGTTTTTCAGCAATTTTCAAATAATTGCATATTTTCCTCTAAAGAGTCACTGCTGAAAATGACTTTCTTGTGCTGTTTTTCCACAAGTATATGTGAGAGGTAATTGAAAGAGAGATTTTGAAAGGTTTTAGTGATGTCATTGTACTTTAAGTCATTATCTGCAGGATGCAATGTTCCATTATAAAAACGTTTCTGTAGTGAGACAGCACACACATTTTAGAATAAGTGTCAAGACATTACAGCTTTTTCAATCACTTTAGCTCATTTTTGAAACAGCCCGTATGTGCATTTATTTTATGGGACAACTCAACAAAACATTTAATTCAAAAATGTAGGCATAAGCCTGTAGATCAAAAGGGTTTTAAGGACAAAAATAAATTCAGTCAAGTGTGTTCAACCTTTTGACTCGTAGTGTATGTATTTGTCCCATGTTGAGAATGTCTGGTTGTCGATGTCTAGTGGTTGTGTTTTGACATCTATACCTGTCTGTTTCAAACATTGATTCAGGACCTTGTCAGTGACCTTATGTCACCTGAACTGGATGCGCACAGAAATACATCATTCTGTTCAGTCATTACTTCAGTCTCTTCTCTTCATCACCCTTCATTCCCTTCAATCTGCAATCAGTAATAGACCTGTTCTCTTTTTCATTCCTCTTTTTTTATCATCCATTCTATCAGTTAATCTCTTTTAACACAGTTTTTTTTTTTCCAGGTGTTGACCTCAGATCACTTGACATAAGCTTGCAGTTATCACTGGCTAACATTATGCTATAAGGATGCTCCTTCCTATCCTATGCATGACATTAAGCAAAATTTATAATCCCTTATGCTTTTATGTCATGCTATATGTTCGGTATTCAGCAGCTGTCCTATGTCAATTAATGGCAGTGTGAAGAATTCCAGTAAACAAAGGTAATTACAATAAAAAGGTAATTTATAGAATTTTCAATATTTGTTTAGGGTCAGAGAGAAATGGTCATTTAGTGCAAAAACCTCGACTAGCATTATAAGTGGAAAAAATTAAGTGCATAATAGACTTCTTTTTTATATGATTATATGAATAAGTAGCTGTTGTGTCTTATAGGAGAAATCATCTTACAGCTATATTCATAACTTAACATACATTTTACATTAGATATCTCTCAATGGGCAAATTAATAGATAGAAAACAGACGGTTTAATGATTTCATCAAGATGAATATGTTCAACTCAGTATGTTTTTTTTTTTTTTTTTGCATCTGTTATTAATGATAAACTGGAGATTATTTTAAAACATTTTACTTACAATATGCATAATTCATGTCCCTTAACTGGATTACTTTAACACAATAGCCTACAAATATGTTGGATTAAATGAAGTAGATTTATAATCCCTGGAGAAAGCTGTCCACTAACATTTCCATTAGTCTCAGAATGTCTATGAACTGATCATTGCTTACTTTTTTGTACCCCAAAATAGTCATAATTAATTTTTATATTAACATTTTCTATTTTCTTTCTCTGACCCTTATTATACTAGCTTTTATGTGCTTCTACAACTATGTAAACACACTTTTTGCATTTAATAAAAACATAAATGAGATGCAGTTTTGTCTTCCATTTTACAGTGTTTTTGCAAAGGCTTTTTTTTTAAATTGTGACAGGTTCAAAATGTCCAGGACAAACAATCCACCCTGACATATGCCGCTTGAACTGTTAAAAAAGGATGTCCTTCAGAAGGATATCTGAACTTACTGTACTGTATGTCTTCATATATAAGGCCTCTTTTATCTCAAAAGATCAAGGGAAATCTGATTCCTTATGATATAAGACCCCTTTAAAGGTCAGAATCAATTTAAATCTTTGCATGGAGACATTCCCTGTAAAAAGACTAATCTGAAACATTGATTCTTGGAAATTCTGCTTGTTTAATTATTAATTGTAACTCACACAAGTGGCTTAGCATGATTAATTGAACTTAAGTATGGCCTGATAAAGAGCACACATTATGGCACTCTGCTATTCACAGACTTCAACATTTTGTGAGAGTTTTATGCTCTGCTTGTGGCTGGTGGAGATTTTTTCTTATATCTTTTGCAGGTTACAACGATATGCCAGTAGATGGCAACAAGGGACTATATGTAATAAGTGAATCATTAGAATCATTCGTTAAACAAATTTGTTAAAACTCTGATTCATTCAGGAAATAAACAACTGACTGACTATAATAAAGCTGCATTCACGCCATGTCGTAATTCTGAGATGACAACACATGACTTTCTACTCTTATTTTCTGAATTATGTGTTTCTATGGAAACTTTATTAACTGAACTGGTTATTACAACTCGTAAACTTGGAATGTTCTGAAAGATATGCTGCATTCACACCATACTGTAATTACTGTAATTTCGAGATGACAACACGTGACGTTCTACTCGGAGCTGTTCACGTCCTTGGACTCGGAAATTATGCTTTTCTATGGCAACACTATCAACGCCTAAACAGAGCATACGTTGGTCAGAAGACTCTCAAAAGACTTCCAGTTCACAAGTTCGGGGACGAGGACGTGAGCGCTTTTTACAAGTTGGAATCTTCTTGGGAATTTCAATATGGCGCGAACGCACCTTTATACTTGGACCAGTAACAGCTGTACCATGTGACTGCCACCAGGTTAACTCTACTTAGGCGCTACCTCTGAGTCCAAGAATATGGAAAGGTATGTAAAATATCACATGTTGTCATCTCAGAATTACGGTTATTACGGCCGTGTGAAGGCAGCATAACTCAGAGTCCGAAAACATGGAGAGCTATGTAAAATGTCATGTGCTGTCAGCTTGGAATTAATGTAATTAATGACATAGTGTGAACCGAGCATAACGCCCGTTTCACACCGCAAGTGCAAGCAGAGCATAGGCAGAGCATTTGATGTGCGCGTCCATTGTCCCTTCACACAGGTAGCGTTTGAAGTGCGCGGTTGAACAGCTTCTTCTAAATTTAAATACAATCGGTCTTGATTTATTATTAGGATATTTTATATTACTGTAGGCCTATTTGTTTTATTAGCATCTTAAATGTTTATCTTTGTTTATGATGCGTGATGTCAGCATGACATCTGTTTCTATGCCAACATATAGGCATATAAGCTACAAAATATATATTAGAACTTGCTACAAAATTGTTGAACTTCATGGTAACTGTTTAAAATACATTCCATTCCATTTACAAACTTAAAAGATGTTTTTTTTTTCGTGTCGGTCATGTGCATGAGAACTATAAACAATGTCCTGTCACTTTAAATCAATCGTGATCAATCAATCAAATCGTGAGCTGATTAGACTAGGCGTCGAAACGATCGCGGCACTGCGACTAACGCGACGCCTGCTTGACGCTCAAGCGCTGCTCGTGCGCTCGTAGTGAATGCAGTCATTTGTTAAAATGCACGCCGAAAAAGATACGCGCCGCGGTGTGAAACTGGGGTAAAAGTGAGCTGCGTCAAGAAAAATAAATAAATAAAGAAATAGTTTGTGCTTAGAGTGCCGCGTTTATTTTTTAGTGAACTTTATTGTTTGCTTTATTTATTGTTTTATCCTGATAAACTGTCATTCTGAAAGATTTGAGCAGCTCACAACACCGGAAATGGCTTCTTAGCTTTAACAAGGATACGGATTGTAGCCGTGAAATGTGAAGGATTGGAAAGTTTTAGGAACAAAACAGAACATGATCTTCTGCTCTGGATTTCTTCTCCCCATTTGCTGCGATTCATCGTTTGCACCTGAATGGGGTGAGTAAACTATTTCACATTCCCATTATGTGCATTTGAACAGATTCAACAGCTTTTACGTTTTTGTACGAGTATATGGTACCAAACTATTTATAAGCAGGCAAATGGAGGTACAATTTTGTTCCTAGGAGAATAAAACATATAATGGTACCTTTAAAGGTACACAATAGATCCTTATGTACCCAACATGTTTTAAAAAGGCCAACTAGAGGTAAAAAATTGTACCCTTCAGGATAATTTTTTATACAGTCTATGGTACCACCCCAGTGAAGGCCACACTTTTGATTCACTTCTTTGAAAATTGACTAATTTGATTACTGAAGAATGTGGTTTGTGAAAGAGATGGCATATTGAGTTACTGAAGAATTGATTCATGTGAGAGTTTGAAAATTAACAGTTTGAGAGTGTTTAAGTTTAGGCATTTCTTCAGCAAACAGTTTTGTTTTCCATTTACTTAAACTGAATGAGCAAAAATCCTTGATTCATGGAAGCTGTAGATGGATTATTTGATTTTGAAAGGTCTAAAATCGAAATGTATTTTGATTGCTTTGTGATTTAATTTAATACCTTAAATGTTCAATATGTACCTAATAGTTATGAATTATACAGGGAGAGAAAAGTAAAATACAATTGGCTTTTTTTTTTTTGCGTTTGTATTCCATTAAAATGAACTTGACTGCTGCCTTAGCTAATTAATGTAAATGAGCCAATTGTTTGCTTGCTAAGAAGTTGGTCTGAACACCTGGACACTGATGCATAGCTGCAAGTAACATTATGGAGAACAACAGTAAAGATCCAATTAACTGTCTCCATAGAGCGATTGAGTTTTAATGGTAACTATAAACCTTTAAAGACAGATCTACGAGGTTGTTAATGAATGGGATATGTTTCTGTTGAAGCCATAAGCCTGTATTATTTTTATTATTTTTACAAAATCATCTTTAACAGCTGAATTTCTGGTGGAAAAACTATACCCATAGTTTTACAAAGAATCTCCTCCAAACTGCAACAAGCAAATCAACCCTATACTTTCAAACTGTTTACATATTTGTGTATATATTTGGCAATACATGTCATATATTTAAATCAATAGTTTTATATCTTCCCTGTAGTATTTAATTTCCTTCATTCAACTTCACAGTTTTCTACCTTAGTCTGTTTGTTGGAATCCAACCAATTTTTGCTTCAAATCAAAGTTTGTAATGTTGTGCTTTACCTTCTAGCTGGTTGATTTGGTTCTTGGCTTTTAACTCTTTAACAAAGACTTTAAAAAAAAGAAAAGAGAAAAACAATTCCAGAACCAAGGCTGCTGAAAAAGTAAGCAGACACAGTTTCACTCTATTAAAGTGAAACAAAAGAAACACAGTTATAGTTAGGAATTGATTAAGCAGTCAGTTAATTTGATGTTAGTGCTTTGCTTCTATTGGAATTAATTTATTTAGGTCTTTTTAATTTTGGATGTAAGTCATTCAGCTCGCAGATCATTTGATCATTCATCTTGGAATCATCTGACAACACTGTTCAAATACACTTTTAGTGCCAAGCACTGTTTGTATCACAAAAAAAAAAACAACAAAAAAGAGGCATACACTCTTTTCATCAGTGCTTATCAGCATTCCCATGCTGTCAGACAGAGCTGTCAGAGAAAACACGGGCCTGCAAGCCGCATCTTCGCTTGGAGCAGTAGGCGTGAACTTTGTCTGTTTCCTGATCTGCCTCTTTATCCCATAATCCCCCGTGGGGGCCGTGATGGAGACACACTCCTCTTAGGTGAAGAATTGGGATGAGCCGATGACAGACAATTGTTTTAAATTGGGGGTAAAGGAAATGAGATACAGGGATAGAAGAAGGGAAGGGCTCTCTCAGATGGCTGATGGACTGTGCAGAGAGTCGGAGAGGGGCGTTCAGCTCCGCAGGAGAACATGCCAGCAAAACACTTTAGGGGAAAGTGTCTTGAAAAAGACATTTAAAGCAACAGACGCAAAAGGGCTGACATTTTCTGTCCTTAGGGGGGAATGTAGAGATTTAAAAAAGCCAGAGACGAAGAAGGGATGAGTAAGTCTTTGTTAGTTTTAGCAGAGAGGTCAGACACAAACACAAAACATTAATACTACGTTAACCAGGAGTCACTCTCACTTGACTCCTGATTTATAATTGGTACATCATGTGATAAAATCACCATACATCTACACTAAAAAGTGACTATATGTGGTGGTTTTGGCTATATTATTTTTTGCCTCATGCGTCTTAGTAACAAACTATGTGCATAACAGATGAACTATGCTCATATTTATTAAGTCCAAACAGTTTCAGTAAGCGACACGTGCTTCATCTGCGTTATATGTTCTGTAAAATAATTATAATAATAATAATTCACCTATAATAGATAATAGATTCACCTATACAGATATATATATATATATATATATATATATATATATTAGAACCAAAATATTAAATGCCATCGATGTATGGCACAAAATCTACAATCATATTGAGATATCTTTAAAACTTCTTGAGTTACAGGTACACAAACTTTGGGAAAAGAATAGTTATGGCACTCAGATGGATATGTAGATTGAACATACCTGTCTAAGTGCCATAAATATTCTTTAAATTCTGCTTTATCAGAAGGAAACAAGATACATTTCTAGTTTTAAAATTCCTCTTTCATTTAAATTTAAAAGTATCATCTGCAAACTACTAAAGTACTCTGACTAAAGTACTATTTTGTAAAGGGGGGGTCAAAATTTAAATTTTCATCTGAGATTCAGAGCCAAATTACAGGGGGCTAAAACTGACTGAAGAAAGATGGCAGCATAATAATGTCAATTGTAAGCAGATTGGTAGGTCTTTTAGGAAAATCTGTTGACTTTAGCAATCCTTGTTGTAATTTGCGCACGTTTTTTCTCCAAAGTTTGCAAGTATTAAAGATATCTTAATGCCCTTTTAGATTTTGGGGCTTAACAAGTTGGGATCCTTTTGGTATGGTTCAGTTCCAGAGATACCTCAATTTCAAAATGGCTCTCAGAGTATATTGTTAAATTGTACACACTTTCAGTGGTCAAAAACTAAATATGGGTCACTTACAGCTTACAGATAATACTTCTTTTAAATTAAAGAGGAATGTCTGAAGAACAAATAATGTTAAAACTAGAAATGTATCTTGTTTCCTGTCAAAACAGAATAAAAAAAAAATATTTATGGCACTCAAATGGGTATGTTCAATCCACATACCCGTCTGAGTGCCATAAAAATTATTTTTCCAAAGTTTTTGAACCTGTAACTCAAGAAGTATTAAAGATATCTCAATATGATTTTAGATTTTGTCTTCATTTTCAAGGCCCTATATGGGGATCTCAATTCAGCTCCATATTCAGATTGTTTACCTGATTGTTACTGACTGTAACACTGAACGTTCTTGACATGTCATGGCCTTTTTTTCTGTAATCATGACTAGTGTCATTGAGACATTGCTCAGATTTTGCCTTTGGTTGCTTTTTTCAAGACAACTTGAAATACACCCGAGTCATTTCGTGTCAAATCAACCAAATTTCAAAAACTTCCCTGGTTCAAATGATTGATTTTGCTAATATTTTTTTCTGAGGAAAGACAGACATGCATAGTCATGAAAGCCAAAATATTAAATGTCATGAATGAATATTTACTGACTAATCCACTATTTTGTAGAGGGAGGTCAAAATGGCAATTTTCACCTGAGATTGACAAGGGGATAAAACTGACTTCAGAAACATGACAGCATCATAATTTTATTTTTTACACAGAGATTGGTAGCTCTATTAGTAAAAAAAAAACAAAACAAAAAAAAAACATAATGCATTTTTGAATGTCTTTCCTGTCACTTGATCAATTTGTAATGCATCCTTGCTAAATAAAAGTATTCATTCCTTAGGCAGTTTATATCCCATCTTTTTAGGTAAATTTGAAAACGCATACACAAACAAAACACTACAAAAACTGAAATGTCAACTGATGTCTAACCGTATAGCTAATTTGCTTATGCACACACACGATCAGGCATGGATTGCTGATGTGCAACAAGCGAACACTGACCATTCATGACATCTCATGGCCTTTTTTTTCATCGTCATTGAGATGATGCTCTGATTTTTCCTTTTGATCACTTGATTGCTGCACTCAAGGGGTTTTGCTGGTTAGCATGGCCTTGTTAGCCTCTGTTAGTAATTGTTGTAACTATATCTCATGAGAGCAAAAAGGGTGCATTTTTCCACTGACATCCATTGAATATTGGTGTCATATTTTGATGAACACTTTATGTGTAATATATAATAGTAAGTCTATTTTTTGTGTTTGAGAATTTGAAATACACATGTATTCCTTTCACGCATATGCACCGAGAGTGCAGGCCCAATGTGCATTCCACTTTCATCTGCAATCAGTGCGTAAAGCAATGTATTTTATTTTTATGAAAGTAAACAGATACACATCAGCAAGGAGAGAAATGGATGTTCATTTTACTCAGAGGTTAAACACGCAGCTCTCAGTGCACAGACAGGCGGTATGGCTTGAGATGAAACAGAATGTTAACCTTTCAATATGTTTGGAATTCATTTTGGCAAGGAGAGTTGGTGAGAAAGATTCACTGTGTTCAAAAGAATTCAAAGGAAATGTTTAGTGATAAGCTTAAAGGAGAGCATAAGCTTGAAGGAGAAAATAATAAGATGAAAGGAGGAAGCTGGTTAGCAATTAGGAGCTGAATGATGTTCTACAGTAAAAAATGTAACAATTTGTTGACTTAGCTTAAAATGATTTGTTACCCAACTGCCTTAAAAATTTAAGTTCAGTCAAATTGAAATGTTAAGTTGTACTAAGTGACAACTTAGATATTTAAGTTGATTCAACTTAAGGCAGCAGGGTAACAAATTATTTTAAGTTGACTCAAAAAATTGTGCTTTTTATACAGTGTATGTGAAACTCTCTTTTTTGTTTTTTTGCAAAATATAAGCCACTTTTGAGCAGCCTTATACAGCACCGCTGACATGAGTTTGGGGGGCGGTGCTACCTGTTTGACCAGCCAATGGCAGACAGAGGGAATGTTCAAGAAACCTATTTGAAAACTCATTATTTTAGCAATTCCATTTGGTGAAGCTGGTGGTGCAGAAATTACACACCTCAGCTTTGTCTTTGTTCACTACTTCCTGTTTCTAGAGCTGTTTGGGGTTATTCTCTATGGCAGCATGTGCAGTCTTAGTCTTAGAATGTCTCCAGTTGTGTCTTTGACCTTTCCCGGTAATATGCTTTCTTAGATTTTGGTCTTGACCTTTTCTGTATGGTGTACAGGCCACAGAGACCTCCAGCAAGAAAAGAAAGTTCCTTTCAGTATCTCCGGAGCTTTTAAAGTTACTTCAGTCCACCTGTGCAAGTCTTAAACCAAGCAGGATGCTAGAGTGCCGAGGAGGGTGGGCTATTGTTGGGGTACCAAGTAAATAACAAACCAAGAGCTTGGGCACAAACTCACAAACACACACGGCAACTCAGAGTCAAAGCATCTCATCCGCTGACAGCTGAAATATTTTTGTAACAGTTCCGCACGAACGTTTCACACAAACACACGAGGCCCATTTCAGAACTGCCAAGAGGACAGCTCTACTATTATGGGTTTGCACAGATCATCAACCATTGCATGTCTGGCCGCTCTCTGCAATACAGAGAAATGTTGTTGGCTTTCTTTTTTTTTTAGCAAATACTGAGATGAAAATACAAGTTGACACCTTAGCCTCTATTTCTATTTCAAGAAATTGTTTAGTCCCTGGTGAAACATGCTGTTATGTGTCCTGTTAACGTTTGCCTATTGTCTCACTGGGTTCTAATGAACCAATTCATTTAATAAGCATCTGATGATTGAGGCAGTTAAGTTCTTGTTTTTTTATGAATAGGTGGCTAATATGGCATAGGCTCATTCTGCTGTTATAGTAAGATGGGTTTATTTCTCTGTTAGTTGGTGCTTATAAATATCTGCTTTATGGACCTTATTGAGACTAGACGTCAAATTTAATCAATGAAAATGAGGAATATGCAAGATGGTAGTCTAGTCTATTTAGTAGGTTGTACTGTTTGTACCTTCATATGAAGTCAGTGAAACATTAAACGTTTCATTCAGTCATAAGTCGCATGGGTATATTTATCAATACATTGTATGGGTCAAAATTATCGATTTTTCTTTTATACCAAAAATCATTAGTATTTTAAGTAAAGATCACGCTCCATGAAGATATTTTGTAAATTTCCTACCATAAATATTTTAAAAACTTATTTTTGGATTAGTAATATGCATGGCAAAGACTTCATTTGGACAACTTTAATGGTGATTTTCCCAATATTTCATTTTTTTTCACCCTCAGATTCCAGATTTTTAAATATTCATAAATCGCTAAATATTATCCTATCCTAACAAACCATAAATCAATGGAACAGTTATTTATTCAGCTTTCAGATGATGTATACATCTTAATTTCAGAAAATTGACCCTAATGACTGGCTTTGTGGTCCAGGGTCACAAATAAGGTTTTAAGTGGATAAAAAAATAATAAAAATAAATAAATAAATAAAAGCTTCAGGGGGGGGAAAAAAACCTTATGAAAACTAGACTTGGCATAGAACCTTAAAGGCACAATATGTGAGGTTTCGTAGCCAGAGGTTGCTTTTCAAAACAATAACAAAGGCGTAGCTTGATGACGCTATGAAGGAGAGTGGAATGATGGGAGACATTGTTTTCCCCATCCAGAGATGCCATGTACGCTAGTGAATTATTTTTTTTTATTACCTGTACATTTGATCACACTATTTTAGCTGCAAGAAAAGTACAATTTAATGCCATATTAGTCTGCTACTAATGTCACAATTTGTCACATGATTTGGTGGGTTAATGCTGCACATTTTTTAGTGTTTAAAACAATTGTGCTAACAGTAAATTAACCCAGAGTACTTGCAAGTAATATTATAAATAAATATTTTTTGTGCAACACATACTGTATTTAATTACACTGCCATCGACTTGTTCACCAGACTTAATGAAGTGTTACTAATACATATATTTGCTTACCTGTCTATTAAAACAAATGCAAGAGCGGTGTCTTTGTCAAGTCCAAGTTTGTCGCAAAGCTCTCTCCATCTCGAAAATGGCACGTGATAATGATCCTTGTTTTGTTTCCCTGTTTGTCCCAAAGCCTGTTGGTTTACGTTTACCTTTTTTTCTGCACTCACCAATGAATAATCATGATCCATGATGACAGAATGACACAACGCAAAATTTGTTCACCTGTTGCCATAGTTTTTAAGCAGAAGCTGAGGATAGGCATTGACAGGCAACAATGACAAGGGATGAGCCATTATTTAAAACTGATAAAAATATGTAATGTAAGTCTCTTTCACGCATCTATCTTTTCCAGAACAGGCCTGTGCCTTTACAACTCGTATCTCAGATACTATGCCAAAAAAAATATTTGTTTGGTTTTGATTATCATGTCTATTGCACTAAAATCATAAATTTCAAAGCCATATTAGTTTAAACTTCTGATATATGGTTTTCTGAGCGCACACAAAGCAGGTGTGCAGAAAGCGGCTGTCACATGGCATGCGAGTACTAAACTAAGATCTCTTCCATGTCTTATTGCCCTTAAACTGTCAAATACACACAAGTTTATGTTAAAAACACACGAGTTATAAAAACAGTCAGTTATGTCTGTAAAGGTAAACCACTTGGAAAGAAATTGCATGTTAATATTAGTCTTGTCTCCTGCTGGGACTGTAAATAGAGGCACTGTTGTGGGTGGATTTAAGTCGGTAATATTATAATAAGATCTACTTTCTATGTCACAGATGGAGTGAAATCTGAGCAGCTTGTTTTTGCACATGCTTGCAGAGAAAGGCTTACCAAAACAGTGTTTTGTTTTCTGTTTTTTGGGTTGGTAGATACACCGGTGACCCAATTTTAGCACCTAAAACGTGGAAGATTTTCATGATATGTCTCCTTTAAAGCCTTTCTGGTTGCACTTGTTAAAAGTAATTCATCAATATAGAAAAAAAAATGTTTAAGTATTACAGGATGATATTTTTGTGAAATTGTAGGTTTAGTTAACTGGAAATGTTAAGATTTAAAAAAAAACAAAAACAAAGAAAATGTCAATGTATTTTTAACAATGTATTTTTCACAACATTACTATTATTATTTCTTTCTTTTGTTATTTTCCTAATCAATGTACCAAATCAACACTGGCGCAATTTTAAAAAGAAATTCTGGGAACAAATCAATATTGAAAATGAGCAGGAAAATGATCTTACAGATTTTGATGTATGAACACCAAAACAGAGTCTGGAGCTGAACAGGCTGGCAGAAGCTCCTGATTATTTTTGTTTTGATGCGGCAGCATTCGCAGTAAATTGATTTAGCATTTCTGGCAGCCTGTGGAAGAACAGAGTTATCAATTGGCTTTACAGCACCGAGCATCCATCTCAAACAGATACAATGTAATTCAATCTATTTCCAAGAATAAACAAAGGATGCCATTTATTAAATGGGAGACTGACAAATGCTCGGCGACTGCTTCCAACACTGCTGCACCGATCTCTCATTTTCAACTTGCTTTGATGAATTCAGGTGGTGTAACAAGGCCTGATGGATTATGGGGCTTGTCAGAGATGCCGCAGTTGCCAATCTGTCTGATCCTGGATCAGGCGGAGGCGTCTCCATATCTCCGCATGGCCTGCTAAGACTGATTTGGAGATGGATTACAGAAGCTGCGTCTTGAAAGATCCATTTTTCACCTGTGGGTTACGTCTCCATTTGATAGCGAGGGGTGACGGTAGATTTGTGTATTGCTATATGTTTGATGTATGAAGGCATGCCAGAAAGTTCCAGGGTACTTGAGTCAGGTCAGTAAAGGTCAGCAAAAGGTGGGGTCCATTTTTGCCCCCTTCCATCAGGCTGGCTATTTGTCTGGGAGACTTTATTGTGGTAGTTCTCCTCTCTAGTGCTCTCTTTTGCACTACTTTTCCCTCCCTCTCATACTTTCAACTCTTCATTCTCTTCCCCCCCCCCCCCTCTTTTCTCTTTCTCACTTTCCATCAGACCAAGGCAAGAGGCACAAATTTAGCAATCGCCTTCAAAGTGCACTGGTTGCCTTGGGCAACTGTATATTGCTATGTGCCTCATTTTTATTTCTGCGCTCCCAGAAGCTGACTCTTTGTCCCACGATCAAAGGGAGGCACAGGGGGGCTGGAGGACATTTAAGATTACAAGCACTCTGGGAGATGATCTGAGCCTCATCCTGCAGTCAATGTGAGGGATTAATAGTCTGCCACGGCAGCCCAGCCATGTGGCGCTGTCTTACATTAGCTCATTCTCCACAGTTGTATTTAAAGTTTGCAACCCACAACATGGCACTGTTTGCTGATTTTACTCACTTAATCGTGTGTTGAAGTGTGCACGTGACTTTGTGCCCTGAAATATTTGGAGAAAAAAAAAAAAAAAGTATTTTTGCCTTGTTTTCCAGTAAACACATCTAAACATTGTTAAAATACAAAATAAATAAAATAATGTATTATTGGGATTTGTTTCATAAGAAAAAACATTTAAGTTTTGTTAAAAAATGACATCTGAGTAAAGAGGATTGAAGTGATGCTGACAATATAAGCATTTTTAGAAGAAGGCAGTCAATATCTTCAAGTGTTTTGTTTGTTGTTGTGCCATTTTATTGCTTTTTTTTATTTTTTATGAACAACTTTGCCATTTACCAAGCCTGTAGTACTATAGAGTAGTATAACAAACATAATTATTGTTCTTACTTTCTATACTACTTACTGCCTCTTACTGTCTCAAATGCAAAAACAGATGGACAAGAAAAAAAGTTAATGTATGTTCCGACATTCTACCTGTTTTTGTTTCTTATTTGGTTGTAAAATCATATCTGATTGAACTCTGTTTCCACTTAAATTCTAAGATAATTTATTTTTTCTTGCCTCTCTGATGATTTAGTTTTTTCTTATTTTAAGCATGAACCTTCCTTCATTTTAAATGTATGCTTAAAACAAGATTTCACCAATAGGGTAGGAAAAATAAACCTAATTCAAGGTTTATACTTCGTAAACAAGATTGAATATCTCATGCAATTAAGATTTTAAAGTAAATGCATCTCATTTTAAAGATGTTTAGAACATTTTACTTAAAAAACAAGACACAAATACTGATTTAGAATTTTTTTTTTTCTGCAGTGCATGTCAGGTCAAGCTATTGTGCTGATTTATTTGCCAAACAGTGGCTTTGCCATTGAAAATGCCAGGCAGATCGGAGGGAGGAATAATTGGCAAGTGGATATTTGAAAATTTTTTTTATAAAATCATTCTCCAAAAGTAGAAAGTCTCCAGTGTTCTAGCAGATTTAATTCTGGTCAACTTTGTGTTTCTCTGTAGTTACAGTTTCACATCCAGGATTCCAGTTAATGCTGATCAGTACTTTTTTACTAGTATTCATATACCGTTATAGTGTTTATTAATATTTTGAATTGGTTTTATATTTTAAGTTTGTATTTAATTTTAATTGTAGTATATTTGCTATGTGCTTTAAATATTAAAACAAAAAGCAATATAGTTAGCTTTTGATTTCATTTTTAGGTTTAATAAGTTTAATTAAAGTTTCAATTTTTATTTTATTTCACCTTTATTTTATTTACCAATAACATTAATTGTTTTCATGTTAGATTTAGTTCACAGTAACGACACTATTGGTGAAACACTTGGTGATACGTTTCTTTATTACTACAAATGCTTGAAATATTCAAGGATATATCCAAGGACCGGCTTCGTTTCATTAAAGATCTCAGGAAGTGCTTCCTGTCAGTCCCTCCCTCCCTCTGTTTTAGTCAAAATCACTTTCCTCACTGAAAACAATTTCACACCATCAACGTTTCCATCACACCCACACATCTGCATTTCAGACCTCAAAGCAGGTGTAATTTCTCCAAAGTCACAATAAAGAGAGAGTGAGATTGAGCGTCGGCCTGGGAACATAAAAGCGAGAGACAGAAAAAAGAGGGAGACTGATTGAAAAAAGAAGGGAAAAGAGACACTAAAAAGGAAGGGAATGGTGAATGTGCCCCGGCGCTGATAGAAGTGACACACATGCTTTAATTAAACCTTTCACCTCCACTCAAAGCGTTTGAGATGTGCGTGGAGTGCTTCTCGTAATGGCTGCTGAGCTGACTGATTAGAGTAAACAGAGCGATAAACCTCAAGAGCGGCTTTAGCTGCTACATGCAGATGATCCCCGGAGGTCTAACGCTGCAGGCTCAGAGAGGCTGTTTAAGAGTGCGAGCGGGAGAGTGCCCAAAGAGGCCCAACTTAAAGGCCCTCGTCTCCTCTGCTTATCAGGCCCGTCAGCTCTTACGCTCGCAAACACAAACAGCATCTGAAAATGAGCCTGGCTGCATGTGCTGAATTTGTCAGAGAGCGAAAGAGAGAAAATGAGCGGGTAAGAAGAAGAGCCCTGAGGAAGGAAAGATGGCTAAAAAAAAGAGGGGACGGATAGGGAATGGGGCACTGAAACAACCTGCTGCAATTACAGTCGCAGACTGGAGAGCCGAGTACGGCTACTGTTGTAATGATGCTCTGTACTGAAAAAAAAAAAACAAGGTTATAGGTCTTCTCTGGCTGTCAGAGATTTCAGTAATGGAGCGGGGGGACATGGGAATGGTAGATGGGATGTTGGATTATGCTTAAAGGAACAGTTCACTCAAAAATAAACTTGGATAATTTCTGCAAAACACAAAAGAAGATATTTTGGGGGAAAAAAATGGCCTGTACAATGAATGTGGGTTGTTTTGGACTACACTGACTTTGACTGTATGGACAAATGGTATCATAAATTATTACCTAAATGATTTAGAAGATGTCAGGAAGTGCTTCCTGTCAGTCCCTCCCTCCCTCTGTTTTAGTCAAAATCACTTTCCTCACTGAAAACAATTTCACACCATCAACATGTCCATCACACACACACCTGCAAAATGAAACTTGTATGATTTCTGCAGAACACAAAAGAAGATATTCTGGGAAAAAAATGTCCTGTACAATGAGTGTGGGTTGTGTTGTTTTGACCACACTGACTTTGACTGTACGAACAAAACTGTATCATAAATTATTACCTAAATGATTTAGAAGATGTCAAAGTAATGTATAATGCTTATTACACTGTAAAAAAACTTTTTTATTTTGGAATGTTTTACAAGGAAACACAATTTCAGTCTTTCTACTTTAGAATTTCATGCTTAATTCAATGTGTTAGTTGCAGTTTCTTGTAATTTCTAAAAGAAAATTGCTTATGCCTTTTTTTTTTTTTTATTTCCCATGTATGAACATACATTACTATGGAAGCTCATTTCCGCCACAGAATAAAAAAAAAAAAAAAAGGGACTTTTTATCTCACAATTGCGAGTTTACATCTTGCAATTCTGATACAAACTTGCAATTGTGACTTTTTTCATAATTGTGAGAGATAAATCCTGAGAAATACAATCAGAATTGCAAGATATAGACTCACAATATATCACAAATTATAGTCACAATTATTAGAAATAAAGTGGCAAATAAAGTGGCAAATCTCAGAAAAAAAAAGTCAGAATTGTGAGATAAAAACGAACAATTCTGACTTTTTTTCTCAGAATTGCAAGTTTATATCTCGCAATTCTGACTTTATAACACATAATTGCAAGTTAAGTCAGAATTGCGAGATATAAACTTGCAAATTGTGAGAATATTCAGTGGTGGAAACAAGCTTCCATACATTACTTTTTTGTTTGTTTGTTTGTTTTTGGAAGCCTATAGAAGTCTATGGAAGCCCATTTCCATCACTATAAACTGAAAAAAAGGTAATTGCAACTTATCTTACAATTCTGACTTTTTTCCAGAGAACTGTGAGATATAAACTTGGAGTTATGGGAAATAAATATAAAAATAATATAAAATCGCAATTGCGAGTTATAATGTCCAAAAAAAGACTGGTAATTTTTTACAATTGCAAGTTTATTAAAAGTCAATTCTGACATTTTAATTTGCAGTTGCGAGTTGATATCTGGAAAAAGTCATATAGTCTCTTATGCTCACCAAAGTTGCATTTTTTTTTTGATCAAACATGCAATTAAACTGTTACAGTTAGACTGTAAATATTGTGGAATATAATAAAAAATTGAAAACAACAGCAACACTGTTTTTAACACATTTACATTTTTTTTATTCTTATGATGCAAAGCTGAATTTTCAGCAGCATTAAGGTGCGTTCATGCCATGTCAGAATTATGAGATTCCAACTTGTAAAAAGTGTTCACATCCTTGTAGAACTCGTAATTACAACTTGTGAACTAGGAGTCTTCTGAGAGCTACGACTTGTACCACATGACCGCTGTACCACCTGACCAATGTAGGCTCTGTTTAGGCATTGATAGTGTTGCCATAGAAAAGCATAATTCTGAGTCTGAGAATGTGAACATCACGTGTTGTCATCTCGAAATTACGGTAATTACGATATGGCGTGAATGCAGCATTACTCTAGTCTTCAGTGTCACATGATCTTCCAGAAATCATTCTAATATGCTGATTTGCTGCTAAAAGAAACTCTTATTGTTATTACAGTTGTGCTGCTCAATACTTTTTGGAAACTGAAATACAATTTGTGAAGAACAGCAGTTACATGAATTAACATTTTAACATTGTACATGGCTTATTAAATAACTTCAGTTTTGCTGATAACAGTACATGTATAATTTTAATACCAAATTAGTATCATCCAGAAAAAAGATGTATTCCCTGTTATAGCATCCCACCCAGTATTGAATTTTAATAGGTTGACATAGGATTTACATTGTGATGATTTAAACATGAAGTCAGTTATTATGATTCATAATAAGCTTGTGTTTTGTAGAGAAATACATGCCTCCAGTGTCTAAATGTTATGCCTCTTTTTTCTTTATGAATATCTTTGCACACTTGTACATGGCTTTTGTGTGCTCCTCGTAGCTGTGCAAATCTGTATGGAAATGAAAATGAAACCAGTAAGAATTCAGATTTGAGACAAATATGATTTCTGTCCATCACACTCTAGCGGGGTTTTGATACATTTGTACACATTTCTATAAGATTATTCAGAAGGACGCTTTGACCTACGCATCCAGCATTAAGTTTTCACAGCACATCTCTGAATACTGCAACACATCATGCTAAATAAATATCTCACTTTCTCTCTCTCTCTCCCTCTTTTTTTTTAACTTGCTTTCCTATTCTGCTAATGTTTGTCAACAACGACAACAGAAAATGTTTCAGTTACCGTAGGCTGAGATGGATTTTGAATCCTCTATATTGCTGGATGTACAGCTTTAATATTTCATGAGATGACATGATTCATTCAGTCTCACAGCAGGAAGCGCTGGGCCTTCATGCCTCTGAGCAGAGTGTGCGGCAGAAGACATGATATGTGTTACTCTATGAAACCTTCACTCTTTCAGACAGATTCGCTCTGTGTTCCGCCTGACACATGCTGCCACTCAAATCAGTGGGGTTTTGGCGGAGCAACATTGAATGATTTTATTATATCCATACCATAAGCCCCTGCAGATACTCCACTGAAGCTGGACCCATGTGCGAAGCTGAGTTGTGATGGGATTACACGATAGATCGGCCAATTATAGGGGCTGCAGAGACAAAGGCTGACCCATGAGAACTGAGGTGTCGTCTGCAGGGGGCTGTTAGGATTTCAACAATAAAGACAGGGGAGGTTGTCATTTATCATCACTGGAAGATGGCAATCCACATTCAGCGACGCAATGAGCTATGCACAAAATAATGATAATTTAGTGGTTTTATATTATGTTATGTATTTTAAAGATTTTTTAAAAGGATTTTTTGGTAATAATGGCACAGTTAACAGCATTATTTAAAATGTTTTTATTGTGTAACAAGAACCCTTATGTAATAATTTTATGTCTCTGTTACATCAATGAAAGTAGTTTAAGGGTCAAATCAAATAGAATTAGAACTTTCTAGTTAAAACTGTGTGACATAACCTGTACAGGTGTGGTAATGGATGTTTTTACTCATGTAGCTTGAATGTTTGGCCTATAGAGAAAGATTTTGCTTAGCAAAATAAAACATGAGATGGAACATTGTTTAGAAGCACTGGCCTTAGCTTAAAGAAATATCTTAAGTCTGGTCAACTCAAATAAGTTCATTCTAGTTGAAATGTTAAGTTGTACTAAGTGAAAACTTAGATGTTTAAGTTGACTAAACTAAAAAAAAAAATAAAAAATGTTTGTTAAACTTAACAGCTGTGTTTGTTACTCGGCTGCCTTAATATTGTAAGTTGAATCAACTGAAATGTCAAATAGTTGTCACTTAGTAAAACGTAACATTTTAAGTTGACTGAACTTAAAATTTTAAAATGGCAAAAAACTAATTATTTTAAGTTGACTCAACAAATAGCTTTTTACAGTGTATATCATTTGGAAAAAAAAAAAACTGAAAATAGTATCTAAATTAGTAAATTTTTCAAATGTCTGTACTTATCTAAATAATTGTTTATAAATTGTATTGTACTGTGATTCATGTTGCGGAACAACTGTTTTTTCCTCTTTCTTTGCCTTCTCTCTTCCTCTTCCCCTTCCGTTTTCTTCCCATACCTCTTCCTCTTCCTGTTCCGGGGTCCATTGTCTCTTCTTCTGTCATTTTGCGTACTTTTTCATCTTTCTTTTCTCTATGTTTTCCTCTTTCATCCTCTTTCCTTTTTTGTCTTCTTTTCCTTTTGTTTTTCCCTTTTTGCTTCTTTCCATTTTCTTTCATTTAGGGATGCATTGACATGACAATTCTGGGCCAAAACCCAAAAATTCTGGATGTGCTTGGCCGAAAACTGTAACCAAAAATGTTTTTTAATAATTGAAGAGTTCAGATGCAAAACCTCCTAAAAGCCATCTTGGTCAAAAATTACATTATGATACTGAGTCAATGCTCTCGACACATATTATATGTCCATCAAATACTTTTACCTCAAAATTTGCTAAAATCGTCCAATCAAAAGTCACCACTGGAATCTGATTAAAATGTTTTTTTTAAAGAAAGATGTCACAGGCTTTTGCATCCAAACTCTTCAGTTTATTATTTTATTAGATCATATTTATGGGAGGAGAGTATTAAAATTAGCTTTTCTCTTTATTTCCCGTTTCCCAGTCCTTGTCCTTTTACTTACCCTTTTTCTTTATTGTTCCATTCCTTTTTCTTTTCTCCTTTCCTTCTAGTCCATTGCACACTATTTCTTTTTCTCCCTCTCTTTTCCTGTTGCATCAGCCTACATCCACAGATACATATTTGCAGAGGCAAGTCCTGCCACATTCTTTCAAATCGCACCCTCCGTTCCCCGCTTGACCGGCCCAGTTCTTTTTCCAGCCGGGACTTGTGGAGGGCTGGAACATGTGCTCCCTGTAGCTTGCACCCTGGGGTCTTAATAAGCAGGAAACAGTCCTGTATGCATAAATAACCTTCATCAGACCAGCCAAAGTTAGGAGCAAGACAGGCTGGGAGGGGTGTTCATGTGACTGTACACTACTAGCAGATCAGGATAAGGCTCCTAAATCACTGCTCCCTGAGAACCAATGCTGTTTGATCCTGTTAATCCAACCATTCAGGCCCGATCAATGGCCCTCCTCAAGGCATTAGTGTCTGATTGCATAGGGCAGGTGTGTTCTAGAGGGCTCTGGTCCAGTAAAGTTTTTTTTTTCCTTCCCTTCTGAAAGCTCTCTGCTGTTGAAATTGATTCCGCAAAGCTAGACTGGATGCCTAATCACCCAGGTGGAGAGCGTAACCAGGCTGTCAGCGCATGCTTATGCGGCGTGAATTGGGCTCTCCTCCACATTGGAGGAAAACATGGATGGCCATGTTTTCGGGCCTCCTACAGAGAGGCTCCGAATGATTAATTCCTGGGAAAAATCAACACTTCACACTCATTGATCCAAACATTGTTTGCTTTTGCTGCTCTGCGGAGCTTAACTTGTCCTAAGCAGACTGTTTAACCAAGTCTCGAAGTCGTTCAAGTAATCATTAAGATCCACGTGTTGCAAATGTGCTGGCTTCATAATATGCCATGGAGGAGTTTAAGACTTTTTAAATAGCAGATTTTAAGATTTTAAATAGCAGAGTTTATAGGCCTTCTGGAGTCTATGTGTGGTCATAAAAACCCGAAAGTGTTCACTTTTTATTACCATTATTACAGGATGATTCTTTAACTTTAGGCACTTTATGTCCAAGGCACTGATTTTTATTAAAATGAACAAAATTCTTTTCTTTTTTTTTAAGACTCATTTGGATTTTTTTTAAACCATGCTTTTATCGTTATATTTTGCCTTTTTTTGCCCACTACTCAAAGTTAGATTACTTATTTACTAGAGAGGCAATAGTGTTAGTGAAGGAATCAAGGAACATGCCACTTTTAATTAACACATTTTTTGTCAAATTATGCAAAAAGCATGAAAGTGTCATTTAATGTGTATTTATAGGATACAGTTGAGTTGAGTCAAAAGTTTACATACACCTTGCACAATCTGCAAAATGTTAATTATTTAAAAAAAATAAGAGAGATCATACAAAATGCATGTTTTTTTTTTTATTTAGTACTGACCTGAATACGATAATTCACATATAATATATATATATATATATATATATATATATATATATATATATATATATATATATAATTTACATATAATCCAAGAGAAAACTATATTTATATTTGTAAAAATGGCCCTGTTCATTCTTAATACTGTGGTGTTACCTAAATGATCCACAGCTGTGTTTTTTTTGTGATAGTTTATCATGAGTTCCTTTAGGTCCAAAAATTCTTTGGTTTTTCAGCATTTTTGTGAATCTTTCTAACAATGACTGATTTTTGAGATCCATTTTTTTGCACTGAGGACAACTGGGGGGCTCATATGCAACTATTACAAAAAAAAAAAAGTTTACACCTCTGGTTCTTAATGTATCTTTTTTTTTTTTTTTTTTTCCTTTTAGAGAAACAGTGAGCGTTTGAACCTTCTGTAATAGTTGCATATGAGTCTCTCAGTTATTCTCAGTGTAAAAAAAATGAATCTTAAAATCCATACAGTCATTGTTGGGTTCATACACAAAAATGCTGAAAACCCAAAGAATTTGTGGGACCTGAAGGATTTTTCTGAATAACAGCAGACATTTTAACTGTTCAGGACAAACAAGGGACTCATGAACAACTATCACTAAAAAAACAAACAAAAAAACAAAAACAAATATGAAATATCTTATTCAGGTCAGTACTAAATAAAAAATAACATGCATTTTGTATAATCCCTCTTATTTTGGTAAAATAATTAACATTTTGCGTATGGTGTATGTAAACTTTTGACCTCAAGTGTATATAAGTGATAGCTATATTGGCCTTTAAAAGACTTTTATTACAGAAATGTTTAAAATGGCATGAAATTCTCCAGTGATTCATGTATGTACTGTATTCTATTGGACTTGTTAGTAGCTACTTTTAAGGACTGTCACTTTTTCTTATGTTTTCACATCTCAGTTAAAGAAATAACAATAACTTTCATTGTGTCTATTTACAATAACTTTTTAACGACTTAAGGTGTTTGATATTTTGAAAGCACAATAAAGAATGTACCTTGCAAACGGCTGACTGAATCTCTGTGTATTTATGCGATTGTATGTTTTTGTGAAAGTGCGAGGTAGGTTATTGTGAAGAGATTACATTTGCAAGCTCTGAAGCATTGAAGAATAAATTGAGGAAAAAGATAGGAACACACAGTAAGTCATTAACAGTAACTTTTCTTAATAAATTCAAGTCACATACACTCTTATACAAACACCATACATACACAACAGTGTTGTTTTTTCTTTGTATTATACATGATTACACATTCAGTTATATAATATGGTCTGTACGTGTGAGGAAAAGGAAAAACAAATGTTTCTGTCAGTACCTGCATGTGTGTATTAGGAGCACGGCTCCAGCTGTTTGCCTTCCTCCTCTTGGACAGAAATGGAAAGGGGGATTTACCAGACAGTCTCATCCTCCACACAAAAGCAGAGGGCTAATCAGCTTCCGCTCTCATCCGAGCTGAATCAGGACTCCATGGGAATCCCACACTAGCTCTCCAAAAGCAGCCCTCATCCCTCCATCTTCCATCTTTCCACCACTCCACACTGCTTGTTGTCCCTCTGTAAAGCAGCTTCAGTCACGATCAGCCTCTGTAGATTTTCAAGCTCTTCCTTCATTCTTCAACATTTTCTTTGTGTTTAAACGTGGTGAAGATTGCTGTTTTGTTTCTTTCAAGCTGATTAGTGAAAAACTTTGTGTTCATGGTAGTTTTAAAGTATGCATTAGCATTTAAAGATTATGATATTTAGGGATTACCTCCTCAGACTTAAAGGAGGACAGTATAATCTCTGAGACAAAATCGCATACTGTAAAAATAAAAGGATTCTTGAAGCACCATGGAAAAAGCCCCCTGGAGAACATCTAGGCATGCTTTTGAAGGTGAATATAAAGGAACTGCAGTTTATATTTTAGGTACCTCAAAGTCTTTCCATTACTGGAAGAATTGTTCAAATTTTAATACTTTTGTCACATTTTGTTGAATTGTTCTTTATGAAAAGGTGTTCTGTCATCATGGCATCTGAGTAACACTTTAAGGAGGTTATTGCATTACTGCATTTATTTGATCAAAAATGTAGTTTATTCCTGGTTTCAGCAGCAATAACTCCAGTTTTTAGTGTCATATATTCATTCAGATTTAGTGCTCAAGAAAAAATTCTTACTCTTAATGCTGATAAGCATTTTTGTTGAAACCTTGATAAATGTTTTTTCATTAATCTTTAAGGAATAGGAACTTGAATAGTGAATAGTCTTTAAGGTCACTTTTGATCAATATGATTCATCCTTGCAAAATAAAACCATTAATAATAAAGCAAAATTGTACTGCCCCTAAACATTTTTGAATGGTAGTGTGTATAGAGTCAATTTTTACTGTTTGCAATAATTCAATTTAAACTCGTGTAAGTTGAAACCCGTGAATGTTTCAGTTTTGAATCCTAATCAATACACATTGCACAAAAGAGATCCTCATAGGCCAGTAAAAATGTTTTTAATGCCATATCAGAATTTCTTTATTGATTAGGCTTGATGGCTTGACTTTGAGTGGCAGAATATTACCCAGCCTAAAATGCAGACGGATATTATAGTGTGGCAGTTTTCAATTAATTTAGCCCTATTTGGATGGTAATTGTTTCTCATTGGGACATAAGCATTTACAGGGGTTAGCCTGTGATATTTTTTATTCTTTTTTTAGTTGCCATCCAAATCCAGAATGTCAGTGTTTTTCTCCCACCGCCCATGTAAAAATCACAGACCAAATTACCTACTGTATTTTGACAAACACCGAGGTCAAGTGGTAAAATCTGTGCTAATCCATATCTAGAATAAATTGATTAAAAATGTGCTGTTTATTTTTTTTATTTTATTTTTTTCTCAAATTGGTATGTTTTACTGGGTTGCAAAGAAATATAGAGGAATATAGTATCATCAGCATAACAGTGAAAGCTAACACCATATTTCCTGATGATATCTCCCAAGGGTAACGTGTAAAGCGTAAAAAGTAATGGCTCTAATACTGAGCCTTAAGGTACTAAATACTGCACATATTTTTTTAAAGGAAAGGTTTTTAAAGAACTTTGGGGTTGGATTAATGTATTGTTTCTGTTGGTAACAAAGCAGTTGACGGTAATCATCGACCTGAACTGTATTTTTAATTTTTTCCTCCATACTGTGACCTTCCATTTTGTTTACCAATCTGGCATTTAGTAGGTGGTCATGACTTCATGAATCATTGTCTTTGGACAAACGTTATAAGCCTCTGGTAGTTACAAAAACCTTGATAAATCCTGGTTCTCATTGTATGCTTATATGGATTCATGTGTAAAATGAAACATGAATCAGAGTGACTCATCTGTGTGATATTATCAGAACATCAAGCTGGTTTGAACTCATGCCTCCAGCCAAGATGCTGCAGAGCTTATATTGCATTCTGTTGTATTACAGTCGCTTTCACAATCACAACCATTATTCAAATCTCACTACAACAGTGTGTGGCTTGATGTGCACCACAGGCCCTCAGTCAAGATTTGTGCTGCTTCAACATTCAGCATGCTTGCTATTGAAGAGTCTAATCCAGTTACACAGAATTCCGCAACATGTCAGATCCTTATCAAAATGTTTTCATGTTGTTCCCCTCACCAGAGTTACAGTTTGATCCAATTAGAGTAAAATGTAGGCAGTGGCATCGGAATAAGTTTCCTGCCTCGTTAAAAGACATTTACGGACTTTGCCTCATGAACGTTGACCAAACAAATACTTGAATTGAAATGGAAGAATGTTTCAAAGAACTTAAACTTGAAGTGGTTGAAATTAAGTGGCCTACTATATTTAGACATCAATACCAAAATTAATGTGCTGTGATGCAAGGTTGTGAACATAAGGCATATGAAACATAATACCATTTGGGAAAAGAACTGAGAGAAAACCAAAGAAGCTTTACAAACTACAGATTCACTTTAACAAGCCGACTAGCGAATATGATATTCCCACAGCATGCATGCGTAGACGAGCCAAATCAACAACGACTCCTAAGCAACAAATGACAGAGAATGAAATGAAATGATGCAAGCAATCTTCACTATCTGATCCTCCCTATAGGTCAGGCAGACTTCTCTACAGTTGCCGTGCTGCTTGGAGAATTGAATTCTCGACACGGTGCAATACTCACTCTTAGATTGCAGTATTATCAAAGACAAGGTGTATAATGCATGCAAACCGTCAGTGAAGGCAGGTTGTTTTCACTCTTGGTTCAATGCTCAGTCCGTACATGAATTTGATTCTTCCCTCTACTTGCTGCCCCCACCGGCCTCTTCAAATTGTACTTTTGGTAATTGTATGTTTTGCTGTAAAAACATGAGTATTAGCAGCATCTGTTTACTATTGTAATGGTAACTGACAGGAAGATGTCAGCATTACTGTTGTATTCATCATTTTGTTGGAATTGCCCCAAAAGTCTTTAGTGTCTCATCATTATCTTATCCTTTTTTTTGGAAACCGTGATACTTTTTTGATGAATAAAATTGGAGAAAAAAAAAACAAAAAAAAACAAAAACAAGCTGCATTTATTTGTAATACTAAAAATGTCTTTACTGTCACTTTTTGTCAATTTAAGAAATCATTGCTTAATTAAAATATTTCTCAATTAATAATATTCTCAATAATAAATAATTCTCAATATAATATTCACACCAAAACCCACCCAACTTCTACTCAAAAATAGCCCAAGGCTAGCCCAATCGCGTTTTGAGGGGGGTCCCCCACTAAAAAAATTGCATTCTGGGGTATAAAATTCATGTTTTTTTTTGTCCGGGATTCCCTGGTAAAATCGTATTTTAGGGGCTAAATATGACATTATTGGGGTCGCTGCAACCCGCAGAAATCAAAAACTATTCGCGGTCACAGTGTAAAAGTAGCCCAAGACTTGGCAACACTGGCCTTTATTTCTGGCTGCGTCTCAATTCGCCTACTTATACTATGCCCTAAAAGTATGTACTCTTTTTGTGAAGAAAAAGTACATATTTTTGAGTATGTAGCAGAATAGTTGGCAAGCTTTGGGACATACTACTTTGTCATGGTTGTCTTTAACGGACGCTCTGGTGCTTAGCTAAGTGTATCTTGTCACTGTTTAAACTGCCCTGTCAGTCATCTTGTCAAACCATTAACATCATCCGCATTTCGTTTAATTTGATTTCCCACCATATTGGAGAGAAATTAAGTGGCACGTTGACCTTTCATGGCAACTCTGCTCATGTGTTTGCATAATGATGCATTTAAAAGGTAATGACCAAACATATCATTATAAAAGTTCACAATGTTGCTGTAGATTAAATATAATGCGGATAATATTAAATAATATGTTTTCATCAGGTTAGACCTTGATTATTTATCGCTCAAACCCCTTTCTCTACCTGTCTGTCGGTCGTGCATATCTGCCATGTTTGTAGTTTTTAACACTTTTTATAAAGTGTTTTGCCGTTAGAGTGTGGATCAATCTGCACTTCGAATTCTAACTGGAAGTAGTAGACCATCCGGGAATCTTTGGGATACTTTTTTAAACATACATACGATTTGGGACATACTAATTCTATTTTCGAATACTGTTTAGGATGGATAGTATGCGAATTGGGACGCAGCATATTAGACATTTCCAGTATTTCTTGTTTCTTTGATGCATATGTGGATTTTCTGCATTTTCTGATTTTCTCTGGCGTCCAGTATAAATAAAACCCATCATATTTTGTGTAAAAATATGAACAAAAAAAAAACTCTCTCAAAAGAAATATTAAGCAGTTCCAGTGTACAAAGGTTTACAGGAGTATTTTGTTGTTAATTTTAAACAACAACAACAACAAAAAAAAAACATACTGATGTGGAAAGCTATCAGAACCAAACCATGGACTAACTGTATTGTTGCATCCCTAATTTTTATAGAAGAAAATCTACCCCAAACATTTGAATGGAACTGCAAGTGTGTAATATATTGGTTTACAATATTTTTGTTCTACTTTTAATTTAGTTTATCTTTGCTGTCATCTAGTGCTCACTAAAAGTTCATCTTTAAAAAATTTTAAAACTGGTAATCTTTAGCTTTTTTTCATCTTTTATCTATTTTTTAAAATGTTCTTAACATGATTAACATTAGTGCTGTCAAATGATTAATCGCGATTAATCGCATACAAAAAAGTTTTTGTTTATATTATATATGTGTGTGTGTATTGTGTATATTTATTATATATATATATATATATATATATATATATATATATATATAAGATACACATACTGTATATATTTTGAAAATATTTACATGTATTTTCATAAATATATTTATATTAATATAAGTTATATTATATAAAAATATATTTAATACATAAACACAATATATTCTTCCTAAATATATATATATATATATATATATATATATATAGATATGCATGTGTGTGTCTTTATATGTACATAATAAATATACACAGTACACACATATATTATGTAAACAAACTACTTTTATTTTGGATGTGATTAATCACGATTAATTGTTTGACAGCACACTGTTGCTGCTAACATGTTGCTAGGCTGTTTCTAGCATGATTAGCATGTTTCTAGACTGTTAACTGTCTTAAAGATGTTTATGATTTACATTGTATGTACCACTGACATCTTACAGACCTTTAACAGAATTCTTGCAGACTTACATGTGCTATATCATGATAAGCGTTTTGTTAGCATTCTTTTAGCATGATTAGCATGTTTATAGCAGGATTAGCATGTTTAGCATTGTTCTAGCATGATTAGCATGTTTTAATGTGATTTTAACATGTTGCTAACATGAATTTTAAAAATCCAGCTAAAATCAGCTGATTTAGTAAAAAAAAGGTTAACAACCAGCTAAAACCAGCTAGGTTAACTGCCCTGCTGAAAAAACTGCTAAAAACAGCCTAAGCTGGGTGGTTTAAGCTGATAATAGCTGGTTTAAGCTTGGGGATAAGCTTGAATAACATCATCAACAATAACATAATAATAAGAATATAAACTTTTTTTTTTTTTTTTTTTCTTTTTCTCCGGCCTGTCAGTAACACAGATAACACATAACAGTGTGTATGTGTAGCTATGCTATCATCATTCACAGCCTTTTTTTTTTTTTTTTTTTTATTTATTTTTTTTTTTTATTAATTTTTATATTTTTATTTATTTAACCATACTATGACCGACAAGACCGGGGGACAGAGAAAACCAAGAGAGGAGAAAGAAGGAAGAAAAGAAAAGAGAGAAGAAAAAAAAAAAAAAAAAAAAAAGAGAAAGAGAAAAAAAAAAAAAAAAAAAAAAAAAAAAAAGAGGATAGAGAAAGAGAGAGAGCAAAAACAGATAATCTGCTTCCATACCTGCTGACAAAGAGAGAAAACAACCAAAGACACAACAGCAGAAAAACTACAACAACATCCAATGTCCGTATGTATCACAGTAAATACTAAATGTTAAATGGTATTGCGCAGCACACATAACTAATATTACAAAATATGTTTGAAGCAACAGCATTTTAGGACAGTGAGTGTCTGTGAGCACCTGTTTTTACACCAATGTGAATGCTTGTGTGCACACCTGTGTGCACACCTGTGTGTGTGAACGCGCTTGTATTCATAAGGTTCCTCCATGTAAATGCTTGATAGTGTGAGTGGGGAACCACAGCCCCGCCCCGCTAGGCATGAAGTAGGCACGAAGGAGACCCGGGCTCCCAAACATCCGGAGGCCCCCCAGGGCGCGGGAACCCCAGGAAAACCACCGCAGGGATAACCGCGGTCCCCACCCAGAAAAGGGCAGAGGAGAGCCCGGAGGAGGTCATCCGGCAGCCACAATGCAGACGCCCCAGGGGGCCACGGCGGCAAGCCCGCAGGTCCCGCCGGCAGTCGGCCACACCAGGGCAGACCGGCCCGGGCCCAGAGAACCAAGGGCCCCCCCACCCCCCAGCAGGGGCCCAGCGAAGCCCAGCGAAGCCAGGCCCTACCGAGCGACCGCCGAGAGCGGGCCAGAGCCCACCCGAGCATCCCGCCCCGGAGCCAGAAACCACCAACGCACCGGCGGCCGGGGGCATCCCCCACCGGCAGGACATGGTGGTGGGGTGGGCCCTCAATGATGGTTGAGGCGGAGTCAAAGGCCTGACCTGACACATGGACATAGACAAACATAAACACACATACACAAGCATCCCACCCTCATGCACGCAACCAAAAACTCACACACTCAAACCACACGTAGACGCACAAAAAAAAAAAAAAAAAAAAAAAAAAAAAAAGGACACTGTACCCACACTCACACTCCCCATTTGTACTCTATACTCCTGGGACCAGGCACCACTAACCCCAAAAGGCCAGTCAGCGCCAGACCCCGGAGCTGAATCCCCTTCGCTCCGGTGTGGAGACTGGAAGACCACCCCCGTCCCTGCAGCAGCAGAGAAGACCACCAGCCCAGACCCCGACCGGACGGCCAGCTCCTCCTCACAGAATATAAACTTAAATAATAAAACTGCGCTACTGTCAGTTACTGAAGCCTGATCTTTCTGATGTTGTGCAAAGCAAACCTGCAAGATCGAGTAGTTTTTGCAATATGATCTTTGAAAGACAGCTGGTCATCAAAGATGACACCCAGATTCCTGATTGAGTTTGAAGAAGTGATTGTGGAAGAGCCCAGCTGGATGGTGAACCCATGCTGTAAGTTTGGAGTGCAAGGAAAAACAAGAAGCTCAGTTTTTGCCAAGTTAAGCTGGAGGTGATGTTCTTTCATCCACGTTGAGATGTCCGCCTATAGCTTCAGAATCATTTAGAATCAGCAAAAGCTGATTCTAAATCATCAGTTCTAATTCTGCTTGATTTATCCGCTGCTTTTGACACCGTCAACCATCAGATCCTCCTGTCCACCCTCTCATCGCTGGGCATCACAGGAACTCCGCTTCGCTGGTTTGAATCCTATCTCACCGGTAGGTCATTCACGGTAACCTGGGGAGGAGAGGTATCCAAAACACATCAACTGATCACTGGGGTTCCTCAGGGATCAGTTCTTGGTCCTCTCCTCTTCTCCATATACACAACATCACTGGGTCCCATCATAGAGTCACATGGCTTCTCCTACCATTGCTATGCTGACGACACACAACTCCATCTTTCATTTCAACCAGATGATCCAACAGTACCTGCACGGATCTCAGGCTGCTTGGCGGACATCTCAACGTGGATGAAAGAACATCACCTCCAGCTTAACTTGGCAAAAACTGAGCTTCTTGTTTTTCCTTGCACTCCAAACTTACAGCATGGGTTCACCATCCAGCTGGGCTCTTCCACAATCACTTCTTCAAACTCAGTCAGGAATCTGGGTGTCATCTTTGATGACCAGCTGTCTTTCAAAGATCATATTGCAAAAACTACTCGATCTTGCAGGTTTGCTTTGCACAACATTAGAAAGATCAGGCCCTTTCTAACAGTGCAGGCTACACAACTTCTTGTCCAGGCCCTTGTCATCTCCAGACTGGACTACTGCAATGCTCTTTTGACTGGTCTTCCATCATGCACAATCAAACCTCTACAAATGATTCAGAATGCAGCAGCACGGCTGGTCTTCAACGAGCCCAAAAGAGCCCATGTTACACCTCTCTTTATCTCCTTGCACTGGCTCCCAATTGCGGCTCGTATCAAGTTCAAGACTCTGATGCTTGCATATAGGACAACCACAGCTACTGCACCTGCTTATCTGCACTCGCTATTGCAAATCTACACCCCCTCCAGAACTCTGAGATCTGCTAGTGAGCGACGCCTTGTGGTACCATCACAGAGAGGTGCTAAATCACTATCCAGAACATTCTCTTTTACTGTTCCTGGCTGGTGGAACGATCTTCCTACCCCTATCCGGAATGCTGATTCCCTGACAAGCTTCAAGCGACAGCTTAAAACTCATCTCTTTCAACTCTATTTGCTGTTACCATAAAAAAAAAAAAAAAAAAATATTATTAATCTCTTTATTCCTTCCCTTTCTAGCTTGTACTTGTCTGAAGCACCACTTGAAATCTGGTATTATAGCACTGCCTGTGTCTGTTTGTCTCCTTAAGAAGAAGTGAGTGAAAAGTGAGTGACGAGACGTGTGGCCAAGTATGGTGACTCATACTAGGAATTTGTGCTCTGCATTTAACCCATCCAAGTGCACACACACAGTAGTGAACACACACACACTGTGAACACACACCCGGAGCAGTGGGCAGCCATTGCATTGCTGCGGCGCCCGGGGAGCAGTTGGGGGTTCGGTGCCTTGCTCAAGGGTCTCACCTCAGTCGTGGTATTGACAATGGAGAGAGCGCTGGATATTCACTCCCCCCACCGTCAATCCCTGCCGGACCTGGGACTCGAACCTGCAACCTTTCAGTCACAAGTCCGACTCCCTAACCATTAGGCCACGGCTGCATCGCTCTATGTTCTCCCAACTGTATGTCGCTTTGGACAAAAGCGTCTGCCAAGTGCCTAAATGTAATTGTAAATAGTAGATCAGTTAGTTAGCTTTCTCAAGTTATCGTAATGATTGATTTTTATTTAGACAAAATTGTATAAAATGGCAGCCATTTATAGGTCATCATTCAATAAATTCAAATAATTACTGGCCTACTGGTATCAGACATAACTTTACTATAGATGCATTCATAATATTGTGTTAATCTGCTTATAAAACTGTCAATTTTTGCATGCATATTAAGGGATTCCAGTGAGACAAACATGGCACATGTTCTTGCTTGTTTATCTGATGAGGAACCATTGTTTATGGTTTAATTAGTGCTAAACTAATTTAAACATAACTCAATAGTTTAAATTCTTCCCATGATGCTTATCTTTGGAATTATCTTAGCTTTGGGGGAAAAATAAACTCTTCTGTTAGGTGGTGATTAACCTGGTTTACTGTGCATCAAATGTCCCCGGTGATAAAGCTATGAGAAAGAAAGCATTTGCCACTGCCAGAAATTCTCTAAGACTCTAAAAGATTCTCAAAAAAACAAACAAACAGTTATTTATTTCGACACTTTCTTCATTCTTACTTAGACAGCTGGAAACGAGCGCTTCATAGTTGCTTTTGACATTGAAACGAGCGCTTCATAGTTACTTTTGACATTCTTGGGGCACTTACACACTTTAGAAAGCTCTGATGGAGCATTTGACAGATAGAGAATGTGTAAGATGCTTTTTGAGGGTGTGGAAAAAGCCAGGTCAGTTTGAAATCTTGCGGGAATATAGAAAGCCAAACCTGTATGACTTTTTCTTGCTTTGCTGAAACACAAAAGGTGAGATTCTAAAGAAATCAATCTATTCTATACCATGAATGGAGACCAGTACTTTCAAGGTTCAAGAAAGATGCGCAGGCATTAGGAAAGCAGTGGAAAAAAGTGGTCTATATTATATTCCAACAATTTCTCAAGTCATTAGCCCTTGCTTCTCCTTACATCTGTCTATGTGAGTCTAAGCAACTACTTATAATATACATTAGCTTAGATACTGTTTCATTGCATGTTTTTCTTGACTCACTTGTGTATTTCAGATTCTCTGCTTCCTCTTAAAAATGCTGGCGAACTAAAAAGTTTCTCGGTCATAAAATCTGACAACAGCGTGGTGAAAGCGGAGACAAGCAGAGGGTGACACAGCACTGTAGATGCGGAGCATAGTTTTCTTTGTGATTGAGCTTTGAGCACCTGTAAGTCAGCACCTCTGCACACCACAGCCTCGTTTCACTGCTAATGGCTGTCTCTGAGGAGCGCTGGGCCAACCTCACCTGCTTGCAACCGTATCCCATTCTGTCTACGACGGCAGAGCCCTTGGGAGCCATCGCCAGAGGAAGAGGAAGGAGAGTGGGAGGAATTGAAGGAAAAGCAGAGCCAGGTGAGATAGGTCCATTTCGCTTCTTCCACCTCGAGCACTGACGGGCATTGTCAGGCTTTTTCGTCAAGGTGAAGACAAGGAGAGAGCTCAGGGGCAGAGCAGTACGTGTCAGTTAGAGCTCGGCTGACACGTAGCCTGAAGAACGAGAGCCAAGAGTGGCACACTTCCACCTTACAGTGGAATTAGTTTGTCCGGTCGATGAAGATGTGCAGTATTTATTGTGTTTTATAGTTCTTGCGGTGGTGGCATGCCCTTGGAGTAATCAGTGCATGTGATGGCTGTGTTTTGCTGATTGTGGAAGCAATTCTTCCTCTGACATGACCTAAATAAAATAGTGCCACAGAAACTTATAGTTCTTCCAGACTGAGAAAAGAGATAAAAACAGTGTGTTGGATGAACCAATGGAGAATATTTTCTTTTTGTGAACACAATACATATCTGCCAGAACAAAACACTCTGAAACGAACAGCCAAGAAAACAAATTAAACAGAATTAGTTAAGCAAAAACAAACAATCAAAGGTTGAAAATCATAAATCCCTTGCATTTCCACAATTTACCATCTGTCAACATAAATTAATTATGAACACAACTGCATGCTATAGCATGCTAATGATTTGTGTATTTGTCCCTATTAGAGCTGTTTGTAAATAACAGTTGTGCTAGTTATATAATGCCCACACATTTTGATGGACATCTAAACGTAATGTATATCAAAAGTAGAGAAAAATGTATGAATACTTGATTTTTTTCCCCCTGAAATATTGTTAATCATCATCACTTAAAATGTGAAGGAATATTAGCTGTATGTATACTGTACCACTGTTTGACAAAATATCTAAGGAAATTCAACAAAAAATATATTTTGTGGAAAACGCAGCAATCAAAATCAGAGAACAGTAACCACTGTAGGACAAAAGAAGATGACAACTAACATTTTGGAGGGTTGCAGCTGTCAGAAATTAGCAGGAAGGGTTTAGATCAGGACTCTGGTCTGGCAATTTCATTATTTCAGTGTTCTTAGCTTCAGGGAACTACTTTACCTGTCTTGTAGTGTCAGGAGCACTGTCTTGCGTTAAAATTGCTGGCTGATTGGGAAGGAACTGCATGTTGCTGAAGGAGGTTCTGATAAGAATTTGCGTACACACTGCCATGTATCTATAAGAGGCCCAACTCCTGCTGCAGAGCACTTCCCCCAAACCATGACACTTCCTACTTTAACTGACTTCTTTACACATTTGCGGGCTTCAGTCTTTCCTCGGTTTGATGCTGAATAAATGTTTCTCTTCAGACCCAAATAAATTAAACTTGCTCTCATTGCTAAAGTGAACTTTGGACCTATTCCCCTCTCTCCACACAACAGGCTTCTCAGTAAAATTTAAATTCTTTCTGCTGATAAGAGTCTTGGTCACAGCCGAGTGTGCTTTCAGTCCGACTTCTCTTAAACGTCCCGAGACAGATCCTTACCCTGTTCAGCACTGAATTGTCAAGCAATTCCAGCTGCAGTGTTGAACCCATTCCCCACTGAGAGTCTCTGCAGTTTCCAGTCTTCTTGTGCATTTGTCTTATGTGGACAACCAGCCCTTTTGGGGGACTTGAATAAGTGCCGTTGCAAATCTGCAATATTTGAGAAATCAAATATTTGGAATGACCTACTTCTTTTGCAGTGGCTGAAAGGGTCATCCCTTTGGCATTCATCTGGACATTCTCCTGTCGCAGACTTTCAGTGACCTTAGAGCGGCCCGGTATCTTGCAATCTCAGTGAAAATTGGAGGAATAATGCTAGTTAAATAGGGTTGGACATATAATTAAGGGAATTAGCACCAGTTGCCAGAATTTTGTTTTCAATTATAAACTCATTTAAGCTTTTTATACTGTGCTTCAGAATATAATTAATTTATAAACATGCTTAAAATACTGCCCTTATACTCCTGTTAGGATAACTTCACATGGGACTTGGATTTAACCAGCCTGATCTCAAGGTAAACCACAGTTTGGAATAGTCACTAAAATATTCTGTCATAACGTTCCTGTGGTATGTGTGGTATTTTTACGTGTCATCAAAACCGCAAAAAGTGCCGAACATAAAATATAAATGTCATCTTAATTTTTCCCTCTTTTACCCACCACCATTTGTTTTAGTGTTGAAATAAAAAGTATTTGGCTTGCTACCGAGGCAGATAACTTGGCTAATTAACTAGCTAACGTCAACTAGTTTCCTCCCTAACACAGACTAGAGTACTATGTTTCTGCGATTTAGTACAATAATTACGTCTGGTATCACATCTATACTTTTAAGCCTCCTGCCATTGTTTACATGATTACATCTGTTCAAAATCACGACATTTAAAACACAAACTGCTGGCTGTCAGGTGTCTTTGCCACTTGTTGAGTGTTTAACAGAGGAGAGACTGTGTGTGTGTGTAACACTCGCGCTCTCTCTCTCCTTATGTGTGTGCACACATCCTCATACCTCACCCGCTAAACATAATCCCGGAAAGGTGAACATTCCTGCATCAAAACTTGGACTGAAAGATGAATGTGTAGAAAGTGAGTATGTCTTCAAAGACCTTGTTGAGCTGCTGGTTTAACGATTGCATTTATTTATTTACAGCTATTATGGTTTAATAATGTTTTTGATTATTGAGCTGCAGGTTTAAGTTCACTTAAGTGACTGCACTTAATTTAATTAGGAATAATTCATTTTTTTTTTTTATCTAAGGTTATTATACCAGCAGAATCTCATACCGGCCATAAGTAAAACTTACATGTGGGAACTTTTTCACAAGATGCGAAATACATATACCACCATGTACATTGTTTCACATATTCAGTGTTAAAATGTCCACTGAGTGGAGCTATAAGAGTGTTGGTTTCTGTTACTTATTGGTATGTATCAATGACACAAACAACAACTATTATTATTATTATTATTATAATTATCAAAAATGTCTCACACATAATTGTTAGTGTTTATTTTTGTTCTGGCATGTCACCTAGATTGCTGTACCCTGCATATGACAATGTAGAGTTTTCACTCTGTATACTGTAGATGCACTTTGCTTCGGTCATTTTCCCATCTCAATTTCAACTTTAGTTTGACAATTTTCAGAAAGCATACAGTGTCACCCTGAATCTTGAAGCCTTCTCTTTCTGCTCATGGATCAGTATACACTGTCAGCATCTTGTGGACAGTTGGGAAGCTGGGATCCCACCTGTTAATGATGTGTGTGCGCTATGTGTGTCTGCTGTGTCACAATCCAGTGGCCGCCACCTCCCCTCCTCCTCTGTGGAGAATGTTGAATATTTCAGATGTTGTTTACCTGTCACTTTCTCTGGGCAGCTGCAGGTAGATATTCACTCTAGTGAGGCTCTGTCAATAAGACGGCCTCCTATCTTAACCCCAGCAGGACTGCAGAGTGAGGGATTCAATTATTGATGAATATTTCATTTGTGAGGGCCTTTACTTGAGTGTAGGAACAGACTCAGTCTATTATGTGTGCAAGAACATGTGGTTTTGAAGGATGTACAGAATCTAGATGTGATTCTGAGAGCAACTTGGAACTAAAGAAAAACCCACTTCATTTATAATGACATTAACTTAAAAAACAACAAAAAATCTGTCACCATTCATCCATATTCATGCCAGTATTTTTGTGTCTTTGATGAAGCTTTAAAAGCATCAGTCCCCATTCATTGTACAGCAAGTGCATGGAACAGAACGACCAGCACATTTTTTCAAAATAAACGCAGAAAAAGAGAACACAAACTATGAACACAAATTTAACAACTGAGACAAAAACTGAACAAGTTTCACAGGTGTTTGACAGACCAAGAATTTGGTTCACATCAAGAATGATAACTATAAAGACAAACTAACAATATTCGTGTCCACACACCAATTCACAAAGCATTCTCTTCATTATAAGCATGCTGCAGTAATGTCATCTGTCGCTTTAAATGCTCAAACTCTTTTGTATAGTTATGTTTATAGTTACCATCCTTGGTGTGAACAGGCCTTAAATCATGTCTATCACTTTAGGGGTCGTTCACTTGTTGCGCCTGAAAACGCGCGGAAAACGCGAGGCACACCGATTTCTCCTTCTTTCCAAAGCGCTCTGTATAGTTTGCGCTCCCATGGCATCTACCATTGCTAAGCAACAATGACCTGCACTCTCCATGAAGACGCAGTTGAATGAATGGATTTCCAGCACTAAACATCGGTTTATTTAAAAATGGTTATCCCTGGAACAGCTATGATCAGCTATTTATCCATCTTGGCTGAGCTTTCAATGTTTTTACGGGAAAGGATGAGGCTGATTGGTTGGTTCTTGTGCGCTTGCGGCATTCTGAAAAGTTGAGATGTTTTTATCTCAATGCGAATTTGAAATGACAAACTCTGGCGCGCAAAAGGCGCGACATGTAAACGGCCCCACAGTTCAAAAAGGTCAAAGACAAAACTGAAAGAGCTATAAATATATCTTGAGCCAAACTGTCCTGTAATTTTACTCAGCTATTTCTAGTGTATAAGTTATGATGCTGTTCCTGCTGTCAAGAGTTTACTTATTTGGCTTAAATCTGCATAGTGTTAGCTTTTTTCCCTCAGTGTGACTGGATTTGAGGCTTCTAGTTTAATTGTTGTGTAAATAAAGCTGCAGAAATGGAGGACAGACTGCCACAAACTGAAACCATAGCAACAACAAATACCTGCCTTGGGGTGGATGGAGAAAGGCTTCAGGCTAATTTCTTAAGACAACAAATCATTTGAAACAGCCTTTGGCCATTGATATATTCACAAACAGGGCTCATTTTATCTTACTGCTTGTATGTAAATATGCTCAAATTGACCCATTTCACAAACTGAAGATCAACTTTGACCTAAATATCTACGTTATGATTCATTATTTGATTAATCTGACAGTAATTAGGATATTTAAATAAGCAATACCTCACAAGTAGCAGTGCAATATGGCTGTACATCAGCACGGCTGTGATTCAGCCGTAGGCACAAGACCGCAGGTAATCACAGCCATATCACATGGCTACAAGTGTAATATTGCATTTATACAACAGTTTGACTGCCCAAGTGTGCAAATAAAAAAGAGACAACAATGGAGTGTCTATAGCCTTTTTTTGTGTGAGACAACTTGCTTCTGCCATGGATTTAAATCTAAGTTTGACAGTTTAACAGCTGAGCACAAGCCTCTGTTACTAATTTGAAAACGTCACTTTAGAACTAAAAACGAGTTGCTTCACTGAAGCTTATTCTATGTAGAGAGTATTATTAGAGAGAGATCACCTAAACGATTCTATTACATCTGGTACCAGCATTCATTCTTCGGGTCGATCTTATATCCATAATCACAAAATCAGTTTGAATGTCCACTGAGGAAAGCAATATCTTTGTCTTTGTCCTTTTAACAGTTTTAACAGTAGGGGATTTCTAATGAAAGTGCTACTCAATGCATTTGATGGTTGTCTTATAAGACTATTTAAAGTAATAATAACACCATTGTTGCCTTCCCTTTCAATATAAAAGACTCACTCATAAAGACACGTGATAATGTAAATTTCTCTGAAGTTGAAATCATAATCAAATCAAATTAATTCAAATACAGCATATTAGTTAGTGATGCAAAGCTGATTTTCATCAGCTGTTACTCATGTACATCAGTGTCACATGATCCTTCAGAAATCATTCTAATATGCTGATTTTTTATTAGAATTATCAATGTTGGAAACAGTTGTTCTGCCAAATAATTTTTTGCAACCTGTGATTCATTTTTCAGGATTCTTTAATTATTAACAAGTTAAAAATAACAGCATCTTTTCTAACAATGCAAATCTATGCTATCACTTTTTATTAATTTAACACATCCTTGGTGAATAAAAGTAGTAATTTCTTTCAAAAAAAGAAAGAATAAAAATTTACTGACCCCGAACTTTTGAACAGTAGTGTATATTGTTAGAAAACCTTTCTATTTCAATTTAATGCTGGTTTTTTTTAACCTTTTATTGATCAAAAAATCCTGAAAAATCAGGTTCCCAAAAAAAAAAAAAAAATAAATAAAAAAAATAAATAAATAAAAATAAGCAGCGCAACTGTTTCCAGCACTGATAATAAATTTTAGAATGATTTTTGATAGATCATGTGACACTGAAGACTGGAGTAATGATTCTGGAAATTCAACTTTAATTACAGATATAAATTAAATTTTAATGTATATTAATATAGCAAAACATTGATTTACATCGTTATGTTTTTCTTACAGTATTTTAAAAAAGTTATAATTACATGAAAGTACATATAAGGGAAGGTATTTAAATGTATTTCTTTTATTCTGACATTTAATGTTGCTTGCTAGTCGGTAAAGCATAATTTTTCGTAATCATAATGACGACATATGCTAAGGGTATAACTGCTGCATACTTTTTTTTCATCTCTGGCATGACAATTAAGCTCTTAAATACATTCATGAACAGAACATTGAGAGAAATCTCACAAGTAAAACAGAAGTAGCGTAGCAAAAGATCCAATACTAGTAAACAATGAGATTGGAATGGAATTCTCCAAAGTACCAAAGATATGAGCATTCTTGGGGCAGAACAATTTATTTACACAATACTGGGTACAGGACTGACATAATTTCGACACATCTGTGTCCTTATTAAAAATGCATCGACAGATCAGCCTTCATTCAAGACATCTCTTCAAAATGATTAAAATCCCTACTTCTATTTTGTTTTATCAGGACTGGTTTTGGATCCTACTGTGAGTGCAGTGTTTGTCTTGTACAGCCGAGCTCTGAGCTTGCCAAGGCTCATACTGGCTGAAATCTGTTCTCTGACTAAGCTTCATTAGTTCAGTTTGAGATGTAGTTGAATGTGCATTCTGAAAGGCATATGGAAGGGGCTTGAAAGCTGTTCACAATAAAAAGTTGTGCCTCTGGACAACAGGGTTCTGTGGCATTTAGAATTTGATTGTTTAGAAGATCTATCTACCAATCTGTCTGTTTGTCAAATCTAATATATATACATTTAAATCTATATTTAACTAACTTTACAAAGGACAGACAATGCATAGGCTTACAGTATGTTACTTGCCATAACTGTACAAAAAAAAAAAAAAAAAATAGAATAGGAAAGTTCTCATTAACATTTCCTTTTATTCATTTGAAAAATCAGCATTTAAGAACCGGAGGGTTGTGTGTGAGCAGCAAGGGGCACGATGGTGGTGGCACCAGGCAGAGCGGTTTCGCCCTCCTCATGCTGTCCCTAAGAACTGCAGTCATTAGCTGCACAATTCAGCATCTCTGTAGGGGCCAAACTCCGCTCCACTGCATGCCTGCACAAATGAAATGACTTGCCGGTAATGGAATGGCTGATTTCACAGCACCGGTGCCGAAAACATGTAGCCTTCACACAGCCCATCAAGGACAAATGCAGCTAAGAGATGCTAATGGTTTGCTTTGATGTTTGATGGATTTTATGAAGCAAGAAAGGAAAATCACAGTGATTACGGAATGCTTTTTTAGCCCAATGAGACGCTAAGTAAGATATATTACCGCATAAATTCAATTTACCGTGTGACAGATACGAAATCCCAGAATTCCACTCCCACATATTGTTTGGACTGTGCATGTTTGGATGTCAAGGACAAAGGGAGGGCCATGGTTTTGTTCTTACAGCATGAAGCCAAATTTTTGTTTTCTGTGCATAAAATGCCCTAAGCTATTTAGCATTTTGCTGTATGTGTATGTGAGGATGCACTTTATGATAGTGTGTTGGCTGTGGTTGATTTATGATTGGGTCTCCAGAGGGCCACAAAGTCACAGAGCTGGTATGAGTTTTATTAAAAAATCTGAGTAAACAAAAAGAGTTTGATACAGGGTAGGGATACACCAGTATCAAATTTTCATGTTGCGATTAATTAATATTAATATTTAAATTTAGTTGCAAAAAAAGTGATGTCATAATAGAGTTTAACAGGTTTAATAACAAACATTTCTGAACATTAAAACACAATAAAAAATGTATAAAGTTAAAAACTGTACACAGATTAAAGTGCAAAAAAATTACTTTACAGTAAGATCTTATTAGTTAACCTTAATTAATGCATTAACATGATCAATGAACAAAAGCTAGATTTGCAACAGAAGTTATTCATCTTCGTTAAAAATAACAAATTTTAGTTCATGTTAGCTCGAGTTCATTAAAATAAAAGTGTTTATAACTTTTAATTTTAACTTATTATTATTACATTGGAATTATCTAAGATTAATGAATCTGTGAAGAATTTTTCATTGGGAGTTTAACTAATCAATTAACTAATGTTAACTAATGAAGCCGTAAAGTAGTGACCGAGCAATAAAGAATCAATACACTTTCAAACAATATCTAGATTCTAGGGCATGTTGTAGTCCAGATTAAAATGTAAAAGTGTTCAAATAAATAGCCTGAGTCTAAATATTAAAGTATTTGGTGCTGTGTTGAACACTTGCGAATACAAAAATCTAAAAGGCTATTTAAATAATTTAAATGCGTTTTAGAAGGAAGCACAGCTGCTTTGTTTCTGGGGTAACGTTGCATTTGCTGTTTAGCGCCATCTGCTGTAAGGGAGTGAATGTGCACTTTCACTTTCATCTAGAGTGTCTCTCACTTAGGGGCTGTTCATATGTCGCACCTAAAAATGCGTGGAAAACGCTAGGCCCGCCGCTTTCTCCTTCTTTCCAGAGAGCTCTGTAGCTTGCGCCGGCTTGCCCACCCGTGGCGTTTGCCGTTGCTAAGCAACAATGACCCGCGCTCTCCATGAAGACGCAGAAGTTTCAACAAAGAATAAATGGATTTCCAACACTAAAAACCGCTTGCAATAGCTCTGCTACTAAATTCATTTAAACATGTACAGCTGTGATCAGCTGTTCCCCCATCTTGGCTGAGCTTTCAATGTTGTTACTGGAAAGGATGAAGCTGATTGGTTGGTTCTTGTCATATGACTCACGGATTTTTAAAAAACTGTTTCCCCAGGAATACTCTCTTATTTATTTATTTATTTATTTTCAAATGCTGAGATGAAAAATCTTATGCAATGCTTGCATAAGATATTGATGTGAGTTACGTTCAGTTTTATATCACCCTTCTAGGATGTGCATTGGAGAGACAGAATAGAGCACTTTAAGACTTCGTACTTTTAGGTTATATTTATTGCTAATGTTCTGTTCTTTTCATATCTCAAGGTTAAAACAGTTCTTTAACTATATGCAGACGTCATTTTTCAGAGTTAAGAACTATATCCATATCAGGGTCAATGCTAATTTGATAGTAAGGCTGTACCAGGAACAACAAAGAACATTGATCTAAAAAACCTGTCCTACTTGTTAAGCATTAAGGCACTTAATGTATCTGCCAAGTGCTTATTGTACAATTATTCCTCAATGTTAGTGTTATGTTCTTCATAAGACATTTTGAAACCATTTTCTATTGTTTCTTAAAGCATTTTGTACCTTAATGGAACTGTATTACTGATTCTAGATGGTGAATGTTACATGACGTGCACATTCATAAATTCCAAAAAAAATTATTTTTAGGATCTCAGGGTGCTTGAAAACTTACAGTAAAAAAATTCAGTTTTCTAAATTCCACTTCTGCCCGAATACCAGAGTTCCAGATCCAAATCATCGCCCAACTCGCATGGTGCCGAACAGCTGTGTCAATTTTAGTGCCATGACATTAATTCCAGACTAAGCTATCATCTTCCTTCCACTCGCGCTTTCCAGATCGACTAACACACGACATCCTGTCTTCCCTTGTGTCTGTATTAAGTGCCGAGGCCACGCGTTCTGATAGGTAGTGCCATGTATAGCCATATTTATTGTGACAGTTAAATTACAACCTTGTAGTGCAGTCATCCTTCACTTTGCACAGCTCCATATCTGGACTCAGGGTTCACACCAGCACATGCACACGCTACCTTTCATGGTGGAGCCTCTCTGGTGAGGCACTGTTGTGTGAACGCCATTAAAATAAATAATAATAAAATTAAAAAAAAAAGCAGTTTTTGTCTCAAAGTTGGTAAAAAATGTAACTATTTTCAACTTTGTCCTATAATATGCAACTTTATATATTACAATTGAAACTACTTCTTGTATTTGCGCCTTATACAATATCTCAATGTGCAACCTAAAGCAATTTTGGTAACTCTTTACTTAAAGACTTCATGTATAACACATTGTAGAGGTATCCATACGTTATGCTGTAATGCATTCGACAGTATCTTTTTGTAAATAATTGTAACCAAAGTTAAAATGCATTATAATATTTGAAGGTTTGTAACGTCTTTCAGTGCATTATACTTTCAAAAGGTCTAACAATGAATAGGTAAGTATTATAATGTTTTATAACTGTAGTTACAATTATTTTTTTTACAATTATTAAATTATACATTGCATTAAAACATGCATTACAATACATAATGCATTAAAAAATACTTTTATAATGCATTACACATAAATACATAAAGTGTTACCGCTATTTTTTTGCTTGTATTGCGATTTTCTTGTAATTGTGACCTTATATCTCATATACTGTATACTGTGCAACTTTATATCCTAGAATTACGGCTGTTTCATGTAATGTACAGTTTATTATTTCTAAATGTGCAATCTTATTTGTGAACATTTTTCCCATATTGTGCAACTTTATATTTCACAATTGCAACTATTTCCCATATTTCTTATTTAAAAAAACTTTTTTACAGTAAATTGGAATTTTCTTCTCACAATTGTGCCTTTTTAAAATAAATGTAAAGATAAAGGATAATATATATATATATATATATATATATATATATATATATGTCTACAATCTTAACTACATTTTTAAGCATAATCCTTTTTCACAAAATTTTTTCTGAAAATTAGAGTAAATATAAATAGCTTAATCAGTTAATGAAAATAAATTGTTCACAATATATTCGTTAATATATCTTGGTTTAAAGATGTTTCAATATGCTATACTAGTTGACCAAATTTCCTGCTAGTCAACATTGGAAATGCTAGTCGTTTCTTTTTTTTTTTTGGTTTGTTTTGGGTTTTTTGCACATTTAATTTTTTTTTCTCCATAAAGGCTATGTTCTATGAAAGCCTTTTTCCGCCACTGAATAAAAACCAAAAAAGGTAATTGCGACTTTATCAACTTGCAATTACAAGTTTACTTTTTGCAATTATTTTTTCTCAGTTTTGTGAAATGTAAACTCATAATTCTGAGAAATTAAGTAACAATTGTGAGATATAAACTTGCAGTTCTAACTTTTCTCTCAGAATTGCATAATATAAACTCTTTCTAAGAAAAAAAAAAATTTAATTGTGAAACGAAAGGACAGAAATGTGTGATATAATATCGGAATTTTGACTTTATTTCTTGCAGCTGCGGATTTATATCCTGTTATTCTAACTTTATAACTTGCATCACACAATTCTGAGAAAAAAAAAAGTCAGAATTGTGAATTTATATCTTGAAATTCTTACTTTATTTTTAGCAATTGCAATTTTATATCTCACAGTTCTGACTTTATAACATGCAATGCAGATTTATACCATGCAATTTTGAGAAAAAAGTCAGAATTGTGTTTTCATCTTGCAATTTTGACTTCATTTCTACCAATTGCAAGTTTATATCTCACATTTCTGACTGTATAACTCGCAGTTATATGTTTATATCATGCAATTCTGTGAAAAAAAACTGTCGGAATTGTGAGTTTTTACCTTACAATTCTGAATACAATTGTGAGTTTATATTACAATTATGGAAAAAAAAAAAAAAGAAAGAATTGTGAGATGTGTATTACGCATGTATAACTCACAAGTGTGAGGAAAAATTGTGAGATGAGAAACTTTTTATTTTTTATGCAGTGACTAAAACAAGCTTCCAAAATGTTCAAATTGTTATTGTTACATTTTAAAAAACTTGAGTGGAAAACAAAATCTTAAATTTTACCTCAGATTTTCTCTGTGTCATTCACAGTGGATTCAGAGAAATGCCAACTTGGAAGATGAGCGCAAGACTATGAATTCCACAATTATTTTTTATTTGTTTTTTTTTTTGTTTTTTTTTTTGTCTATGTCAGGCTCACCTAGGCTTATTATATTAGCGGTTGTGAGGGACAATACTGCCTGGAATCATTATAAATGAAACTTACTTGACAATAACATACTTTTTATACACAAGAATCAAGCGTTAATTAAATTAGTCATGGCGTGCATCCCTGAAAAATAAGACAAAAATATTTTAAGACTCTGGCCTTGACTGTCCTCAGATGCATAAGTAAGCTCATAAGTCCTCTTCTCTTCTCTTCACTCACTCTCTTCTCATTCTCCCTCTCCTCTCTTGCCCCTTTTAAACGTATTTACCTTTTAATGCTATTCTTTCAGGCACTTGCTCTGTACTGGCTCCTCAGCGGGTGGCATTTAATAGCTTATAGTCAGAGTATGCCTCTTAGACCCGCCACTGATGCTTGTGTTTTAATGAACAAGACTCTGTTACTTACTGCCCGACGACTGATAAGCGCCACTGAGGGGAAAAAAGGCAGAGGAGAGATGGGGATTTCAGAGAATAACATGAGGAACAGTAGTGTAAAAAGTATGAACAGGTTAATGAAGTCGAACAGTAAGTGGAAGAAAACCTAGCAATTTAAAAGAAAAAAAGAACATAGTTATTTAGAACTCGGTGAAAAGACCAACTACCACTGTGCACTGCAAAACCCCAGCATGTACTATAGAGACAAAAGGACAAAGAACATCTACTTAAACGAAACGGAAGAAAGAAGTTCAAAGAAGTTAACAGAAACAGTCTTGGTTCTGCCCTCTCAATGGGAGAATTCCAGCATGCCATCATCCTTCCTCTTACCTTCAGCTAACCAGCCAGCATGGTGATCTTTATTTTTTAGCCCAGTCGGAAAGAGGAGGATGTGGGGATTTGTGTTTGTACTGTGACTCAAAATGTGTCTTCGGATTGTCCCGTCACGTACAAAGTGACACATTGTCAAATGGCTCGTCAGTCAAATGGAAATCCTCTCTTATGATTTTTTTTTTTTTTGAGATTAAAGAAGCAAACCTTCTTGACCTTTTTTTCTGCTCAGAACAGATAACGCAGATAAAGTCTTATGTTGTCAAAAAGCAATACTGAAATTTTGGAAGTTAGCAATCACAGCTGAAAAAAAAAATCTTTGACATGCTGGAGCAGCAAACCATTTTAGAATTACTTTGACTACATACTACTTTATATATATATATATATATATATATATATATATGTGTGTGTACTATACATATAAATATACATATAAAATATGTAATATTTTATTATATCTTTTCATGTGACAACACTGAAGAAATGACACTTTGATTGAAGTAGTGAGTGTACAGCTTGTATAACAGTGTAAATTTGAGCTGTCCCCTCAAAATAACTCAACACACAGCCATTATTGTCTAAACCGCTGGCCACAAAAGTGAGTACACCCCTAAGTGAAAATGTCCAAATTGGACCCAAAGTGTCAATATTCTGTGTGGCCACCATTATTTTCCAGCACTGCCTTGACCCTTTGGGGCATGGAGTTCACCAGAGCTTCACAGGCTGCCATTGAATTCCTCTTCCATATATGTCGAAGTGTCACTCTGTATTCAGAAAGGCTCGGCAAACAAATAACGCGACCATGCATTCAGAAGCATTTTCCAAAAGTGAAAGTAAAAAGCGGCCTTGCATTCAGAAGCAGTTTCAAAAAGTGGAAGTAAAAAAGCGACTATGCATTCAGAAGCAGTTGCAAAAAGTAAAAATGAAAGTAAAAAGCCACTGTGCATTCAAAAGCAGTTTCAATGGCCAGCATATTAATAGTGACTGCAATTTATATACAGCACAATTGCCCAATGATATAACTGCGAGAGAAAGTATTGAAGTATATATTTCCTCCCGTCTCGTATTTATTCTATTTAGGGGTTCTGGGTTGTGGGGGGAGGGGTGATGGGATCACGATGCCGCTCAACATCGTGATGTCTATCAGCCATCGGCAATGGCATTGTCTATTGGCCCAACCCTAGTGTATATATATAATTTTTATTTTTTTTTTTTTCAGATGTTTGTCAACATTTGTGATGCTATGATTCACCTCAAGAGTTGGTTGGTTGGCTTGGTTCATGGCTTTGAACTCTTCATTGAAGACTTTTCTGAAATTCATATTGAGAATGGGAAAATTCCTTGTCCTTTTTACTTTTAAGGGCTTGCACACTTAATTATTGGTTTTTGCAACCATCTAAAGCCATCTTTACACTGTGAAGTTATGTGTCTTTTGTGTGTTATCCGTTCAATCTGTTATTTAACTTTGATGTGGTATTTCATTTTTGAGAAACCAAAGCCTGAAACCGAAGCATTCAAGAGCAAAGTGACTGCACTGGCATTTCCTTCGGGAAATGCAAATCTACTTCAGATCTTGGAAGCCAGTCAAATTGGAACGTGTGAAAATTGCTTGGCCAATAAACGCCATTCAGACTCCGACTTCATCTGCCCTGTTAAAAGTCTGTAAATCTATTGTGCCTTTGGAAGTTCGACTGAACTTCTGTCGACTTGAACTGACACAAATGATCTTGGTTTCTGCCTCTCTCAGCCAAATAAAAATTAAACCAACCAAAGAACTTGGCAAGCAACTGTAATGTAAGATGACAAGCCAAGTGCTCAAAACAAACCCTTTAATTGTTGGCTCTTTTCAGTCTTATGGTCTCTTACACATGTTCTTTTACCTTATTAACAATCTGCTTCAGTCCGAACAATCAAGCTACTGGCCTCATTTCCCCAAGGTTCAAACCTCAATTCAAACTTTAAACAGCTCCTTCAGTACATTTGGCGCAGTACAAAGTGCTTCACGCATCAAGCATTGCAAATAGAAAAAATCAACAGCAAGTAAGACATGGATGGATGAAGAAATAAGAACAAGTATTGCAGTTGAGATAAAATAAGTACATTTTACATGTTACATCTCTAAGATGAGTAATGAAGACTTTGAATGCTATCCCGAAGAGATAGCTGGAGGTCTGCTCAATAGGTACTATGCAAACTTAAACCTTCATCCCTTGTAAATCCACATTTATATCCTTGAAAAGTAACAGGCCAGTAAAAACTATAAGCACTGGAAATGTGTCTCATAAGCATATTGGATATGCATTTATGTGTAAGCACATTGAGGGCGCACCATAAACATTTCAAATCAAGTCTAAAATTTATGGGAAGCCAAATAAGCAATTTCATGTATAAAACTCATGTAATGTATGCTGTGCTGCTGTTCTTAGTCAGCACTTATGGATAATTTGCAGTCTAGTCAGGCTATTCATGAGAAGAACAGACAGGAGAGTACTGCACTGTGTAAATGCGAACACTTCTAAAGCCATGTGAATAAGGAACAGGCTGATAGAAGTCGTTTTTCATTGAAAACCTTGACTTCTGGCCTTGTTGTCATAACTCATTCATGTCTGCACTCCTTGCATCGCTTTATACACACAAATCAATTAAGTTTGTGTGCCATTTCTTCTCCATTTTCTTAAGTCAAGTGTGGTACACTTATGCCTATATGCAGTTGCGTTATGTTGTATTATGATTTGAATTGGCAGTGCTTTTATTTAGTGATTGAATTTAAAAGCCATATGCAGAAATATGTAGGTGAGAAAATGATGACTTTTCTTCTTTTTTTTTTCATTTTGTTTTGTTTGGGTGAACTTCATTTAAACCATGTATCAATGTGTTGGTATCTGTTTGAGAGAAAAGCGTTGACACTTTGACACAGTTTTCTCAGATCATGTGGGTGTTAGCACATGATTCAAAATGATAAGGCTTTTAATGGCAGATAATGCTTGATAATGGTTGTGTTCATAAAGGTTAGAACAAGTGATTCATTATTAGTTATACACCTTACAGAGGCAAGGAAACACAAAAAGCCCTTGACTTTTATTAAGCCCATACTAGTAGAAAAATTTAATTGTCTATTCATCCAACATTAGAGGCAATTGGGAAGCTATTAAAGGTTGTTAGACATTTAGCATTACTGCACCCCCCGCCATTCCTTTACATGCCTATTAATGTTAATTACCTGAATAGTCAGATTTTTTTCAAAATGTACTTCCTACCATGAAATAAAAAAATAAAATAAAATGTTATACATGCTGGCAATGGCATAATGTAAGCTTTATTATTAAAGCTATCTGCTGGGTTGTTAAGGAAAATAAGAACAGTTATGGCATCAGGTGCATCACCCTGTTTTATGTCTCTAAAATTGAACTGCCTGTATCCATTACCTCCCAAAGGAAAGTATGGTGTATGTCAACATGTTGTGCCCTGTCGGGTGCCGAATACAAGTGGGCCAACATAGTGACTAAAGCTAAACTGGAATACAGCCATATTTGAGTTTGAGGCTTGATCTTATTTAGGTCCAGAACTGCTCAAAACCCTGCCTTAGCTACAGATTTCTGTCCCTCAAGCAGCTATTGCTCAGAGAGCAATTGATTTATTGATTTATTTATTATATGTGACCCTGGACCACAAAGCTTTCCATGGAGATATGGTTTGTTATGATGGGACAATATTTGGCATAGATACAACTAGTTGAAAATCTGGAATTTGAGGGTGAAAAAAAAAATATTGAGAAAATCGCCCTTAAAGTTGTCCAAATGAATATGATTACTTATAAAACAATATGTTTTGATACATTTACAGTAGGACATTTACAAAATATCTATATGGAACATGATCTTTACTTGATATCCTAATGATTTTTGGCATAAAAGAAAAATCAATAATTTTGACCCATACAAGGTATTTTTGGCTATTGCAACAAATAAACTCCAGTGACTTATGACTGGTTTTGTGGTCCAGGGTCACATATATTATGCTGCTGCCACACAGAACTAACATAGACATGAAATTTCTTTCCTAGCTGTTTACCTTCACAGACATGACCAACTCCTGTGAGTTTTTAACAGTTTGACAGTTTAAGTGCAATAAGACACAGAAGAGAATTTAGTTTAGTACTCACGTGCTGTGTGACAGACGTTTTTTATGCGCATGCTTCAGATGTGTGCTCTCAGAAAACCAGGTAGCAGAAGTTTAAACTAATATGGGTGTAACAAACTGGACGAAGACAGGTGGATCCAAATGCAAGCTTTATTAACAGGAATCGTGGTCGTACGGGCAGGGTCAAACAGGAGAAGACAGGGACAATGAAGGACAAACAAAGAGGCGTCAATATCCGAGCGTGGGGGTCTAGGGCCGGCAGCGAGCAAAGAGTAATCCAAGGGCAACCAAGGGGTCGATAGGCAGGCGGAGAACAGTCACGGGAACCAGGAACAAAGGAGATCGGCAACAGGAAAGCTAACCAGGGAAATAAACGCTCGGAATTTGACTTTGCAATCTGACTGTGGGAGAACCGGTCTATTTATACTGTGAGAGTGAACTAAGATGGCAGACTAAGGTGAAAGGTGAAGGGTGACAACACGGGGGTTATGGGAAATGTAGTGAAAGATGGTCCATAATACATTGAAGGCTCCCTCTAAAGGTGAACGGAGGGAGCCATAGCAGCACAGTTTGTGACAACGCATGATTTTAGCGTGGTAGACATGACAATCAAAACCAAACAGATTCGCTTTGGCAGAGTATCTGAGGAATTAGGTGTAAAAGCACAGCTCTATTCTGTAAAAAGGGGGCAGGGAGAAGCAGCTTGTTTGCATTTTAAAAGACATGCATGAAAAACAGCGTGTTTCTGCTTCCACTCAAAATAGCCATTTTCAAAATCATATAATAAATGATTTAGAACTGAAACTTCACAGACATATTCTGGGGACATTTGAGACTTATATTATATAATTGTGCATAATAATTGTTCTCTGTTAAGCAGCACTATTGCTTCATATTTTGTCCAAAATTTAGATTTTTCTACTGATTTACATTTGCATACTTTTACATTTAATAGTAACTACATCACCATCTGCATTAACATGCACTTTAAAAGTTTAAGTCAGCCTAAAATAGAAGAAACTGGAAAAAGCACTATGACATTAGGAAAGACATTAAAACATATGAGATACTGTCCAAGATCTAGACATTCTGAAAGTAAATGAAATGTCAGAGACGTGTCAGAGATTACCTTAGCCTCTTTTTTCGTCTCTGTTCCATACTGAGACCCAACTCACAAGGCTCTTTAGGTGAGAGGAAACAGCAGTGATGGGCTGGCATGATAACACATTCTCAGCAGGAGCTGTAGACTATCACTGAATGTGTGTGGCAGATCTGTCCACACCATGTCCCGCACAGTACAACACACCACAATACGCCACCTGCTTCAAAGCCCTCGCAACAGCAAAAAACAGGCTTTTTGCCAGTGAGATAACAGGCAGGATGCGGAGGGCCATTTTGTTAGCCTTCGTTTTCTCTCAACATTCATCCAGGAGCTGCGAGACGGGAAGAGTATTGCTGACTGCTACCAGAAATGCAATTACTGTGGGGAGTAGGAAGCTAGGATGCACAACACTGAGGGAAATGTATATTTTATTAACTTACAACCCTGACCTTTCCATTGTCTCGGAGGAATTCTTCAGACAGCCAGAATGTGTGCGAAAGTCTGTTTAATAGAGAGAGGGAGTCTCTCGTATAGCATGGAGCAGGTGTGTCCGGTGACATGCTTTGAAACGGTGAGTTTCCAGACTGGTGAAAGGTTAACAGGCTGGATAACTCAGAGAGGACAATCAAAAAAGAGAAGTATGGAAATGCATGTATGTGTCTGGAAAGACATAGAAGATTGTGTGTGGTTAGGTTTTTTGTTTGAATTTATTTGATGCTGTTGCAATCATTTAGAAGCCATGAGGTGAGAGATGTGTGCGTGTGATAGTGGAAGGAGAACTGCTCTCATCATTCGCTGCAGCTGATAATGTCAGCAAGCAGGGACAACAGGAGCGCACAGGTGTACTTGAGGGCCTGGCAAGTCTGTGTGACTGCCGATAAGCCGGACAGTCTCTAGGTGGTGGCCGGATATGGGATTATTAACAATGATACAGACTATTTGCACAGATGGGCTGAACAAATGAGGAGACAGTGTGGCAGAGCGTGTCTGTCTCTGATTTTATGTAGAGATTGAAAGAGAAACCAATGTGATAACACAAAATCGTTGCGCTGACCCATTTTCATGTACATTGTGGATTTATGGATCCAGTCAAGCCACTTGCTCAAATGCAGAGATTAGAGCAGCTGTTTTTTGCTGCCTCACCAAGATCCAATATGTTGTAAATTTTTATGTCGTTCCACATTAACAGACTGTTTCTGTCTGTTTAGTCATTTCTGGTCTGCTTTGAAGCATATACCTAATCATCTCTGGTTTACAGCCACTGAATAATTAGCAGTTGGATATTAAACTGCTAAAGCCACTACAAAACAGATGCAATAAAGAAACTACTGTGTTCAATGTGAGCAGAGTTTAGCTCTAACCCCCAATTAAACACATCTGATCCAGCTAATCAAGATCTTCCGAGGATTACTAAAAGATTGGGAAAAGTTGGAGCTAAACTCTGCAGGACGTTAAACTTCCAGATGTAGGATTTGACACCCCTAGACTAATACATTGTGTGCACATACACACACCATTGCCCAGTGTTTTCTTCAGTTTATTTCTCAATTCTCTTACTGGCCCATTCAGTAACTGTATGAAGACTCGCTTCACCAAACTCAAGCAATCTCATTTTCATACAGATACTGATGAAATAGCCAGCAAGTTCCTCCTGGAAAGTAGTTTCAGACCTTTCAAACACATCTAAATTTTGGTACAAACTTTTAGAAGGGATACAACTTCTATAACTATTCAGAAGAATGCCAGATTACCTTGTAACACTGTTCACTTAAGTTGTAGTTATCCTTGAGCATTGATGATTTCCTCTCCATTCTTTACTGCACTCGATAAAGTTCTCTTAAAGGGGTCATGAACTGCCTTTTTTATTATTGTGTATTGTTCTCATCAGAACGCTCTGTATGAATAGGTGTGGCGAATTGCAGATTCAGAAGTAAACACCAGTTGGCTAACAGTTGTGTATGTTTGACAGCCTACATCCTTTATAGATTGACGCAGATGTGATTTAGGTCAAAAACGCATAAATGCTCAGTACATGTCCAATGATCTGTAATAATAACAGACAAAGAATTTATTGATTTATTTACTGTATATTATACCACTGCCACACAGATCGACATGCAATAGACATGCAATTTCTTTCCCAGCTGTTTACCTTCACAGACACAACCAAATGTTTTTTTTTGTAACTCCTGTGTGTTTTTAACATAAACTTGTGTGTGTTTGACACTTTAAGTGCAATTAGACATGAAAGAGAACTTAGTTTAGTACTCACATTTTGATTTCTCAATTGATTACCCTGTTAATTAATACCCGTTTTGAACTTTACTGACATTTATATTACATACGTAAGCTTCACGCAGTGTCACAAAAGCAAGCTTATTTCCTTTTTGTGACCTTAAGATTTATTCACACTGTGTTGTTGAACCACCTTTTTGTGAAACTTAACGTTGTGCCTGTCAGCTAATTGGAACCAACAAGCTTGGACAACACAATGAATAATATCTGCAGCTTATCTGAAGGGAGACAAATGTAGAACCACAGATGGACATTTGTTGCATCTGAAATCATACTGTACCATACAGTATATCTCAGTTGTTGATGAAGTACAGTACGTTGCAGAAGTTGGAGCACAGGAATTCACACTAGAGCAGGGGTTCTCCATTCTGTCCTTCAAAGTCCACTGTCCTGCAGAGATGAGCTCCAAGCCTAATCACGCTCAACTGCCTGCAACTTTCTAATTCTGAAGACCTTGATTAACTTCAGGTGTGTTTAACCCTCTGGGGTCTGAGGGTGTTTTTGGGCCCTGAAGAAGTTTTGACATGCCCTGACATTTGTGCATTTTTCAGTACCTTAAAACATATTCATGGCTAAAGTCAGATTACATTGTAATCAGCACAAACTGGGCTACAATAATATGCAAGCAACATGAATGTACATGTTTGTGTTTTTGAGAAAACAATGTTTATGCGTGGTTTGTGAAAAACAAAAAAAATCAAAGTCACTTAAAAACAGCAATGAAACACGGACAGAATATTTGTTCACAAGGCTTTTGATAACTGGATGTGGTAGGCTAGAGTTTTTTCTACACAATGATGTGAAAATCATCTCATTCATTCATTCAAAGAAAACAATATATTGATGTAAATTTACCAAAATATGTTTTGTGATGGAAAGACAATATGCAAGAGATTGACAATGGTCATGAATATTTAGTGATTCACACCTGACACACACACAAAGCCCTCCCTAATGGCCCATCAATGACACTGTGACTGTCAGGTAAGAAACAATGTGAGAAGATTCAGAGAATGGAGTTTTAGATTAGTTGTATTTTATTTAACACAGTATGATCAAAACATACATAATGAAGGTAAAGACACATTATTGAGCACTCTGATCTACAGATATGAACAGACTTTGTGTCATTTTTTTTTTCTGAATTCTGTTCAACAAGTGAAACAAGTAAATCATGCCTGACATTTACGTGCTTGCAAAATTCATCATGAGTAGTCAAGAAACTTGTTTTGCAATAGAATATCAGTGTAGATAAACATTTGAAGCTGCATCTGAGTTTTATATCTGAGAAACTAATTTATTGTTTAGCAGATCGCGATCAGAGTATTACTAATAAACATGGTCTAAACATACACTCAGTATAAACACTCATAGGCTATTTTTTATTTTATTTAATTCATTTTGCGATAAATAAATAAAATACATATACAAATATGATCTTATAGTCATAAACGCAAGCATGTTTTGTATGCAGTACATGCTGTTTAAACATTCTTAGACTCTATCATTCAGTGTTACAGTGTAAACGCTATTACTTTTATATTGCATCTTTTTCTAGAACGTTAAAAACATCCTTGTGTTGTGAGACATTTAGATACAATGAAATGAAACCTATATCATAACATTTCACTTGATGAGGTCAGTAATTATAGTTTGAAAAAAGTCTAACTAGTAAAATCTATACAACTGTCTGTCACAGTAACACAATAACAGTGAATGCAAGCAAGCTAATAAAAGAAAGTCTTACATGTAAATGTAGAATTTATTTTCTGTTGAATCTGCTGGCGCCACATCGCGTTCTTCTTATGATGAGGTAAATATAAGATTTATTCCTCTCAGCAGGTCTTCTTTCAGAAATGAACAGTAATCCAGATAAACCTGAAGTCTTGCCGTTTTGTTGACGGTGATGTGGGCGTTTAACTCCCGCGCTTCGCACGTGGCTAATTGTAATATGAAAGGAAAGTAACTTATGGGCGTCGACAAATTAAAACTTAATTAGATCCAAGGGGGAGATTGGACATCGAGTTGTTTTCATAAGGATTACTTTATTACAGAATATTTGTTTTCGATAAGACTTACTTCGTTTAAGAGTAGAAATATCAGGCTTTCGCCGAGTAATTGATCATTTAAGTGACGCGTTTCAAAATGAAGAGCACAGAGACCAATGCGGCACACAGCACTTCCTGTATATTTTCTTTATTTGTCAAAAACTCACTGTTTCATTGTTATTATGTGTCTGTGCAAATAAAAGTAGACCCTTTACAGATTCGATTGATGTATTTATCTTATCTGTCTTCGACCCCAGAGGGTTAATTAGGACTGGAGCTAAACTCCCAGAACAGTGGTCCTTCGAGGGCATTGGTTCCCAACCTTGGTCTTGACATTTCCCCAACATTGCCCAATTTCTATTCCTCACCTATAATCAAATCAAACCTGAATCAACTCATCAGGGGTGTGTTTCCCAAAAACACCGTTAGCCAATTATGGTCCCAAGTTCTGTCATTACCAACATAGTAGTCTGGTGTAGCCAGACCTTTAGACTCATGGCAGAAGGTTTGGGAACCTTGGCTGCTTTGAATGGCCAAGGCCTGCCCAAGAGGTCATATGACTAACAGGTAAAGCAACCAATCACGTTTCGTTTTGTGCCACATCATGTGGAAATGTCACCACAATAACAGACCACAAGTATGCCATGGCACTAAAACCCCTTCTTTCGTGAAGGGTTTTAGTGCCATGGCATATTTGCTTCCAGGTGGAACGTTAAAGAACATGACACTTGTCTTCTGGAAATCCTGTATGATCTAACAAATCCGATGATGACTTTGAAACTGAAGTGTTTCCAGCCAAGTGTACCTTAAGCATTAGACGTTTAGCTAAAGTTCAGTGGGCGTGACGTCTGAGGCTGAGACTACCAACATAGTTAAACGATTCAGTGTTTCCCAAAACCATAGTTCAAACGAACATTCACAAACAGCATCACAAACTTGTGTGGTTGGAATTACAGTTCTCGAAGCATAGTTTCTTGTTAGTAAGACCAATGGACTAAAATAGATTATTTACCAGAGTTTCACTCAGAAGATGGAGTTTTTGTTTGTCTTGTTCTTCTTAGGGGGCAGTTGCAGTACTGACCCAGCTTTGAGGATGAGAATCAGAGCATACAGAAAGTCAGAGAGTAAATTCATAGTCTAGATCTGGAGAGGTTAAACAGTTCTGTCAGTAGTTTGATATGCATCAGCACTGATATGGTACATTGGGGCCATAAATGCTTCTTAGGTTTTGATGGATTATGCCATTTGATATCCTGAAGTCATACTGCTCCGTAGGGCCAATCCAAAAAATGTCACAAAAGAGCTGTTCATGTTGTGCAGTCCAGTGGATATCCCCAGAGAGATGCTTAGACACTATGATGTAACAACACTGCAAGAGGATGCTGCATTGGGTGGTGTTGGATGATGGATGTGACTTGGACCTCACGCTCCACTACGTTCTCTTCAATCTCAGAGGTGCCTCAGGCTTTGACCGGTTTCACCCCTTTGAATTTCTGTTTTGGTGGCAGCCTCTGGGTCTCCATGTCACAAAGAAATCCATGAGGGTGGAATGGATTGAATGAGTCTTGCCCTTAGTACGTGCACATAACACATGCCTGAACCCAACAGCACGAGGCAAAAAAACTCATCGTCAATATGCTACCGTGTACCTCACTGACATGGCAGTCCACAGAGAAGGTGTTGTCCTACAGACATTCTTCATGATGAACACCCCTTGTTGAGGCTGTGGTTGAGTTCTGGACCACTGACTCTGAAAGTGCTGGATAATTTGGGTCCTTGGCCTTCCAGTTTCAATGTGAAAAAAGAGACTACGACAAAGAGGCTTGAAGTAATGAAGTCACCTGGACACCCACAAGGGTCAGAGAGTCTATTTAGGACTATCAGTTTATATATGGTTTCTGATTGACCCCCCCACCTCCGCTAACCAGTGAGCCCAGACAGGACAAGTGTGTGTGCGTATGTGTGCCAGATTTTTTTTTCTCCATTTTTCAAATGACTTGCACCTCTAACATTTTTCTTTACGTACAGCATTACGTCGTCATAAATTATTTATGAATAGTGCACAAATTGCATGGTTTTTTTTAGCCAATCGAAAAAGTAATTAGAAAGAACTTATTGTTTCAGTGTGCAAACAAAAAATTGGCCAGCAAACAGCTATCAAAGAATATAAATGATCTTGGTCAGTAATCAAAGGAGAATTGGCCTAAATAATTACTTTAGTATTTATGCAAGTTATAAATAATCTGAAATAGGAAAAGGACAAGAAAACAGTTTTTTTTCCTAACATTTAATTCCCATGCTTATGATACAGAAGTAAGATTATTATGCAATAAGCAATTTCTGAAACCACTAGGGGCACTGAAACCAACCCTTTATGATTGCATACAGAATTGGTTGGTTTCCTGAGAGAAAAGCAAATCTGCTCTTTGATTTCTTTTCCAATATAGTTTTTCTGTGTTCATACATGTATACTCTTAATACTTCATTGGACAGGTTAACATATGTGAACAGTTGTGTGAAGTTTGTGTGAATTATGACTAATTTGGCAACACACTCTAACATAAAAAATTCTATATACAAAGAAGTTAAAAAGACATTTGTTTATCTCCGTTTCAGATTGTTTTTCCCTTTGGAAACCCAGTTAAATTAGAAACCCCTAGTGCTTCAATGCACTACAGTTACGAGTGATTTTCATGTTTTGTTTCCGTTTTGTCCGCGCTTGATATTTTAGTAATTTATGATAATTTTGTGTTAAGTGTTGTTTGCTTTCCAAATGCCATTGAATCCCTGAGAGTCAGGGTAGTATTGACTATGGTATTGACTATAGTTCTACATTTCTTTTTTCTTTTGGTACTAAAAGCAGGTGAAATTTGATCTTAAAATAAAGCATTTTCACAAATCTCAGAGGAAAGCCCTGACATTTTTTTTGCAGTTCACTAATTTTCTCAGTTTTCTCTCTTTATGCTCTTTTGTATCTTTGCTTCCTGTTGTACTAGGTATGAGCAGTGTGTATTACCCGAGGTCTTTCTTGAACTATTGCATTAGTTGCCTTACCTCTCCTTGCTCAGTTGCGTTCCCTTCTTCACATGGGGTGCTTGCAACATTTAACAGCGTAATTGCAAGTGTTTCTCTCTTACACACATACAAACTCGCACACACACACTGTCTGTGATGTACGCCCATTGTGTTCCAATTCCCCCTGTGTAATCAATCCATGTAATTACATTGTCGTCTTCTTCCCCAAAGCTTTAATCAAGCTGTGCAATGTCCTGGATCTCCCCACACTAAGAAAGAGACTAAGAAAAGAAGTCAAGACAAGTGTGTGATTTGATGCGTATGTTCAAATGAACGTGTGACGGTGAACGAGACAATATATTAGCCTGTCATGAGTGAGCGCATCCGTATCTGCCCATCTGCGTGCATTTGTGAGAAGACGTGAATCACTGTTATACAGCTGGCGCTGAATGGAGATGGTAGACCTGCTGACTCAGTCAGGGATGGAATAACTCTCCAGGCGAAGGGAAGAGAGGAAGTTTAATGCGGGGACTCTGACCAGTGGAAAAGAGGCGACTCAGCCAAGGGCTGATGTTTTTCATTAATATCAGTAAGACGGCCTTGTGCTTGTTTAGTCCAAGGTTCAGAAAAATTGCTTACTCCCTCCAGGGTTATTTTGGGTGCCCCTGCAGAGACATCACAACCATTCTTTTGTAAAAGTGCTATTTCTTAAGTTTTCACTATGAAACTCCCCTAGGTGATGGTTAGGCCTAGTGGGAAATTGAATGCACTCGTCATGGCAGTCTGTTTCTTCAGTTGGGCGCTCATCGAAACCAAATTGGCCAGTAAATTAAATTCAGTGTGCACGAGACAGTTTCGTAATGAAGTATGACATGTATGTGGTCAGTTATTCCTTTTTTTTTTTTTTTACCCACAGGGCTTTCTTTTTTTCCCTCGCTTGTTCTGAATGTGTTGCAGAGGGAAAAAACACTAGATTGTTACAACAGAACGCAAGTTATAATTCTGCAATACGATTTGGAACTGTTCCTTAAAAAAAATATGGTGAATGATTGTTTCTCACACATGCATTCTTACAAAATCAAAAACATGTGTGAAGAGTGTAGTCTGATTCCTGAATGAACGAAAGATACACTTGATTTGCCAGTAGTTCTTTCTGAAAATAAATATAAATATTTAACCACCATTTATTTTGTTTAAGCATGTTGTTTAAAAGATTAGTTCACTTCCAGAACAAAAGTTTCCTGATAATTTACTCTCATGCCATCCAAGATGTTCATGTCTTTCTTTCTTTAAACAAAAATAAATTAAGGTTTTTAAGGAAAACATTTCAGGATTTTTCTCCATATAGTGGACTTCAATAGGGGTTAAGGATTGAAGGTCCAAATTGCAATTTCAGTGCAGCTTCAAAGGGCTCTACACGATTCCAGCTGAAAAATAAGGGTCTTATCTAACGAAATGATTAGACATTTTCTAAAAGAGAAAACAGACCCAGTTCCAAAAACAGAGTTTACTAAGCAAACATGCAAAGAAAGTCAAACGGGACGAATTTTAAAGTTGGGGGAGAAAATGAGATGACGATTTTTTTATCCCTACCCTAACTTTTTGAATTGGAGTACACAGATAAAACTAACTGCACATGATCTTTCCAATGTGATTATATAATGTGTGAGTTCAGAGCTAGTGCAAGATGAGCATTTTGCTGTTTTTTTTTTTTCTAAGACACTTATTCCTCAGCTCGGATCGTGTAGAGCCTTTAAAGCTACATTGAAACTGCAATTTGGAGCTTCAACCTGTTGGCTTAATTTCTTTTTGACCTGAAGAAAGAAAGACATGAACATCTTGGATGACATGGGAGTGAGCAAATTATCAGGAATTTTTTACTCTGGAAGTGAACTAATCTTTTAATACACAGTTATACCAATCCTCTGAAAAGACTTTGAAAACTTATCAAGAAATTTTGGTAATTAGCTCATAATTTGGCAGCAAAATTGCATTTCTGGTAAATTTATTCTTTGCAAGTGCTAAAAGAATAAGCATTTAAAGAACCATAATGCAAGTACTAAAAATAAGCAGTTAAAGAACGGTTTATCGAAACATGACCTACTAAATGCTTTATGATTTCTCTACTGTATGATAAACACAATCAGAATACATTTGAAATGGTGTTAACAAAACTCTGTGCCATTTCAAAAAAACTCTCTCCATTATTTCAGAGATGCTCTAGAGGCCAGATGGGTGTCGTCTTGATTGTTGTTTGCTTTGCTAAATTAGAAACCCATTAAAAAGCCATTTTGTGCATTTGAATTGCTGAATTTCAGGCATATAAAAGCGCAAAGTCAAATTCTCCAAGTTAAATAGATTACAGTGCTATCATGGTGTATGAACAGGCATATGCAAATTAAGACGCAAACACTGTTTCAGAAGCCCTTGTGTTTGTCTAAGCAGGAGTCGTGCATGGGCGAACATACTCCAGAAAACAAACAACCACATTTTACCCAACTCGAACACCATGTATGCCATCCACACCAGCTTATAATTATTCTCATGATGCTAATGCTCTCAAGAAACCCTTGAACAACTCTAAAACATGTAGAGTGAGTGCAATGTGTGCAAGCGAATGCAGCTGTAGCGCTGTTGCTCCAATGTTGTCAAAGCTCACAGAAAACAGTGGACTGCAGAGGGAGGTTTACAGTCCGTGATGAATGACCTGCCCAGTTCACTGCCACAACTCTAAACGCTTTCAGCACATGCAATTCTATAAGAGCTTCCTCCCTCCCATCCATGCAGGAAGTCAGTGCCCCCTCACCCCTCCAGTGTAGCCAACAACAACTGGAAGTGAACTACGGTCAGCCCTCTGTGGTTGGGTTCCTGGGTGTCAAGAATTAGACGCTCTTTGGAGACTTCCTCCAAGACCTTCTGCTCTTTGATCTAGATCCCTCTTTGCTGCCAAACAGCACACAATGGCCGCTGCCGTTTTGTCTTGACTCACATTTAAAGGAATATTGCACCCAAAGGAAAGTTCTGTCATCATTTACTTACCCTGATGTTGTTCCAAAGCCTTTTTCTTTGGTGGAATACAAAATAATATCATAGAAATTGTCCACATGACTCAATACGAACCTCTACATACTCTACACACAACGCGTTTCATGGCAGTTTCAAAGTTAAATGTCCAGAAAGTGGCATTAAAACACACATTCAGTACGTGACCATGTATATATTCTGCAAGTAATTGTGTGAAAATTAGTCTTTATGAATCAAAACTCTGTGTGTAAATCATACTTTGTGTGAAAAGGAATAAAAGTTGTTGGAGTTTTACTGCCTCCAGTGTTCATTTAATCTGGAAACTGCAGTGATTCGTACATATAGGTACGTTTTTTTCAGTTTTGCAGAAAAGTATATAGAGGCACTTATTTCTAGTGAGCCTATGTTGTTATTCAAACTGGCTGTTTGAACTAAATCAACTGAATCGTTGTTCATGAATCAGACATCCCTGCTCACGAGAACTCATTACTTTTCTTTACTCATTATTTATTTATTTTTTTAGAATCTCCTTCATTTATTGTACGAACGTATGATTCATTCTTCAGAACTCTTGTGTTCCACAGAAGAAAATGAGTCAAAGATTTGGAATGGCATTCAATTATGACAGAATGTTTATTTTTAGGATACTTTCCTATTAAAAATTGAACATCTGTTAAGACCAGGCCCTTCAGTTTTAAATGTGTTTTCGGCAATAAACAAGTCTCACCCCTTCACCTCCTAATGTCCCCTTGTTTCACAAGATGCTTTTGCACTGTGGTAAATGTACATAGCTCACAAGACAAGGGCAAAACAGGATAACTAGAATATGCATCTTCTACAACACCTCCATGGCTTTTGGCATGTGCTATGAGCCGTGAAGGTACCTGCAGTCCGTGGGATTTTGTCCTCCACTCTAATTTAATCTTGTTCATGTAACATCTTATCTAATCTCGTTCCCCACCGGCTGCCTGTCAGAGAAGCATATGCTTATCCACCCCCTTCGCTGCCAGTGTAAACAGCCTATAAACCTGTGTTTAATTAAAGCATTGCCCTGGATTACACAGCCCTGAGGCTGACCTGACTGTGGCATGCAGCAATAACTTTGGACAGGACTGGCTCAATGTTGGACGGATAAGTCACCTGTCATTTCTCTTCTATTTGCTTTAGGCTGGACAAGGAATAAAGGAATAAATCTTCAGCGGGATATGGTGTCTAAAGCTTGAAATGCTTGTGGACACGCTCTGATATTACGACGAACATAATCAGTATGAAAATATTTGGCCTAGAGGAATGTCTGTGGATGAGTTTGCCTGAGACGAATGGGGGAGCCAATTTAATAGGTCTATTCTGTTTGTTTTGCTTTCAAATAGGCCTTCGGAAAGGTAAAACACTCTAGCTTTGGAAATGACTGCTTTTAGAAATGCTTGTTAATTATGTTAAATTAAACCAAGGTGAAAAATGATCCATTTTGAACTTCAGAAACGTATTAACCTCACAGAGGTGATTGTATAAAACCTCTGCTCTATCTTGCTGTTCTGAAGGATTTTAACAGAAGGAAAGAGTGATCTTAAAAGAATAGTTCACCCAAAAATAAAAATTCTGTTATTAATCACCCTCATGTTGTTCAAAACACACATTAAGATTTTTTTTTTTTTTTTATGTAATCTGAGAGCTTTCTGACTTTCCTGTTGTGGTACTCTTGTAAACACATGTTGAAGACTGGCACAGAAGAGAGGAAAAGTTTTTATTTGTTTTCTTTGTGCACAAAAAGTATGTCTGGGTATGTCTATCTTTTAATAATATGCTCTTTATGAAGCTTACAATGCATCAAATATATATATATATATATATATATATATATATATATATATATATATATATATATATATATATATATATATATATATATATAGTGTTTAATATTATGTAGCCCCACATGATGTGGACAAAAATATATTTATCATGGCCACAAAATAAACAATTCATTCCGATGAATTAATAATTTGTTCCCTCGTTATGTTCATTTTTTTCCTAATTTTAGTTACATTATGACCTACGATTAAGAATTAGTTTCCGCAGTTTTCTGTCATTTTAGTAAATCATAGCCACATTGTACTAATTTGTTTTCTTCATTTTGATTAAAACCAGAGAACAAATTAGTACAATGTGGCCACAATCTACTAAAATGAAGAAACAAATGGCACAATTTAACTAAAACAAGGAAATTAATTAGTACAACCTGGCCAATTAATAAGTCATTCTAATGAATTCTTAATTACATATTTTGTGTTTTACATTTTTACATGTTTTACATTTACGGTCCCTGGTGTTTCTAGTCAAATAAATATATTTTCAAAGTTGATAATGTACAGAGTTCTGGCATGAAACTCTAGAATGCAGTCTGATGGGTCTTACTCAATCACAGGCGATTGGTTCTCTCCTGTATTAGTACCCAATGAACTCACTGCTTAACATTCAAATATATGACTAGTGCTAGATGTAGCAGTTTGCAGCTTTCTTCAGAAACCCTCCACCTTCCCCAGCTCCACCTGTATAGATCTGCTACAAGGTGATTCATATATGCTGTGGGGGTTAATTATATATGTTATATGTGCAGCAGCATTATTTCTTACATGCTTACAGCAGCATGTTGCGGATGTATTGGCAATAGCAAGTCTCTGTACTTGCTCTGCCGCAGCAGCACCAGCAGGAGCGTAGCAGATCTGTTCCACCAAGAACAAATACATTAACATTGTCATGTGCATTACCATGCCAATCCGTCCGAGAGTTGTCATGACAGAAATAACGTTAAACCTGTGCACAAGTTTCAATTCAGATTTCAATGGAGACCGGAGCACAAAAGCACCCATAGAAAATTCGAATCCATCATGGCGCCGCTCATCAGTTACTTGTGGTGTATAAAATGTGTATAAAATGACAAAAAAAAATAAAAAATACAAATAATGGAGACGTGCAATGCCCTGCTCATGCATTTTTGAATGCTGCAGTGTTAAAATTAACAAAATCCAGTGCAATTTATTTCTTTAAATGTCACAGAGCTTCAGCAAAACAGCAACAATGAGTGTTATGTTTCTCTTGATCTTGGACTGTATAAAAGCTAATTGGTTTTAGATAGCTTCTGATAGGTTAAGAACACATGGTGGCCATGGAAATTTTTTTTTTATTTGCCAGAGTGTGTGCACGACTTGGTGGCAGGACTTTTGCTTTCATTCACGCTGCCTCCGTTGTGCCCCCTCTCTTCTATTGAAAATGTACTGGGAAATCGCGGTTGCCGCATACCGTGTAAATCGGCTTTTATTCTTCCCCCTCTGTCCTACACGACTCGTAATTGCTAGTAGGAAAACGCTGTGTCATTATAAATAAGAATTGTGGCGCTGTAAACCGCAGTCTGTGTTGGCAGTGAGCATTGATTGCTTCCTGTCTGCATGACATGCTGTGTGAAAACTCGGCCGTTATTAGATTTTTTTCTGTTTAATTGTATTGCCTCCCCAAGATATCAAGAACCAGAGAAGATGCTAGTTCACCAGGCCGCACAATTATACCCGCACGGCCTAATGGACTGATTGACAGAGTAATTCGAAGGAACTTGTCAGTGTTTTGACGGGACACTTCATTTTTTGTAAACAGCACACAAATAGAGGTGTTAAGCTTTACGTCTTACAGTGACTGTGCTGTCGTGTTCCTCAGGATTTCTATATCCGCCATTGCTTTCTTTCTTCTATTGAAAGAGGTGTTTTATGTAGGTTCATTCAGTTAGATACCTGCACTGCACTTTGTATTTGACCTCGACGGCAAGACTCTCTCTATTTATCTGACTGAATCAGTCATAAATTTTAAACAATCAATACACCCTACTTGTGGTGCAGGTTTATCCTCTCTAAACTGAGCTTTGCAACATTTAGCTCACCGTTAATTAAATGTAAACCTTTTAAAATGTGAAATGCATTAAAAAAACAAGGATTATTCAGTAAAACAAGGTTACTTCTTCCGCAGTGGGTTTTAGGTAATGATTTACTTGGTTACCACAAATGGTTACCACAGTAACTGCAGGACATGCAGGTGGAAGTTAATTGGGCACCAATAGCTATGACCCTCTTGACTGTTTGATTTTCATTTAAAGTCTCTTTTTTCTGTCTTGGATGTGGGCTGAAAGCAGAGGTTGTGTATTTATGATGCTTCATATTTTAGGGGAAGCATCTCTGAATATACAGCAAACAGAGTGTTGAAAGAGATTAAATTTGTATTATAGTGATTCAAGATTTTCTTTTTTTTTAATTAAACAGAAGTGTGAAATAAGAGTTCTGACAAATACACTGGAGAATTGATTCTGAACACAAAATGCTGCTGCAAGCCACATGGTAGCCTCATTTTTTGTCCACTAAAGGGCGCTAGTGAGCATTTTGCATAGTTTTAGTGGATGCTAGTTAGATCTTTAAGATGAGGTAGTAACAAAGCCAGAGATCCGTTGACCATTGTGGATATTTTTGGCATATTATGAAAACTTTTAAAAAACTGAACAAGGAATCGGAAAATGTGTTTATTGTAGATTGTCCAATGCAAGTCCAATATTGCAGGGCTGTCTATTGAAGTAGAAATATTGTCATTCAGGAAATAAATTCTTCAATATGTACACAGTTGCTAAAGAAAATGCAATAAGCTCCATATAGCTACTTAAAGAGAAGTGAATCTGCTCAGCATACAGTTCAGTGGTTGCAGTTGTTTTTATTGCTGTAATAAATAGACTGAATGAATACCAATAGCTTCTTTTTTAATATGGTTTATGTTGTTGTAGTTTGAGGTTTTCATAATCTGGGCCAGTGAAACATTTCAGTGGCTTTTGGAATTTTATTTGAATTTTAATATTATTGATTATTTTGTATAATTTTAATAATAATGATTTACTACTACAAGCAATTTCATTTTTTAATTTTTTTAATTAAAAAAAAAAAAAAAAAAAGCTAAACTCTAGCCTTTCATTGAAGTAAAACAATAGAAAGTTGGGGGAAAATCCCATTATGAATTGTTTTTCTCTAGTTGATGTTGGCCACAATTATTAGGACCCAATTATAGCACTGTCCTTTTTCCAAGTTAACAGCTCTGAGTTTTCTCATTTAATGCCTGGTGAGTTTGGAGAAAACCTGACAAGAAATCAGAGCCCATTCCGTCAACCAGATTTTCTCCAGATCCTTCAGATTCCCAGCTCCATTAGTACTTCTCCTCATCAGTTTACCCTGCTTATTTTTGTAGGAATTCATATGAATTGTAGAACTTTAGCAAAAAACATACAAATTTATATGATTGAGGCCTTAAGAATTTGTATGTATTAGCCACTTTGTAAAATACGAATTGTGTATCATTCTTGACACATTTGGTTTCTGTATGTACTTTGAATATTGAGAGAGAGTATAGCCTACTTTGATTATGGCTGCTTTTAATATGACTAAGAAAGAACTGTGTTGTTTATTATTTATTTTATACTGTATTTATATGTTCAGTATATATGTCCCCCCACTTCTAACTAAAGTTAGGGTCGCGTCATATATCCACTATAAGATGTATCCACTGAATATATCCACTGAAAGTCACTTAAGTCAGAGTAAAGTATATATCGAAAAAGGTACCGTTGGGTACCGGTATCAAATTTCAGGTACCGGTACTGGAACCGGTACCGGTAAAAATGTAAACGGTACCCAACCCTAGAAATCGGGTTGAAACCACATTGAAAACAAGTGGGCTGAAGTCCAATTGGTAGGATTTTATGAGGTGGCTCAATCATATGAATTAGTTTTTTAGCTTTTTACTAAAGTTCTACAATTCGTATGAATTTGTACGAATTACCTACCCCTAACCTCGCCCCTAAACCTACCTGTCACCGGGGTCTACAAAAATCATACAAAATCGTACGAGTGAGGTTGTATGGATTTGTACAAATTAGCCACCGCGTAAAATACATATGAATTGGAGTTCACCCCGCTGATTTTCAATATTGTTCCAACCTGATTTCATGTCAGTTTGTACATATTTTATGAGGTGGCTAATATGTACGAATTCATACAGCCTCACTCATATGAATTTTTATGATTTTTGCTAAATTTCTACAATTCGTATGAATTACGTACGAATGACCTACCCCTAAACCTACCTGTCATTGGGGTCTAGACAAATCATACAAAATCGTACGAGTGAGGTCGTACAAATTTGAATGAATTAGCCACCTCGTAAAATACCTGTGAATAAGAGTTCAACCCACTCATTTTTTATATGGTTCCAACCTGATTTCATGGCAATTTGTGCATATTTCCTGAGATGGCTAATATGTATGAATTTATACGGCCTCACTCATACTCGTTTTACAATTGTATGAATTCGTACAAATGACCTACCCCTAACTCCGCCCCAAACCTACCTGTCACTGGTGACTAGACGTCATACAGATTTGTACGAATTAGCCACCTCGTAAAGTATGTACGAATTGGCTGTGAGATACCATTGAGGGTTCAGGTCAGGGTACTAGAATGGCCATGGCAGAAACTTCATTTTTTTTTGGTTTTGGATCATTGTCCTTATGGAAGATCCAACCATGGCCCATTTCTCACAGAGGCAGACAGGTTTAGATTTTTTTTTTTTTTATCTGTTGGTATATGATAGAAGCCAACAGAGTACAGTACAGTATCTGAACAAGATGTTCAGGACCTCCAGCAGAAAAATAGGCCCACAACATTAAAAATCCAGCAGAATGTTTAACCATGAGTATGGGGAACTGTTTAGCTTGCACCAAACCCATCTGAAAGGTTTCCTGCGAAAAAGCTCCTTTTTTTTTTTTCTCGATTGATGTTCCAATCATGGCTGACAACTGAATATGCTGGAGTTTGTTTTTGGATGAGCAAAGAGGATATTTCTTGAAACTCTCCTGAACAGCATGTGGTGATGTAGGGGCTGTTTGACTTTTTTCGGACCTCAAGACTTAACCAATCTCTGCAGTTCTTCAGCTGTAATCCTTGGACAGTCTTTGGCCACTCAAACTCTCCTCCTCACCATGTATTAGGACAATATAGACACACTTCCTCTTCCAGGCAGATTTGTAAAATCTCTAACTGAAACTTCTTAATTATTGAACAGTTTAATGCTCCTAGTCACCATTATGTGCTAAAAAAAAATTGAAATACAAATAGGAATACAAGATATTTTACTCATAAGAACTTCCAGGGGTCCCAATAATTGTGGTCAACATAAATTTTTTGAATGAAAGAAAAAAAAAAAAATGCAGATTTATTTTCACAGCCGCCTTTGCTCATTTTTACCAAGGGTGCCAATATTAGTGGTGGGCACTGTAGGCCTATATATAAAATAAAAAACACAAACAGTTACTAAAACATTGTAAAAAAAAAAAAATATTGTTAACATTGTGAAAGAAAGAACTAAGTACCAGAACAATTTTGGGAATGGTTCTGCTTCACAACACACTTTAAATATATATAAAAATAGCATATTTTTCCAATATTCCAACCATATAAAGTTTTATCAAGAGTAGAAAACCATTAAAATGGACTGTATCTAAACATTTTGGTGCCATAAATGCCTAAAGCACGATTGATTACCACAACAAATGCACATTTGCATTCATTTTACGCATGACTGGATTTTTCAACATCGAAAATGAACAGTGCAAACTTTAGAAAACAAATCTGAGGAATTTGGTCAAGGGCATTGTGCTAATCGTTTCATCCATAGCTCATTTTATGCAGACTGATGAATGCCGCATTTGAGAAAAAGACAGCTCTTTATGGAGGCCGAAACTGGCACTTACAGCCAAGCATGGAAAATGCAACCTTTAGAGAGTGGGATAAGAGTTGCCCACTCTAGGCGGGGAACGAGGCGCTGGGACACCTCAGCAAATGTTAATTGAAATGACCTGGCAGATTTACGACAGGGAGAGAAGTCGTTAATGCCTGGCACGATCCCGCGGCGAGCCGGATTTGAGATAAGTCCCTCAGAGGATCTTACGGAGCTTAAGAGGGATGGAGATGCCAGAGGAGAACAGCTAATGAAAGTGTTCACAATGAAGGCCACATTAGCCACTGATGCTTTCAGCGTGTTATTAAAAATGACAAAGGCCATTGAATTGAATATATGACGGAGAGGGCGCTGGGCTCGTGTAGGGTGTTATTAGGGAGATGGCAGTTAAGAAACGCAACAGAGCTCTACGTGTACTAACATGATTGACATGTACTAATAACATGTTCCTGCCCTTTTCTTCTATATTAAGACAGAATTTTATCTGGCATGTTACATTCAAAAATAAATACTGATTGTGAGTTTGGCAAGCACTCCTAAGCCTCCACTGCTGCACTGCAGCAAAATGTGATGCTGTTTCTGTCTTATTTATTAAGTTCAATCTTAATAATTATTATTGTCCCAGCCTCAGCCCAATCAGAAGTACCGGTACTGAGGTAGAAACCTATTAAAATTTGCAGAATGTTAATTGTTTTACCAAAATAAGAGGGATCATACAGAATGAATGTTATTTTTTAGTACTGACCTTAAGATATTTCACATAAAATACATTTACATGTAGCCCAAAAGAGAAAATATTAGTTGAATTTATAAAATGACATGTTGAATAGTTGAATTTTAGATTTGCCATTTCTTCCTCTTAGTAAGATTATTCCTTTATCTTGGGCACTCTTACAGTAAATGTCATTTTCTTGGTAATGGAATTGGTGATTATACGTAGTCACACTTATTATATTAGTTTTTATAACTCAATTAGAGTTCAGTGTGCTTGCTTTTGGTGTGCAGATGTTCTTTTAAAACTTATTCAGCACTGAAAAGGTCAGCATGGGCCAAAACACTGGTATACACACTGCTTGTGCTTAAATACATGTCATTTTTTTTCCACTCAATTGCACTCTCTCTAATTGTGATGAGTAATAGTGAATAGGTCATGCTGTGGGGTTGCTGTCATGCATTTGACGGTGTCCCATTTCTGTCCTATATTTAGAAGTCTGGATGAGAAAAGGGCAAAGACAGGCATATTCAATTTACACAACTCAAATGTCACAGAACATTACTTAATGCCCTGCCTTTGGTTTTATGCCTTTTGACCTGCTTGCAGTGGAGGGAGGAAGACGGCATTGATAACACCATGTAAGATGCTGCTGATTTTGGACTGTGGCAGAACGGGGTGGGGAAATGGAACAGAACTCTCAGTTAATCAACCGAGAGGCGGCGAAAGCAATGTTTCATTAAAAAAGCTGACAAACTGGAGCCGGAGGAATTGATGGTTCATAATTGTGCAAGGGTGTCTGCCTGGAAAGTAATGCGGTTATGAAGTCTGTACCCTGAGAAATTACACTGCGTTTGTAATCACAGTGGCAGTTGCTCACAGTGCTGGTGGAGGTGAGGAAGGGAAACCTCAAGGGGAAAAAAAGATTCAATTTGTGTACAGCATTTATTTATTTTTTTATGTTGACCTCCTATTGCTATGACATAACCTACCTTAGATGGGTTTGCGCTTACATTTCGATATGGCCACACATATTGGAGATACTCAGATGTAAATAACAGCATGGATTGCACGGTACAATTTACAAAGTAATGTACTACTAAATTTGTTGTTCTGCTAATTTATGTTGTCTAAATCACATAAAAAACATGTGGAAGCTGCTAAACCATATAAAGAAGGACTATGTAAACAAGAAAGGGCACAATATTTTGATAGGTGGTAAAGATATGTATGAGCAGTATTGATTAAGATATTAGTCTAATATTTTACCTACCTGACCAGAAATGATAAGAAGAAAAACGCTGCGTCGATAGTTTACGACCCGTCATCAATCAGCCATATTGGCGGGACTGAACGTAAACAAAGCCACTGAACCGAGCAAAACTCACATATTTTGCTGATTATTGCTGCTGAAAATGGTCAGTTATCGTCATGTTACATTAACCGTGCAATTCATGCTGTTGTTTACATCCGAGTATCGCCAATATGGCCACGCATCCAGGTAACTGACCAAACCATGACATAAGTGCAAGTACCCTATATAGTACTCCAAATGTTATTCCTGGTCTTACCGATTAGTACAGCGCACAACATGATGATAATTAACCATCTTCAGCAGCAATAATCAGCTAAATTTGAAAGTTTCACTCAGTTTAATGGCATTTTTTACATTTTGTGCCACCAATATGGCCGATTGATGACGCGTTGTGAAAACACTGACCATCACAAACACACACTGTGTTCCTAATACTAAATACTATTGTTAAATACTACTATTATTTATTTAAAATATTATTTATTGAATTATAATATTTAACAAACAAGAACAACAGCCATCATAAAAGTTGCACAGCAATTCAGTCAAAAGTACAAAGGCAGTGCTCTGATATAAAGCATCCTCAGCCAAAACTATTTACTCTGGAACAAATAATATATTGAGACCAAAGACTGCCCATTAGATTTACCCAAAACTAATTATATCTCATGTTTAACCACTATAGAGACATCAGAGCCAGTGGCAAATTCTAGAATATCTAGCTGAGGTGAGGCTGCTCTCAGCAGGTTCATGAGCTCTGAACGCCCGCTAACGCCCTGGAGCTCACATCTTTGAAAATGTTGAAGCAAATTATCAAATTAATGTTATGCTTATTAACAAACCTATTGTTATTGATTTTTCTTTTATGCCAAAAATCATTAGGATATTAAGTAAGATGACATTCCTTTAAGATATTTTGTAAATTTTCTACTATAAATATATCAAAACTTAATTTTTGATAAGTAATATGCATTGCTAAGAACTTAATTTTGGACAACTTTTGGGCGATTTTCTCAATATTTAAATTTTTTTGCACCCTCAGATTCCAGATTTTCAAATAGTTGTATCTCGGCCTAATATTGTCTTATCATAACAGACCATACATCAATGGTAAGCTTATTTATTCAACTTTCAGATGATGTATAAATCTCAATTTCAAAAAATTTACACTTATGACTGGTTTTGTGGTACAGGGTCACATATTTGAAGTTTAAACAAGTACATTCTCGCCAAAACTACATTCAGTGACACAAAAACAATATTATTTATACAATTATAGTGGATTTGGACGTCTGCCATGACACTTGCTCTGAGAAATACCACAAGCGGAGTGATGCAAATGGTGAAATGATTGGAATTCACTTTTATCAGCCAATCAAATTCAAGGACCAGAAAGAACTCTTGTATAAATTAGTAGCAGTTAGAATGTTACTGGAAGAAACTACTTTTAAAACTAGAAGAATGTCTATTTTGAGTTAAATGATTGATATGGAATATACAAGGCAAAATATGAATATTTCATATGCAGGGTCTTTTGAAATAATCACACCAGCAGCAATTGTCCCAGATAATTTTCTCTCTTCAGGACTGGATGGTTCTTGAGGTCAGCAAAGTGCTGGAAAAAATTAGACGATGCCTTGTTTCATTCTGTGTTGCACCAATAACAATTGCCAAGATTGGAATGAAAGGTCAAAGGGTAGATCTTTTAGCTTTACAATTACAGTAAACCTGAGACTGATTTGTTCTGTTTTAATTAAGCCCTTGTGAGTTGGGCCTCACGGATGCTGAGGAGAGCTACATGCGGGGAGCTGCATGTTGCTAGGAGACAGGTTTCTACTCTGCCCTGATGAAATTTACAACGCCCAGCAATTCATTATTATTCCATTCCCTTTCATTTCCCCCACATTATTTTGTGCATTTCTTATTTTGGGACTGAACCTGACCTTTTTATTACACTCTCCTCAGGGGAATACAGTTCTCAGCCATGTCTAATAGACTCGGATGGAAATGGATTGTACTACAGTAGAAACTACTCTCACTTTTTGGAATACTGTATAAGCAATATGGGATTTCTGGATTGAGCTTGGTGGGTCTTGTGTTAATGTAGGCGCCAGCAGTCTTGATTTGTTCCCTGATTGAAAAAGCAGAGTGCTTGGCTTTTCTCTATTGAGCATTATTAATATCACCAATCCATCCATAAAATGCATCGCAGGCTGTGGAGAATGTTCTTTGAGTATATGCATTCCTTTGTCTATGTGCGTAAACTCGAAGGACATGTGTTAACAGGAGGTTGATGTTTCCTGGGCTGTCCTTGATTACACCATCATCTCAGCTAAATGTACACAATCTATGACAGTGGCTGGCTATGACCGTCATCAACCTTTATAGTTCAGTTTATTAGATGATTTGATGTCACTGCTCTGTAGTATTCAGGACCACAGCTGACATTCATATTCATTGTTTTCTCAAACAGAAGTAGCTATTGAAGATTGGATGGTGGTTTCAGCTCTACCCAGCGACCCTGCGATAGATATATATAGATTGCTTTCCAATAAAACATGGATTCACGTTGCAGTAATACATGGTAGCCTATTCAGTGTGATATATAGAGTTAAAGTAAATAAGAGGGATCATTCAAAATGCATGTTATTTTTATTTAGTACTGACCTGAATAAGATATTTCAAATAAAAAGCGTTCACATATAGTCCACAAGAAAATATAATAGGTAAATTTATAAAAAATGACCACGTTCAAAAGTTTACATACGGTTGATTCTTAATACTGTGTTGTTACCTGAATGATCCACAGCTGTTTTTTTGTTTAGTGATAGATGTTCATGAGTCCCTTGTGTGTCCTGAACAGTTAAACTGCCTGCTGTTCTTCAGAAAAAAGTCTTTCAGATCCCACAAATTATTCGGTTTTTCAGCATTTTTGTGTATTTGAACCCTTTCCAACAATGACTGTATGATTTTGAGATCCATCTTTTCACACTGAGGACAATTGAGAGACTCATATGCAAATATTACACAAGGTTTAAACACTCACTGATGCTCCAGAAGGAAGAAAAAAAAAAAAACATGCATTAAGAGCCAGGTGTGAAAACTTTTTGAATTTGAAGATCATGGTAAATTTAACTAATGTTGTCGTCTTGGAACCATGCATGTATCTTCTGTAGCTTCTAAAGGGCAGGACTAAATGAAAAAAAAAATATGATATTTAGGCAAAATAAGAAAATGCACATAACTTCATTCTGTTCAAAAGTTTACACCCCCAGTTCATAATGCATAGTTTTTCCTTCTGAAGCATCAGTGAGCGTTTGAACCTACTGTAATAGTTGCATATGAATCCCTCAGTTGTCCTCAGTGTGAAAAGATGAATCTTAAAATCATACAGTCATTGTTGGAAAGGGTTCAAATACACAAAAAAATGCTGAAAAACCAAAGAATTTGTGGGACCTGAAGGATTTTTCTGACGAACAGCAGGCAGTTTAACTGTTCAGGACAAACTGATGATGAACAATTGTCACTAAACAAAAAAGACAGCTGTGGATCATTCAGGTAACAACACAGTATTAAGAATCGAGCGTATATGAACTTTTGAACAGGGTAATTTTTATAAATGTAACTATTATTTTCTCTTGTGGACTATATGTAAATGTCTTTTATGTGAAATATCTTATTCAGGTTAGTACTAAATAAAAAATAACATGCATTTTGTATGATCGCTCTTATTTTGCTAAAAGAATTAACATTTTGCAGATTCAGCAAGGTGTATGTGTAACGAAGCGTCAGAGGCGTTTGGATCCATAAGCAGCTTTATTAAGGGTTGGTCAGACAGACAGGGGTCAATAGCCAGCATCAGCAATATAAGAGGCAAGACAGTACTGTAAACAGAGACAGGCAAAGTTCGGGGCAGGCTGATAACAATCACAATCCAGTAGACAATCCAAGTCGGGGGGCACAGAGAAGAATCACAGGTCGAAATACAGTCCAGGTCACAACAGGTAATCAAACAATAAGAACACGCTCAGAAATGATAGCCGGGGCAAGATCAAGACTTCGCGAAAGTCTGAGCGTGAGCATGGCTTTTATGCAGTGAGTGTAATGAGGAGTGATTGAGTGCAGGTGTGTGTGTGGGTGTGGTCAGCCCCAGGTAAGAGGGAGTATGGGAGATTGAGTCCGAATGGATGTCAAAACTCCGGTGAAGGTTCCCTCTGGTGGTGCAGAGGAGAACGTGCGGAAGCTTCCGTTGTAACAGTATGTAAACTTTTGACTTCAAATATATATATATATATATATATATATATATATATATATATATATATATATATATATATATATATATATATGTAACAATAATAAACAATTAATAAAACATTTTATTTAATAAAAATAATAAAAACTAAAAATAAATAAAAAATAAAAATAAAATTATTAAAATTATATCACTTTTAGCTTTTTTATATTTTTTAATAACTTTTTAACTTTTATTTATTTATTTATTTATTTATTTATTTATTTATATATATATATCTCTATCTCAGCAAACATTTTTGACAATAATTTAATAATGATGTAGTGAATACTAAACCTCAGTATCAGGGTTGGAATATGGACCAGATCAGGCCCCCATGGGCCTTGAACTGGCTGGTACCTCGAAAGTCTTACTCTGTGCAGCTCAGGACTTTCAAAGCAATCTGACCATTTGGGCCCCTAGGGTAATCCATACATATAGTGCCTCTCTGTCCCCTCTGTGCATAGCATGAGCTGACTATTTATGCCAATTTATTTATTTTTTTTTCTCCTTTGCACCAATTCATGTAGGAAAAGGAGTCGGTGACAAGATTAGGGGCCATGAGCTCAGTATGTGGTCAGCATTGAGTTACTCTGTAGAGCTTTGGGACATGTTTACTAGGCCAAGAAGGTCTAATAGATAGCTTGTGATTTTCTAGTGCTGAGAAATCATTACTGTTGTCATTCTTTCTTCCTATGGCCCATCCTGGTGAGGCCTAGCAATTACATTACCCTCCCTGGTAATTGCATAACCGCTGGCGAAGGTAAATTGTAGTCTTTAAGGAGATTGCTATGTTTTGTAATACCTTAAACTGCTCACTCTTTCCCCTTTCATTCGTTCATCGCCACCTTTTTAGGAATATTGTGCTTTTTTTCTTTACAATTACATACAAGATTGCTTATAATCCAATGCGCCAACGCATTACAATAAATTTGTCCGACACTGTTCAGACCGAAACCTCTGTGCCAGACCCCCCCATTGTCGCTCTCAGAAAATTGGTGGCGCACATTCCCCACAGGACTTTTCTCTGTGCCAGCGTGCAGTCTGGAGAAATAAGATCACATCTCAATCTTTCTCGCTCTTGTTTAAAAATTGATTCACAATGTGTTTTCATTCACCTCCCTCCACAAACAGCATGGAGCAGAAGGGGTGAGCGAGGACACGTGGTTGCTTACGGGCACACGGGGATGGAGGAGGCGACCTGCATCATCATTACGGCTCAAACTGAGAAGATGCGTCACGTTCATCTCACCTCAGTGTGTTCTCCGTATTCAAAAGGCACAAACTGCATCCACATCTATATTTATGACCCATTCTGTCTGTATAACTCAATAATATTGAGGCCTAAACTCTCAGTGACTTCACTAATAGGAATATAGAACACACACACACACACACACACACACTTGCAGAGGTGTTTTCGTGCCGGGGGCCACAGAAAGAGTGAATAGATATGAATATATATTGAGCTTTGACCATATAAAGTGAGCAATACATTTTGCTGACTCCATATTCTTTTTATTCTCTGAGAATTTGTCACTGATTATGAGACAGAGGAGAAAAAGGATTACTTGCTGAGGGAAATAAATTTTACCGCTGCCCTCCTAAACAGAGCTTTTTTTTTTACTATTATTTTCATCCTCTATAATATTGCCTTCCTTTGATCACCTTGAAGACACTTTCCCCTAAGGAATTCTATTTTTGTACTACTGCCGTAAGAAAGGTTCAAACAGACTTCTGTTTCATTTTCATCTTTCTTACTGTGTCCTGTCACCTCTCATGTTGCAATTTGTCATCTAATGGTGTATATTACTGATAATTATGTTACCTTAGAATAGACGCTTTGGACAAGGTATTAGTGGCTATGATTTATTATCACTCAGGTTGAAGGAAAAGTTCACCTAATAGAAAGGACATTTTCACACGAAAGATGTATTAAGCCAAGCTCCTCTTTTTCATAAGTTGTCACATTTATTTACTCAATGCAGCGCTTTATATAATGCATGTTGTTTTAAAGCAGCCTCACAGTATTAAAGAAGAAAATAACAGTAATAATGTTTCAAAGTTCTTCAGTTATAAAACAATTGTGGAACAAAGAACAAAGTTCTTTATTATTCAAGTCAGTTCAGTGATGTTTTACTTTAGTTCAATACTAGTTCATCAAATTATCAAACCAGCTCTTCAATTCAGCAATATGCAGCTCTACAGAAGGTCAAGGTCAAGGTACAACACTGACAATACTGAAGAAATTACACTTTGCTACAATGTAAAATAGTGAGTGTACAGCTTATATAACAGTGTAAATTAGCTGTCCCCTTATAATAACACAGCCATTAATGTCTAAACCGCTGGCCACAAAATTAGTACACCCCTAAGTGAAAATGTCCAAATTTGGCTCAATTAGCCATTTTCTCTGACCGGTGTCATGTGACTCATCAGTGTTACAAGGTCTCAGGTGTGACTGGGGAGCAGGTGTATTAAATTTGGTGTCATCGCTCTCTCTCTTGGCCAAAAATCACTAAAATTGGTCTCTTTAGATCCTATGCAATATCAATTATGCCATAATTGGCCAAACTTCCTGTCTGCTATTTCAGTTGATGTTGAAAAACTACTTTTTCGAACTCCTCCTAGACCGTTGGTCTTATTTTCCCCAATATTTGATCTGTAAGACCATGCTGGCAAGAAGTTATGGATTTCGTGATGATAAACAAAATGGTTTTCATTTACCGCATCAACAAATTTTCTGGAATTATGTAATGTTAAGCTACATCTGAGGTTGTATATTTGCAAAGCTTAGACATATTGACATCAAACTTTATTTGACCATGCCACATCAATTTGGTAACAGCACCACCTATTGGTCAAAAGTGATAAATCATTCATTAACCATTAATAATTGAATTTCAAAAAAATGCTAATAACCTTTGATAACATTAACTTATTGTAATAAAACCGTTGGGTCATGTCGAGAACATAGATACAAATTATGCCATGGTCGGCTAAACGGCCTGTCCATCATTTTGATTTCATTAAAAACCTACTTTTTCAAACTCCTCCTAGACCATTTGTCTGATTTTTTTTTTTTTTTTTTTTCATCTTGTTGATAGATGAAACCATTTTTATATAGCGCAGCAACAAATTTGAAGCATGATGCTAATTGTCATTATCTAGCTGAATTTAATTTGTTCTCATCCAGTAGTGTCAGTACAGTCAAACTGTGTCTTTTAAATAATGCAAACAAGTGGAGATTGACCACAACTCTCAAGCTGAATTTCAGTGAAAGATTTGTTTACTTTTTTAGCCTGTGTCTAACTTAAAGGATTAGTTCACTCAACAATTAATATTCTGTCATTAATTACTCACCCTTTTGTCGTTCCAAACCGTAAGACCTTCGTTTATCCTCAGAACACAAATTAAGATATTTTTGATGAAATCTGAGAGCTTTCTAATCCTGCATAGAAAGACTACGACATTCGAGGTCAAAAAATTAAAATAGTCCACAATATCAGTTGTTCCATAATTTTATGAAGTTATGAGAAGCTATGAAGCTTTTTGTGCGCAAAGAAAACAAAACTAACGGCTTAATTCAACAATTTCTTCTGCTCCCTGTTAGTCTTTGACGCATATGGCTCTGAAGAATTTACTGTACAAGAAATTGTATGCAGCTTTTATTGTGCTTTTTATGGAGCTCCACATCAGTGGTCCCCATCCACTGTCATACAGGTCATACAGGTTTGGAACAACATGAGGGTGAGTACATGACAATTTTTGTTTTTTTGATTGAAATGTTCCTTTATTGTTCAATGCCATGTGCAGTTTGTCATGGCTTGGCATATAAAGAAACCACAGAGCTCCCTGGGAGGCATTGCGACCAATTGCTCAGCATGTAAAAGGTCAGGAGAACACCTGTAAGGGTAAAGTCTAAGAAAAGCTGACAAATCAGCCAAGAAAAGGTTTGCAGAAGGAGGGCAGGCAATGATAAAATGTGTGATCTCAACAGTGGTTTAAAGCTCAGTCCTGAAAGGAACACTCCACTTTTTTGAAAATAGGCTCATTTTCCAACTTCCCTAGAGTTAAACAGATGAGTTTTACCGTTTTTGAATCCATTCAGCCGATCTCTGGGTCTGTCAGTAGCACTTTTAGCATAGCTTAATATAAATCATTGAATCTGATTAGACCATTGGCATCTCGTTCAAAAATGACCAAATATTTTTATATTTTTCCTTTTAAAAGTTGACTCTTCTATAGTTATGTCATGTACTAAGACCGACAGAAAATGAAAAGTTGCAATTTTCCAGGCTGATATGCACAGGAACTATATTCTTATTCTGGCGTAATGATCAGGGAACTTTGCTGCCGTACCATGGGTCCAGCAGGCGTAATGATATTACGCAGCACCTGAAAATAGTCCCCAGCTAGGTAACTTCCAACGTGACCAGCACTAAGCCACTAAAGTAATAGTAAAATAGCTGGGGACTATATTCAGGCGCTGCGTAATATCATTGCGCCTGCTGCAAGTTCCTTGATTGTTATTCGGAATGAGAGTATATAGTTCCTATTCATATAAGCTTGGAAAATCGCAACTTTTCATTTTCTTTTCTTGTAGGTATTTGTACACAATGTGTACAGATGAGTCAAGTTTTAAATCAAATATTTGGTCATTTTTGATCAAGATGCTAATAGTCTAATCTGATTCAATGATTTATGATAAGCTATGCTAAAAGTGCTAACGGCAGACCCGGAGATCGGCTGAATGGATTCGAAAATGGTAAAACTCATCTGTTTAACTCTACGGGAGTTGGAAAATGAGCCTATTTTTTATTTATTTTTTTTATTAGTGGAGTGTTCCTTGAAGAGAAAATATATGCCATGTAAGTGAAAGCAAGTTTTCACCTCATATCCATTCTTTCTAGAATTTACAAGCAAATATTATAAAATAATAGTATATAAAGTATTTTTAATAAAGGAATCACTCTTTTTTGCTTTTCAGCAGCTATTACCTCAGTCTTCTGTCACATCATTCTAATATGTTTATTTATCATTTAAAAATGATCAGGGTAGTCTCAGCTGAATTCAGCAATAAAAGCAGGACCCAAAAAGAATGTTCCTCTCACCCACTGAAGATAATACATGCTTCTGTATCTGCACTGAGAATCCAACAGGACTTCTGTAAGCTGGCCCGTTTGATCTCCAGTAGCGTCCAATATCTTGATTTACTCTTTGTCCAATGAATAGCATTTCTAGCTAGATGTGAAAGTAACATTGATTTGCAATAGTCTGCAAAGAGCTTTCCAGATATGTGATGCAAATTGTATATCTTTGATGTCCTGCAGTGCTGGAAATGACTTTTTTTCAATCTCTATACATGGCTGTACAACCAGACAGCAGGTCAATGAGTATTAAGATGGTGCTAAAGTCTTTGGATATGGTGAAATCTTTATCTTTTAAAATGTATATGTCATTATGGTCTCTTGAGAATGGGATGAGGTTCTAATAATCTTCATCACAATGAGGCAAAACCTTCCCTGAAACCATTCCGAAATCCACTGTTATCTGATTCCTATCAAGTCTATTGTGAACTTAAAAGAAGAGTTCATCCAAAAATAGATATTGTGGCAGATTAAATACAGAGTGTTTGGAGGTTCTCAAAGTTGAAGGCTCTCATGATTAATTAATTACTGTTAATTATGGATTAGTTAATTATAGAACCATTACTTAGAAGTGCTGCTAATAGTTCTTGATTTTCCACACTGTAATTGCATTCATTAAACTGGCTCTTAAAGAAATTGTGTCGACTATTCTGTCTATACATCTTCTTTGGTTTCCTCTTAAACAGCATTTTGGGAAGCAGCAGTTTCACAGAAGCCATGAATAGTATGACTAAAGAAATTTCCACACCCCAGGAACCATTAAAGCTCTTTCATGCAATGGCTGGAGTTGAACAGCCTGTGTTTTAGTTATCCATGTCTTCCGGATGATTAACCATTGCGGTACAGTCACACCACGGCTCCTATTCATTAGTGGCATGTAAACATTCAGTTAGCATAGAAAATCGATCTCCTCCCTCACTATGTGCCATTGTCACTGTAAAGCCTCTTACATTTCAGGAAAAGGAACAATGATAGTACTCAAAACTGTTCCCTTGAGGAGGTATCTTATGCCTTTTGCCTTTTTATTTTAGTTAAAAGGAAAATCAGTAGTCACAGTTAATAAGAAATGCTCTTGATGTACTCTTTTAAACAGGGACTATTTTCAGGCGCTGCATAATATCATTGCGCCTGCTGCATCCATGGTAAAGCAACAAATTTCCTGATTGTTCATTGTTGAAATTTCCACAATGTAACTACAGAAGAGTCAAGTTTTAAATGGGAAAAATATTGAAAATCTTTGATCATTTTTGAACGAGATGCTAATCGGATTCAGTGATTTATGATAAGCTATGCTAAAAGTGCTAACGTCAGACCCAAAGATCAGATGAATGGATTCAAAAACGGTAAAACTTATCTGTTTAACTCTAGGCGAGTTGGAAAATGAGCCCTTTTTTTTTTAAAAAAAGTGGAGTGTTCCTTTAAAACTTGGAATGATAAAGACTGTTCATGGTGGTAGAGATGATCAGAACAGTGAAAGTAGCAGAGTATAGCAAGCAGCAAATCAATGTTCTCAGATCTAACATTGGTAGATATTGATCTGTGTGTGAGAGCTGCAGGAGATGTGATCAGACGGCTGAACCTGAAAGTGAGAGAGAGAGAGAGAGAGAGAGAGAGAGAGAGAGAATGCTCACGTTTATATTTGATTCACCACTAATATCTTTTAGATTAAAACCCAACTGCTTCACTGCTCATAGACTCACTTTATAGTGCAAGTTATGTTGACGAAAAGACGTGTTTAGGGTTCAAAGATGTGCCTAACTTTTTGTTGTCATTGAGAGGCGATGATTTGGTGTGAACCTGTCACAGACACCTCTGAGGTCACAGGAAGTGTAAACACATTTGAAGTTTAGAGGGACAGTAAATAAGCTTTTTCTTCAGTCTCTCAGAGAAAAGTATAGATGGCTAAAACACTTCTGAAGCACTCCTCGACCGCATTTTCCCCCTCTTTCTCTCATCCTTTGCCTCTAACACCTCTCTTTTTGTCACTTCCATGCTTCATCCCCAAAGCTCAGTCAGCTTTTTGTTTCCAAATGCTCAGCCAGAGATAACGCTGAAGATTAAATGCGTTTCTAATGGTAACTCTTTTAACTTTAACTTGTAAAACTGAAATATGCATTTTCTGTAAAGCTGCTTTAAAACAATGTGTATTATGAGAAGTGCCATACAAATAAACTCTATGAAAGAAGTCTCTCATTAATGCTGCATTTATTTGATTTAAATTAATTGATTAGAGATTAGTCATGCATTTAAACAAGCATGCTATTTATTGATCCCAATCAATGTGTGTTATTTTGTGTTCTTGCACTTCAAATATTCTAAGAATTGTAATTATAATGAAGCATAACATTTAGAGGCAGGTGAGCTGCATTGTAATACATAATGATAGATTGCAGCTGTCAACTATAAAGGTTTTTAAAACACAGGCAGGCCTTTAATTGCTTTGTCTCTCTCTGGGTGAATAGGTGACACGCTCTGTAAATGACAGCTGTAGCAAGACATGGAACTAGGGAGGCTTTTCATTACAGGGACGACCAGAGAGGACTATGTCAATTATCTGCTTACGTGGGCTGGTCTGCAAGTGCTCTTGGATGCTTTTCACACTTATAACAGCCTCCGCTGGGGATGGTGGTGTACCTTCTTTAATAAGAAGAGCATCATCTTAACACTCTAAGATAATTAACGAAGAGTATGTGATCAAACGTATAGCACCAATCAAAGCGATCACGGAAAGAACAAAATGGTTGAGGAAGTACTTAATGGGAACTAGAATGGAAAAAAAAAAACATCTAAAGAAATCAAACCGAATGCTTTAATGACAACCTGTTTCTTTATTGTCTGTTGGTCGTTGTCTTTTTCTCTTTGTCTCCCCAGGCAGAGTCAACTGTCAAGACCTTGCATCAATATTCAGACACACTTTTGGATTCCCACTCTCTTTTTCTGTCTCACTCAGTCTCATCCACAAATTTGCAAATAACCTCAAATTCAAGGTCCATGCTGCTGACAGCTGGGTGTTACTTTATTATTTTTGACAGTTATTCAATGTGGCACGAATCTGAAAAAAGTGAGAAGAAAAATCAAATATGAACTGCTTCGTTTTAAACATGTAGTTTAAGATACCTGGGACCAAATTACATTTTATTTTAGAGGTTTTTTACTTTTGTCAGGGTTTTTTTCCCTAGTCTGGAGGATAAAAAGCCTTAAAGATTCTGTTTTATTTTTAAATTGAAAAGAAGTAAGCCTTTTGTAATAAGTAAACCAACCCGGCTTACGAAAATAAGTGGCTCTATATACGTTTCTGCAACACCGTAATTACATACCTTACTGCATGTTTTGTGGCAGTTTCAAAGTGAAATGCCCAAAGAGTGGTGCTAAAACGCACATTTTTATTATTTATTTACAACCCAACCCTAAATCTAACCAAAAGTGTTAACAAATGCAACAGTGATATAAAAGTGTATTTGTTGATGCAGCCGTGCTTTTTTAACTTCCTTATGCAGATTTGAGCTATTTTGTCATACCGTGATTTTAAGGAGTTCGTTCCAGAGCTCTTCATCACTCAAGCGCAAAGCCGTATCATGTGAACTACCAAGCAAACCTACTGAATTAGAAAACTCACACATATGAAGCTGTATACGTGACAACAACGTTCAAAAGTATTCGTTTTCAAATCGCATGATATTCTGCAAGCAATTGTGTGAAAAGTAGGCTCTATTAATCAAATCTGTAAATCATACTTTGTGTGAAAAGGAATAAAAGTTGTCAGTTTTACTGCATCTGTAATTCTTACATAGAGGTATGAATAGATATAAAAAGTTTTTTTTTTTTTTTTTCAGTTTTGCAGAAATGTATATAGAGGCACATATTTCCACTGAGCTTATGTAGCTTTAGGAGCTCAAGCCCAAGCTGCGATATAAACAAGACGCTATTGGCTATTAAAAAAGGGGGTGGGACTGCTTAATATGGCCTGCCCTGTCTTCCGGTTTCAGTTGAAATTATGTCTACACATAGAATAATGCTGCGTTCCAGGCAGGTTTTTGATCTAGTAAGTCACAGCTTCAAACCACGACTCAAGACTTTGTGGCTTTCCAGGTGTAACGAAGGGTCAGACGACTTGGGATCCATATGCAACTTTATTAGAAACAATCAAGGTACAACAGGCAGGGTCAGAACACAGCAAACGGGAACAGCGTATAGACAGCAGAGGATCGTCAGAGTCCAAACAAAGGGTCGAGACAGGCAGCTAGCAAACAGGAGTAATCCGAGAGACAAACAGGGGTCGATAGGCAGGCAGATAACAATCACAAGAGGTATAACAAACCGGGTCAGCAACAGGATATTAAACACAAGGGAAAACGCTCAGAAATGATGGCTGTGGCAAATCAAGACTTCGCGAGTGACTAGAGCATAAGTGTGGTTTATATACAGTCACAAAATGGCCGACACCTGTGAGGTAATCAGCCCAGGCACGGGTTTATGGGAAAAGGAGTTCGTGGGAAGAGTCAGTGTTCGGGAGATGGCTCCCGCTGGTGGTGATCGGAGAGAGCCACAGAGACCGGATTCGTGACACCAGGCTTATGCTCATTTACAAATAATTTCTATCGCCAAAGGTGCTTACTCCTTGCTTATTTGAGGGAAACAGAAGAGGAAAACAGAGCATAAGACAAGAGAAGTTGTTATACCTTTTATTTTACGGTATTTGTATATTTGGAAATGCATCCGTAGGGGCTGCCATTATTAGTTAGTACAGGCTATGTGACGTCAGAGCGTGGAACTGGGAGTTCATCGATCCAGTATGAGTTCACGGGTTTGACTGCCATTTCAGTGCACTTTCACGGGTAGAAGTTTGGAAAAACATGGTTAATGGGTTGCCTGGAACACGGCATAACACTGTGTGTTTTTGTTTAAATGGATCCATAAAGAAGGTTCTTTGTGGCAAAAGAAGGTTCTTCAGATTCTAAAGAGGTTAGAAAGAGATGGTTCTTTAATGAACCTTTGATTGAATGGTTCTTTGTGGAACCATAAATGGTTCTTCTATGGCAGTGCTGTGAAGAACCTTTTAAAGCACCTTTATTTTTAAGAGTGTACATGGATTGAAACTTGCCCATTGTTTTTGCAATTCTGGTTGTTGCCACTAGTGGTTATTGACTCACCTTTAACTACAAGTGTTTTCTGTGAATAAAAAAGCTAGTAAAGAAGTTCAAGTAATGTATGTTGATAGATTCCATCAACCTAATGCTGTAATGCCACTAAAGCAGAATGCCTGCTGCAAAAACCTACCCAATCAATTGTCAAAAACAAAAAAAAAACATAAAAATGTGGAACGCTTCCCTAAACATCTGCCTGAGCATCTGGAACATCTAGAGTTGACTGTAGGATGGTGAGTCAGTAATCCACACAGGTATCGGTTGATTTTATGACTCAGATCCATTAAGACAAGTCTAATTATGAAATTTTCCCTGTTGTTTTGTATTTAGCTGTCTCATGCCCTCTTTGGCTTTCATTAATCATCCTGCTGTTAAAGGTGGGAATAAAAAAATCTAATTTTTCTGACAAGCACAAACATTAAGTGCTTTACTTGGACAAGATTCATTGTCTTGCTTTGCTGTCCTGTCTCGTCTTGCGTTGACGGGCAACAAAAAAGAAGCAGCAGGAGAAGTGCCTGATTCCTGCAACCTTTCATCTCTCCCACATTCACGTCTCATCTCACTCTGTTTTTCTGCGAGTTTCCTAGAGTGCGTCATCTTTGACTCACCTGTCATCATCTCAGTGAATTTTTCTTCTCATTTTTCATACATTATTGTGTTCTGCACTTTCATTGTGATCCCTTTTTGGGGTACGTACTGTACACTTTGTGATCTCAGTACACTGCAGGATAGCGTGCTATAACATTTGCTCAGCAGCAGTCTCTCTCTGTATCGCCCACTTTCTGTGCACTGCACCACTCACTCGCCACTTCCCATTCACACTGGGTTGTCATTCCTCTCTTTAATGTGTTTCCATTTACTCATATCATTCTGCTGTGACAGCCAGGAGAGTGAAATCTTTGATCGGCTTGGTGGCATTCCATCATTTTCCACCACTCCACTTTTTCTTGACAAAGTACCTCTAGTTAGAATGTTTTAGCAGACAAGAGCCCATCTCCAACACCAACTTCTGCTTTCTTGCATCATTGGCAGCAAACACCATCCAAACTCTCTGAGAAGGAATGTCGGAATGTCACTGACTCTGGTTTTCTCTTCCCACTTGTTTTCTTCTGGAAAAGTGTCCACAGATTCCATGCACAGACAAAGTATAATTTTGTTTACACATTTTTTTTTTTTTTTTACATATACAGTACACACACATATTATGTAAACACAAAATGTTATTCTGTATGCGATTAGTCGCGGTTGATCTCGCAGCAGTTTGTACATATTTTGACCTCACTCTTGTGCGAATTCGTATGTTTTTGGCTAAATTGGATGCATTTGCATTTGTACGAATGCCCTTTACCCCAAACCTACCCGTCCCTGGGGTTTAGGCAAATCTTAAAAAATCGTACGAATGAGGTCGTACGAGTTCATATAAATTAGCCACCTTGTAAAATACGTACAAATTAGTCATGAGATGGTGTTAGGATTAACTAAATGTTTTTTTCAAAGCATGTGAAATATGTCAAGTTTGCGGGATAGACTCTTTAAAATACGCCCATGAGTTTTACTCACCGGTCTGTTATTGTGGGGACATTTCAGTGCTGCTAAACATGATGCGGCAGAAAACAAAACATTATTGTTTGCTTTACCTGTCATACATATGGCCTCTTGGGCGGTCCTTGGCCATTCCAAGTGGCCAAGATTCCCAGACCTTCTGCCGTCTGTCTGAATGTCTAGCTACTTGATTCAAATGAATCAAATTCAAGTTTATTTGTATAGCGCTTTTCACAATGCAAACGTTGCAAAGCAGCTTTACAGAAAAATAAAGTTTCTACAATATATTTAGTAAAAGCTTACTAGTGGTGACTATGTCAAGTAAAAAAGTATGGTAAAATCAGTTAATGACGTAATCAAACAGACGATGAACACTATTAACAGTAATGATTATATGTTGCAATCAAACTTATAGCAAAATTTGGTAGTGCTGTATGTTGTTTCAGGGTTGGCATCATCTGAGGTCCTCTGAGAGGTTGGCATCATCTCTTATCAGGTTTCTGGTTCCAGACTGAAGCTTTTGTAATTCCTAGTTACCACGGTATGTCAGTACTCAAGACTAGGTAATGTCCCATTTGGTTCTGCAAAGATACTTTAAGATACACAACTTAGCTTGTCACCATCTTTACCAAATCAGTTGTCAAAAATGAAGAAGCTTAACCAGGAAGGTTTTCTCTGTCAACCAGCTTCATTATAAGAACTATGTTGGTCTAACAGGTTTCATACACTAGGTTTGCTAGATGGCTGTGTTGTTCAGAAACTACAGTAGCAGTAGCAGCAGCAGCAGACAGCCATATTTGGCTCTCTGATCCATTTCTTTGCTTTTAAAGTCTCAGAAGATGTTGTCAAGCCTCTGAGCTCTGTACACACCCCCATCATCCACATCTGTTAGCCATATCTCCAGCCTCCCACACTGAGAGCCAAAAAGTGGCTCCCGTGGAGCATGGATATTGACAAAATTAGGGAAGAGGCCAAGAGTTTAACACTATTTAACACTGTGCTGGAGCCATGACTTCCCTGGGATCAAACTTCGAAAAAATGAACTGAGAGTCAAAATCTTAAGAAAACAACAATGCTTGATATTCCTTTCAGAAAAAGTAGGTATTATTGTGGGGCAGATGTGTACTGCAATGCCTTTCCAGGGCTGCAAGTTAAGTGAAACTAATTAAGCAGCTCAAAGTTGTACACACACACGCATACTGAAAATCTCATTTATCAAATGTAAATTTGTTTGGGCTATGAGTGCTCTCTTATCTTGTTAGGAAGCATTACCTCTTTGATTTGTATCGCTCTCTAAGCTGTTTAACTTTTACTGTTCCTTGTATTTAGGGCAATTTGTGTCAGATAGTATTGCAATTAAGTACAGAAAACACAGCTGGGTTTTGTACCTTACACACAATCCAGTTAAACTGGATCAGTACAGTATTATATTATTTACTAGGGGAGTCTCAAAAAGAAAAATGTTGGCTTGTATCCTGCACCACCTCAATTTAGATGATTCAGTAGAAATCTCTGCAGTCCTAATCAATGACAACAAACCTGGCTCTGTGCATGTTGATGCAGCAAATTTTGAATAACTGTGATCTGATTACCTTAGGGATGAGAAGAGTTTGAGGGGAAGTGACTTCAATTACATTATGTCGCTCAAACAGTACTACTGTATGACAGATAGATAGATAGATAGATAGAGAGATAGAGTGATAGATGGATAGATAGACAGACAGACTTCTTTTCGGATCATCAGTCATCAGAGCTCAATAAACACTGGTCACAGATGCGATGATGTACCTAATTTCAACAAGCTGATCGCTCACAAAAAAACAAACAAAAAAAACTCAGATCATGTTTTCAGGCCATTTTAAGTCTTATTTTGACATGACATAGAGTGGTTTTATCAAAATGTGTGAGTTGTTTTCTTACTTTTTTTTAAAAAAAAATTGTCTTCCCATTAACGCTGTTATATTGTTCATTCAGGCTGATTCATGAACATGCACAAACACAAGAAGCGGGTTTTTTCGCATTAACCAATCACGGCGGATCATAACCAGTCATATCCAATCATATCGCAATAAAGGCATTGCCTCCTCTCACATGACTTTCCACCATTCATTTTCAATTACCCCCCACTGAACCCACTACACACTTTAAGGGGTCTGTTAAAACTCAATGGGCTCAGGGGAGTCTCACGATGTAACTTTGCCTGCTGGTGGTGCTGTTGGACATTTTTACTAGTGATGTATATTCTTTTCTCATATGTCATATTTTGTAATATTTCCATTATATATAATATTCATTTTTGTATAATTTTTTTCTTATCCAATTTGTTGAGCAGACACTGCCTCCATTGCTTTCTCAGAGGAAATGCCCCTGCTGTATATATAGAGATGTTAGATGACAGAAAAATAAGTCATATTGCTTCCGTATGTTATGGAGGAAAAGTTTTCCCAGCTGTCATGTGATGATTAGCAGAACTCATCTCCTTGGCTTCATCACATTGGTTGGATCATGGATGTTTCATCTCCTTGTCTCTCTGTCGAGTGACACTCTATGGCACACATGAAGGATAAAATAGTTTCCATGACTGGGGACATACATGCTGTCTCCAGCCTAATTTGTGTCATTTTCACCTCTTCCTTTCTCCGCATACAGTGACACGTCTCTTTGGGGATTATATGGAGGACTTTTCCCGGTGTTCCCTCCTTGCTGTTACACACACTCTCTCTCTCTCTCTCTCTCTCTCTCTCTCTCTCTCTCTCTCTCTCTCTCTCTCTCACACTCTCTCTCACTCTCATTTCTTATGATTTTTACTTGCTCCACAGGATAAAAGAAGAAAAAAAGATTTATATTAGGACTGACGTGCTCCTCTGTAACTTAGCAGATGACTTTATCTGCTGAAGCAAATCTGCAGTTGTTTAAGGTGAGAAAATGTTCTGGCCTTAACATCTCAAATAGACACCGTGCTGCTGAAATTTGTGTGATAGGTTATTCAGAGATGTAAAACATTAGTAAATAGAGTAATCACGTTAATTGGCAGCCTTTGGTTGAACCTTGCATTACTCAGTCAAGTTTAACCTGTAACAATAATCTAAAACTGCAGTGATCTCATATTTTATCATTTGCCACACGTTGTCTAATCTGCAACCAGTGGAATAAGCAAGCTTAGTTAGTATTGGTATCGCAGTTGACTTAATTGAGTAGCTTTAACCATTCAGCTGGTAAACACCAAATGAGACCCATTGTGTTTAGTCATTAGCCTTGGTGATATACTGCTTTGGGATGCAATAAGAAAACTCTGCAGTTCAATTAATTTTCTCCATAAACCTTGAAGACAGAACATAAAGCAAAGGAAAAACTATACCAAGGTCACAAGCACTGATTATTGTAATCAAAGGGAGCCATAGTTGCGTGACATACTGTGTGAAATAACACAGAATGTATTTACTGACAGAGTAAAAAATAAAAGAAACACAGTAGAGACTTTCTGTCTTATTGAACCTACATATATTAAAGCTGTCAAGGTCACTGATATATTTTTAAAAAGTCAATGCACTGAGTCATCTAGGTGATGCTCTTATGATGCAATCGATTGTGAAAATAAAGCAAAGTGATTTTCAGCTAGAAAAAAAAAAAAAAAAAACAACGTTAAACACAAATCATCTTCTTCAGCCTTCGGCAAATGTTTGGACAGGGATTTATCCTAGAGCCAATACTCTACTGCTGGTTTAAAGAAATTTTGTACAATGGTTTTCCAGACTTGACAGTTAAGGGCTTCATATTTGGCATCAAAAAAAAGGCTAAGTCATTTGTTTTTGAGCTTAGCTCTGATCTATTTTGCCCAGGTTTTCTTGGGCGCCATTTGTTGAGCCTTCCAGTTTACCGCTGCTGCCAAAGAAGTCGATAAGGTAGACGTTGTCTGTTCATTTGGCTTGCTCTAAAAATCTAGTTTAGTTTAACTTTATTGTTCACTCTGCTTGCCACAGAGCAGAAATTTGCCTTTGACACTGGTGACATAAATACATCCACATTAATACTTAAAAACACGTCACACATTAGCAGCATAAAATTACACACGTTTAAACAACTAACTCAACCCCAAACTTCCTTACAAAGTTGTGCTGTTCCAGACTCTCTGTCAGCCGCCAGACGAAAGACCTCTGTTAGTGCTTATTAAAGTTGTTTCATATACTTATGTGGTCATTGTAGGAGAGACCTGTCCTTTTGTTTAAATTTGTTCTCTCTGTTTTTGTAATTTTCATTTTATTTTTTTTGTTAGGTTAATTATGTAGATTTTTTTTTTTTCTAGTCTGATTTTGTTTGTTGTTTTGGGCCTTGGGTCTCTCTGAAGCCCAGTACCACTAAGTAACTGTTCTTCTTCATCTCTTAAATACATTTAAACCATCAATTTGTGGTGTTTTCATTTGTTTAGTTTTTGGTTTGACAGCTTGATGAGAGTCTCTACTGTGCCTTACCCCTAGTGGACATAAAACAACTTTTAAAGAGAAAACCTTTCCAATCCATGCTGAAAAGCAAAAAAAAAAAAAAAAAGCAGCTCGTTTCCCAGTCAAAAATGCCTAAAAACTCTGTAAAACCAGCCAACAGACTAGTTTAACTAGGATGAGAGACTAGCTAAGACCAGCAAACCAGCTTAGACTTTTTTTTTTTTCTTCTAGCAGGTATATATTTTTTTTGTTAATGTCAAAGGCTTTGCATAAATCTGCTTTAAGTATGTTTTGGCATAAAGTCTTCAACTTTATAGAAATTGTTCAAATAAGGCAAATGCCAACACTACTTTGTTTTGAAAAAATCTAAAGAGATAAAGGAAAATACAAATTAGACTACACTAATGGATATTTTACCCTTTTGTTGTTATGCATTTTCAAAATTGGTTTGCCATTTAATCATTTTTTATATTTTTTTTTAGCTTGCACAGTTCCTAGTAATATTAAAGGCACAATATGTAAGTTTTGTTTGTAATTTAAATATCCCAAACCCACTAGAAAAGTCTTCTATTTTGTTAACTTTTGTACTTATCCCAAATGTTTCCAAGAATGTTTAAAGTCTTTTAGCTTTTAATATGAATAGGTTAGCCTTAAGGTTATCCGGAAGGTCGTGTGCTCCAAAACAGTGATAAAATTTGCATGTAGAAGATATAAGCATTCAAAAAATACAGTCCAATCAAACTTTCTGTCCAATCAAATGCACTATAGAATCTGAAAAGTCCCGCACCCTACACTATAAATAGACGCTGAGACTGCAGCTGAAATCAGTCACATGTTCACAGAATTAGTATTTTCTGTATGGTGAATGGCATGTATTGCACTATATAGGAGATAGGGAATGATTCAGTGTAAAATGCTTTCTGTTTATGTGAATGAAGTCTGGTTTCGTTTCCATTTTAAAAATGGGGTGGGGCTACACTGTAAAAAACAAATAATTTGTTACCCTACTTCCTTAAAATTTTAAGTTCAGTCAACTCAAATAAGTTTATTCAAGTTGAAATGTTAAGTTTTACTAAGTGACAACTTATAGATATTTGAATAAATTTTGTTTGTTAAACTTAAAAGCTGTGTTTGTTACTCGGCTGCTATAAAATTGTAAGTTAAATCAACTCAAATACCTAAATTGTCACTTAGTAAAACATAACATTTCAAGTTAACTAAACTTTTTTCGAGTTGACTGAACTTAAAATTTTAAGGCAGCCAGGTAACAAATCATTTTAAGACTCAACAAATAGTTTTTTACAGTGTACTTGATATGTTCCGTCCTGTCTTCCTGTTTCAGTTGAAATTACATCAACACATAACGCTGCATGTTTCAAAGCACATCAGTAGACCTTTAAATGCGATGAAATAAGAATTTTAACTAATGTAATGGATCGTGTCACTGCCTGCCAATGACGTCATGTAGCCTCAATTTCTTTGGTTTAATTTTGTAGAAAACATGGAAACACCAATGTTATGTGTTTTATTATAAGTTGGCGAGCACACAGAGTAACATTACAACAGAATTCCCAACACACTCAAATCTATCTAGTATGATAAAACAGCGCTGCTTTACCTCACATACGCATGATCGGAAGAAGTGGAAGCGGGCGACTGTGGCATAAAAGCTCCGCTGCTTTCAAGTCTTGTGTCGCACTTGTCTCTCATTAACAATCTCTTAAGCGGCCTTGTTTAATAAATCTTTATTTAATTAGCTCATTGTTGAACATGATTTCTGCTCGAGTCCCGTCGGATTGCATCAGCTGTGGAGATGAAGACGACAACACCCATGATTCCACACTCAATCACGGCTTCATCAAACTACGCCTTAATTTCTTTGTTTGTTTGTTATGCACCCTTGAGCGGCGAAAAATTGCACACTGTTTAATATTTTTTAATCAATAATATTTTCTTTTATATTAAAGAAACACTCCACTTTTTTGAAAATAGGCTCATTTTTTTAATTCCCCTAGTGTTAAACAGATGAGTTTTACTGTTTTTGCTGATAGCATAGCTCAGCATAAATCATTGAATCTGATTAGACCATTAGCATCTTGTTAAAAAATGACCAAATATTTTCAATATTTTTCCTGTTTAAAACTTGACTTTTCTGTAGTTACATTGTATACTAAGACCGACAGCAAATGAGAAGTTGCAATTTTCCAGGGTGATATGGATAGGAACTATACTCTCATTCCGGCGTAATAATCAAGGAACTTTGCTGCCATACCATGGGTGCAGCAGGCGCAATGATATCCATATCAGCTTGGAAAATCACATTTTCTGTTGATCTTTGTACACGATGTAACTACAGAAGAGTCAAGTTTTAAATAGGAAAAATATAGAAAATCTTTGGTAATTTTTTAAAAAGATGCTAATGGTCTAATCTGATTCAGTGATTTATGCTAAACTATGCTAAAAGTGCTAACGGCAGACCCAGAGATCAGCTGAATAGATTCAAATACGGTAAAACTCATCTGTTTAACTCTAGGGGAGTTGGGAAATGAGCCTATTTTCAAAAAAAGTGGAGTGTTCCTTTAATAGTAACTATTTTAAATGAATGTAATGTGTGAGTGTTTAATTTTTTTGTGTAGTAGCTTAGTACTGGGTTGCTACTTGTATGTCCATTGTAAAACAGCAAAACCAGTTGAGAACCACTGACACCAATCACCACAAGACCCTCATTAAAGTGTTTCTATGACGACTTCAAGTACGCCTTCTCCCTGAAAAGGTCTCAAATCAATCTCACCCAAAAGCAGTAACGTCAAACTTGACCCAAAGACTTCCAGTAAATGACATTTGCTCAAGTGACAGTTCCATTATGATCATATTTGCAGGATAAACTCCCCACAGTCTAAAGAGTCTCAAGAGACCGCGAGGGTCTACATACCTGACACGTCTAATATACAAGTTGCAAATGTAACACAAATTCCAGCATCCAGCACTGTGATGCATTCTTAGCTCTGAGAGGTCAGTCCAAATCAATGAATCAGCCTCTAATGAGGCTGTTTAAGAGAGTTAGAAAGTGAAGCTGCAAGTATTCATGGCCTTTTGCTCTGACACCTCTTCTTCTCTCTGACTAGGCTACATTTGTGTGCCTTTCCAGCTTCTCACCTCTATTTTAATGAATTCCTGTTCACAATATAACGTGTCACATTGATCAGTGCACATATGGATAGTTTGACAGAGAAACAATGAATCGAATATAGTGCTGAAGTCACTGTGAAACCTGACGAGCTAATTTATGTGGGCTCTGTTCTCTCTTTTGATCATATATCTATATACTGGAAGCTCTATATGAGCCCACAGGTAACAGATGTCACATGGGAGACGCCGACTTTATGAGGCCTCGGAGAGCATGTGTCAACCCTTCACAGTGAGCGATGAGCGAGAGAGTCTCAGTGAGTCTCATTTTCTTAGCGTGGGCAAAATGCCTGTTCTTTATTCTCTGACTTCATGAAGAATGAACCGAGGGTCTTCAAAGGCTCTTTATTTCAGAGGACGATCAAAGAAACCTCACAAACTGCAGTGCTGTTTGATTTAGATGATATTAAAGATGCAAATGCTATCATGATGCTACTATTCCTGGGAAAAAAAACTCTTCAGTATAGAGCTGGATTGGACTTTATTGCAGTCGTTATTTTTGTTTTCTTTGTGCACGAAAAATATTCTCGTAGCTTTGTAAAATTACGGTTGAACCACTGATGTCACATGGACTATTTTACAGATGTCCTTACTGTGTTTCTGTGCCTTGACCGTGGTCGGACTCTTGCACAGTTTTTATGGTGATATGTGTGCTTTTGCTTTGATTTAGTTTCTTCTTGTTATCAGACTGCTTATTTAGGTGAAACCATGATATACTTTTTTATTGAGGATTGTTTAATGAATAGAAAATTTAAAAGAACATCATTTATTTGAAATGTAATTTTTTGTAACATTATATACATGCCTTTCACTTTTGATGTGTTCTTGCTGAATAAAAAAATATAAAATGTTACAGATCTCAGGCTTTTAAAACGCTAGTGTATCTAGAGAATAATATATGCTATTTTATTTGTTTATTTATAACATTTTCAGATTTGAACTTGTGATGTGTCTTACTCCAGGCAAGAAATATTCCTCTGAGCCCCATCATCTCATGTTCAGCTGGGGAAGATTGAGCCCCCCACAGACTGAAATCCAAGAATCGCTTCTGGGGGTAATAAAAGTAAACTTTAAAAAATATTTTCTGACAATAAGTCATATTTTCTCAGTGAGTATATCTAGTTTTAAAGATGTTCAGATGCTTTCACTTGGAAGGAAGACAAAAATATTGATTAAGAAAGGTTATTTATTTATTTATTTATTTATTTTGGCAGCATACAGATGCCTGGTCTGCGGGTGTGATTAGTGTGCCAGGCTGATGCGTGTGGTAAATGTCTGAGATGAATCCAGCCATGAAATTGATCTGGGCTTTTGAGTGTTGCACTTGTCTTTAAGGGAAAAGACTACAGGATATTACTGAAGCAATGAGAAGTAGCCTTCCTGTCAGCCAAGCCACTGCTGCATGACATTGAACGAGATTTAAATCATAGGCTTAAGTAATGGGCAGCAATAAGCCACTCTTACTGTCTGTCTCTGTTTAGCGAACATGTAGGTCTTGTATTCTCGTAGTCTAAAGAGTATGATTTGTGTATGTTTAAGTGATTTTACACACTATATTTTACTTTACACATTCATTTCATGCATGATGGCTCAGATTTTTATGGCAGAGTGCTTTGGATTGTGGATTTTATTCACACTGAAATCTGTTCTATTGTAGAAAAACAAGGCATATATAGATTTCCTCTAAAAAGAAGATGGATACTGTATTGCCAGGGGGAACTGAAAGAAGACATTGGATGAAATATTATTTTTTACATGGTGTTTGCATATAGATGTGTCTTAGCAGTGTGTGGACACAGCCACCCTACAATAATAAAAATATATTCAATTATTTTTGTAATCCCCCCCAAAAACCTAAACAGTCTCAGTTACCAAGCTGTTTAGATTTTTTTTTTAACAATATGGCATCATATGGCTGATGAAGAACTGTCCTGTTTTAGCATATTTTCTGCCCTCAGCCAGTACACTGTTCCTTATTTTCTCCATGCCACACATGAACATAAGTGTCTTTAGTTTCTCCCGTATCAGAGCCGCTGAGGACACAGTGGATTAGTTTAGTTTTTGATTGTAATGTGCCACCAAATAAGCAAAAACAACAACAAAAAAAAGAAGGGGCGGGGTGAGCAGTAGCACATTATCATTTAAAGAGACATGCAACGAAACAGGTTGCTATAAACAGAGCTGTTTTTGACAAGGTAAAAAGGGTGTTGTTTTATATGACCTTTTGAAGATATTTCATTAAGCCCCTAAAAAATCATACCAACTTGGAAAATGAGCATCCAATGTCCTTTTAAAAGTATTAATTTTATGTTGTCAGCCACCACAAACATTTTTAACCATATTTGCAAATCTTTCTTGACCCCCAGAATATTTTGTTGTAAGAATGTGTCACAGTGAATATATCAAAAGAAAGCAGAACAAAGTCTTTGTAAAAAAAAAAAAAAAATGTTTTTGTAGCTTCATCTCAACACTCAAATGTTCATGAGTTCTATCAAAAACATTTTGAACAAAAGCTGAGAACAAGACAGTCATTTTCAAGCAGAAATCTGACTTTACATTTGCATTTGTTTTTCCCACTTTCATATGGTAATTGGATTTGATGAAAAAAGTCGTATAGCGGGAAAAGAGTTAAATTCACAAAAGTGTTGATGTCTGAGTTGTTTACATTTGTAATTAGTTTGTCAGTTTTACCCATTATGCCTTATTGAGTTCATTTTTCGAGCATGACTTTATATTATTGCAATCACAGCCAGTCACGTTAACTCATATATAACGATCTTCACCTTGCCATTACTCCCCTCAAGTTTAAATTAGTTGAATACCAGTCAAAAGTTTGGACACACATTTAATATATATATATATATATATATATATAATATTATTATTATTATTATTATTATTATTATTATTATTATTAATTTTTTTATTTTTTTTAAGAAGTTTCTTATGCTTATCTAGGCTGATTTCACTTGATCAAAAATACGGGCAAAAAAATGAATATGATTTTTTTTTTTACAATGTAAATCAATGTTTTTCTATATTAATATACATTAACATTTAATTTATATATGTAATTAAAGTTAAATTTCCAGAATCATTACTCCAGTCTTCAGTGTCACATGTTCCTTCAAAAATCATTCTAATATGCTGATTTATTATCAGTGCTGGAAACAGTTGCACTGCTTAATATATTTTTTTGGAAACTTTGATATTTTTATTCACCAAGGATGTGTTAAATTAATAAAAAGTGATAGCATAGATTTACATTGTTAGAAAAGATTTATATTTTGAATAAATTATGTTCTTTTTAACTTGTTATTCATCAGAGAATCCTGAAAAAAGAATCACAGGTTGCAAAAAATATTTGGCAGCACAACTGTTTCCAACATTAATAATTCTAATAATAAATCAGCATATCAGAGGATCACGTGACACTTAAGACTGGAGTAACAGCTGATGAAAATGTAGATTTTGGTCAAATGTAGATTTTGGTCAAATGATGAGGCAGAAATATGTTGTCAGTAACATTCTAGAAGAATTTTATGGAGAAGATACACATAACACATTTTTGAATGTATTATGAAGTAATGTAACTAGTAGTGTAACTAATTACTGTTGCCAGAATGTAATAAGTAAAGTAACAATATTACTTTTGAAAGGAGTAACTAGCAATGAGTAATATGTTATATGATACTTTGAGTAACTAGCCCAACACAGTATATAATATATAAATAACATTCAAATGCAGTGGGACATGCTCACATACATGTAGGTATACGGACCTGCAGGACCGCACCGTCCTCATTATTAAGACATATCGCATGCATTCCAGCATTGATCTCAGTTGGCTTCGTTCTGCTGTGGTTTAATCAGCATTCTTCCCAGGGCCCCGTCCTCTTCCGCACACTGGCTTCCTGCCCTGCTCCCCTGATCTGGCAAAATAACATTGCAAATTTGCAAAAATACATTATTAATTTTCCATGAGGCATGCCAGACGGCACCCCTTGACAAACATTCCTTTCATTTTTTTTCTTTTCATTTTTCATTTTTCATTTCCTGTAGTGCACCTGAGACACCTCCTGCACCTTAACACCCTCCCTCTGCCCGCTCTGCCTCGATTCAGTCAGCTACTGAAATGATATCTGCTAGGAAATCATTTTGAGAACATCACAGCAGAATAGAGCACCCTGCCCGGGTGTGTGTCGTTTTGTGTGCGTCTCTATGTGTGTGTGCACACCGCTTTCTATAACACCCTGCTCGCAAAATCATTCCCCTCCTCTGTGAATATGAGAGAGAGAGAGAGAGAGAGAACGCCAACCCCCACAATCATAAGCTCAGCTTTTTCAGCAATAAAAAGGACACTAGTACTGACATCTACTGAGTTCACATTAACATCAGTTTCCTATAGTTTTAGAGGCAGGCATTCAGTAAATAGCCTCTTTTGTTAAAGGGATAATGAACTCAAAAAAGAAATTCTGCCATTAATTACTCACCTTCATTTTATTCCAAACCTGTAAGATTTTTTTGATGAAATCCAAGAGTTTTCTGACCCTGCACAGACAGCAATGCAACTACCATTAGAAATTTAGTAAGGACATAATTATCAGCTAATATCTTAATTTGTGTTCCAAAGATAAACAAAGGATAGAATTTCATTTTTTGGTGAACTATCACTTTAAAAGTGGACTGTTTTATCCATTGCACTTTATCCACCACATATAAAAGTGATATTATATTAATTACAGTGGCCCCAAAGTATTTGGACAACTATGTCACACTTAAAATGTGTGAATATCATAGCACACATTTTAAAAGCAAAATATCAAACCAAGTGTCATCTGCAAACAAATGCTGACAGATCTCTCAGAACTTAATATTTTTTGGATTTCTTTTTTATAGCAATGCACAACGACAATTTTATTATCTAATGCAGTCTCTTTGTGCAAATACAAATATGTGCACTTATCACCCATAACAGTCTCGGCCATTGCATGCGCACTGTATTCTAATATTTACTCTTGTGTTCCCAGTCCATATTGGGTAAGTTCCCAGTCTCCACAATGTCTGCGTGAAATTGGTGTGCATGAAATTGAGAGGGGAGAGAGAGAAAAAAAGTAAAAATAGAAAAATAAAACACAGTCTGTGACTCCCTTTAGGCTGTGTATCCCGTGCAGTTTACCAAACTCACAAATCCAATTTCAAAATGGTATTTGCTGGTTACAAGCACATGACCTTGAAATTGGATAGATATGTTGCATTACAGGCCTTTTCCGCACTCTACGCTTATCCACGGTTGACTGTTGGCTCATTTTGGTCCAGATCATGAAGTGAGCTGCCACATGGTTCTGGAAGTGTCTCCACGGCATTGCTCATGTGTTACAGTACAGTGCCACATTACATTTGAAGGATCAAGTGAATAGCCTTCAAATTCAACAAGCTGGAAATAGAATGACCACACATTTCAATATAATCAAAGGGTGGTCAACATCTCAAATGACCAGAATTCACCATAAAAATGGCAAAAATTACTGACTATAATACATATCTGGTGCTTTTTTTGGTTTCAAATGACATAAAGGTGAGTTAATGATGATGACATCTTCAAGGTAACACATTAAGCGCCAGGTTTGCTAACAGCTGTCAGGATTTACTAAAGATGCACAGTGAAGAATTAGCGCTGAAAAGGCATGGACAAAGTTATTTTTTCACCTAACCTTATTAAATATACATTTGTAGGAGTTTTCTTTTCAGATGCAAAATATATGGGAGGAGAGTATTAAAAAGAATCACACAATGCGGTTTATTGACGTTTGCGCATGTCAAATTACTGGTATTTGCCCCATTATGTAAGTTAGTATGTACATAAAAGTAAGTCTTAAATCAGGCTCTAATTTGCGCTGCTCTAGTCAGATTGCGCTGGTCATTATGGAAATGTTCTTGTTGCGTCTGTGTTCTTTATTGTGCGTATTGTCAGTAAATCACACACAGAATTTTCCCCTTCCATCTGCACTTTTTATGGAATTGCACTCTAATCAAATTTGTCATGTTTAGAAAATCTGGCCTACAATGGAATTAGAGCCAAATATCGCACTTGCATCCAATCCATTGACTATTATAACCCTAAAAGACATGAAGCACCTTAAGACTCCTGGAGGCAACATCTGACTCCACAGAGAGGTACCAGTGCTTGTGCTGCCTTATTACAATTCAGGATGGCATGCCAAGTGTCACTCACTAAAAGTGTGTAGGTCTTGTTTTCTTTTCTTGCGAGAAGATGAAAAGTTGGTGGAATGCAGCCTTCTGACATGTTTTCCTTCATCTGCTTAGCCTACTTTTACTGTTGTGCCATTGGCAACTCAGGTCAAATTTCTGCACTACACATGATTAGATGAAGGGCTTAAGATTTGGCCAATGTTGGGCTTTATTGATAAGAACATATTTATCCATTGATGACCATCCAAAAGTTGTTATACACGTTAAAAAATAATAAATAGTTAAGACATTTATAATGTTCTTTTGCACTTTTTTTAATGAACCTAAATACTTTTCAACTACGGTAATACTAAGAAGTGTTTCTTGAGCATCAAATCAGCATATTTGGTTTTTGAAGGATCATGTGGCACTGGAGACTTTTAAAACCCTGAAACATACTTTTTGTCTCTGTTTTCTATCTTTGCTCTCATAGATATTTCATTACCCCAATGATTTATTCGCTCTCAAGCCATCCTATCTGTATATGACTTTTGTCTTTCAAATGAATACAATCTTTGTTATATAAAACATTTCCTGGCTCTTCCAAGCTTTATAATGGCAGTGAATGGCTGTTGAGAATTTGTATCAAATTGATATATGCCCATCCATCATAAAAAGTGCTCCACACAGCTCCAGGGGTTAATAAAGGTCCTCTGAAGTAAATTGATGTGTTTGTGTAAGAAAAATATCCATATTTATAAACTGTAATCATTAGCCTTAGCTAAGTCCCAACGGTGGATGATGTAGGACGTAGTTGTAGCATAAGCTCTGGTGAGAATATGCTAGTCTCTCGAAAATCAGTCTCTTCTTTTTCTTTACAAATCCTTGTTTTGTGCTTCTAATTTATGACCAGTGCTTTGTTTTGCACTTTTCACTGCGCTTCTGTGTTCTGCGCCTATGTGAACAATATATGGATGCACTTTATTGAACTTCAAAAAACCAATAGCCATTCACTGCCATTATAAAGCTATAGAGCCAGGACATTTTTTTTTTGTATTATTATTTACTATAACTCTGATTGTAATCATCTTAAAGAAGAAAGTTATATACACCTACAATAGGATGGATTGTGGATGAGTAAATGATGGGTGAAGTTTCATTTTTGTGTGAACTATCCCTTTAAGTCTCTTTTCTTGTGTACTTGTGGTGTGTCAGCCAATCAGTATTATCATGATGTAATTTTCCTGTGGCTCAAGAGTAATTATGCAGCGTTCAATTTGAGTTATAATTGCTACAATTATAAGATGACAATTCTAAGATTTAACTCTGAACATTTTCCTGAACAGCTCAGTACTATGGCATTTCTCATAATGCCAAAATGGATCATAGTGCAGCTTTATAATTAATGAAAGCAAAATGTTTAATCTTTTCATTAATTATTTAATGTACTTTTACACATCTTGTAAAATAAATAAGATTAATAATATAAAAATCCATATGTGTAGAGGATTCTGATTAAGTTTGTTATATACGCAATTTTTTTTTTGCCCATGAGCTGCGCTGACAGATTTCAAATAACATACTTCAGGGGTTCCTGCACCAGCCGGACTGTGTCTTTGAGGTGAATGGGAATACCAGTGGATAGCTTTCTACAGATATTGCAGGCCCCTTTGATTCAGACAAACAATCACATGAAACAAAGTGTAAAGTGTAGAGTAGTATGTCATGTGGCTGTAGTGAGTCTTGTCATCATCTCGGGCTCTGGGACTGTTGTGGCACTAAGCTTGTTAGCAGTCCTGTCAGCGGGCCGTGTGCACTGACCTGTCCAGATGCTGGACACTCTTGTTTGGGGAGCAGGTGTGACATACGCCACAGAGAATACCCAGCTGTCCAATCCTGGTCTGTCAATAAATCCTGGTATTTCATAAGACTTGTACTGACAGATATGTGTGTGTTTTGTTTTTGTTTTTTGTACGGATAAAATGTCATCGTCTGCTGCAATTAGTTATTTTTTCCATTCTGTTAAACAAAAGATTCCCGTCTGTTTTTCTCCCTGCATATAAACTGACAGTCATGTGATTTTTCGCCTGACTGCACCCTGGACATCAAGTCACCAATATGAATAGATTTTGATGATACAAAACCAATGTTTCCTGGAAGACTATTAATCACATTAACCTAATCGGTCACCCGATTAATTTTTTTAAGGGCAGACAATTGATTCGGTTTATCAATTGAAGTAATTACATGAATTGAATAGAATTTGTCAAATGACATTATTATGCACTGAATACACATTACAAAAAGTCAAAATTGATTTATGCAGGACACATTGTTGATGGGTCAACAAATTAAGGCTGCTTTTTTGTTTTGTTTTCTTTTGTTTCACAGTTATCTTGTTCCGTCCCTTTTTTTTTCCCCACTAATTGTTGCTTAATTACGACATGGTAAACTCTGCCTCCCAGGATAAATTGCATACAATTAGAAACGGCACACTCTCTGAGTTTATCACAATTGACAGATCTTGATTAAAATAATAATAATGCATTGTTTATTTGCTGTGTTATTGATATTCAGGAGCCTTTCTGTATTGCTCTGTCTCGTTGTGATAATAGGATTATTTGCAAGTGTAATGTGCACAAAGGGGGCAAGAGTTGCTGAATGGTTAATTGGGCCCTTTTATTTCTAAACACAGCCATTATGATCAATCTAAAGATGCTGGGTGGGTTCCAGAGGCCCTGGGACCAGAAATGATTGTTTGAGGGTGTATAAGTACATCGTATGAAAGTGTACATGCGTGTGTGAGTGTCACATCACAGCAATTAGGCTTGTTGTTGTACAGGTCAAAGATTGATTTAATTTAGCTTGCATGTCTGCCTTGTGTTTTTACAACAGATTAAGTGTCTTATAGGATTAAGAGAATGCTAATGCAAATTGAAAAAAAATCTTCTGCACACCTTTGCATGCACAGTTGGACAGTTTTCATACTTGCACTCAGTCAGATGTTACGATTGTATTTCTTACCTCAGTATTACTAGAAGCCTAAAAATATGGATAGTTCACCCAAAAAATTACTATTCCGTCATCATTTACTTACCCTCATTTTGTTTTAAACCTGAATTACTTTTTCCTTTCTCTTTCATCTTCTTTTTCCCAGACACGTTCTGGCATGTGATTTCTAAATTAAATGTCTAAAATGTCTAGGTTTCATTTTTCTAATTAATCACCCTAAATGAAAGTTTCAGCATTTTTTTTTTTTTTTTTTTTGTTAAACAACATTAAACCCCCACTGACTTTCTTTGTGTGGTCAAAGAGAATTGAGACATGTCTCAATATGTTCTTAAATGATTTTGGCAGAAAAAATCCTAAAGGTGTTAAAAATGTTGTTAAAGAACCAGCTTCATCAAATACAAAAAGCACTTTGTGTCCTTGGAGCCACTGCACTATTATACAGTACAGTAACAGCTTGATTAAAAAAAAACAAAAAAAATCTTTATTTTAATAGTATAACATATTTAGCATTTTGCAAGTATTTTTTTTTTCATTAATAATGCATACCATGGCCATCTGTTTAATTTTTTGAGAAATTGCTTTTGCTATTCATAGTTACTTTGATGGATTATTTACAGAAGAATTACATAAATGGTTTTTATAGTTTGAAGCTAAAGAGTTGTGAAGATATTGTTTATTGTAAACATTTTTGCACCACAGAAAATAAATCACCATTTGGTTTAGTCTGTTTTTGTCCCTGTCACTTATATATACCCAGTCACTATAAATCGATTTTGCAGTAATTTTCTAGTTGACTTCTAAGGGTTGTGGTGTTCAAATCTGTTCTCTGTTTGTCCTGTTAACTGGAGTCCAGAATCCATCCTCAGCTGTGAACGTATACTTCATAAGCCAGGTGTCTTGGAGCTTAGTAGGCATATCTTTGACATGGCAAATATGTAAGGATGTGTGACAAAGCTACTCACCATTATTTTCTACTGAGACTCTAAAATGCTGTTACACAATTTGGTGAGCTGGCCACTTTCTACATATGTAGCTGCCATCCAAGGCAACATCCTAACTGTCATGGAACTTCAAGTGATGGATTTGGATAATGATAACGTCTATTTGAAAATTTGCTCCAGAGCGTCAGCGGGCGTTCAATGCTAATGAATCTGCCCGAGAGTGCCTCACCTCGGCCAGATCTTCTGGATTTACTGCTGGCTCAGTAGTGGTTAAACATATATAGTAGTTTATATAAATAATAGTAGTAGTCTGTTGTTTATTGATAATATGAGACTGAGCTGAAGAATGAATGCTGTATATATCATATGCAGGACACTCATCCAGTCCATCTCGCTCTCTCCTAATACTCTACTACACATAATACACTGCTATTACTACAGTAATACAATGAGCTTTTAATGAAGCAACTCAGCGTTCCTTTGTTACTAGTTCTAAAGTGACATTTTCGAATTAGTAACGGAGACTCAAGCTTAGCTGTTTAGATTTGAATCCATGGTGGGAGGAAGTAAGTCTGCATAAAAGAAGGCTTTCAGAGTACCTTCGTTGTTATTTTATGTATTTACATACTTGTGCCATCGAACGTAGACGTGAGATATGGCTGTATATCGGCACGCTGTGTCGGCTTGGTCTGCGTCCTCGTGCCTACAGCCGAATCACAGCATTGCCGACATACAGCCATATCAGAACACTATTTAGAGTCCCAGCATCAGAGGAAGAGAGCAGTTAATTTATTGAGTGTACTGCATTTAAAGAGACATGCACGAAAACAGTGTGTTTCTGCTACGCCTCAAAACTGGCATTTTCAAATTATATAATAAATGATCTTTGAGGTATTTTGAGCTGAAACTTCACAGACACATTCTGTGGAAACCTGGGACTTATATTACATACTGGGGCATAATAGATCTCCTTTAATGTACTTGCATTAGCAATGAATAGTTGTACTTTTCCTAATTACTATTTATTAAAATGTATTAATAAAGGTGTAAAATTACTGTAACAAATGTTTTGCTCAGTGTTAGTTCATGTTAATAATTAACTAATGTTAACTAATGGGACCTTACAACTTTTACTCAGCTGTAATGGTTGTTTCCCGGAAACTGTTGATTATCTTAACCTCTTTCTACATTACTACATTACACCAGAGCCTCAGTTTTTGCATATTGTGATTTGGCTTGCTAGAGCCTCAGTGGAATTTGAGCATTTGGATAAATCCTGTGTTTCAGCTCTGCATTCTGTGATTGGTTTTGGCTTTGTGGAACATGAGGACACTGTGAAGTGCGTCTGCAAAATGAAGCACTTACTACAGCGCGTACAATCCCTGTATAAAGACCACAAATGGCTGAAGAGCAAAAATAGCCTACTTTACCAGTAGATAACCATCCTCATATCACTTACGCAAGTATTTTTTGTAAGAAAGTGAATTGAGACAAAAAAAAAAAAAAGAATTGTGGAAAAAGAATCTAACATAAGTACTGCAATTTAAGCAATGCATTCGCAAAGCACACAAACAGAAAAATGGATGCTAATTATTCTATCACGATGAATAGGAAAATTACAGATGATTATGTGCTTAAAATAAGAAACGTAAAGCACTTAGATTTGGAGAAAGCAAAATGATCATGTTTATATTTGAATATTAAGCAGAGATGGGACTGTCATCTAACAAACAGAAGTTGACATCTGAGAATAGACAGAAGGCTGTACGAGTGTGTAATGTAAACTTAATGCATGTCAAAGCTTTCTACAGACGCAAACAAGGGAATCCTAAATCTGCAATTTAAATTCTGAGCTGGGCTCGACAGAGAATAATTAAACCAGGCTGTGATACTGTTCCTGTTGTCCTGATGGGGTAATTATTTGGATGCAAATGACAGTAAACAATATGCTGCAAAAAAGCTGCAGCACTTCAAAGAATAAAACTGCTGACTGCTCAACTGTTGGCACAAAAACTGACTTTTTAAATGAACTTGATGCACGTTCCACGTCTGACACGGCTGTAGGGAGTGATAGACGGATGTGTTTGCTTTAGTATTTCTCGTCAAATGTTCTAGATGTGCTGTAATACACTCTGTCTTGTCAAGTGGCGTTCATGTTTGTTTTGTATTATGTTGAACTTGAGGAGAACAAGTGTGATGTTGTGCGAATCCATCCCATCTGTCTCTAACCAATTATATACCATGAAATATCATGTCCGTTTTTTTTTTTTCTTCTTCAGGGGCAAACATTTGTTTCCTTGCAAGGAAGCACACAGACATAGAAAATCTCCTGACTGACAGTGACGGATGTAAGAATAATGTTAGCCTCAATTGACTGTTTTGGTCCAAAATAGAAACTCAAGTGTTGTTGTTTGTATAATTTATGAACATATACATTGACATCAGGGTTGGAAATTAACGAGTGCTAAGAACAAGCATTAACAACGTATTACAGCTGTTAATAACTAATTATTACAGTATTACAGCCTTTTAACCAATCATGCATAACTTGTGCTTGACTAACGTCATGGACTGGCATGTTTGCCTATGAAGCCAGAATGTGACATGCCCAAAACAAAAACGTTTTATATTGTTTTCTGTATCGATATTAGTAATCATTATTACAATTTAAAGAGCAATAATCTACAAAAATATTTGACATAATACTGAAGCCCTACGAGCTTTTTTTTTTTTACATCAGTTTAATATTGATTAAAGTAACTGGGTAAATTTAAGTATATGACATTAAAAACAACGTAGTATAGTTTTTATAATAATAAGGTGATTATAAAAATCCCAGGGGGCAAATATTAATGGAAAATATCATTTCTGACCCTGATCGACATTTTTAACTGACAAATTGCTTGTCGATTTATTTTTTTTTTTTTTACAATTAATTTCAAAGAAACAGCAACACATTGAATCAAACAAGAACTTTTGAAGTAGTAAGATGTCATTTTCTTGTAAAGCGTATTCCAGTAGGATTTTTTTGTTAACATTCAGCTTTGGTTTGGAAATGATCAAATACTCCACTACAGACCTGATCTCCAGATCAAAAGGCACATTTTTTGATGTGGTTTCCTCTAATCTACATTTCCATGAAGGGAGATAAGAGCTTAACACAAAAGGTTTACCTTGAGATTTTCATATTAAAACTGTGTAATCTACACAGACAGTTCTACTCTCTTATAAGAATGTATTTAAATGAGAAGAAGTTCAATATGTGTCATTCTTGAGCGTGCTGCTCTTCAAGATTTTATCTTGATCCCTTTCAAGGGGTAAATGTGACGGGAGTAAATGGATGAGAGTGATTTTAACTACTGAAAATAGCATCGGTCAGTTTCTTGTCCTTCTTTAATTCAGCTTCTTTATGAGATTTGTATGTTGTACAGTTTATAGCAGGATTCTGCACTGCTCGCCGTTGCTTGATTATCCATGTACTATAGTATAAATGATGTATGCATGGAATCTGGTCAATGAATAAGGATATGCCCAGCTCTTCATGCTTTAGGTAAGCAAGAGTTATGTATTTTGTGTGAGGTATGTTACGGCTGACTGCCGATGTGAGCGTGCTCATAAACTAGACATAACGTATGTGTGTGTTTTCATGCTAAGAGGCCTCAGATGGTGCGTTTAAAAACATCAGACATACTCAGCTGTTCATATAACTCTTTTATTATCCACTTTACATAATGCCTTCCGCTGCAGGTCCTTAGTGTCATCCTTCTGGATCCCTTCTCGTTCTGTCTCTTCTCTTCCTTCTGTGCCAAAGATCTTTAGACTGAAAATAATTTTCAAAATCAAAATGGCACCTTCTTTGTTTTCTTCCCTTGTCTTCTAGAGACACATTCTGCCTTGTTTACTTTTTTCTCTATCTATTTGATTTCCACTGATTGCATCTGTTATTTACTATGGCAGCGTTAAAGTCAGTATAAAACACATTAAAGGGATAGTTCACCCAAAAATGGAAATTCTGTCATTAATTACTCACCCTCATGTCGTTCCAAACCTGTAAGATCTTCGGTCATCTTCGGAACATAAATTAAGATATTTTTGATGAATGTGCATCGAAGTCTGATGCAAAAGAGAAGAAATGGTTGAATAAAGTTGTTTTCTTTGCACACAAAATATTCTCATAGCTTCATAAAATGAACTGATATCAAATGGACTATTTTATCAATGTCATTACTTCCTTTCTGGGCATCAGAAAGCTTTTGGATTTCATTAAAAATATATTAATTTGTGTTCCAAAGATGAATGAAGGTCTTACGGGTTTGGAACAACATGTTTTATTTTTTTACATGTATAATTTAGATAAAATTTTAAATAGGTTATTGTTATTGACAACAGTTTAAAGACTGAAATGTTATTTTCTTGTAAAATGTATTTCAGTACTTTTTGTGTGTGTGTCAAAATTCAGCTTTTTTTAATTAATCAATACATTAATTATTAAATGAATTAATTTACCCATATATATATATATATATATATATATATATATATTTATATTTATTTATTTATTTATTTATTTTTTATTTTTTTCTCACACAGAAACAGTTTATGCACATAAATAAATGCATACATTTACACTATATTTTTTAAATCTAATAAATCTCAAAACTTGGGATCAGTATGATTTTTTTTTTATGTTTGTGAAATAACTCTCTCATGCTCACCAAAGCTGAATATACTGAATACATTAAAATATTACACTGACACAGTAATACTTGGAAATATTATTTCAGTTCAATTTTAATGCATTTTTATTTAAATGTATTTTATTCATGTGACAACAACGCTGAATTTTCAGCATGATGTGTCACATGATCCTTCAGAAATCATTCTAATATGCTGATTTGTTGCTCAAGAAACATAATATCATTATTTTGTTAAAATCAATATATATATATTTTAGTATTATTTGATTAATGGAAGGTTTTTATCTGCAACAGATATCTATATATAACAGATGTCTTTTATTGCCATTTTGATCAAATGAATTAGTTCTTCCTGAAGAAAAGTATTAATTTCTTTAAAACAAACAAACAAAAAAAACTACTTTATAAAATGTTCCAAGTTCCAAGACCCAAGTGAGTGATAAAAATCTCATTTGAATCTTTTTTTTTTTTGCCCCAGTCTGTTGAAATGAACAGAATATCTGAACAAACTGAATAAAATGGCTCCCGCTTCCTGCTATTTACACACCCACAAGCTCTTACACGCATGCTAACAAATATACAGAGACTCACATGAAACATATATAAACCCTCAAAAGACTGAATAATTCCCTGATCTTTTATTCATAACGACACTTCAGCAAAAAAAAAAAAAAAAAGCCCATTTGCAAATTCCATTTTCCACCATTTGATTTCCAGCGCTCTGATTGCTGTAGTGAAGTGAGGTGCACACAGCCAACATAAGCATGATGTGATCCAGGTCACAGGCGCTGGGAGATTATGTCTTGTGCTCATACGTGATGCCCTGTGCCCTTTCCTAACAGGATCCACCGCCATTCCCAGGAAGCCTGGAAAATGAGCTCATTTTGTCACCCAGCCAGCATGTCTGTGTACGGACCATCTGAGAGAGGAAAAGAGAAAAACAGAGAGAGCCTGTGGCATTAAAATATCCTTTTAAGCGAAAAGCACATTTGTTCCAGTTGTCTGTAGCATTTGTTACGGTTCACATTGTTTTCAGGTGTCTGGTATGTGTTTTAAAGCCAGATGCAAAACGCTGAACAGCAACGTTTAATATCAGATGATTAACCTAACAAAGAATTAATGAGTTGTACAGCTCAAATAATCTCGTCGTTTAATTTGTCATTTTAGTTTAATTTACAATGGACTGTAAATATTGGAACACTGCTAAATATGGACCCGAATCTGAAAACACAATTAATTCTGCCAAATTAATAGGAAAACCCCCCTGTGGTAATATAGCGTGCCTCTGTTTTATTAATGTAATATATTACTCTCCCTTTTGGTTTTGGCGTTAGCTACGGCAATATTATTCTTTCCAAACTATTTCTGCTCCCTCTTTCAGCCGGTGTCTTTCTGTCTCTGTCTCTTTGTCTCCAGTGGTGGGAAACACATGACAGGTGTGCAGTGAGAGATGGTTCCGTGCCGTCGCCGCTTCCCCTGGGCGTGACCGCGGTCAGACTGCTGTTCCAGCCCGATGGGCTCAGGTACCCATGTGGCCAAGAGAAGAAAATACTGAGAGGAGGAGACGATTAACATGAGACTGCTTTGACACTGCTAATGTAGGAAAAATGGGAGGGATTCTGTTGCAGAAAGAAATAATAACGTAAGGGAGAAAAAGTTAAAAAAACTTAAATTCTGTAATTACACTTCTATTTGCAATAATCAGGTTACATTTGCCATTTTCTTTAAAAGTAAAATGTGAAGTCTGTTACATTTTATTTTAATCAGAAATTAGACCACTACTAATGCCTAACAAATGCACTTGTGACTAGTTAGGAGTTTTATTAGACAATGATAAGGCCACTGAAGCCATTAAAAGGCACTGATTAGGCCTTACTTACTTATTTTTTGCTTCTTGTACTAACAAATATTATGCTTACAAGTGACGATGGATGTAAATGTTGGCTTCAACCAAATGCCCCCGGATATTAAGTTAAATCTGCGCTGAGAAATGCTTCAGTAGCTGTGCTACAGCATGTTTATTTCAGCATGTTTACATCCTGCCATGTTGGCATCTAGTGTTTCTTGTCTCTGCCATTTGCAAGCTCTTTCAGTGGCTGTGGTCAAGGGTGTAAAAATGGGGGATCATGAATTATGAGCTTCTGGACCGTTTGACCTTCTAACTGAAATTGAGCAAATAAATAAAAACACTATAAATGTGACCCTGGACCACAAAACCAGTCATAAGTGTAATTCTTTTTGAAATTGAGATGTATACATAATCCGAATAAATAAGCTTTCCATTGATGTATGGTTTGTTATATTATATTTGGCTGAGAGAGAACTATTTGAACATCAGGAAGGTGGGTGCAAAAGGGTGCAAAAAAAAAAAAGAAAAATATTGAGAAAATCACCTTTAAAGTTGTCCTTAGCACTGCATATTACTAATCAGAAATTACGTTTTGATATATTTACAGTAGGAAATGTACAAAATATCTTAATAGAACATGAAGTTTACTTAATATCCTCGAAATATTGATAATTTTAACCGATACAATGTATTGTTAGCTATTGCTACAAATATACCTGTGCTACTTAATTAAGACTGGTTTTGTGGTCCAGGGTCACAAATAACAAATAACTTTCTTAGTCGTACTGCATGCAAACAATAAATGCAGCCATACGTAGGCTACTCTCTCAATATTCAAAGTGCAAATAGAGACCAAAGTTTTCAAGCATGATACAGAGCTATAGACAACTACACAACCTATTATAGCCTACATAATAACAGCCTAGATATGTTATGTAGCCTAATTTGCGTGCATTGGGGAGCCACTCTCTAAACGCAAGCTACTAAAATTGCTTTTGAATGCGATTGCACGTTTTACTTTTGGTTTAACGATCGCGCAGAACTCTTGACGATGCTGAGCATGCATTCTACAATACAAGACATGTTTCCCCTGTTCCCAGTGGAAATTACACCCTGGATGCAGTCTACTGAAAGCCTCAAAGACATCAGGACTAAAGTGGATAGAACAAAAACGCAGGTCTTTAGGAAGTTTTATTCACCCACAGGAAAGCTATAAAGACGTACATGGCTTCTCTTATTGCCCTTCAACTGAAAATGACAACAAAAAGCTGCACAATGTGGTATCATATCAGTATTTTATTTTCCAAGTTGGGTTGCATTAAAAATAGCAACAAGTAGCGCCAGTAGCCATGTCATTCAGTGTCACTAAAATACTGGCACCCGTCATAGTCCAAAATATGTATAGAATGATGTGGATTTTTTTTAAATAACACAAATCTTTAAAAGGTTTTCTACTACATATTTCAGTAAGATACACAATTTCTGTTATTTTAGGCCATACAATTCTTAATACCCAGGGGTTCCATTTCATAAAATGTAAAATGTTTTGTATTTGAATGTATTTAAAAGTAACATGTTACAATATTGTGTTGCTCATTATAAAAAAGTAACTTATGACACAGTATATGTCAGTAAATAAATACGTATAAAAATTTAGTTGACATGCAATTTATTATTTGTTAAAATACGTATAAAAATTATACAAACTTACTTGTGTATTTAAGTGCATTTCTGTCACCCCCAAAATAATCTGAAAGTTAGGAAGACCTAAAAATTCACCATTTTGCATGTTTGTTTTTAATATGTACCCTATTTGTGTACCCTTTCATCTGTTTCTATCCCCTTTGTTCAGATTTTAATCTGATAACATGTATCATGCTGCTGTACAGACATGTGAATCCATGTCAGAGTGACAGTTTCCTGCTGCTCTCGCGCTAGATCCTTTGTAGCAGCTCGCCTGTGACATTTAAACCCCTGATGACTGGAGTTGGTGAGAAAGGTCAAGTGAGTTGGCGTAAAACTAGTCATTTTGCGGGTGTAAACGATGAGTTTAGCTCAGATTAATGACTCCTGTGGACTTTGAATGCCAAGAACTTTTGCATCTTTTTGTTACTCCACGTTTTGAAAAAACTTTGCATCCGTCTGCATTCATACATCCTGCTATTGAATGTGAATAGGTTTGTGTAGCATTACATAATGTGAGGAGAGTGACTTTAGCTTTCATTTATTGTGGCAAGGACAGAGTAACAGAGATATGTTACTGTAATGATGGGAGAAATGCCTTGGTGCTACAGGAAGTTAGAAGATTGAACTGTAATGTGCAGTTTATACCTCCTGCTGTTCTGGTTTGGAACGGATCTGTGGTCTATTTCACTTTCTATCACGTTTTATCATTTCTCAGTTGTTCGTGGAGCCTGAGGTGTGGGGGTGGAGGGATCAGCCTGTCACCTAACTGAAGTGATCACATGAAAAAGCACCGCATGTACTCTGCTCTCTGGGAAAACACATCCACTCACTGTTCTTTCATACACAGATGTGCTGTTCCTTTGAAGTCTCTGATATTGATAATGCAGTCTACACACAAACACAAAATATCTTTGTAGTGATATTAATCTATCCTATGCTGTTTAAAAATCTAATTGATGTAAACTACTATCTATCTATCTATATATATATATATATATATATATATATAGTACAAATATAAAACAGTATTACAAAATATAACATTAAAAAGTGTATAAATCACTTGTTTTTCTAAATAAACACTGTCCAACGGAGACACCAGCAAGGAAAGTTACAGCAGGAGTCTGCATCTCTCTTAGCCCATTGAGTTTTAACAGACCCCCTAAAGCATGCAGTGGGTTTGGTGGGGGGTAATTGAGAATGAATGAGGGAAAGTCACGTAATACTAGGCAATGCCTCCATCGTGATAGGATTGGATATGACTGGTTATGTTTGGATGTGATTGCTTCATGCAATAATGGGAAAATGTTAATGGGAAAACTAATTTAAGAAGGTAAACAACTCCCATACTAATATATCACTTTGTTATGTCAAAGTAAGACTTAAAACAGCATGAAAACATGATCTGTGGGAGTTTTTAGTGAGTAATTATCCTAGTGAAATTTAAAGTAAGTGCAGTGTCTGTGAAAAAAAAAAAATAGCTGTACACAAATAAAATATGTTGTTTAAATTGTTACAGTTATTATTATTTTGGAGATAATGTAAAATGCTCAAAAATACTAACTTGATAAGATTTAATAAATATTAGAATAGAATATTGATAGAATATTGATTGATTTTGTAGGATTTTATTTTATTGTTATAAAATAGCTTAAAATAGCTTATTTTCTCTCTGATAGTGTAAGTAATGTTTATTTGACCAAGAAAGACTAAGACATGAATGTACATTTGATTAAAAAAAAAATAATAATAATACAAATTTGACTTTTAAAAAGGAGTTTCTCTATGTTCCTTCATGTATGATATTGTCCATGGAACATAAAAAGAGAAACCCTTTTCCATGCAATTACAATGATCAGGAATTGAGGCTTTTAAGCTTTAAAAAGGCCAAAAATTATAAAATTCTAATAAAACTTGTCTAGATGTCCAGTATGCTATTTTCCACATGCACATAATAGCTTTGTTTTTCTTAAATTACAGATCAGAGAGTAAAATGTATTCTTTTGTATCCCAAAATAAACAATAAAAAAGTAAATTTTGAGATGAATGGTTTCTTTAAAGGGATAGTTCACACAAAAATGAACATTCTGTTATCAGGTACATAACCTCATGCCATTCCAAACCTGAATGACTTTCTTTTGTTTGTGAAACAGAAAAGAAGATATTTTGAAGAATGTGTTTTTGTCCAAACATTGAACAACAGGGTTGTTGTCATGTTGTTTGGACCCCACTGACTTATATCTTCTTTTTTGTTCCTGCAGAAAGAAAGTCATGCGGCTTTGGAATGACATTAGAATGAGCAAATGGTGACACAACTGTCATTTTGGGTTAACTGTCCCTATAACTGTGACTGTAATTCTCTTACCTTCATTGAGACAAAATACAAAACTAAATTGGACCTCATCCCAGAACAAACAACAGAGAACTATTTAGTAAATCAACCGAAATGTGAGCACACACTTTTCAAAACATTGGTTTCTACTCAAGGTAATGGGATGTAGAAGCCTGTTATGTAGACATATATTCTGTAAAGTTTGAGGGAGCTATTGTCTGAAATCCCTTAAGGCGAATATGAAGTCAGCCTGGATAATGGGCTGCTTTCATAGCAATCTTTATTCTGTACCTCTGTGTAGAGCACTGATACAATTCAAAATTAGCCTGAAGATTTGATCTCCTGCAAATATTACACTTAAAGTTACATTTATTTATGGAACACAGTAGTATTTTCTGTGTTTTGGGAACATCTACATTATGTCTTCCTATTTGACACGTCACAATCCGCATTTTTCTAATTTAACTATAGTCTGTTTTGCTAATACATATGTGGACATATGCATGTCTAAATCCATCTCTTCCAGGCTGGTGTGCACCTGTTCTGTGACATTAAGTGTACGACTGCAGTCTAAGAGCTGGGTGAGTGGCTCACTCCGAGTGAATCATGAACGCTCAAGGGAAGCAGCAGAAGTAATGCATGCCTGCCTCCACCTCTTTCCTTTGCCATGACTTTTGTCTCCTCAGGTTAGTGTAAAATGGAGCCTATTACAATATTGCTCCTCTCACATTTCCCCTGATGGAGCGCTTGATCTGGCCCGAGAGAACAGAGCAGAGATGCAGGATTTATTTAATGCTTTATTTCCCCTTCTGCTGAGTGCACAGTTCCAGCGTGCATGCCGCTGCCCCTGGGGAACGATGGTGTGCCACTACTGATCCACATCTATTACATGATGCTTCTACGCCAGGAATCCTTCCTCAACCGCATAGGAATGCGCATTCTGTGTGCGAACAGTGATGCACGATCTCTCTGAAACAGCCTATGATGTATTACGGAATCGTGAAAAATCCATCTGAAAATGAACGGCAGCCTGCTCTGACTTCATATGCATTTCATCCATGACACATTTCATGGTCCTGATGAGATGTTAAGAGTCAAAAAAATAAAAAATAGAGGAGATGGGTTTTTAAACGAGAATGATAAAACCTTTGTGTGTGTGTGTATGCGTGAAAAGTGGCATGATGAAGTCTCCTGTGAAGCAGCCGTGTGTTCTGGGAGGTTGCAGACAGAAGGAAAAAGAATCAATACAGAAATGGAATTCTTGGAAATATGAACGCAAAGAGAGAGACGGAAATGCTTCTTTATTTGCCTTCTCCTCTGAAATCCATCAAATCAGGGATGACAGGCGTGGAGAGAATTTCTTTCACTATTGATTTTTCTTTTAGTTTTTGTGTTCCCAGGGAAGAACGATCTGTACACAGCAAATGCATTTGCTTAGTCTGTGTAGGAAAGGAAAGGGGGGAAAAAGAAAGAAAGTACAGCCTTACATTCCACTGAGTGCTGAATAAAAACAACAGAGCAACACTGGCAGAAATAAGCAAGAGGTGCAGAGTAGGGCGCTTTGAAGAGGGTTTTGAAGAAAGAGGCTGAAACAGTCGTGCGATCAGAAGCAATCGCTTACAAACATCACCTTGTATTTGATCCTCTTTTTTTTTGGCCACCTACTGTTTTTCAAAAACAGTAAAAGGCAGAAAAACTTGAGATTTGCATATTATACAGCTCATAGATTTCAATGTAGTGTGTTCTTGCTGAATACTCGTTGATCCTTTTGTCTGAAATAAAAATACATTTCGCATTTACCGAAAATGTATTTTAAGATTTTAAGTTTTCTTGTTCCTTGAGGTGTATTTAGCATAATTTTGCATGCTTTTAACATACACATATCAGGCATAACATTATGACCATTGACTGGTGAAGTGAATAACACTGATTATCTCTTCATCACAGCAGCTGTTAGTCGGTGGGTAGTCTCATGTAGCCAGACCTTTAGACTGACGGCAGAAGGTCTGGGAACTTTGGCTGCTTTGAATGGCCAAGGTCTGCCCATTAGGCCATATGGCTGACAGGTAAAGCAACCAATACACGGCGGCTTTCTTCTTTCATGGGGGGCCTGGCTGCCACAACATTTCTGTTTCCAGACGGAACGTTAAAGAACGCGACACACGTCTCCCAGAAATCCCGTATAATCTAACCAATCTGATGACGACTTTGAAACTCCTGAAGCGTTTCCAGATAAGTGTGCCATATGCATCAGACGTTTAGCCAACTTTCCATGGGTGTGACGTCTGAGGCTGAGACTAGTCGGTGGGATATATTAGGTAGCAAGTGAAAATTTTGTCCTCAAAGTTGATGTGTTAAAAGCAGGAAAAATGGGCAAGTGTAAGGATTTGAGTGAGTTTCACAATGGCCAAATTGGTGATGGCTAGATGATTGGGTCAGAGCATCTCCAAAACTGCAGCTCTTGTGGGGTATTCCCAGTCTGCAGTGGTCAGTATCTATCAAAAGTGGTCCAAGGAAGGAACAGTAGTGAACCGGCGACAGAGTCATGGGGGCCAAGGCTTATTGATGCACATGGGGAGTGAAGTGATCCAACAGATGAGCTGTAGCTCAAAAAGTTAATGCTGGTTCTGATGGAAAGTGCCAGAATACACAGTACATCACAGTTTGTTGCATATGGGGCTGCATAGCCAATCAGGGTACCAATCAATAGACCAATCAGGGTGCCCATGCTGACCCCTGTCTACCACCGAAAGCACCAACAGTGGCAACGAGGAATAAGGGTCTTATCTACCTAAACAGTTGGTAATTTTCTGAAAAAAAAGTAAATTAAATACTTTTTAACCTCAAATGCTCATCTTGTCTAGCTCTGCGATGCGCATGCGTACTCTGTGCACTTAGGTATAAGACAGTTACATTGTAAAAAACAAAAAAAACAATTTGTTGAGTCAACTTTGTTACCCTGCTGCCTTAAAATTTTAAGTTCAGTCAACTCAAATGAGTTTATTCAAGTTGAAATGTTAAGTTGTACTAAGTGACAACTTAGATATTTGTGTTGACTAAACAAAAAAAAAAAAAAATTGTTAAACTTAACAGCTGTGTTTGTTACTCGGTTGCCTTAAAATTTTAAGTTGAATTAACTCAAATATCTAAGCTGTCACTTAGTAAAACGTAACATTTCAAGTTGACTAAACTTTTTTAGAGTTGACTGAAGCCAGGTAACAAATTTTTAAGTTGATTCAACAAATAGTTTTTACAGTGTAGGGTGTGTCTAAAAACTCTACATTTATTTTCTCCTCCAACTTCAAAATCATCCTACATCGTTGAAGAACTACCAACCCAGTGTTTACAAAGTGAATATGCAAAGAATATCAAACACCCTTAACAAAATAAGGAAAACAGTGATAGGGTGATTTTGAAGTTGGAGGAGAAAATAAGATGGGAGTTTTTCGACACACCCTGTCTTGAGCCGGAGTGCACAGAGTACGCATTCACATCACAGAGCTAGACAAGACAAGCATTTGTGTTTAAAAAGTGTAAATGAAAATGACTGATCGTTTTGCTACATAAGACCCTTATTCCTCGGCTGGAATCGTTTAGAGCCATGTGTCCAGGATATTGCATCAATGCAAAAAAAGGACTAATAGAACATATGCGTACTAATAAATATTCAATTAACGTTTGTCCACCAAAGCATTTTAGCCAGCTGAAAAAATGCCAGGCGTCCTTCTGAAATAGACCAGCTGGTGGTGTTTGGAAATGCTTTGGTGCCACAGCGTTTTTTCCAGCTGAGACGGTTTGGTTACTTTGATTTTGAATATCCACGACAGTAATGTATTAATTTTGAATAATATTAGTGAATATAAAATTGCAGTGAACAGTAATATAAACTTCTCCATTGTTGTTCAGATGTTGTACAAGTAGGATGGTTGGTCAGTGTAGTATTTGTTCCTTTCTCCATTGATTGGGTGGCTGGATAAAAAGTGATGAGTGCTGCGTTTTACCCAAAGTTGAACAGTTGTCAACTTTTAGCTACCAAAAAAACAGCTTTGCAAACTTGTAAAATATTATTATGGCAGTGCAGTAAAATTCTACAAAGCGTTTCCTGGTTTGTTTCTCTGGTGCTTATTCGAACCGTTATTACATTTCCTGATCTCTCGCTGCCTGCTTTTCTGACCCTGTCTGTTTTACTGGATTACTCTTTGTGTTGCTTGCCGCCTGCCCCGACCCTTGCTTGTTATCGTTTTATTCTCTGGATTACCGTTTGTACCTGACGTCGGTGATTGACGCTGCCTGCACGACACGTGTTTTAATAAAGCTTACAAGTGGATCTCTCGATTCTGTCCCCACGTTACAGAGTACAGAACATTTTACGCATTTACACGTGGTCTGGAACAGGTGTACATTATTTTTTTTTTTCGTACCAGCTAACATAAAAAAAACAAAAACAAATATTAATTTCAAATTTTATGTCAGAAAGGCTTTTGCAAATGATTTACACAATGAATGAGGCCCTTTGTTTTTCACAACTAGCCAGCAAAAGAACAATGTTTCTCTTCTGAAATAAATATGCCATTATTGCATTAATAATTGGGGAGAAACACAAGAAAGTAAGCAAGCAGATGTTAAGTCATTTGCATGTATAAGTACAAGACCCCCTGTGAAGGAAATTAATCATGCACAAAGCGTTTCTCTGGTTCACTCCACCCACAGACAGCTGATAGTGTCCTCTATTAAATAATGCAATGGAATTGTAAGATCAAATTTAACTGTGGGGGCGAAGATTTCAGAATGACCAGCGCAGATCTGCCAGCTATTGAAACGCCCCCGCTTGGCCAACCAAAGGTATTTGGCTCTATCATTGACTAACAAACCTCTATTCAGCTACTTTGCTAATAAAGCAAGTGATTCAAGGGATTGCATTCTATTAAAATGACTGAGATCGCAGAGGCCTGTTTTACGGAGGTAATAATGCTCAATTCAAAAGCTGATGAATCCAGGAGCCTTGAGCAATGGTATGTGATTTGTAACATGACAAAAATGTCAGTCATGCCCATAAGCATGTTGCAATCTTTATTTGAGCTGCATACCACAAATTTTGTAAATCCTCCACAAAATAATCTCAAAGCTGTTCAGTCATGACATTAATTTGTAGGCAACCCTGAAGTTTAATCACCATGGGTTCCTCCGAGAATTTCTAATAGGCTATTTTATAAGTAAAATGAAATCAGTGGTTAACAATATTTGATGAGACATTCATATTTTGTTCTACAACATAGGTTAGATTTAGTACTACACTACCCTAACAGCTTTTTCAGTATTTTATTTTGAAGCTTGTTTTAAGACCTAAGTTGCTAAGATGTTGTTCAAATTCCATACTGCATATTTGGTTCATTGTTTTCTCAGAATGAGAGTTCTGAGAATGTGTATGCGTCGGATGCACTATAAATAAGTCATACATTTATGAGAAAGAAAGAAAGAAAAAAAGAAAGAAAAGCAACGAATAGAGGAGCTGCAGTAATTGGGTTCCCTGTCCTTGCTGACCCGAGGGAAGACCCTTGTCTTTTTTTTAGTTCAGCTTTTGCTTTCATCCTGTTGTCTTGGTCTTCCTGGTCTGTTGTTATAGCTCAAAAAATAAGACTCTTACTGTATACCCACTGACATACAGTATGACATTACCGTTTTTCTCTCTCTTTATAGCACAGTGAGTGCGAAAGTTGTGAGTCCAAATGATTTCTGTTTTATTCTCTGTATCGTCCACTGCACTCTCTGATTGACATTTTAGAAAATTTGTTGGAATCAGTCAGCTGAAGATACTGCATGGGTTCAAAGAATGAAAACATAAGGCATCACTCTCAGACTGACTCTCATGGAAGATCCTGTATGCTGAGTCTCGGCATCAAAAATTAAAAACTGATGGGTTTATGGATGTACTCTCTTTAAGTATCATTGAAAGTTGAAAGTTCAGTTTGTACATTTTGTTCTATTTCCTGTTTAACTGTTGTTTGATGAAATCTTATTTGAGAGGCTTCTCATGTGTATAGTATCTGCCGTCCATATGGTCAGTCTGGAAAAGAAGTGGGATAGATTTGGATATAAACTCATTGACATCAGACATGCATAGTGGGTGGCTACAATGAGCACAGCCCATTTTCCTTCATGGACAGAGAACTAAATTTGTATTTAGGTTATACATTTAGCAGATGTGTTATTCAAAGTAATTAACAAACACGCAATAGTACAGTGTTTAAGTAATTAACTAAAGTTGTACTTTTGTGCACAGATGGAGTGTCACAAAAGCCACATCAGAAGTGCTACTGTTCTAAGTGCTACAGATTTCTATTTCAAATGTTTGCTGTACTTTTGAACCTTGTACTCATCAAAGAATCCTGAGAAAAAAATGGTTTTCCATTAGTTCCTGAATTTAAACTTGCATAGCAGACAGGAACTTGCTTTAAAATGTGAATTAAAAGTAGAAGTAAAATAAACTTAGAGAATTGTATATACAGTAACTGTGTCATTTTTAATGAGAAAACTTCCTTGAAACTTTGAATGTTGGCTTGACAGCCTGGTTTAGTAGTTTAAAAACTTTACGGAAATCTTAACGTGAAAGTTTAAAGGGATAGTTCACCAAAAAATGAAAATTCTATCATTTATTACTCACCTTCATCTCGTTTCAAACCTGTAAGACCTTTGTTCATCTTCAGAACACAAATTAAGAATTTTGAATAAATCCGAGAGCTTTCTGACCCTCCATAGACAGCATGGAAACTACTATGGTCAAGGCACAAAAAGGTAGTAAGGACATCATTAAAATAGTCCATGTGACATTAGTGGTTCAACCATAATGTTAAGAAGTAGAGATGGGACAATAATTATTTCATTATTATTTCCATTATTTCAATTACGTCACATTGTTACACACACGGTGAGCTACTGGTGCTACCTGTCACTAATTTTTAATCACAACTTGGAAAATGAAATACTGATACGATGAAAGAGCTTACATGTATATAAGCGTAGCTTTTCTTGTCTCTGCCATTTGTAAGCTCTTTCATTAGCTGTGGTCTACTAAAAGCCTCAAAGTCATCGTCTTTAGGAAGGTTTATTCATCCACAGACATCTTCCCATTCTTTTCTCCTCTTCTTATTGCTAGAAAAGCAGTGAAGACTTAAATAGCTTCTCTTGTTGCCCTTTGACGTAAAAAAACATACCAAAAGCAGCACAATGTGGCATTGTATGTGTATTTTATTTACTGAGTAGCAGTAAAAATAGTGCCAGGTAGCACCAGTAGCTCACTGAGTGCAACCATATGACGTAATCAAAATAATGGTGTCCAGAAAGTCAAAAATATGTATAAAATGATGTTTTTTTTTTCATTTGTTTTTTTATGCCAGTAAAGAAACTTGATATAATAATTACAACAGTGATTATGGATGTGATTATGGAAGTGAATGTGGTGATTATGATTATATGGAAAGTAGCCAATGAGTTTTTAGACTGAAAGGGACAAACTGTAGACGTATTCTCAGTTAAAAGACAAGTAGTGAAAAATATGGAGTTCTCAGGCTTGTCTTGTTTTGACTGAAAAACTGCTCTAAAATCAATTTCAGTTAGCTCTGGGAAACTAGTTACATAAAATATTGCAACTTATTTGAATCAAGGAATGTTCTGATACTAAATATATGCAATGAATAATGTAAACCACTGTCTGTAGCAGTTGTGACAGATTGGGGTAAACACAATCTGAAATCTCAAGTTTTTTTTTATTTTTTATTGCACATAAGAAACAGCGCTCTCATTTTAAATCCGTGGTGAAATAGCTTGTTTGTGTTAGCTGTCAGCTTGACTCGCCGTATCCTTGACAACATGTGATGCGAAGGGCTTAGCCTCTCCCGGCTAATTGAAATTGACTGTTGGATGCTATTTGCTGCGTCGAATGCTGGCTTGATGGAAGATTAGTTGAAATGGATGGGTTGAACTTGAAGTTCTTATGAGCTCAGAGTTATGAATGTGAGTCATTGGAGTCTACATTCAAATGACTGAATCCCTGTCGCTCACACCTGAGTGTCACTGGTGGGCATATCGCATCAGTATGCTGGCCAGTGGCACAGCCATTTACATATAGATGATATTATGTGACGTCACACAACAGGAAACTTTGCTTCTAGATTTTTCGGGTGAGCACTTGTGGCGGCTGTAAGTAGCTTCTGATTCTACCAATTTTATGATCTGTTAAGCATTAAATATTGTAATAGTATTTTTTAATGTTAATGGAAGTTATTATAAAGCAATATCCATTATACACTACAGTTTTACAGTGTTTTTTTTTTTTTTTTAAGAAATTTGTCGTTTCATTCAGAAAGGACATATTAAATTGATCAAAAGTAGCAGTGAAGATGTTTATAATGATACAAAACATTTCTATTTCAAATTTAGTCAGTTGGCTGGTTTTAGCTGGTTTAAGATGGAAGTAGCTGGTCTCCCAGGCTGGTCAGGCTGGTTTTAGCTGTTGGTTTCCCAGCCTGACCAGCTAAGACCAGCCTGACCACCCTGGCCAGGCTGGGAAAGCGGCCAAAACCCCTCTAAAACCAGCCTGCTGACCAGCTATGACCAGCTAAAACCAGCCTTGTTGACCAGCTAAAACCAGCCAACCAGCCTAGGCTGGTTTTAGCTGTTTTTTTCCAGTGCTAGCAATGTGCTAATTATGCTGACAACATGTTAATCATACTAACAACGTTAAATCATTCTAACAATGTGTTAGTCATGTTAGAATCATGCTAACATGTTAAATCATGCTAACAGCATGCTAGCAATGTGCTAAATCATGTTAACAACATCCTAATCATGTTAAAACATGCTAACAAAATGTTAATCATGGTAGAAACATGTTACCAACATGCTAACAACATACTACTCATGTTAAAACAAGCTAGTAACATGATAATCATATTAAAACATGCTAAAAACTTGTTAGCAACAGGCTAGAAACATGTTAACAACATATTAATGCTAGCAATGTGTTAAATAATGCTAGCAACATGCTACCTATGAAAAAAATGTAGCAACATGCTAACCCTGTTAAATCAAGCTAGCAACATGTTAACCATGTTAAAAACATGTTAGTAATATGCTAATCATGTTAAAAACACATTAGTAATAATACTAATCATGTTAAATCCATGCTACAAACTTGCTAGCAACATGTAATCACGTTAGAAACATTAGCAACATACTAATAAAGCTAAAAATGTGTTAAATCATACCAGCAACACACTAATCATGTTAAAAACATAAGAACGTGCTACCCATGCTAAAAACATGCTAGCAACATCATGCTAGCAACATATTAACCATGCTAAAAACATTTTTGTAAAATGCTGAACATGTTAAAAACATGTTAGCAACATGCTTGTCATATTAGATACATGCTAGAAGCTTTTTAGCAACAAAAATTCGTGTCCCAATTCGAATACTCTCTGTCCTAAATAGTACTCCAAAATAAAATTAGTATGTTCCAGATCGTAGTATGTATTCCAAAGATTCCCGGATGGTCTACTAGTTGCGGTTAGAATTCGAAGTGCAGATCGATCCACGGCTAATATTGCCCACAACACATTGCGTGGTGGATGAGGATTTGATTAGAACTACAAGCGTGTATAAAAAGTGTTAAAAAACTACAAACATGGCGGATGTGTGCGACCGACCTACAGGAGAAAGGGGTTTGAGTGATAAATAATCAGTCTCTAACTGATGAAAAAATATCCATTTAATGTTATCCGCATTATATTTCATCTACAGCAACATTGTGAACTTTTATAATGATAAGTTTGGTCATTACCTTTATTACCTAAATGCATCATTATGCAAACAGAGTTCTCCCCATGAAAGACTTGCATGAAAGATCAACGTGCCTCTTAATTTTATCTAAGAAAATTAGATTAAATGAAATGTGAATGATGTTAACGGTTTGACAAGAGGATTGACAGGGCAGTTTAAACAGTGACAAGATATACGTAACTCAGCAACAGAGTGTCCGTTAAAGACACAGCTTATGACAAAGTAATATGTCCCAAAGCTTGCCTACTATTCCATTACATACTCAAAAGTATGTTTATTTTTCTTCAAATTGGGACGCAGCAATGCAGTCATGCTAGAAGCATGTTAGCAAGATGTTAACAACAGTAATAATGCTAACAATGTGTTAAATCATACTAGCAACACACTAATCATGTTAAAAACACATGCTACCCATGCTAAAAACATGCTAGGAACATCATGCTAGCAACATAACAATGCTAAAAACGTGTTAATATGCTGACCATGTTAAAAACGCTAGCAGCATGCTAATGCTATTACATAAAAACGCCAGCAGCATGCTAATGCTATTACATACATGCTAGAAACTTGTTAGCAACATGCAGTCATGCTAGAAATGTGTTAGCAATATGTTAACAACAGTAATAATGCTAACAATGTATTAAATCATGTTAGCAACATGTTAACTATGCTAAAACATGCTAGTAATATGCTAATAATGTTAAAACATGTTAGCAACATGTTTACAAGCTATTTATGTTTAAACATGCTAGCAGCAAGCTTTTACAACTGCTTAAAACTTTTTCAAGCCAACTTCAAAATGCACTGCACTCATCTAGTTTTAAATTGGGCCTACTATTACTGTTTTTACAGTTGTTTTTTCAACAAACATTGACTTTTTTTAAAAGTATAAAAAATATTTCTGAGCCCAAACTTTTGTAAATAAATTAAATAGCCAAAGAACAAGCATCTATGTATCTTTGTTGCTTAAATGAGTGTTTGAACACACACTGTAAGTAGGCTAATAATACTTGAAATAGATCAGAAATGAAAACTGTACACTCAAACACTGAAAATATTATACTTTTTCTTTTTCTTTTTTTTTTTTCTTTTTTTTTGTATATATATATAAATATAAATGCAGGGGTTGGACAATAAAACACACACACACACACACACACACACACACACACACATATATATATATGTGTGTGTGTGTGTGTGTGTGTATATATGTGTATGTATATATATATATATATATATATATATAATATTATTATTATTATTATTATTATTATTATTATTACTAGTATTATTATTTATTTATTTATTTATTTTTTTTTTTATTTTATTTTTTTTTTTTTATTTATTTATTTATTGTATTGAGTGCTTCTGTGCTGGCTATATGTAGTCACATAATAATCCTGTCAAATAACTCATGACCATGTATATATCTAGCTTTAAGAGTTCAAACCAGCTGTTTGCGACTTCAGGGTTTGCGTGTTGCGTTAGTAAACAACAAATCTTCCGACGCCAGCTGTGGGGTAATCAGATCTAATTAGAGCAGAGATGATAATGATGGCCGAGGTCTGTGAATTATTATAATTTGTGTAAAATCCTGAGTTTGTCTTGCTTCACTGATGCTGATGAAAATCAAAAGAAACCCAAATCTTCAACAGTATTTAGTAAACGATGTGTTACAACCCCAAACATATAATTTGTGGTCATTTCAGCGAAGCTCTAACTTAAAATAGCCTCTTTTGTGGGTTGCTAAAAGAACCCATGAAGTGCGGCCGTCAAGCATTTGTTTGTAAAACTCCTGTGTTTGCATATAGTTCTTTTTTTTCAGGCTCTCTCATATTGTGTAAGCTTTTGATGAGGTACTTCATATATCTTAGTATAATAGGCTGGTATTCCTTGGGCTGTTTGTATTGAACATTATTGACTGGTATTAATATTATAAGACTTACTGCAGGACTGCGCTGCCAAGCTCATCTGACGAGGCCTTTCACGGCTCCAGTGGGGGAGGAAACTTGGCTCACACACTCTCTTTGATCAAAACAGATCCCTTTCTTCAGGACTAGTGTATTAACAAGTGTAAATCGACTTGTAGCTTTAAACAGCTCCCTAATAACTGCAGCAGAAAGACACTCGCAGGCATTGCTGGAATGTTAGCTTTGCTAATATGAACTAAATTATGTAACAGAAGGAAGTAGTCGCTAGCATATCTTCTTTTAAGTCCTTATCACAAAAAGATTTTCAACTGTTATAGCTAAAACTGTTGTAGCTTCAGAAAATTATGGTTGAACCACTGATGTCACATGGACTATTACTGCAAACAATGTCCTTACTACTTTTTTGGGTCTAGAATGTCCTGGTTGCATTACTGTCTATTCAGGGTCAGAAAGCTCTCAGAAATATCTTAATTTGTGTTCCAAAGATGTCTTACAGGTTTGGAACGACATGAGAGTGAGTAATTAATGACAAAATTTTCATTTTTGGGCGAACCGTCCCTTTAATAGTATTTAAATAATAATAATTAAAAAAAAAATAAAAAACTGTATTAGGACACCTCATCTTTTGCTAAAAAAAAATAAAAATGCATCTAAAAAGAACGACTCATTAATCGGTCCGTGCTGCGACTTGCAAAATCACTTAAAATGTAACTTTATCCGATGGTAGTAAAATCACTTATGCATACAGGTCAGGGGGCAAGTTTATTTAGATTAATTTATTAGTTATTACATTAAAAATGTAGTGTTTTACTTTTTATTTACCTTTAACTTTTAATTGAATATTATTTTGGAATTAGTTTTTGAATAACAATTAATAACATTAAATTGACAGCCCTGATAGCGATATAAATTTTAATTACAATTTATTTCTCAATGCTCTGTTTACATTTTTACAGCCCTAGAGGACAATAAAAGCTGTGCTCAGACAAATATCTTAGCCGCTTTGAAAGTTTTTTTCTCTTTTTCTGGAGCCACTGGAGTGTCACGCTGCAGGTTATGCCTCATTCTGCCACATTCCTGTATAGTAGATGCTCTTAATCTACACATCAAAAGGAGTCTATCTCTCTCACACAGACACCGAACACTCATTTCGCCTTGAAGGAAGTACTTCTTGTAGATGGGCATAATGGGATTATGGTTTGGAGTGCCATTCCTTCCTTTTCTCCTCTTTCATCCTCCTCTTTGCAGCAGGTGGCAGTGACCTCAGCGACCCCTTTCAAATACACGCACACACGCACACCCTCTGTCTCCTCTGTCATTAGATGCTGTAGTTTCGGCTCCTCCCTGCCTGTTTGGGGAGGGGGATGAAGAAAGACGGTGACTGGCACTAACGAGCAGGAAGGAGGACAGTTTGTGCCCGTGCCCAGCTGCTGCTCCCACACATACGGTGAATGGCAGTTTGACAGACTAAATGCAGCTACCCGTTTCCTCTGACACAACACTTCCAGACCTCCACGTGTGGCAGTCTGTTTCCAAATAGCTGCGTTCTTATTCGGGGGACATGTGATGAAACTAAGCACTTTCCTTCCACTACAGGTTGAGACAATAAGAGTGTCAGATGCAAATTCTACCTCGCTGCAGAGAGTTATCTTCATTTTTTTGTGAATAGCAATCACTGAAGTACCATCATTGCATGCTTTATTTTCCGTGTTTTGTCATGACACAAAAGGAAGGAGAGATTTTCATTGATTGGCTTTTGTTGCTGCCTGGATTTACAGTGCCATCACAAAGTAGTTGGCCATGCTTCAAAATGTATGAATTTTAATGGGGCAATTTTGCAGTAACATTTATTCAACAGGGTAAGGGTTTCACCAGCCGTTGTACGATTTTTTTTAAATTTTTTTTTTAAATTTTTTTTTTTAATCAGAACATAAAGTTCATACTAGGGGTTTAGTACTGTAAGTACTAGTTAGTGTTCACTGATGTTTCAATGTTTAAAAATAAGGGTGAACTTTACATTGAATAATATATTTTTAAAGCATGTCAAAACATTTACTAAGATGCTAAATTAAATATTCAGTAGCTATAGGTGCACTTCCATTACAGATTTGTACAAAACGTTTGCTATATATTATAAATGTTGATTGCGAAATGAAATCAGACCCCTCAGAAGCGAACCGAACTGTGACCATCCATGGGGGTGGTATAAGTATGGTTCGCTTTCGGCTAAAGGTACGGTTCGATAAAAACGTGCATTGTGAACACAAATCAGCCCCGGCCCACTTGATTTTTCCACTCATGAATTCCGATGTAGTTTGGTCATCAGATGTTTCTGTATTGTATTGACTGCTTCTTCTGACAGATGTCTACAAACAATTCACACACAGCGTACACTTGTTTATTTTAATTCCAAATGCATTTAAACTGTGCCTTGCCTGCTTAAACTTTCTGATGCGCATCCCAGTGGGCGCTAAACTACACATTTTTTACCGTCTACTGTGTTTAAACTGTCAAAAACACCCATGGTTCACATATACACAGTTGGCTTTGTCTCAATCGAACATAAACATCTGGGAAAGAAATAGCATGTGTATCAATACTGGTCTGTGCGTTACTGTAGTTCTACTACAGCAGCGTAATATGAGAATTAGTAGAATCTGACATTTATATGATTAATAATATGCATTTTATTTATTTTTTTCATTTGGTTATCTGATATATGATTATATTTCTTACTTAAATACTGTTTTTAAGGATAGGCCTACCTATAATGTACCTGACAAATGTAAAACTGTTTATTGTGTTTTATTTTGTCAATTTTTTTTTCAATGTCATCAGTGCCTTTTCTGTGCGTCGTTAAAAAGTCTTAAATTTAACTGTACCAAATTTAAGGCCATAAAAAGTACAATGGGGACGGAATGACAAGTTTTGCCATCTAGCGTAATGTGAATATTAAAATAAAAAGGGTATGATTTCATTGGATAAATATGAGCGCTGGACGGTTCAAAGTAAGGTGCTGCACTGCTTTGTGTACTGCCGTTACTGGGGAAACCGTTATATTAATAAAAAAAGTGTACAAAATGTATATTTTGTGCAAAAGATAAAAATATTTCAATTTTGGAAGCCATAATGCAACAAAAATAAGCAACAGTCTGAACACAAAGAGGTCTGAGACACCTGAGACAAGTGGAGGAATAGTGACAGTGTGAACCTAAAGAAAACTGGATCCTTTTTCGCTTGGTCCACTGAAAGGGGTCTGGGTTCAGTTCAAGAGGACTCAAGTGTGAAAACACCCTAAAACACAAATTCTTTCCTCTCACGATAAGTTATGACAACCGATGTATGACGGCAGCGCTAGCCATTATTTTTAACTGAAGGAAACGTAGAGGTGTATCTTTAGCAAAGCAGAGTGGACACTTTTAAACTGTGCCATTGCAAAATGTATGTCTTTCCGGTTGACGTATTTCAGTTTGCAGTTTCAATTTGCGCAATTTGATAGGTAATGGAAACACAGCTACTAGCCATGTTTCTATCACCCTGTTTTTATGCATATTTTGAAGTATCACATCATAAACAGCAGTGTTAGAAACAGCAAATTTTATACAACAACAACAAAAAAGTTTTTACGCTTGCTTGAGGTAGTTTTTGGCTTGTGTGAAAAAGAGTTGAGAAAAAGAGGGAGATGGAATCCCATTTGCTGAATAAATACCTCAAAAAAGTCATGTAACTTTGTGCTATGGTATGGCATAACCTGACTAACCAGTAGACAGATTTTATTGCACAGCATCTGAAATGTTGTTAAGGTCATTCATAAATGTTTGTCATCAAAGTATTTTTTGTATAATTGCCTCCCAGAACTGTTTTACATGACTGCATTCCCAAACAGCAGGCATCCACCTCCGAAAGCAATGACCGCATTCATTGTGTTTCATCTCACTCTGAGGCACAAGTAATTTACTATATATGAAAATTATTATATTCAGTGGCTTCTCCTAGATTTCTTAGTGATATTTTGTGCCAGTTTATCAGGAAGTAAAGATTTTGTTCACTTTGACTCGTTGGATGGAAACAATGTTTATTTGCATATTTACCTTATGTAAAGAGTCCTTGGGTATTTGAAAGGCCATATTGGAGATACTCAGATGTAAGCAACAGCATTTACTACACGGTTAATGTACTACTAAATACATTCTGCTATTTTATACTGCCGAAATCCACTGAGAGAAAAAAAAAAACAACATGTTGAATCTGACAAATCGTATAGAGAAGAACTTAGCATGACTAATATTTCACCTACCTGACCAGAAATGATAAGAACAAACGCAAATGTTGTCAAAATTCTTGCCCTGAAAATAGTGGTTCAGTTTGGCCAACCACAAATGCCTTCTTTTCTCAGATATTTTTTTGCACTCTTCTCCTTAAATTGTTATAACTTTTGCCAGTCTATAGTACTCCAGATGTTTTTCCCAATCAGACCGATTAGTACAGCCCGGAACATGACAATAATTGACCATTTTCAGCAGCAATTATCAGCTAAATTTCTGTTCGATTCAATGGCATTGTTTAAATGAATCGACTGGATGAACAATTCAGTGATTCACTCAGAAGACAGTGATTTGTTATAATTTCAGTATTCCAAAAGAATCAAGTATTTATGTTAGATTTCAAGCTCATAAGCATGTTAACCATTTTCAATTCATCTTCGAAACACAAATTAGGATATGTTTTATAAAATCCAAGAGCTTTCTGTTCCTGCATAGACATCAATGCAGCTGACATGTTTGAGGCCAAGAAACATAGTAAGGACATTGTTAAATGAAGATGTTATTTTTTATTTTCTTTGTACACAAAAACTATTCTTGTAGCTTCAAAAACTTAAGGTTGAACCACTGATATCACATGGACTACGATGATGTCCTTACTACCTTTCTGGGTCATGAATGTGTCAGTTGCGTTGCTGTCCATGCAGGGTCAGAAAGCTCTTGGATTTTATCAAAAATATCTTAATTTGTGTTTCAAAAATGAACTATGGTTTTACAGGTTTGGAATAACATGAGGATGAGTAATTAATGACAGAATTAAAATTTTTATGTAAATGTATCTCTTTAAAATGTGTTTTGGTGCTCATTTATGCCACATGTAAGCTAATTTTAACTTATGCACAGCTGTTGCAACTGGCCCCTAGTCTCCGATATAATTTTAAATGGATGTATGAAGTCAGTTCTCCTCAAGTTTACACAGGTGTTCTAGCAGAGTAACCAAAGGTGTAGTTCATCACATTAACTATGGACATTTCCACTATTTTATTCCGTCTGCAGGTGTATCTGATCCTCTCTTCTGTGCAGGGCGGCCTCTGTGTCTTCTCATCAGCACCTGCAGGGTATCAGATGTGCCATCTTTAAGTGAGTCACTGAATAACGGTTCAGGCCTTTGAGAAAACCCCCCGTGGCTGTTTATGAAAGCTTGGTGCTCTATGATCTCTGGTGTTTTATGAGTCTATGATGAGGATCGGTGTACTCGGCTCGATTTGGGTTCCTTTTGCCCTATGTCCTTCTCAGCACCTCTCACTGCGCAACCAATATTTCTCATCCCTCTGAAGTCTAATATCTCATCAGCGAGAGAGAGAGGTGAGATAAAGGGACAAGAAGAGAGAGATGGAAGAGGAAAAAAGTGTTATTTTGTGAGTATTTTTCGCCTTTGATATTGCACTCATCTTAGATTAGAGCCTCTGGATCATTTTGTCACCTGAGAAAAGAAAGAGATGGTGAGAGGGAAAAGTTCTTCTTGGATGTACACAACTCTTAAAGGGATAGCTCACCCAAAAATAATTTCTTTTTAAAACATTAGAGATTTATTACTTCTGCAGAACACAGATATTCAAGTCTGTGTGGTATAAACAACATCAAAAACATTCTTTAAAATATAATCTGTTGTGCTCTACAGAAGAAAGAACATCTTACAACCTTAAAATAACAAGTTAATGATGACAACTTTTTTTTTTTCCTGGGCAATCTGTCCCTTTAAACCAAGGCTGACTAATGCAAAGCCTGTTTACCCATCAACTTGACTGTTATTGGAAAAAATGGCAGCTATAAACACTTCTACAAGTATGTTCAATCATAAAATAATAATTACTTTGCTCACACATCACCCCTGTTTGTGCTGTGTTTATGAGCTGTACTGTGGAGACTACAGAGCGGTTTCATTCTGCATGGTGTGAGCTTTACTACTGCACTGGCTTGTTAGCCATTGATGATGCTTATCATATATCATAATATAATTTATATGAAAGCGGTGTCCTTTGTAGTTCAGAGCTGTGGTAATCATCAAAACCGAGTCTGTGTGGCATGTGTTATTTGTTCAACAATATCTAACGAGCAAATATTCACAGTGTGAACAGAACATCAATTCGGTTTGCAGATGTACAAATCGATGAGCAAAACAACTGAAGTCGCAGTCCTAACCTATTAGATGCTCTCTAGGTGATATAAGAGTAAAGATTTTTTATTTTTTTTTCACCAGCTACTTAACTTTTCTTTGTAAGATGTAAACTCACAAATGCAAGTTATGAACTAAGAATTGCAGGATATAAACATGCAATTTTGACTCTCTTCTCAGAATTGAATGATATAAACTCGCAGTTGCAAGTTATAAAGTCAGAATAGCAGGATATAAACTCACAATTGCGAGTAATTAAGTCTGAATAGGATATAAAACTGATACGTTCTTAGAATTGCGAGTTTATATCTCACGATTCTGACTTAATAATTTGCAATTGTGTGTTATAAAGTCAGAATTGCAAGATATGAACTCGTTTAAACTCACAGTTGCGAGTAATAAAGTCAGAATTGACTTCTTTCTTGCACATGAGAGTTTGTGTCTTCCAGTTCTGACTTTTTTTCTCGCAATTCCAAGTTTATTTCTTGCAATTCTGACTTAATACCTCACACTTGTAACTTTTTTCTTTGAATTGTGAGATATAAATTTGCAATTCTGAGAAATAAAGTCCCACTTCTGAGAAAAGTCATATGTGAGAGATAGTCGCAATATGAAATTATATCTTCTTATTCTGACGTTATTTCTCAGAATTGCAACTTCGTTTCTTTCTTTTTTTAATAAATCAATCAACAATTCTGAGTTTATATCTCACAATTCTTACATTATTTCTCAGAATTGTGAATTTATTTCTTCATTTTTTTTCTCAGAATTGCGTGATATAAACTTGCAATTCTGAGAAAAAAATAAAATAAATTTACAATTCTGAGAAGTAATGTAAGAACTGCGAGATATAAACAATTGTTTATTGATTTATAATTGAACTGATTTATAACTCGCAATTGTGAGTTTATATCTTGCAATTCTGAGAAAATAAGTCAACATTGTGAGATGTAAACTCGCAATTGCCAGAAAAAAAGTCAGAATTGTGAGAGTCAAAATTATTATTATTATTTGTTTTATTCAGTGGCAGAAACAGGCTTCCATAGTTTTGGCTCAGCTAACAAAAAAAGTCAATGCTGTGTCTTAAAGCATCACATGTTCCTGAATGAATCAATGTTTTGAGCTAATTGGTTGAATGAATAATTCAATGACTCACTCATGAAGACTAGTCACTTGTTTCATTCCTGAACAAACTGATTGAGTGAATGAATCATTGGCTGTATACGTAATCACTTTTTATACTCTCATTCACTATTCCCTATATTACTTCAAATAATATTTCAATACTTCTACTTGAAGGGGGGAGCGAATCAGACATCATCTTCTGGAGAGACGTAGCCATTGACTTACTCATGAAGACAATCACTTGTAGCCACCTACTGGCAATAATGTAACTTACAGAAAGAGTCACAACTGGACTGACCAAATTTAGATATGTGCACTTGTTTATCTATATCATATTTTTCAAACATACAAATATTTATATTTTCTTCTTGTTTTGATAGGGAAAATGGACAGTTGAAGGATACAAGATAAAGTTTAAAAGGGGCTGCATAAAGGCAAAAAGTTCAAAGACGTTCAGGCAAAAAGGAGATGGAGGATTTTTTGGGGGCCTGTACTGCCGAAAGGTCAATCTGTAATTACAGGTATAAACATTACTCTGTCGACAAGAAGAAAACTAGAGAATCAAGCACCTGCAAATGTCAAAAAGATTTGGAGCCCTGATGAACCTGGCAAAACCTCTGAAATGAAATAAGCCCACTGCACACAGCAAATGGACCATATCAGTCTAATTTAAACAGGAAATGAAGTTTTAGAATATTGCATCATCCTAAAAAAAAAAGAAAAGAAAAAAAGATACAAATAAAATAAAAGATGAAGTAAAATAAATACAGAATATTTGTATGTCACTAATCAAATATAAATAATTCGCAACAGCTATCATGTGGCTTTTCACAGATGGTCAGATGTTCTTCCACAGAAGCTCAAGATGTTTTTTTTTTTTTTTTGGATCATCTCAAATCATGCTGGAAAGCATGATCATCAGGTTTTGTGCAAACATGTTCAGTTCATGCAGCTGCTGTAATTACAGCAAAAAAAGGGGGGGAGGGGGGAGGATTGACACTGGATTGTGTATTAATTATTGTTTTGTTTTTTTCACTAAAATTGTTATGCTTATAATATAATTTCTAATTGTATAATTTATAATAAAAGTAGAAAAAAAAAAAAAAAAACTGGAACTGTGAAGCTTAGTTTGGAATTAGATTGTTGGCTGCTGACTGGAAATGTGTGTTTGTGTGTTCAAAGGCAGTTGTGCATGAGTCAATAAATTTAATGTTAAGAGTTTATGCCAAATCCATCTTCCAAGTCTTTTTATGTTGTCTATGAAGGCAGAAATATTCTCTCAGCATGGCTTCTCAAGTATGCCCACAGACTGTTCAGGAATCTTAATAATTCCTGCTTTGAAAAGAAGTTAGGTCGGTTTGGAATGGACAGGGACAGCTGGACTTTGGGTAACTATGTGTGTGTGCGTGCAAAGGAGATAGAGGGCATTTTTTTATAGACTCTTCTTATAAACCTCTTTCGAGCTGTGTGTGAGCATGATGAAGGTGTATTGATAGGGTTTCCATAGTCATGGTGCAGTCCACAGAGAGCAGAAGAAGAGAGAGAAAGAGGGTGCTATACTGTATGTGTGTTTGTTGTTTATAATGATGTGCTTTTTTTATTACAGACTGTGTGTAGTCACAGCTGATAATGTTGTAGTGACAGTATCTGCTGGTCACTGATTTATGACTGTATGCTTTCACTGCACGAGTACCTTAATACCTTGAAACAGCTGTGTTTGAGTCTACCACGCTCTCCATCAAAATCAATACTGATGCGTGTGTGTATGTTTGTTTTTGCCGTAGTTGCAGAAGCAGTTGAAGTGGTTTCAAAGCACACCACAGCCTGAAACTGCATCCGCACATAAAGCTTAGTTTATGGAGAAATGTTGGGAAACTTTCTGTGTAAGGATTTGAGTTTATGTACACATTTCTGAAGCTGGAAATGCTGCACTGGATACAGTATACAGAGGAAGGCATAGAGCTTTCCAATGTTTGCGTACACTGCTAAAAGTGAAAAGTGAAAGTGACGTGACGTGTGGCCAAGTATGGTGACCCATACTCGGAATTTGTGCTCTGCATTTAACCCATCCAAGTGCACACACACAGTAGTGAACACACACACACACACACACACCGTGAACATACACCCGGAGCAGTGGGCAGCCATATTGCTATTGCTGCGGCGCCCGGGGAGCAGTTTGGGGGTTCGGTGCCTTGCTCAAGGGTCTCACCTCAGTCGTGGTATTGAGGGTGGAGAGAGCGCTGATTAATCACTCACCCCACCGACAATCCCTGCCGGACCTGGGACTCGAACCTGCAACCTTTCAGTCACAAGTCTGACTCCCTAACCATTAGGCCACGGCTGTCTTATATTTGCTGTCTTAATATTTTGTCCTGATTTTGAGTAAAATATAAATATTTAAATGTGTCATTAGTTAACATGACCAAATGAAGAATGAACAAAACTTCTACAGCATCTTAGTTACTGTTAATTTCAGCATTTACTAATGCATTATTACAATCACAAGGTGTGTTTGTTAACATTAGTTAATGCACTGTGAACTAACATGAACAAACAATGGACGACTTATATTTTTGTTAACTTACATTAACAAAGATTAATAAATAGTGTAATAAATGTGTTATTCATTGTCTGTTAATGTTAGTTAATATCTAACTAATGTTAATAAATGACATGCTGTTGTAAAGTGTTACCATTTAAATATGTAAACAATTTCAACATGATTAAATGTCCTTTTACGCTATTAAATAGCATAAGATTAAACTTGTTTGCCACAAATATTCAGCATCTTGAAAAAATATCTTTACAATTATTAATATAAAATCTTAATTGGTACCACTTTATAACTACACGCTATGACTCATTAGTTAAGCATTAGTAAATGGTCAGTTCATCATTTATAAGGCATTATCCCCACATTAATAGACAGTAGTAAGCAGTTTATAAATGCAGCTATAAATGTTTTGTTCCTGATTTATATATCCTGATTCTAAATAATATGTATAAATGTACATTTTAATAGTTAATTAATCATTTACTTACACTTTCTATCTTATGAACCTCTGATGACAGCTAAATAACTGGTTAGTAAATAATGGAATTGATCATTAATAAAGTATGAAAATACTATTATTAAACACATTATAGATATGCTTAAAAATGCAGGGGTGCCTCCAGGACAGGTTTGAAAACCACTGTTCTAGCATATAGTTTTCTTTTTAACATAATAAACTTTATTTAAAAAAAAAAGACTAAAACAATCCCCCCCCCCAAAAAAAATGTTAATATGGAAAAATAAACCTATTATTAACCTAGTATTTTACACAACTTCTCAAGCAAACTTATGTTGTTTTAAGGATGATATTAAGATATTTATTTCTTTAGCTCAGCTGGCACAGAATTGGACTTAGGATGTGGAATCCTTTGTATGAATTCTGTGAAATACATGACACACAATGAAAAAGCTGAAAGATGAGAGATCATAAAACAAGCTGAAACGGCATGCTTGCAATTGAGATTTTACGTCATATTTGCATTTGTTCATATTATCGGGTAGGTTTAGATGTAGTGCAAATGGTATAGCGCCACTCAACGGATATTTCAAGTCAAAATTGACTTATGGACATCTCACATCGAATATGTCATGAAACGTACATGGCGGTATGTATTTCAAGTCTTGCGAAAAAGTTCCCACAGGTACGTTTTCATCATGAAATCAGGTTGGAAAATTGACTCATCCTCTGTCTATCCAAGATTTAGATATGTTTTCTTTGGAGTATTTTTGGTTAGAAACGGTGCTTGATCTGTCCATGTTCCTCTCCTGATTCAGATGAGGTGATAGAGGACTTGTATTTCAACCCAGAAGTGATGGTTTGTGATTGGATTTCCCCATTCACTGCAGAAAACCCATCGCTGAGCAAGTTATGTAATGCTAAATTTCTTCAAATCTGTTCTGATGAAGTAACAAGCTCTACTTGGATTACCTGAGGGTGAGTACATTTTGAACATATTTTGAATTTTTGGGCAAACTATCCCTTTACGTTATTGACTGAATGGTCAAAAATTGCAGCAAATCAGCTTCCTTTGGTTTCAGACACAGACAAGAACTGCATTACTGGAGTTGCTTCCCTGAGGAGCTTCTCAACGTGTGGAAATCCAACAGGCCTTCACCTCAGTGTGCATTCAATTACCCTGTCTAAGAGGGCCACACATGTGCCCTCACATATCAATGAGACCTCACTTTGGATTGGAGTGTGGAGAAAAACACATTGAGAGGGGAATATTAATCTAGCTATCAATGAGTATGTGAGTGTATAATCTAGGCTTTATGATGCATCTCACATCACATTTCAATCAGCACGCTCATATGTCATCATTTCAGGCTTCCTCCATTGTCTCTGTGACCTCAGCTGCTACGCCTCGCTGTGGATTATTTCTTTGGCTCGGGGCATTTTTGATTTACTTATGGAATGCCGACCTGTTTGCACCATCTCTGCTGGTGGCTCCCATGATGATACATAAAGGTTTAAGCCAGTAGGTGTTCTCAGTGGGTGGGCTGCAATTCAAAAAAAAAAAAAAAAATGCAGGCCTGTACTGATAGCAGGTAAAAATATATATACTAGCCTACCAGTCAAAAGTTTTTTAAAGGAGGCATAACACACACAGTTTTACCCAATCTCATGTTAATCTTGAGTACCTATAAGGTAGTACTGCATCCTTCATATATCCAAAAAGTCTTTAGTTTTATCATATTTACAAAAGAAAGATACAGCTTTAATGATCTCTCAGGAAACAACTCCTGAAGGCACACTGTGGGTTGAGCTAAAGCATGCAAAACTCTGTGCCTCGGAAAAACAAACTGCATCCATTGTTCACGTAATGCTGGGTTCATCGGGAAGTTGAGCATGGTTATCTTTGCCTTACAACCAAAACCAAACTTCTTTAGAGACATTCTTCCCAAATGAGTCCCGAGCTTTTGCGCTCACTCTGGTCGATGTGTGCGCGGCCGCGCTCCTCTGGGAGAAATGCCCATACAAGGAGTTCCACCATTCAGGAAGAGCCACTTGTAAGAAACCCGGAAATGTGTATTTGGCACAGAAATATATATGTCCAAATCGTTTTTTGAAACTTTGGCCATGTTTAACATGAGAATCCAACTCTTTAACAGTGGAAATAACTTAACATGCATGAAACAGCATTGGACCCCGGACATCGGAATGTTTTTTAAAGAAGTCTCTTTTGCCCACCAAGCCTGCATTTATTTGATCCAAAGTACAGCAAAAACAGAACAATTATGTAATATTTTTACTACTTAAAATAACTTTCCATTTGAATATGTTTTAAATTGTAATTTCTTCCGATGATTTCAAAGCTGAATTTTTAGCATCATTTGCTGCTCAAAAACATTATTATTATGCTGAAAACAGCATTTATTAGAAATAGAAATCTTTTGTAAGATTCTACGTCTTTATCATTATTTTTTTTTTAATCAATTTTAGGCAACCTTGCTAAATAAAATTATTGATTTCTATAGTTTTTTTGCTGCTCGAGAAACATTACTATTATTACCATTATTAATATGTTAAATGTTTAAAACAGTACTTTTTTAGGATTCTTAAATAACAGCATTTCTTTGAAATATAAATATTTTGCAACAATGTAAAATGTCTTTATTTTCACTTTTGACTAAAAATAGGTTTTACTGGTCCCAATCTAATTGAACCCACTAAACAAGCCATTGCATATACTGCGTCTATTCAGATATTGTATAATACATTATATAATGTTACAGTTGAAGACAAAATTATTAGCCCCCCTGTGAAATTTTACATTTTTTTTTTAGAAAATGTGTTATATTATTTTTATTTATTTTTTATTATTTAAGTGATGTTTAACAGAGCAAGAAAATGTTTTCACATTATTTCTTATTATTCCTATTTTTTTCTTCTAGAGAAAGTCTGATTTCTTATAGTTGCTTAAATAAAATAATTAAAAAATAAATAAATAAACTGCTAAGGTCAATTAAGAAATTATTAGTTTGATTAGCTATAGAACAAACAACTGTTGTCCAATGACTTGCCAAATTAACTTTATTTGCCTGATTAACCTAATTAAGCCTTTAAATTGCTCTGAGGATTAGTATCTTGCAAAACAACTAGTAAAATAATATGCACTGTCATCATGGCAAAGACATTAGTTTGGACTTGAGAGAAAGAATTGTTAATGCTCATAAAGATGGATAAGGATACACATGTTTATCAAAGTGGTATCAAGTGTCAAGAACTGCAGTGAGATGCATTATCAAGAAGTTTAAAGAGACCAACACAGTGGAGAACAAGACGGGCAGAGGCAGGAAGCGAAAGATTTCAAAAACTTTGGAAAGAAAACTAGTGAGAGAGGTTTCTAAAGACCCAAGAACAACTGCCAAGGCACAAGTGAATGACCTAGCCAAGTCTGGAACCTATGTTTGAATGTTGAGAAAGAATGGAGAGGCATTCAACCCCAAGAACACCGACCCCACAGTGAAACATGGTGGTGGGAGTATAATAATGTGGGGATGTTTCAGTGCGTTTAGAAATGGGAATCTCTTCAGGGTTGAAGGAAACATGAAAAAGGAAGACTATGAGAAGATTTTGAAAGACAACCTCAGACACACTGTAAGAAAATTTGGTTTGGGTCGATATTTTGTCTTCCAGCATGATAACGACCCAAAGCATACCTCACTTTTGGTGAAGAAATACCTCCAAATGAGCAAAGTGAGTGTACTTGACTGGCCTGCACAAAGCCCAGACTTGAATCCAATAGAAAATCTGTGGGGCAGTTTGTGCCAGAAGACCAACAAATCTGGAGTAGCTTGTAAGATTTGCTAAGGAAGAATGGGCTGTCATTCCTCAGGAGACATGCTTGAAACTGTAAGGCTGTTATCAAGCAAAAGGGATACACTATTGACTATTAACATCAGAGGGCTAATAATTTTGACCAGTAGACTTTTTAAAATTCTTGGTTATACATTTATTTCTATTTGTATTACAAACCCTAAAAGCTTCCTGAATAAAGTATTATGTTTAAAAATGCTGTGTTGATAAAATCGTCTTTCTGTTAAACAACACTTGGGAGTTATTTAAAAATTAAGAAATATTTTATAAGAGGCTAATCATTTTGTCTTCAACTGTATTTACTTTTGTACAATAAACAATATTGGCCATCACTTTATGTAAAATCAGAGCCACTGATCCACGGGATCTGTAGGAAAAGCATCTCAGCTCTTTGTCTTTGTGTCATTGTTTTATTACCGTCTGTCGTGTGCACAAGGGAAGCAAAATAAATAACAGACGAAATGCACTGTGAATTTGAGAATGTGTACGCATTTGTTTACGCTAGCATGACTGGATTATGGATATGGTGCGGCGGGATGTTATTTACAACGGAGACTCTGTCCGTGTCAATACCTCCGCAGATTCATCTTCAATCTAGTGTATTCTCACCACAACTCTTGCACATCCCATAGAGTGCCTGAGTCATTTATTATATTTGTGCAGTCACCATGGAGCACAAAATGCACTGGCGCTCCATAATGGACCAAGCGACTTGTTGTTTACAGACCCTCGTCTTCTTTAGCCAGTCGCTTCGAGAACAAAAATGCAGAGCGGCGAGAGTGGGAGAAATGGTTTAATAAAAAAAAAGCTTGCTCCCAAATCGGCCCTAATGCTTTATTTAAGAGCAGTCTGCGTGGAATCCATTACACGTCTTGTCCGCTGTGCCAGCCTTCCTGCAGGCGGGAGAATATTAACAGCATCTTGCCATGTCGCCCCTAGGCAAACACAAGCGTCGTTCATCGACCTCCTGCAAATGTACCTTTGTCTTTAACCATGACCCAGCTGTAATCTGGCACCCCCATCTTTGTCCAGAGAGACAGCGGAGAAAATAGATGGTGGGTTGTTGTTGAAGGCCCGACTAGAAACCCTTAAAAGTGTGTGAAAGCCTCTATATGCATTATTCATAGAGTGCAAACATACTTTCTTTATCTTTTATGCTTTAAGACAAATGCAGTCCTTTAGTACTCACGTAGCTTGCTGTCTTGTCATCTTATATGAAGAAAAGTCCATTTATTGGGACATCTGATGTGTTTTGCATCTTACATTTACATTTATATATTTGGCAGATGCTTTTATCCACATTTACATTTTATCAGTTCTTGCTTTCCCTGGGAATCAAACCAATAGCCTTGGCGCCATTTACTAAAATTATGATTTATGATGTCACATTACTCCCAACATCTTTCTTGTATAAACTAGAAGATATTTTGAGCTACACTGAGTAAAATGTCTCGTTGCACAGGCTTTCAAGACTAATATGCACATAGCCTTGAACAGAAAATGGCCATTACATTTTTTTAAATTCAAATCCCAAGCTTACTCTCAGGGAATAATGGCTCTCCCTTGGAATGAATTCTTCATTGTATTAGGAAAAGAGAACCACTTGTTGATGCCCTAAAACCCAGTAGGGCTCAAAATGTTCCCAGACGATTTCAGATTTTTACCCAGAGCCGGCGCTCTACTTAAAGAACGGGACAGACATAAAACAGGTCAGTGGAAGTTGGCTTTTATAGAGAATTGGATTTTTTTCCTTGTATTTGAACTAAAAACAGGGAGATATTTGTTTTTTTTCTCCCTAGTAAAAGGGATGGAAATGGATGTGGGGATATTGGCTGACTCAAAGTATTTGTCATGGCACATGTTATTCAGCTTTCTGCAGACAAGGCAATTACTTCAGCCTGCTGTTGTTACGAGCTTGATGTACGGGCGAGACCTTTCTTCGGATTAATATCACAACCCTGTTCCAGACGGTTGCAACATTTTGTTCTTTTTTTCTGTGATCGTTTAATTTATTATTGATCAGTGTGTCCGTTGCTCAGTCCAGCATGTATGTTCCCTCATTCTTTTAATTCTGCCTGTCCATTTCCAACAGCCCATGTAGGCCATTTTTCACTCTCCTGTTAAAGCAGTGCATGTTACGCCTGGCCTGATATTTTATCAAAATGTAAAGAAGCAAGGACTTTAACATGATTTCTAAGTCTATTACTCTTTGGTGACATTAGTTATTTCTCAGTTGACTTGTTTCATGTTTTGCAACAGCTGTTTCAGTCCTGTAATTTGATTGGCCATGAACTGGGCATGTGTCTGAAATAGGTATTATATTATATTATATTATAGACTCAAAATACTATGTGCAGAAAATGTTTAATTAATAATAATAATAATAATAATAATAATAATAATAATAAAAACTGCATGGAAGCATATAGCAATTTATGTCATGTCATGTAATATGCCAGTGATTTTGATTATATCATTATAAAATTATCCTATGTTTTGTTTTTTTTTTTTGTTTTTTTTTTGCATTATAATATAGAAAATAAAAGTAAATTAGTTTACAAATTATAATATAATATAATATAATATATGAGCAATATCACACAAGTTACAAGGCTGCGCTTGGATATACAGCATCAAAGTTACATTAAGTTACATGATTTTGCCAAAACTATTTGATCTGGAACAAATAGTAGATTAATGAGACCAAAGACTGCCTGTTAGATTTACCCCCAAAAAATTATATGTCATGTTTAACCACTACAGAGACAACAGAGCCAGTAGTAAAGTCCAGAAGATCTGGCCGAGGTGAGGTGCTCTCGGGCGGGTTAATGAGTGCTAAACGATCGCTGACATCCTGGCATATTTTCAGATAGACATTATCTTTAAAACCGCATATTTGAAGTCCATCAAGTACATTCTCGCCTAAAATCTCTTAAAACTACATTCCATTGCACAAAACAGTATTATTTTTTAAAACTATAGTGCATTTGTGTGTCCACCATGACACTCACTGTGAGAAATATGGCAACTATAGTAACCGCCGTTACTTTTTTGAAAAAGTAATGAAAAAGTAATGTGTTACTTTACTAGTTACTTAAAAAAGTAATCTGATTACATAACTTGCGTTACTTGTAATGCGTTACCCCCAACACTGGTGCTGACAATCGATTAAAGGCACAATATGCAAGAGTTTTTTATATAAATAAATCCAAAAACAACAAGAACAGTGTTCTATATTTTGCTGACATGTACTTACATTATCCCAAATGTTACAATGTTTAAATACAGAGAAATAAGCAATTTTATCTAGTGGCCTTGTCATTGTGTCAGCAGCCAGTAACATTATACACCCTCAATTTTGTCGAAAACATGGAAACACCAAAGCCGCTTTAATATGTTATGTGTTTTATTAGACAGGTGACGAACGCACAGAGTAGCATTATAACAGAACTTTTAACATGCTTAAATGTATGTAGTATGATAAAACAGAACTGATTTACCCCACATCCACATGTCCGGAAGAAGCAGAAGCGGTCAGCTGTGGCATAATTTAAAGCTCTGCTGTTTTTGAGCCGTGTGTTGCGCTCTCGTGTCAGCGTCCTCGTTTCGCTTTCACAGCTTTTACCCCCAGCCTACTTCATACTACAGTGACATTAATAAATCTTTAATACAGTAGCTGTATTATTATTTCTGCCTGAGTCCCATCAGATTGCATCAGCTGTGGAGATAAAGACGACAACTCCACTTAATCACGGTGTCACCAAACTACTAATTTTTTTGGTTTGTTTGGAATATGCGCCCTCTAGCAATGAAAATTACATTCTGTGCCTTAAAACTATTAACAACATCTGCTAGTCTGTAACTCATATTTCTCAACAACATGAACTTCTACTGTATTAAAACAATATTGCACTCACAATTTGTACCTTGTTTTGTTGGTTTAATCTTCACTTGCAAATGTTGCAAATGGCATTTCCTGAGACTATAGGTATGCAAATGGATTCATGATATCATTGCCTGAAAGCTGTGTTTATTCATGAGCTCCTTTGATGCTGAGACACTGAGATTTTTATCCCCTTTTAAAACACAATGAACTTTGTGTTGCTCACTAAACAAATCAATGTAAGAGTGTAAAAAATTAATGATGTGACAGTGTTTAAAAACAGTAGTCTACGGGCTTTAAATCAGCTGCCGAGGGGGTTGGGGGAGTAGTAATTTCCACTGAGTGCTCTGTTAATCAGACGGCAGTGAAGGAGTGAATTAAGACCCGACTCGTAAGTCTGTCAAAATGAATTGTTTAGTGGAGACTAATGAAAAAGGCTTAGGCATAGCCATACTCGCATCAATAGATTTTTATGAGCTGAGCCCCCTCCTGCCAGCCTGTTGCTAATTGACATGGCTGAAGGTGTGTTTCTGATGCAGTGCGGTCGAGGGTCGGGTCTCCGAGGAGTACGTCGTCTCGTTGTGGCCCGTGTGGCGGCTGCGTCTTTATCACCTGGGCCATTTCCTGCCTGGGTTTATGATGGCTAAATTTACAGCACATTGTGTCATTTTTCATGGCATCAGGCTGATAAACAACCTGCCTGTTTTTCTGATTCTCTGCACAGATACGCCATCTCAACCTCATTTTCTTTCCTTCCCACTTTTTCTTTTTATTCACAACCCTGAAATTTGTGTCTTCTTGTTGTGTATATCACTAAACTGTGAATAAATGTAAATGTTTGCTGACATTTTCTGTCTCGCTAAGCACACCATTATTGCTTTTTCTGCACTAGTGTTGAATAAACTTCAAACCACCCAACAGTTACTTGAAAATGAAAGGGGAAAAAGTAAATTATTCAAATAAATATAAAAAATGCAATACATGACTGCACCAATTATGTAATGAGTATGCTTTTAATCTCTGTATTAAATCAATTTTCCTTTTTGTTTTATAAAATGCCAGATTAATACAACTTAATACAATGTTAATACAAGGAATTTATTACACAAAAATGAAACCTTAAGTACTTCTGCAAAATATTTTATTATTAATTCTTAAGTACTTTGGCAAAAACCTTATTTTAGTATGACATGTAGTTTTTTTTTTTTTTTTATTAGTAGTATTATAAATATCTGAAAAACGGATAATTTGACTTTATTTTGAAGATAAGTGAATGCTTTTAACAACAACAACAAAACTATATGAAACCAACATGAATTTTTCATTTTGCAACATGAATAATTTGCATGTGCTTTAAACTAGATTTTCTGCTTTCGCAGACTCATATGCCATTGGCTCAGTTACTGTGGAATATACTTAAATATGGTTTTCTGAAACTGTATACGCTTACATCCGATAGGTCCAGTCTTGTGAACGTGGCTGGTATTTCAATATGATTTCACCTCTAACAAATGCCCTTCTCTCTCTATTCATCTCTCTTTTCTATCTACACACATACTCATTGCTCTTTTAAATAATTCACAAGCAATCAACTGTGGTCTGTGTGAATTCAGAATAAGCTACCGAACAGATTGGAAAAGAATAGCAAGGAAATGCAGTGTTTGTGTGTGCGCTGGGACTGTTTTTAGATTGTGCTGACTAGCAACGTTTCTTCAATTAGCATTTGCATAAAAAGCTTTTGCTGAGGAGGGTGAATTGAGAAGACGGCTAGAGTTTAGCCGAGACCCCCAACAATTAATTCAATACGGCTCTTTAATAATGCACTAAAATATTCATTAGACTGATAAGAATGGAATGATAATTTCCAGGTCAGGCTGGACTATGAGAAGATAAAGGGGGAAAAGTCCTTGCTTTGGCAGCACGACGAGAATCTATCAGTCTCTCCTGAGGAAAGTTATACGTTATTACACTAGTATTATGGGCTAGCCTCGACTGTATGATTTGTAATGGAATTTATCTGCAGAGGGCAGGGGTGGGTCATGAGATAAGAAAAAATATGGGTCAGTCTGGTCTGAATGGTTCAGGAGACAGAAAAAAGCTGAAGCAGACATCCACGATATCTGACTCGTAGATGTGCACCTAAATCAAAGAGACACTATACATGGTGAATAAACACTTCTGTCTTTATTACTCACTCTCATATTGTTCCAAACCCATAAGACCTTCGTTCATCTTCAGAACACAAATTAAGATTTCTTTGATGAAATCTGAGAGACCCTGCATAGACAGCAATGCAACTGACACAGTCAAGGCCCAGAAAAGTAGTAAGGGCATTAATAAAAAATAGTCCATGTGACATCAGTGGTTCAACTGTAATTTTATGAAGCTACAAGAATTATTATTATTATTATTATTATTATTATTATTATTATTATTATTTTTACAAAAAAAAACAAAAATAATGACTTTATTCAACAATTCCTTCTCTTCCATGTAAGTCTTGATGTGTGCTCAGGAGAGTACCTCAACACATGCGTGTGTTGCTGCTGAAGCTGAAAAATTGCAAGTCATTCTCTCTGTCAAAATCTTCAGACATGTTTACAAAGACTGTTTTATATACAGCGTGTTATGTGTCTGCAGTGCATCTGGGTTCTACGTCAGAACGTCAGCTTTTGCATCAGCAACACCACACAGACTGACATAGAAGAGAAGAAATAGTTAAATGAAGTTCTCATTTTTGTTTTCTTTGCACAAACAAAGTATTCTCGTAGCTTCATAACATTACGGGTGAATCACTGATATGACATGGACTATTTTAATGATGTCCTTACTACTTTTCTGGGCCTTGAACGTGTCAATTGCATTGCTGTCTATGGAGGGTCAGAAAACTCTTGAATTTCATCAACGATATCTTAATTTGTGTTCTAAAGATGAACAAAGTTCTTACAGTTCTGGAATGGCATGAGGGTAGGTGATTAATAACTGAATTTTCATTTTTGGGTGAACTGTGTCTTTAAATGTGAAGCACTGTATCTCTGTGGCCAAAAAAAAAAAAAAAAAAAAAAAGATTTTGAAATACATCTTTTATTTAGACAAATAATCAGCCCCTCCTTAACCAAAACAAAACTTTGTGTGAGAAACATACCAAAATTTAACCAAAGGTTTGTTTGTTTTTTTTCTTCTTCTTTTGTTGAATCATTTGTGGCATTATGTTGATTACCACACATTTATTTTGACTGTGTGACATTGAAGGAACTTACAGTAGAAGTGAATAGGGACAGTTTATAAATAGCCAAAAGATATAAACAATATGGGTGATGACCAGATTTTAGTGTGATGAAATGCCTACTTCCATTTACTGTCTAAAGTAATAATTCTGACACCATGACAACTCTAAAATGACTAAAAATTAATTAACATCTTATATAATATACAAGTTTTGAAACAAGAATTAATGTAATGTAAATGCTTTTTAAAAAATCTGGTTTTAAATCCTGTGAAAAGTGTCCCTATTTACATTAAAAAGTGTCTAACCACAACTTCACATTTGTTTATTTTTTTTTTTTTTTAGTAACACTTTACAGTAAGGTTCATTAGTTAACATTCGGTAGCTAACATGAGCAATACTTCAAAGAATGAACAATACTTCTACTGCATTTATTAATCTTTGTCTATTTCAACATTTACTAATGCATTATTAAAATCAAAAGGATTAGTTCACTTCTGAGAACAAAAATTTACAGATAATGTACTCACCCCCTTGTCATCCAAGATGTTCATGTCTTTCTTTTTTCAGTTGTAAAGAAATTGTTTTTTTTTAGGAAAACATTTCAGGATTTCTCTCTGTATAATGGATATGTATGGTGCCCCCAAATTTGAACTTCCAAATTGCAGTTTAAATACAGCTTCAAAGTGCTCTAAATGATTCCAGCCGATGAAGAAGGGTCTTATCTAGTGAAACAATTGGTTATTTTCTAAACAAATTAAAAATGTGTATACTTTTTAACCTCAAATGCTCGTCCTGTCTTGTCTTGTCTTGTCTCTGCGATGTGCATACATAGTCTGTGTGATCCAAGTCAATACAGTTTAGGGTATGTCGAAAAACTCCCGTCTTGTTTTCTTCCCCAACTTCAAAATCATCCTACATTGCTGCAGAAATACCAACCCAGTGTTTACAAAGCGAATATACAAAGAAGATCAAACACCCTTTACAAAAAAGGTATAACAGCGCTGTAGGAAGATTTTGAAGTTGAAAATGAAAACGAGATAGGAGTTTTTCGACATACCTAACTGTATTGACCCTCATCTCTCATACACAGAGAGGCACAGACTACGCATATGCATCGCACAGACGAGACAAGACGAACATTTGAGGTTAAAAAGTATATAAATTGTCCATTTGTTTAAAAAATAACCGATCGTTTTCGCTAGATAAGACCCTTCTTCATCGGTTGGGATTGTTTAGAGCCCTTTGAAGCTGGATTTAAACTGCATTTTGGAAGTTCAAACTTGGGGGCACCATAGAAGTCCATTATATGGAGAGAAGTAATGAAATGTTTTCCTCAAAAAACATATTTTCTTTATGACTGAAGAAAGAAAGACATGAACATCTTGGCTAGCAAGGGGTAGTATTATCTGTAAATTTTTGTTCTGAAAGTGAACTAATCCTTTAACATTAGTTAATGCCCTATTAACATTAACTAATACTAAAACTCTATTGATTGGAATAGATATATTATTTATTGTTATTTATTTATGTATTTATTTATTTATTTTGTATTATTTATTATTATTATTATTTTTTTTTTTTGGTGGTGGCAGTGATAATCACCATTATGCCACAAATATTGTGGATTGAGCTTGGTTTGGACAATGAACATGGCAGTGAATTTGAACTGTGGCCTCTCTGTTGCCATCTGTGGTTAAAACATGAAATTACTTGCTGGCTTCACAAGGTCTAAAAAATGTATGCTTTTAAACATGGCTGTAATATTATAATGAAAATGATGCCAGCATTTTTCTTTTTGATTTGAACTACCCCTAAAACTGTAGATTAACCTGTGCTTTCTCATTTATGTCTAATGTTAGCTGGACTAGAACTGATTCTTTTTGAGGCCTGTGACCTTATCAGTTACTCATTCTAAGCATGAGAGCCATCCTGCCTTCTAATGAAGACTTGTAATCTACAGAGTCTAAAAAGGACCCGTTTTCTCCACTGTAACCTAATTGTTTCCTAATTCTTTTCTGTCTGTTTTTGTGACACTGATTAGACGGCCGACAAGAAAGTAATTATCTCCAAGCTCCAACACTTGGGAGGTGCCTGCTTTTGTGTTATTTTTAGTCATCATCCATCAAGACTGTCACGCTGAACTCCTTAAAAATGGATAAACGGCGGTTTATCTGTGTGTGTGTTTTGTATGTAATTATATTTCATTGTTTAAGAGGATGGTTGTGTGATTTGGAGTCAGTGGGCTGTTGCATAGCTGATGACAGCTGTGCTGGTCTCAGGGGACGTGTGATTCGGCACACAGTTATTAAAGGTTCCAGGTGTAGAAATGTCATATATATGCATTTTTTATGCATGCTGATTTATACATTTGTCACAGGACAATTGCTATGTGTTTAAATATAATTGCACAGGAAATGTTTGACCTTTTACTATTCTTTCTCTTTAATTCATAGGTTTTCAAACGTGAAACTTAAAACTCATTCTTTTCATTTGTAAAAATCCATTTATACTGTGTGAGAAAAATATTTAGTGTAATTTTATGAAAAATAGGATGTTTTCAAAATAATTGCCTTTGACACTAAGATAATAATTACAACCAATAATTAAAAATAGTACAAAGTAAATATTTTCATCTTTCAGTCTTGTTGACATACCCACACTCTTTTCTCCAAGGTCTTTGTTATCTCATTCAGACATCGTAAACAATACCTCTAATTCTAGTGCCTTATTGCCCCCTCTGTGATGCTCAGTTTGACACACTTTTATGAGTGTTGTTCCCCGGAGAGAAATCGGGAAGTGAAAATGAGACCATATGAGCAGCGCTCCAGCCCTCTTCTACTTTCCCTCAGGCCAAAATCAACCTTCCCCCCACCTTCAACTATTATCCACTAAACAGTGACCTGGGACTCTGTGATAGGGAGAGATTTACTGTGCTAGTGCTAATATGGTGCTAAGCAGCATGGTCATAAGCGGTTGGATGACAGCTGGATGAAGTGACTTTAAGAAGGAGAACGTGTCGGCTGATTGGATCTTGTGAGGCTGTGCCTGGAAATGTTCTGGATATGGCCTTTGGTTGACAGCATGTGGGGAAATTATTTTATTCAAATCATTTTGCGTGCTGCTTCTGTTACTCTCATTTTCTTGCCATCTTTTACCATCTAGCTCTTACTTCCTTTCTTGTTGCCTCTGTCTTTCCCTTCATTATTACTATTATTTTGGATTTCCTTAAAGGATTAGTTGACTTCTGGAATAAAAATCTCCTGATAATTTACTCACCCCTATGTCATCAAACACTGGGTCAGTACTTCTGTCTACATCATGTGCGACCTTTCCAGTGTGATTGCATAATGTGTGACGTCGAGCTAGTGCAAGATGCACATTTGTGGTTAAAAAGTATAAAAATTATACTATATTACTATTATTATTATTATTATTATTATTATTATTATCATTATTATTATATAGATTTTTTTTTTTTTTTTGAAAATTACCAATCGTTTTGCCAGACAAGAGCCTTCCTTGGCTGGGATTGTGTAGCTGCATTGAAAAGGCAATTTAGACTCCACTATATGGAGAAAAATCCTGGAATGTTTTCCTCAAAAACCTTATAAAAAGTATCTTTTAATATACTTTTATACGTCTAATATACTTTTACACTACAGTATAGTTTGGGGTCAAGATTTTTGAATGTTTCTGAAAGAAGTCTTTAATGCTTAGGGCTGCATTTATTTGATTCAAATACACTATAAACTATACAGTGACTTTGAAAAAACAGTTTATATTTTTTTTCTATATTTTAATGCTAATTTGTTGCTTAAAAAATATTTCTTATTATAAATGTAAAAAAAAAAAAAAAAACTGCTTATGTTTCTATTAACCGTGATATTTTCAGGATTCTTTAATGAAGAGAAATTTCAAAAGAATATTATTTATTTGAAAAAAAAAAGATTCAAATAGATTTTTCTAACAATGTAAAAGTCTTTACTGTCACTTGTGAAAAAAAAGGCTAAATAAAATTGTTATTAAAAAAGTAAAATAATAATAATTAACAATGTCAAACTTGAATGGTTGTGAATGCAAGTGGTTATTTATTTTATTTTATTTTATTTTATTTTATTTTGCCCTTGTCCCAGACCCAAACCTTAAATATAAACATTTCGAAACAAAGTTGTCATTATCACTTTTTTCACTATTTTTTTGTTGTTTGTTTTTCCTGTCGAGCTGCCAAATCTTAACAAAGCATAATTATTCAGATGATGTATAAATCCCAATTAAAAAAAAAAAAAAAAAGACTTATGGCTGGTTTTGTGGTCCAGGGTCACACATAATCCCACACTGTGACTGCAAAATGGTCTGACATTCAGTGGTGTCTGCAATAAGGAAAAGGATGAAGATAATTCTCTAAAATGTTTAAAAGCTTTTAGAGCTCACTAGCGCCCCCTTTGTGGCTGTTATGTACCCTGTTTTTTTTTTTTTTTGGCACAGGGTCACAAACACTGGCAGAAGTATGTTCAAGGACTCTCTATACCTTATGGACGCTACGATTCTCTCTCACACTGCGGCTCTTCATTAGCAAAAGACCCAGTAGGCTTTAACCCAGCCTTTCAGAATGGACATTAGTTACTGTTTCAGCAATCTACTGAGACACCATGCACAAAGTTGATTGATTTGTTGTTTTTTATTGTTATTCTTTATCGTCCTGCTAGTCTCTCTTACTTTATACACTTCTCTCTCTCAGTGCTTTAAAATCCCACGATGGGCCCATACAGTGACCAGGAATAATGCAAGCAGTTTGTGTGTGTGTGTGTGTGTGTGTGTGCTCAGGCAGATGAATGTGTCTGTCGGCTCAGTGTTTTGGACCATTGTTTGTGTTGGGCTCTCTCTCATACAGAGAGAGGCATGTGGTGATGGAAATGAATGGGTATTGTTGAGAGTTATCTGTTATGTGGTGACACTGCATCATTACGAGGCCTCTGCCATGATGCTACTGCAGAGCATGGCCAGCCTGAGGGGACAGACAGATTAGAAAACACATACTGTAAATGCTATTTGGTTGTACACAGAAAAAGAGAGAACACGAGAGAGACTGAAAATTGCGGGAATTACCCTTACAGATGACCTTATGACCAGCACAGAACTGGCACTGGCGAAACTAATGCTGGGAAGTCTGACTGACAGTTATCTGCACACAAACATTCACTGAGGGGATTCTTTTGGCTTGTCCTCCAGTTGACTCTCCTGGACTTATGGAGACATGGAAAGCATGCAGTGTTGGGGGGGCTCCAGGAACGTGGTTGAGAACCACTGTTCTAGCTTATTCTGGATAAGAACTGCCCAGTTAGACAGTCGTTTGACGTGACTAATCAGGGTTGACAGTCCAAATTGCAGTTTCAATGCAGCTTTAAAAGAGACCTACACAATCGCAGCCAACGAATAATAATCGAACAATAAGCTGTCATTTTCTAAAAAAAAAATGTAAAAAAAGCATATACTTTTTAGCCACATGCGCATCTTGCACTAACTCTGTGATACACGTTCGTGACTTTATGCATTACGTACTCATGTTGGAAATGTTGCACACAGTTCTTTGTTTGTGTACTCTGGTGCAAAAAAGTAGGGTAGAGGAAAAACTCCATCTCATCAACTCCAACTTCAAAATCATCTGACGTTGTTTTATTTTTTAATGTGTGAGGTCGAGCTAGCACAAGATGAGCAATTGTGGTTGATAAGTATATCAACTTGACCGATCGTTTCACTAGATAAGACCCTTATTTCTCGGCTGGGATTGTGTAGAGCCCTTTGAAGCTGCATTGAAACTGCAGTTTGGACCTTCAACCCATTGAGCATTATTGAAGTCTACTATAAGGAGAAAAATCCTGGAATATTTCCTCAAAAACTTAAATTTATTTTTGATTGAAGGATGAAAGTCATGAAAATCTAGGATTATGGGGGTGAATAAATTATCAGGAAATTTTTATTCTGGAAGTGAACTAATCCTTTAAAGTTTTGTTAGATTTTTATGTCAAAATGCATACTTTTAATAAGGTGTATTGTTCATTTACTACTGTAAGAATGCATTTCAAATTCACTCTGATCCGTCAATCATTTTTCAGCCCAACAAATAGCAAGAGTTTGGGGTGTGGCTATTGTAGCAGACTAAGGCTGGCCACCACCACCTGATTTTGAGCCTGATTTGCACCCCAAAACGATCGGGGGTAGGTGGACGTGGCCAGATTCAAGGCTTGTGTCACAAATAACTTTTGGTCCAAAAAAAATCCTCAGTTGTGTGGTGTCATTACAATTATTTAACTGCTCCCGATTGAGTCGGAGTGTCCCCAATCACAAAATCTTTAAATATCAATTACTTGTATCTGTAGTCCAGTTTTAAAAGAATTTAATTGAAAAAGAATGAAAATTAATAGAATTGAAGAATTGAAAAATCATCTAGTGTGTCCCAAGCCTGAGTCAGAGGGTTTTTAGCCAGTGTGGGACCATGGCTGACCAGTTCTATGAGAAAAGTAATTCAGATTTGGTTATGGAAGTGCAAGCCAAAATTTAAAGAGCTAACTACACAGAGACAGAAGATGGGGTTAAACAGTGCCCATGTTTTTTTACAGGATGGAAGAATTCGATGGTATGTTTGGTTTTCAACCGATACGATTATATGAGTTACTTCTTGGCAGGTAAGCTAAACTCAAAGTTTTACCACACACTCTCTTTACTGACAAGCCCCACATAAAATAGCAAGATAGTTTAAGGGCATGATGACTGTAAGGGGTGTTTGCAAAGTTTGTGTGCTTTATTTCTGTAATTCTGCTGAAGGCTGGAATACACTACACCAGGGATCTTCAAATCTGGCTTGCAAGATCCACTTTCCTGCAGAGTTTAGCTCTAACCCTAATCAAACACACCTGAGCATGCTAATCAGTGGCTTCAGGATCATTAGAAAATCACAGGTATGTGAGTTTGATCAGGGTTGGAGCTAAACTCTGCAGGAAAGTGGATCTCACAAGCCAGATTTGAGGATCCCTGCACTACACAATTTTTGCCCCGATTTTCTGCTAATTTACTGTCTGGAGAAGTCGGTTATTTGCCAAAGGTCTGAGCCAGTCTGCAGATTCGAATAGATTTCATAGAAAAATCGCAAAGTGTATGATGGCCACAGACTTTTTAGTTTCAGACTCTGATGCCATCATGCTACTTAAGACTGGTTTTGTGGTCCAGGGTTACATAGTTTTCATTTGTCACCCGTCTCCTAGCAAGAAAGCACACATTTCTGCGCAAGTATGCTGTGATCAGAATAGCTTTAAACTAGGGCTGTCAAACGATTAATCGCGATTAATCGCATCCAAAATAAAAGTTTATGTTTACATACTATATGTGTGTTTACTTTGTATATTTATTATGTACATATAAATACACACACATACATGTATATATTAAAACCAAATATTTATATGTATATATATTTATACCTGTATACAATTTAGATTATAAATAAATATAAATATTTTATATATAAATCTAAAATATTTTTCCTTAGTATATACATGCATGTGTTTGTATTTATATATACATAATAAATATACACAGTACACAAATATATAGTATGTAAACATAAACTTTTATTTTGGATGCGATTAATCGCGATTAATCGTTTGACAGCACTACTTTAAACTCTTTTAGTGTATGATGGTCAGTTTTTTAGTTTAGCTTTTTTTTTGTTTTGTTTTTTGACTGCATAACATTTTATTTTCAGGTAATTTTGTTAATAAACATTCATACAAGAAGTTACTAAAATATCAGATGTTTTTTTGTTTTTTTGTTTTCCAGTTAATTTCACACTCACAAATCTTGCAAGTGTCAAAGAAATATGTCAACTCAGTTGGAGCCGATAGCCTTGTGGGAACTCTCTCTTTCCCACTTCGCTTCCTGTCTGCTCTCCATATTTATTAATTATACTCAGTTCTAAAATGTTTAATTGGATAATAGTAACATTTTTCTTTTTTTCTTTTAAAATTTAGTCCAGTAATCACATGATCAGTTTAAAAAAATCATAGGAATTTTTCAGTGCATTTAATTTTTTCTTGTTATGTCCAAGTTTATAATATTTAATCAGCTTGAAACTGCATTTTTTTAAATACTGCAAGCTATAATCAGAAACAGCTTTTTTTTTTTTTTTTACAGTGAATATAACTGTTTCCAATTATTTTTGAGTGCAAACTCTATTGAAGGATTGTTTTTTTTTTTTTTTATTCAGTAATGACAAACAACTGAGAAATATATGAAAATGTCCTGAAGTAGTCCCTCCCTACAAAATAACCCTACTAACTATTTCACAGATCCTGTAAACAGTGAAAACTTTGGCCAGTAACTAATTTCTCAAAGGCACTCACTGTAGTCTGGTAAAATTGTAATTACACTTGGTTACCAGTGGGACGATAAAAGCCAATGCTGACCAAAATTGGTCAGTTGCATAGCAACCAACCAATCACATTGAAACAGGAGATTTTCAAAAGCCTTGACCCTTTTTATATGCAATGTGCCTTTGAAGGTTTTTAAGGGCGCTGTCTGTGGCTGAAACTATCAGTCTGCTAATAAAAGTCAGACATAATGCTTATTATCAAAACACGCTGATGTACAAATATCACTGAAGTGCATCTGAGGCCTTGTTGTTGTGATTGGTAACATAAAACAAGAGTTCACAGCTAAAAGTGTGACTCCTGAGTGAAGCTCTACTGAGTTCAGTTGTTGATTCTACTGAACAAAGAGTGAGAGAGAAGCAGTCTCAGTTCTCTTACTGGCTTCATGCTCGGGGAATCATGGCATCATTGTGTTGTGTAGTTAACAGCTCAGAAAATGAACACGTCGGCTATGCCTTGTAACTAATTGGGAAGAAGTGGCTGTGTGTGCGTGTGCGTGTGTGGGTATATGTGTATAGTATAAGTTCCTATAAGGCTTCTAATAAAAATAAATGGCTCAGAATTTCCATTCTAACAGAGATGGCGCCTGGGTTTGCTTTTTAATTTGCTCTATTCATGCTGATAAAGTGGATAGCACGTATTTAGCTTCTTGGTGTCTTTCTAAGTAACACAGATTACCATAATGGCCTGTCAAGGCAGAGGCCAGACCACATGTTCCGCTTCAGATATCCAACATTTGCTCTCCAAGCACATTTGAAAGTGGTTCTCATTTCTCTGTGTATCTTTTTTTCAGCAGCCCTGTTATTTCTCAAGCTGAGCTGTATTAAAGTGTGTAAATAGAGCTCAGCTGTGCATCTGTAGAAGCTTTTTTTTTTTTTTCAATCAAATATTTTCTAAAAGATTCTAAAATGAAATATTCTTATTTAGTATCCTTTATTTTTCCAAATATCAAAATACTAATTTTCTTTTCTTTTAGCCATGCTGTTTTGGAATGCAAAGTGCACATGAATACTTCATCTTAGTTTGGTTGTCTCATACATATATATATATATATATTTTTTAAATTAAATTTCCCTGAAAACACTTTCTAATGCAGGTCTGTGTGTTTCCCTAAATCTTGATGGGGTACTGTACACTCTATTAGTCTTTACGTGCTGTATATATTTTCACTTAACACACTGGCTTGCTGTCTGAGCACATTTATTAACAATCCACTGAGGAAGTGATGCATCTCAGAGCGCACTGGGATAGAAAACGTATTTGCAGCTGGATTATGAGCTGCTGGTGTAGACTTTAACTCAGTGGATGGGGGCATTTGCAAACTTTTTGGGTCTAGAACTAAACCCAGTAGATTTGGAATATTGGTCATCAGTTTTATGGATATTTCTAAGATAGCTTTCATTGTATGGGAATGCTGTGCAAGACACAGTCCATTTCTAAGAAGAAAGCATATAAGACTGCACAGAAATGGCATGAGGAAATGATGAAAAAAAAATGTTTATTTTTGGAAACCAAAAATATTTTTGGAAATAGCATGTACAGTCCTGAACAGTTAAACTGCCTGCCGTTCTTCAGGAAAATCCTTCAGGTCCCACAAATTATTTGGGTTTTCAGCATTTGTGTATTTGAACCCTTTCCAACAATGACTGTATGATTTAGAGATCTATCTTTTTACACTGAGTAAAAACTGAGGGACTCATATGCAACTATTACAGATGGTTCAAATGCTCACTGATGCTCCAGAAGGAAAAACAATGCATTAAGAGCCTGGGTTGTAAACTTTTGAACAGAATGTTGTGTACATTTTTATTATTATGCCTAAATATCTTCATCAGTCCCTCAGTTGCCCTCAGTGTGAAAAGATGGGTCTCAAAATCATTGTTGGAAAGGGTTCAAATATACAACATGCTGAAAAAATAAAGAATTTGTGGGACTTGAAGGATTTTTCTGAAGAACAACAGGCAGTTTAATTGTTCAGGGCAAATAAGGGACTCATGAACAACTATCACTAAACAAAACAAAGCAAACAAACAAAAAAAACATTTTTTTGTATTAATCCAAAGTTCTGTCATGAAACTCTAGATGGAGCAGTTAATCTAATATATGCCATCATTATTCATATGGTGCAGCTGATTTGATTTCTTTTTGTGTCGGCAGCCAATGAGCTGCTGCTCAACATTCAAATACTAGTGTTTGCTGTAGCAGTTGCAGCGCGCTTCAGAAACCCTCCACCTTCCCCAGCTCCACCTGTATAGATCTGCTATGGAGTGATTTTAATGTAAGGTTATTTTCCTATATGTTATATGTGCAGCAGCAGTATTTCTTTCATGCTCACTGCAGCCTGTCTGTGAATTTTGACAGTAGCAAGTCTGAGTACTTGCTCTACCGCAGCAGCAGCAGCGTAGCAGATCTATTCCACCAAGACCAAACACATTAACTTTGTCAAGTACATTACCATGCTAAACTCTCAGAGAGTGGTCATGACACAAAATTGAAAATAGTGATGATAGGTCTGAACTCATATTCAAACACATGAACAACCTTTACATGTTAGTTAATTATTTATTAGAATTAATATTCTCCAAATTTACATCTGATTAGACAGCACCATTCTCTTTCGTCAGACAGGTCTTCCTATGAGTGCTGCATGAGTTAAGAGAACCCAATGGAAACCTTAATGAATGATTTAAAACTTTAACCCTGACATGAAACTCTAATCCACATGCTGAGTTGTGTGCATATAAAACTCAGTAAGACACAGGAAAATGGACTGAAGTGGCATATGGGACTATTGCCTGAAGTAGCTTCAGCATGATGTTATGCTCACACAGCTTGTTAGCTGTGATAATGTTTGCTTTTGTTGTCCTCCAACTGATTTTTATTTTTTCTACTTTACTTATTTCAGAATCACTCATAAATTGAAGCTATTCATGGGTAAACAGACAATCTGGATAGCGGATGTTTAGCTATCCTGTAAGGACGTCTCCTAATCAACATGCACGTCTTTTTAGAATTTGTATAATACTATACTTTTTATATTGCAGCAGAATATGCTTTAATGCACAATCCGTGCACAGTACTATTCAAAACAGAGCCTACTGCACACCACAATAGTCAAGCCAAGTCTAGTTTATTTCTATAACGGTTTATACAGTACAGATTGGATCTGTATATATATATATATATATATATATATATATATTTTTTTTTTATTTTTTTTTTTTTTATTTTTTTTTTTTCAATGTGCTAATTAGATTCTAAATTAAACATGCAATGTGTTAAGGACGTATGGTAAATGATGTTGCATACTACTGTTTGAAATATTTATCATGGCATATTGCTTACTCTTTCACTATTTTTTAAAAATATGCTTTATGCAGTGTATCAAATTCAGTAAGTAGGAAGCTAGTATTCCGTTGGGAACACTAGGTGTGTGTGTGTGTGTGTGTGTGTTTTATGAATGTGTGTGCGCATGTGTGCTGTATAGTGGAGTGGAGCACGAGCGTGTCCGCAGCCAAAATGAATCCTGTCAGATCTCCAGCACACTACATATTGGGATTAATGACGGAGAATGTTCCGGCAGGAAGATCTTCACACCCACTCCATTATTAATGCAGCATACCAGTGAGGGAACACACAGAATGTAAGAGAGCCTTGCAGAAGAGAAGAGAAGAGAAGAGAAGAGAAGACTCCAATACAGTTTTCCATGGCAAAATCAAGGCATTTCAATAGTAATCTATGTGGTTAGAAATTTTGTGTGAGGATAAAAGATTTCCCCACACAGATTTCACACTGGGTGCAGTTGAAATACACCTGTGTGAAATACAGAGCACATACAAATACTAAGTAAAACAGTACTTTTTTATTTCTACTTTCACATCAACATTTGTTTCATCTGCCAACTTAGTTATTTATTCACTTAACTAAGATTGCCTTCTAGCATGAATGATATATGCAGTGCTGCCTTAAAATTAGGCCAAAATAAGGGGTAGTATCTTTGAAAGAAGCATAATTATTGACTTTATGTCAAGCTTATGATGCTGTAAAATCTAAGTTTTAGAATAGACTGAATGTCTGTCTCTAAGTATAATGAATAGGATGCATTGCATTCACACACATCAATTTGCATGATAGAATGGAGTACTATTTGTGTTGTGCACAGACTTGCTGCCTGTGTGCTCCTAACTGGATACTTACTATTAGGGTTGTCCTCAACTGAAAAGTTTTTTTTGGTTGACTAGTAGTCGATCATTTTAAACATTAGTCAACTATTAGTCACGTTTATTGATAATAAATATAAATCATAAAAATGAGCCTTTAATTACCTACGTAGCCTAATAAGCGCTCAAGGTATGTCGTCACCTTTATTTATATAGCGCTTTTTACACTACAGATTGTCAAAGCAGCTTTACAGTTTCAAATAGGAAGGTAGTGTCAATAATGAAAAAAGAAACAGTTACCATTTTTCAGTTAAAGCAAGTTAATCATTGAATTCAGTGACGTTATCATCCAGCTTAGTTCAATTAGTATACAATATAGCTGGAAATTTAGTGTCCCTGAGCAAGCCAGAGGCAGCAGCGGCAAGGAACCAAAACTCCATTAGTAACAGAAATGGAGAAAAAAAAACCTTGGGAGAAATCAGGCTCAGTCGGGGGGTCAGTTCTCCTCTGACCAGCAAACAAGCAATTTATACCTGTAGAGGTCGTCTATAGGTGCTGATCTGCCATCTGTATATGGACTGGATCACGGGACTTCAGTGACCATCTGTTCAGGATACAGACTAGATCTGAGTGGCAACGATGAACTCAGAATAAGCAAGAGACAGACTAATATTAGCTTAGATGTCATTCTTCTTATGCAACGAGTACATCAGGTGTTATGGGAAGTGTTCCCGGTTCCGGTTGACCTAATTAATGCAGCCTAACAATCCTTTAACGAATCTGAATTATAGAAATGTGTTAATGTGTTATGTGTAAGCCAGGTTAAAGAGATGGGTCTTTAGTCTAGATTTAAACTAACAGAGTGTGTCTGCCTCCCGAACAAAGTTAGGTAGATTGTTCTAGAGTTTGGGCGCTAAATAAGAAAATGATCTGCTGGCCACAGTTGATTTTGATATTCTGGCTATTATCAGATTGCCAGAGTTTTGAGAACGCAGCGGATGCGAGGGACTATAATGTAATAAGAGCTCGCTCAAGAACTGAGGAGCTCAAGCGCGCACAAAAAAAGCTTGCAACAGTGTACCATCAGATATAATAATTATTAATAATTGCACTTACTTGACATCTTCACAGTAGTGGAGGCACCTTTACGGATGTTTCATACAGATTACATAATCCCGAGACAGCAGAAAGCACATCCTGTTTGCTTTAAAATGTACAGTTTTAAGTGCAATGTTTCGTTGTTATTCTGAGTACACACAAATAACCATTCACATGGTTTCTGCATTTAAAAATGCTTTAAGGACAGCTGAAAAAGACAGAGAGAGATAGCAAGGAAGTGTGTTAGCTTTTGGTTATAGTTTTCTTTTACTCGCATTTGTTAATTTCTATATTATAACAACTTTAAAGCAGAAGGATATAACCTCTCTTCTGAGGGACGTCTGGCCTTGTGTGTTTTACAGCAGTCGAGACAGGCACTAACACCGTAAATGAGCAATTGAGGGACAAGTCTCGTGTACTTTGATCTGATGGCTCTCACAGATGCAGTTAAAGAGGAGAGGCTCTAAAGACATTTCTTCTTCTCTCTCTTCTTCCTTTGGTCATATTGATCTACCAGTTATTGTTCACTCTGGGGCTCATTTCTGTCATGGTTGCATTCCCATTTCAACAGCTGTTTCCCTCAGCCTTAGAAATAGACATTGTCTTTCAATTTAGACATGGACTTGCCTGGTCATATGTAAACTCATATTTCTCATGTGAACAAAACATGCATAAAATCTTTCAAATCAGTGTTTACATGTTTTTTTTTTTTTAAGAGGTGTCTTTGATCTCAATAAGAATCATGTTTTATTGAATTATTGCCATAATATAGCTAAAGCATGACATATCAATCTATTTATGATTTTACCTGTATATTAGGCTTACCTGTATATTACCCTTGCTACAACTTAATTAGAACCACTGCCGAACACTGCCACTGACCAATCAGAATCAAGTATTCCACAGTATTCCAAGACGCTGAAAAGCAGTGAGATGATAATAGAAAACTATAAGGGGCCGTTCAAATGTCGCGTCTTTTGTGCACTCAAGTTCATTATTTCAAATGTAGCCATGCGGTTTGCGAGCTCATAATGGAAGCGACGCGGTCATGACACGCTCATTTTTCCAGGCACGTCCGCACCGCAACGAGATAAAACCATTTCAACTTTTCAGAATGCCGCAAGCACACCGCGAGTCATGTGACAAGAACCAACCAATCAGCTTCATGATTTCCCGTAACAACATTGAAAGCTCAGCCAAGATGGAGGGACAGCTGATCACAGCTGTACGTTTTTAAATTAATTTAGTAGCAGAGGCCATTGCAAGCGATTTTTAGTGTTGGAAATTCATTTATCGTTTGCTGTAACTTCCGAGTCTTCATGGAGAGTGCAGGTCACTGTTGCTTAGCAATGGCACACGCCACAGGAGCGCAAGCTACAGAGCGCTTTGGAAAGAAGGAGAAAGTGGCGCGCCTCGCGTTTTTAGGCCCTTATAAGAACAGCGCACTGGAATGTTTTGGGGTTTTTGAACAGGGGTTTTGTGTTAAGTACTTATTGGATAATTCTGTACACTGGCAACACTTTTATATCAACACAACAAGGTAAGTGTTTTATGACCTGCCGCCGTGCAGTGATTGCATACTTTATAAAGGTTTAACAAATTGTTCACTGTTGTCAAGAGTGTATTTTGTGCGTTTAAACGCTGTCTTGTCATTACTTGTAAGAGTTAGAGTGAAGTATGATTTTTAAATTGCTGTAATCCTCATAAAACGTTTGTGGTGTCATAGTGATATTATTGTCATATTTTAGCCTTTGGAGTGAGTACAGTCAGTCAATATAACTTTTGCAATTATGTGTTTTGGCAACACACGTGTTATTTGTAAAACAGATCCCTCAGTCTAAAAGTTTTACTTGACATTTTGTTCAGTATGGATGCAATATTTTGTAGTGGTTTTTAAGGGTTGTTATTCATTGTGTGATTCTTACAGCTTTTAGATTATACATATAATGAAGTTATTTTTTAAAACTAATATATAGTAGTTTTCTGCCTGTGATGGAGAACATTGATTTGCTGCTGTGCACCATAAGCTGACCTGAGCATGATGAATTGTAGTTGTTGCATGAGCTTCTTTTCTAAAACTGTCAGATTTCCGCAGTATTGCTTGACCGCTGCCTCAATTACAATTAGCTACAGTTCATTTTAGACAGCTGTGTTGAAACAGCTCGGCATTACTGTGATTAAACACAATGTTATGTTTGAAATGAATGAAAATCTCTGTTCCACCCCAAACTGATTGCTAGCCCTGGCCACCCCAGTGGGACAATCCTGACTCCAGTGGCTAATAATAGTTGTTAGTGGATGATTATGTTTAAGTGAAGCTGACACAGAAAATGCAGAGATCACCACTGTTTTGATGTGAACTTAATCAAGTCAGTGAAGTCAGTCACTAACTGAAATGGAAGCAAATGAGATCCAGCTCCTGTTACGCACATACAGAGTAGTAATATTATTTGATTTAAAAGTGAAAACTGTTTTTTATTCCAACATGGGACCTCTCAAGAGCTTAGAAACAATTCAGAATTCAAACCCTGTTTCAAAATATGCATTTAATATCCATATTTTTTTCATCAGTAGAAGAACTCTGGTAGTGCAGCTGTGTTCATATAATGACAAAAATTCTCATGAAAATGCATACACACATGTGAGCAGTAATCCTACAGTGACTACACCTGCAGGTTATGTTTACCTGTTGCTAATAGCGTTGCATGCCTCTGTTTGTTACCACTGTTTGTTTTAGAGGCATGTGGGAAAAGACCTAATGCTATAATAAAAAACGCAAACTGTTGGCATTTCATTACAGGAGGGAAAAATTCAATTACAGGCTGTAGTTCTGCTCCACACACTCCTGAGGGTAACACCTAAACATTTGCACTTTTTTTTTTTCTCTCAAAAACACTCACTCAGTTTGGCATAGCGTAAAAGCTCTTTAGAAGATTGTAGATCAACTAGTGAGAATGAAGTGAGATCTTGCTAATAATGTTATACTGTTCCATTATGCTTTAACATTACATTTAAATTTAATATTTGAAATGTTTACCACAAAAGTTTCAATCTTGTACCTTTTGTTGGATTCATTTAGGGCTGTCACGATTCCACCATTTGAGTACTCCATTTTAAAAAATCCTCGATTGCAATTTGCTCGTGTCGAGTAATCGGCAAAATACTGGAAGTGGCACATTCCATGCACGAGAATCCATTAAATGCATTATTAGACCATTTACCAAGGCTGCATGATATATTAACTTGTTTAAAATCATAATAAAGCATAATGCTATTATGAATTGACAATATTAAATAATGAAATAAATAAATAATTATATGGGATGCAGGTTATACATGGGTTTCATTTGCAATGTAGGTCTCAGAGCGGCTCCATTCACAGTAAATGATGCTCCACACAAACTGTTATCGCATGCATGTGTGAAACTTTTTAAACTCAATCTCTGCATATTGCTGAGTGTTTGGGTTTGTTAAAATGTTTTTCTGGGAATGCAACATCCACCATTTTATCAGATTAGTAAGGTAAATCATTTATAAACCTACACAAACACAGGAGAATACAAAAGTATCTTTAAAAAAAAAGTTTGAACGCGCTCTAACTTTATACATTTTGATGCCCACATTTTCAAGAAATTACAGTGGTTGTAGCATTTCTGTCAAAAAGAAATGGCCAAATATTTAAGATTAACTGAGCATTTGAATTAAACGTTTCGTCAACATTAAATAAAGGTTTAAGATCGTGCTGTAAAATGTACAAATAATCATCAGGCCGTTGGCGCCCTCTGCAGTCATTTGTTATAAATCTTAATGTAAGTTAGCTCTATAGAGGGTTTGCACTTTTGGTCAGTTGCCCATATGTGTGGCCATGGTTTACATACTCGGATGTAAACAACAGCTTTGATCGCATGGTTAATGTACTACTGAATACATTGTTCTGCTAATTTGTGCTGTCTGAACCATGGGGGGAAAAAAACGTGTGGAAACTGCTAAATCATATAGGGAGGGACTTAGTAAGCAGGAAAGGAAATAGTTTGAAAAACTACAGTTAATAGGTAGTAAAGATACTTATGAGCAGTATTAGCCTAATATTTTACCTACCTGACTGGAAATTATAAGAACTCGAATATTGTCAAGATTCTTGTCCTAGAAATCCTGGTTCATTTTGTCAACCACAAATGCCTTTTGTACATTAGACAGTTTTTTTCACTCTTCTTCTTGATTTGTTATAACTTTTGGCTATAGTTCACTTGCCAGTTATTGAATAAGAAACTAAGAATAAGATATTTTCACTCACTACGCATAAGTACTGACTGAGTGTAATGGAAGTCAGCGGTAGGTGCTGTGCAGGTAAACCTCACTCCCCTGACCTCAAGAGGTGCAACTGATGCTAGGGGCTGCAGTCTTTAGCCTCCTTGTTAGAGCGCCCGCCTCCCACACCAGAGACCCAGGTTCGAGACCCGCTCGGAGCAGGTGCAAGGTGCGAGTAGGACCTGGGTGGAGGGGTTACGCTGGTGCCGTGACCCGGAAGGGAGTGAGGTTTAGGGGTTTTAGAGGTTTAAATGAATCTCACATCATAAAAGCAATCTGAGCAAACTCTCTTCATGAGCATTTGAGTGTGCGGTTAAAAACTAGATTAGAGCACCATCTAAAGTTAAAAACTGAGCTCTTATATGCAGCATATAGTATAGTACAGTATAGTCTGTTGAAAAATGTTGTATATATATATATATATATATATATATATATATATACTTGTATCACCAAGTTGTGTGTAGGTTTTAGGATGAAATGGAATAGTTGATGCAACCTGAAATATTTCTCTTCTATACATTTTAAAGTTTTAAAGTCCTGCCAAAATGTTACTGTCCAAATTGTCTTATCTAATAATATCATCTGTATGATGGGAAATAAATTATGCCTCTCAGGTACTGAGTGTATTTGATTACAGCTCTGAGAGATCATGACGAGAGATATGCGTGAGTGTGTGTATGTGTGTTTAGTGGCTCAAGAGATAATAGATGCACAATCATTTATAAGATGATATATGCTAGTCCTTATTTAGCAGTTGATGGGTTTTCAGACAGCCGCTGCAGTCAGTCAGGTATAACAAGTCTACTGATGCAGGAGTCAAACTCTATCACAGCTTCTCAGTCTGACTGATGTGTACGAGCTATTTAAATATTGATGGGGCAAATCTCTTGCTGGTTTACAAAGATCCCAGACCCGCTGATTTGCATCCAGTTTTATTTATGTATGAACAAATATGATTTATTAATTCCGCGCCTCGACCCAGAGTAAGTTTCCACAGAATTCTAACTGTGGCAATTTGCCAATCATATTTGTACCCAAAAATGAAACACTTGATAAATAATGTCGAACAGTGCCTTGGGAGGACAGACAAATGTGAATACTTGTGATTGTGATTTGTATATTTATTTTGGTTGATATGCATGTGATTGTTTTCGAGTGCATGTATGTGATGAGTGTGTTTGCGGTACATGTTTGTCTGAGGCCTCAGTGCAGCTGTAATGAGGGATTTAAGCGCCAGAGAGATTTGTGTAAATGTGGAGTGAGCAAATCAAATCAAACAGCAATCAAATTAAAAAAGTCCGAAAGACTCATGACTGAATGGATTTAAACATAAGAAATATCTAAACTCTCAACACTGTTGTCTGATTAAATGGGAATCAGAAACATGCAGGGGGGGAAATACAAAAAACATTTAAAAAGATTTTTATATACTGCAACACCTATGCTGACATAGCAACACATGGTCAATGGAGTTTTGAGGCAGGACATTTTTGCTCTTCTAGTGATGCTAATGTAGCATAAATGACACACTTTGCTTTGAACATCTATGCATTGAAATATTTCCTGTCTGTTTTACTCTCAGTAGGTAATTTTGTCAATACAGCGTTAATGCCTCTGACTGCAAACTCTCTGACAGTGTGTTTGTTTCTCCGGAGTCAGACTGTTTGTATATCCCAGCTCAATATGTCATATCTGCAGGTCCACTGTAAACCGGCTGGTTGCATTTCACAGGTGAATGGACACATTACTTCCAAATCCATCACCATGAGGCCTGCCTGTGAGGGGAGACACTCAAAGCTAATATCCCCACCAATGTGCTTTAGAGATCCAAGAGCCCAGCGCACCAATTACATCTTCAGAGCCGCATTCTTCCTCTCAGCCTAAATTGCTTTGTTACTGGAGTCTGGAGGCTGTCACACAGAAGTTTGAAGTAATGGAGAGTGAAAGGAGTCCAGAGGCAGTAGGTCTGATGCAAGATGTGTTTTTCAGAGTGGACATCAAGGTTGTGGAGTGTGTAGTTGGTATGAGGTTTTCGTGTGTCAAATACCTTTAGTATACAATAAATGAATGCAGCAAAATAGTCTTGGGTAGTGTGTTAATAGTGTACTGCCTTAGAAACACTGAACAAACTGAGTTAGAGATTTGTAACACTGTTTTTATTAATCCTTGTGTTTTGTTGAAATTTACTTTGGTCCACGAGAACTGTTTTTTTTTTTTTTCTCTCTCTCTCTCCAGACAAATCAAAACTTCCAGCATTATACCACAAAAAAGACATTTCAATTTTTTTATTCATCAGGATGATTGTTTAGAAATTGTTTAAGGGCATGAAAAATGCAATAAAACAAATCAAATCACAGGAAAAACCTGGGTGAACTGCGTCAATAAGAAAATCATACTGTGAAAAAGTTTGCATTTGGTGATGTTTATGTTTGGTGTCTCTGTGACCCAAACAAAAGTATTAGTACTTTGTAGCATGCAATCAAGTTAAAGTTCTGATGATAATCGTTTGTTTAAGGAAAGTTTGGAGCTAGAAAAACAAATAGAAAAAGCTGGATATGAGGGTTATAAGGATTGTGTTATGAGTCTTCACGTATTCTCAAGAATGTTTGTCATAATTGACGTGTTTGCATGATTATTCAATGCAAAGATTTTTGAATATAATGACCCCTTGTACAATATAAAGCCAGTTAAATAGTTATTTAATTAAATATTGTTTTATATTGTCATTGTGGACTTTTTAAAATTAAATTAAATTAAATAAAAATGTATTTAAAAAAAAATATTTTATTGAATTTTACTTTTACTTTTATTGAATTACCTGTCTATGCTTCTCTGTCTACAAACAATGAAGCTCTGAGTTTATTCACTTAAAAAAAAAAAGTGATTTTAACACCTTGTTGCTGAGAGCTCCCATCTGTGTCAGTATTGCAAAGTCCACAGTTTTACCAAGAAACTGGGTTACTTTAAGACTGTTGTGATGGGTTGTTTTTCATGTTGGGGGTTGAAGTGACCCCTAAAGAGATACTTAGCCCCTGGAATGTGTATTTTTCCCACTGGAACACAAGAAAAAAAAAAACAAACAAACTCAAATTCAATTCCAAACAATTAATAAAAGCTATAACAGTATTCCAGTGATATTATCTTTCTAAAATAACACTGTTGTAGGATCTTAAAAAATTAAGTCATGGACAGTATTCCCAAATATATGTGAACCACTTAAGTGCTATGTAAGTGGGTGTTAAAGGTAGTAATTTACATATTGTGGCTTGTTCTGCATAAATTATTATATCAAGCTCTGTGACTCTATAATATTCTTTTCATACAAACTGTCTATCAAGCAGAACTGAATAATACAAGCACGTCAACCTTCATTTCCATACTGCCAGCTCCTGTGATTTGCAGTTTTCAATGCTCTGTTTGTACAGACAAACAAAGCTCAAATTACAGTAATCTGCTGCAGCAAGAAGCAATAAATGATTAATCAGATTTATCCAGTGGTGGCATGAAACTCTCCCCCGGCTGCCTCTCATCACAAGTTCACGTTCACGAGGTTACGTGACAATGCTCCGCATTCACTCTGCTCATTCACAGATGTTGAGAATGCTTATTTGCGGAGCACAAAAAGCCATTTCGTGCTAGTGTGTTGGATTGTGGTTCTCTTTTCACTGTGAACGCTTGTCTCTTCCTTTTAACCGCTGCAGCAAATGTCACATCGGTGCCTCGTTTTTATGCGTGTGCGCAAGTTTTTTGTTAGCTGTGCTATTGTATTCCCTCAGAAGAGTATCTGAAAAGCAGCTTAGCTTGTGTGCGTGAAGAATCCATGATTTATTTACATGTTTATTTTTGTGTGTGTATGTGCGTTGTGCTGCGGGTCATGCACAAGCTCAGCTTGGTAGATAACGCTATTGTTGCAATTTGGGATCCCACCTTCACTAAGCCCTTAAAGGGATTTTCCCCTGAGGCCTGGGTGGGCAAAAGTGGAAATAAAGCCACAGCGAGCAAACACCATGCCTGTTAGAGAGGAGTGCAGGGGTTCAGCGGCAGGATGTGGGGTTCACCGAGGGGCAGAGGGAGGAGAAACAGGCCGCTCTCCACTGGGGTTGTAAGCCACAACAGGGTCCTGAAGGCACGCTCCTTATTTAAAGCAAGGCGGGCACACAAATGAAAAACAACCGTGGCATACAGCGTGACTGATTCTGATTAGAAATCATTCCCCAGATGTGACTCCCTCAGCTTTGCTTTCCTCTGCTTTTAAAGCCATCACGCTTTAACCTGAAGAGAAAGTGTGTGAGAGACATATATTAAAGAGATATGGAGCTATCTCCACCCTTGCAGTTAAAACCTTAATGAAAATTTCATGCACAGATTTACATTACAGAAATGAATACCCTTATTCAGCAAGGATGCATTAAATTGATTAAAAGTGACAGGCTTTTACATTGTTACAAAAGATTCCTATTTCAAATAAAAGCTGTTCTTTTGAACTCTCTATCATCCAAAACAAACAACAACAACAACAACAAAAACGATATCATAGTGCTGGCCAATATACCGGTTCAAACGGTTAACTGGTTTAAATTATGCACATGGTATAAATCTGTAAAAAACGGCATACCGGTACAAGTGCCCAAGCAATGAAGGCAGTGTCATGAATTCAGAGCTGATCCCTGTTAACCGCATACATTTCTGACTAATGAAATGTAAAGAACCTTTAGAACTATTAATAACACACAAAATCCTTTAACTGGGCAAATAAATCCAATGAAAATGGATGTTTACAGAAGCCAGGGACGCTGCAGATAAAAGCAAAGAGAAGAAAATACTGTAGCAGTGAGAGAAAGCTTAAATACTAAATACTGAATTGGGGGTGGGAGGTTTATATAAATGTATCTCTGAGGGAAACTAACTGTCTTCAGAAAAGTTTACATGGCATTTTCTTTTCGTCTTACCTCTATTTAAAGGCCCTGATCAGACAGAACCTGAAGAACGCGAGGCGCAACGCACTGCCTTTTTTGGTTGACTTTAATTTAGAAAAGAGCAGTGCGCTGTGTTTTTATGTTGCTAGGCAACCACTGAATCAGCTGTCTTTTCAGTCTAACAAGGATTATAATGCGAGCGCACTAGAATCTTTTTTTTTTTTTTTTTCACCTTGCACATTACATGGGTCATATTAGCAGAAACTTTAAATATTATGGTACTTGCGGTTTGTGAAGTCAGCTTCGGGATACCTGCAACAGCAAGTTTCTCCTATATCATTGCAATCTCCAAACGTTCCAAGCAACTGTAAACTTGACAATGGAAAAAAAAACGTGAATGCCGTCAGGTGCTTAGCCTTAGTGAGCAAAAGTTCAAAAACAAGAAACAAAAAAAAAGAAAAGAAAACAGAAACACTTTATAATAAGGATTTCATTAATGTATTAACTAACATGAAAAAACAATGAACAATACATTTATTACAGTATTTGTTAATCTCTTTGTTAATGTTAGTTAATGAATGAAAATACAGTCATTCATTGTTATTCACCGTGCATTAACTAATGTTAACAAGCACAACGTTTGAATTTAATAATGCATTAGTAAATGTTGAAATAAACATTAAGATTAAGTAGATAAGTTGTCTTGAGAAAGCCTGACCAGAAAGTTTTTTAAGTTTTTTAAGTTTAAGTTTTAAAAGTTTGATTTTCAGTCTGAAAGAGTTTGAAGTTTAAAGTGGTTTCAAAGCTTAAAGTATGAATGTTTTGAAGACAATAGTCAGATAGATTGATAATCAGATTACAAATAGATAGATAGATTATCATGTTTTAGCATGATTAGCATGCCACTAACATGTTGCTAGCATGATTAGCAAGTTACTAGCATGTTGCTAGCATAAGTAGCATGCTGTTAACATTAGCATGTTGTTAGCATTTTTCTAGAATGATTAGCAAGTTACTAGCATGTTGTTGACATGATTAACAAGTTACTACCATGTTGTTAGCATGATTAGCAAGTTACTAACATGTTGTTGGCATGTTTCTACCATGATTAACAGGTTACTAGTATGTCGCTAGCATGATTAGCAAGTTGCTAGCATGTTTGTAGCATGACTAACAAGTTACTAGCATGTTGCCAACATGATTCTAGCATTAACAATCATGCTAACATGTTTCTAACATGATTAACAACTTGCTAGCATGTTTCTACCATGATTAACTGGTTACTCATATGTTGTTAGCATTAGCAAGTTACTAGCATTTGTCTAGCATGTTACTAGCATGTTGTTAGCATGATTAGCAAGTTATTAGCATGTTTCTAGCATGATTAGCAAGTTAGTTTGAATAGTACATAGAAGGGAAGTTTGATTGAGTCTTGAGGGATTCTGGGAGTTTTGACAGTTTGACAAGCCAACTTAATAAATGCTGAAGAAATATTGTAAACTAATGTTAACTATTGAACCTTTTTCTAAAATGCTAACCAACCCCATTACTTCATTATTTGTGTGCTTCAGAGATGCAGTAGATGGGACATTTTCTGTAACAATTTACAATTTCATCTGTTCCTTAAAGATAGAAAGATAGAACTTTATAGACATTTGGAATGACGTGGGTTGAAGTAAAAGAGAGAATTGTAACTTTTTGCTGAACTTTAACTTGTGAAGTGTTGGACAAACTAGGTTAGGCACAAATGTGCATGATGAATTAAGTAGGTTTCTTAATTATTTTTCTTCAGTCCGTACCGCTCTGTCACTGCTGTTTGTTGTTTTCTCTGTAATGATGGTGTGACCTGACACCTTTAAACAGCAACCAGTTTCCAGACTATGAAAGATCTTATTTTTCCACACAGCTAATTAGTGTGTGCAAAAAAAATAACTGGGAGAAAATGACAAGCAGAGGCCTCGCAATCCCTTCTGGCACGTGTGCTTTTAAGCAAGCTTACTTTGACAGAGCCCTTAAGACCAAATAACTCTGGCTATTAATCAACAAAGCCTGTATGTTTTATTAAATGTGTGCAGTTTTATGGATCACTAACTCTCTTCCCAGTGTAAACTCTCCTTCAGCAAAGCATGAGGGGGGTCTGCGTCCACAGCTGGGTGTTTGGATGATGTCTAGACTCGGACACAGAATTCTGCTTTGCCCCCCGGATCTGACTCATGGTAGATGGATGTGGATCGAAACTGATGGACCATTAACCTCCCACTGAGATTCCCAGACTGTGCAAACGGTGCTGCATAGCGAGATGAAGAACAGTCTCTCTCTCTCAGCTCTTTTTATTGGCAGGATTCGAAAACATAAACCACTTGAAAAGCAATCAGATCACTTGATATATTGGCAGAGATAGTGACGGACAGAACTGACTGAACACTAAACAAATACAGCTATTGTTTATCAGCTCCGAGGGGCTTTATTTGTAAAGGGGCTGACGGTGATAGGTCTCCCTGATTCACCAGTCCCTGCATCTTTCATGCCGTGTTTAAATCTCTTCTATCTATTTCCGCTTACTTATCCCAGCATGCACGAGGTATTCTGCCACAGGCAAATTGTTTCGTTCTGATACTAATCTATTGCTGCACAGTTAATTCTTCATGGAATGCTTGAAGACACTTGCTGCATCACTGAATTCCTACTGGCAAACAAGCAACAGGTGTCAACACAAAAAAGCTGATTCCTACAAACACTACCTGCCTAATTTACAGTCTATCCTGGCAGTTTACCTAAACAAAACGTTTGTCAGGGAGAGTAAGGAAAATGCAGGGCTGGCATTGGTACTGGATACTGAGGAAAATGATGCACATCACCAGCTCAAACAGATGATGCTGTTTCTTAGGGCCGTTTATTTAGTTGGATATGAATTGCATAATCTCAGTAAAGGCTTGTTCATATCACAAACAAAGACTATAATGATTTATAATATGGGGCTATTGAATGCTTGACTTCAACTGGCTGATGAGCATTCTAAAGTGTGCAATTATTTTCAGGGAAACGCACAGCTGAAGTAGTTCCAGGCTGGTCTTGATCGCATTACATGTCCTTATGACTTCGCCAGACTATTTTAGCTATTTCAAAGGTTGTTACAGCTTACAAAATCAAAAGAACCAAAACCCACAACTACACTGACCAAGCAAATAAATATGGTAAACAACAAGGACAAAAACCTGATGAATGTCTTGAAATACATCATCTGGCAAAGTACCATGGCCGTAAGCAGAATAATTAATGTAAACAATTATTTTCTAATAATTCATAGGTCCATCATCAATTATTCCTTTCATAATCTGTCATTAAGACGTTCAAAAAAAGTTAAATCAGGAGAGAAATATGCACGTATCAAGCACTGTTTACAATCGAAAACTGCCTAGAGCAATTCAAAAGAAATATTTGGATGTTTTTATCAGCTGTTTGGACTCTCATTCTGATGGCACCCATTCACTGCAAAGGATCCATTGGTGAGCAAGTAACAGAATGCAACATTTCTCCAAATCTGTTCCAATGAAACTAACTCATCTACATCTTGGATGGCCTGAGGGCCTTAAACCTGTAAGGCATAATGTTGTAATATTACAACATCATTTTCAGCTTGACTAAAAAAAACATACTCATTGTTTTTTTTTTTCTTTCTAAGACCACATTTACGCAATTAATAGGTATTATTGTTCAGCCTTGCAATGCAATTGGATGCTAGATTTTAAAAATAAGCCTAAATATGTGGACATGAATTCACATAACCTGCGAACTTCCCTTGAAGGACATCATCTTGTTTTTCTGGACTGGATAAATTAACATTCTTTATGAATAGTAATATGTCTAGATTATGTAGATATTAAGGTATTGTCGAATGCTTTGATTATTTTAGATTTTGAGCTTATGACACTGTTGTAATTTTGCAACACTGGGTTAAAGGGGTAGCAAAATTAACTAAATTTACATGGAGAACTTGTGTTTATCACCTGTTCCATGTGAAAAAATAAAATAAAATAAAATAAAAATATATATAGTTATATACACACATACTGTTTTTGATCATTCACAAGTTTTAAATGTCGTCTTTGTTACCATTTTGAGTTTCAATCAATATTTAATGATTATTAAATAAGTTGAAGAATAAATTATTAAAGTATCTGTGTACCAATATTTGAAACTATCTGTATCTTCTTCTCAATTATAAAATATACTTAACTGGTCCTGTTGTTTTTCTCCTGGGCTTTGCTTGTTTGCCCAAACATTTGCCTGCTGCATGAGGAACAGGTGATAATATTCTGGAATGTGGGCATGATAAGTGAAGGGCACAATAAGCTATCAGACAGTATTGTGTGAATTCTATGAAATGGGTGAATTCTTTATAATGTATAAATTTGATTGGGTTTGATTTTCTTTGAGATTTTTTGGCAAATAGAAGTTTAATTGTTTTGTTCTATTTCAGAATGCTATCAGCCAAGAAAGACCTGTGTATGATATCAATGGTGTCTTTCAAAATGGGAACAGTGACACTGAGATGGACTCTGATACAAGTTTTGAAGTCAAGTGATGAAAGTTTTAATTTAGTTCATCAAGTTCTGTTAATATAATCTGAGCATTTTTTAAATATATATATTTTTATAAAAATAGGACATATTGTATCACTTTTGTGTGATTATTATTCTATACATTCATATAGGCCACTGATATAAGGTTACAGAAGCATTACACCCTGCAAATTAACCTTTAGATGTCCTCTACACTTGTTCAGATATTTCAGAACATTTCCCTAAAAATTTACTAAAATGTAAAAAAAAAACAAAAAAAAAAAAAAAAACATTACAGTCCTCCTACAACAACATTTTAAAGGTGAAATAATTTTTGTAGTTTTTGTTTCTATATTTGGGTCTTTGAGGGTTAAGATGTCCTATCTCTGAGATTTCAAAAAGGTTAGGGGCTGTAGAAATTACATTTTCTCATTTGTGCCCATTTGTAGCCCCAGACATCTTTTTGTTCAGCACAGGAATGCTGGACAGCTCCATCAGTGCAAAGATGGTCCCAGCTCATTTCAGCACCACACAGCGGACAGCAACCATCTACTTCTAAAACATTTCCAAGTCATTTAAACTACAGGACAAAACAATGTAATATCTGAAATATGTATTTAATTGACATTGCATACATGTATCACTTTCTAATTAATGCATAAAACTCAAAATCAGATGTACACCTACTGTTTAAAAGTTTGAGATCAGTAAGTTTTTCAAATGTTTCTGAATGTTTCTTTTGTTCGCCAAGGCTACATTTGTTTGATCAAAACTGCAGTAAAAACAATAGTATTGTGAGATATTATTACAATTAAAAATAACTGTTATCTATTTTAATATATTTTAAAATAGAATTTATTTCTGTGATCAACTGAGTTTTTTCCCCCTTTATACTGAATTTACCGTAACAATCAGCACAAAAATGGCAGAAAAAAATCCCTGCAGATCCCATCTGGGTCTTTTGTTAGCCCTTGTGCAATTGTTACATTTCATTTTGATAACTTTATCTTTTCAATTACCAGACATTAAAATGCTGTGAAAGCAAGTATGCACTCATGCATTTACACCCGAAACAGCAATGTAGAGAGACTTAATGTCATGTTATTTAAATGTTTGTTTGATTCGCCACTAGCTGTTGTAAATCAATCAGCAGTCATACAGGGTTAAATCATTGGGAGAGGACCATATGGATTCCCTGAGGATCTTCAGGCTCAGATTATATAAGGCCTGTGTGTACCTGCTTGCTTTTCTCCTTTTCTTTGGCACAAACTCACTTGTACGAACAAATATGGTATATGTGGCTGTGATTAATCACAGCAACTGCACAATAGGAAACTTTTGACCTTCATGCTGAATGGCAGCAGATATGTTATTTTCCCAAGGTGAGATTTACTCTACTGATCGATTTTATTTTTATTTATATATTTTTTTTTTGTACATATTTTCACTGAAGATGAAAACGACAAAAAAAAATGGTGTAAAATTAGTATTCTCCCAGGAGCTTCAGATTCCCCTGGGTCTATATGAAATTGCCACTTTCAGTGCTAAAAAAAAAAAAAAAAAAAAACTGTCACTGCCAGCTGGATGCAAGCCCAACTTCCCAAACTACACTTAGGCATTCTTCTACACACAGTCTTTTGAGTATTGATCTTGGATCCGTCTGGTAACCCATGGGCTTTCTCTCGTAAGGACAGTCTGTCCAGCTTCAGGCCTTAATCCAGGCAAACTCGCATCCAGGACATTGTCCTTAACACCGCCTAAAAGCTGCAATCTGGCCCTCGAGCCAAAGCTTCATGTTTGTGAGTGATTTTGTGTGTCTGAGCAAATGTAATTTGCCACATTCATGGCCTTACATCCTTCTTTAAGTACTTACAAGATTAACAATCTGCTCTTGAGTTCAAAATGAATGACTACTTTCACAGTCTTATGTTTACTGGCCTCTCTTACTCAATGTGGGCCAAGCAGAAATATTGCACTTATTGTCGTTTCACACTTTTAGTTGTATCACTTCAGCCAGGCTGACAGAAATGCCTTGCTTCATGTTTGTGTAGAGTTTGTCTGTTTTTCATTTTCATTTTTTCCCCCACTGTTTATGGCTTAGGAATTGCTCCAAATGGACTGTGTGCTTTGCCAGGCCTGTTCTTAGCTGTATTGACATGTTTCCAAATGGAAGCGGGTAAGCTGACAATGCACTACAACAGATGAGTCTGAGTGCTCCTCGCTGAGACTGAGAGTTTAAGTGCAGCAGTAGAAGAGAACCTCTTACCAATGAGTAAAAGACACACTGGGAGAAAATTGCTCTCAATAGCGTCTTTTGGCTGAATGGATCTGAGAGAATCTTGTTTAGGGGGAGATCGTTCAGTGTTTTTTTTTTTTTTTTCTTCTGGAAGCTGCGTATATTTATTTACAGCAAGGATCTCCAAACTTGGTCCTGGAGGGCCAGTGTCCTGCATAATTTAGATCCAAACCCTAATTAAACACACCTGAACCAGCTAGAAACTTCCAGGCAGGTGTGTTGAGGCAAGTTGGAGCAAAACTCTGCAGGACACTGGCCCTCTAGGACAGAGTTTGGAGACTCTTAAATGCTACAGCAAAGAAAGGTAATGTCATTTTATTGTGAAATACTTAAAAAAAAAAAAAAAAAAAAAAAAAAAAAAAATTACTTTTTAAAGAAAAAGTTTTTTTTTTTTCTTTTAATATTTCACTATATAATTACATTACCATTATATGTCTTCCATTCTACTTTGACTTAGATGTTTATATTATTCATATATTATACAAATGTTTACTGTAGTAATTTTACTAATAAGTTTAATTAAATAATAATAACAAATACTGTTAACTTTATGATGTATGTTGCAATAAATTCTTTTTGTGTTTAAATAATTTTATGTTTAACATTCATTGCATTATTTTACAATTTACATAATTATATCAGTTAATAAAAATACATTATTTGATATTATGACACAATTTCAGTAAATTCTATAAATATTAAAATACCAACCTATGTGAAATCTACTTTGAATATATGAAAATTCCTGAAACTGTCACTTTTAACAATGAATAGGGCCCTATAAAATCTTTTTTTATTATTTTCCCAAATTCCCAAATTTTTATCTGTTTTAATTTTTCTGGACTGTTCTAATGGTTGAATCAAGTTTTTTTAATCAAAAACTATGTCTAATTAATTGAAATCACAAAACTTACACAACTTAACAGCAAGTTATTAAGTTAAAAATTACATTTGTAAGGCCCTATTAAATAAATTTTTCCTTTCCCCCTTCAAATGTAGTTTTATTTTGACCAAATTCTGTTTTTTCCGTTTGTTTTCTGGATTACATTTTAATGGTTTCATTTTCACAATCAGGAATATTGTGTTGTGTATTTACAATTTTATGGTAAATACATCTATGATAAATATCAATGTTTTAATTTTTTTATTATTATTAGTAGTAGTAGTAGTAGTATTTAATTTAGTAATATATTTTTTTGTATATTTTTAGTTTTTTTTTTTTTCTCGAAAGAGATACAAAGTAAAAAGACATGCAGAACATGCAGGGTTCATATTTAAAAAGTATTTTGTGGCTTAATATTCACAGACACAAGTGCATATTGTGTTTTGATTTAAGTGTACTGTGACCTACTTTTGATTTATTTATCCAAAATTTGGCAAATTCTGTGACATTAATTATACAGCAAATTCCATTTTATGACAGGATTCGGCGATTCCGTCCACGTTTTCTGCATTACGGAAATCATAGGGCTCTACAGTGAATTTCTGCCAACCGCTGCAGCCAACTTTTCTAGTGATGGTATAATTGACAGTGTAAAATAGGGAAAATAAACAAAAAGCATCCTGGTTAATGAAGCATTAGTTTTTAACACAACAATTTTCTTGTAGCCTTGCTCACCAGATGTGGATATCAACACCGGTTCACCTTCCTTGTCAAGATTGTTAAAAAACACCTGTGTTTGTTTGCTTTCCCCCTGAGCTGCACCTTTTAAACAAAGACAAGAAAACGAAGACAGAAAACAGAAACAAAACAGAAGAACTCAAACTCAAAGAGAGCACATACACACATTCACATTCACTGTTTAGCATTTCAGCTTTGTTCACGGAAATCACAATTTAGGCAAAGCAGATTTACGGTTCAAGAAACATCTGGGAAACATAATGGGAGGTTGCCAAGAAGTTTCTAATCAGGAGAGCCAAGAAGACAGCAAAGAGGCTTTAGATAGAAGATATGCACACTGACAATGAAGAAAAGACAGTAAGTGCTCATCTTCAAGTGAATGACATTAGAAGCGGCTCTGATGAAGCACTTAGTGCCATCATGCATGAACATGGATTACTGTACCTAATTGCATTAATGCTTTTTAGCATTTGCAGAGATAGACGGTCGATGTAAATGTTCCAAAGACAACTATAATCGTCTGAAAATCTTTCTGTATTTGAGATACCGCACACCTCTCACTCCCACTGCGGTCTGTCTTGCGGTTGCTGCAGGTGTGTTTGAAATAGAGCAACCCATGCCTTATTAGCTTGGTTATCACTGTAATTGGCTTAGTTATGCAGAGCGTGTGAGCTTGTCTGATATGACCATATGTTCATGCTCGCATGCCACTAAAAAAGCATGCAAAATAACAAAGGGAAATATTGGGTAATAATCAAACTTACACGGAACTCATTGATCAATTATAGATCCCTAATAACGTACTAAAGCACACTGACATGGCTAAAATCCATTATCACTGCTCCTGTCAATCACATCAAGCAAGACTCTGAGTGCACAGAGGGAATAAGTAATGGCGACTCTGTGGATGACCCAATCGCATGGACAAAATATTGCTTAGAATGTTTGTGCTGCTACACAGACATGTAACACCACATTTGTTCCTTTATCAGAACAGATCATCATTTGCTTATCAATGGAACCAAACGAGAGTTCAAACATCACAGTAATCTAAAAGTAATCCACACGACTGAAAGAGAGCACACACTGTAAAAAACAAAAAACACAATTTGTTGAGTCAACTTAAAATAATTTGTTACCCTGCTGCGTTCACATTTTAAGTTCAGTCAACCTAAATAAGTTTATTCAAGTTGAAATGTTAAGTTGTACTAAGTGGCAACTTAGATATTTGAGCTGACTAAAAATTTGTTGGTTTAACTTAACAGCTGTTTGTTACTCGGCTGCCTTAAAATTTTAAGTTGAATCAACTCAAATATCTAAGTTGTCACTTAGTAAAACGTATAATTTCAAGTTTACTACACTTTTTTTTTTTTTGAGTTGACTGACCTTAAAATTTTAAGGCAGCCAGGCAACAAATTATTTTAAGTTGACTTAACAAATTGTTTTCTACAGGGCAAACACATTCACAGTTTAGCAATTCAAGCTTTGTTTATGGAAATCACAATTTAGGCAAAGCAGATTTACGGTTCAAGAAATATCTGGGAAGCGTAAGTCATCGCTTGCTGACCAATGGATCCGAATGGGTGCCATCAGAATGCGAATTCAAACAGCTGATAAAAACACCACAGTAATCCAATATTAATGCACACAACTCCAGTCTATCAGTTAAGATATTGTGAACTGAAAAGCTGCTTGTTTGTAGTAAACAAATTCATCAAGGCTTTCAATTTCAATTGCTTCTGGCTAAAATATGAGTCCTCTATTCATAATAGTGCTTTCTCCATTGAAAAATCGGTCTTGTCTAAATCAGGGGAGAAATATGCACAGATAAAGCACCGGTTATAAGCAAAAACAGTCTAAAACAGTTAAAAATAACATGTCAGTGGATTTTTATGTGAGCAGGATTTTTCCACTGCTGAAGTGTGGATTATGGACTGTATTTGGGCTGAAAATGACAGTTTAAGCATACAAATGGCTTGATGCATTTTTTGCAAACACACAGCTTTTCACAAGGGATTGATGGTCTAGAGTTGTTTGGATTATTTATGATGTTTTTTTTTTTTATATCAGCTGTTTGGCCTCTAATTCTGATGGCACCCATTCACTACAGAGCAAGTGGCATACTATAATGCTAAATCTGTTAAATCTGGCTAAATCTGCCAAATCTGTTCCAATGAAGAAACAAACTTATCCACATCTTTGATAACCTGAGGGTGAGCACATTTCCAGCAAATTTTAATTTGTAATATTTAAAGATTGGTACCATTTACTTCTATCATAAGCACCTCATTCTAACTCAGAATTGTGCTTTTTTAAAGACAAAGAGGGACAAGTTAAATGTTTTGAGTTAATTGCCAATATGCAAAAGTGCTGTCAGTTGAGCTCAGCTTGTTATTGAACGCATAATTTTCTTTAAAAGACATGAATGCCCCAAAATAAAACAATTCTGTCTGTATTTAATAATCCTGAGCATTATTTTAAAAAGCATCTACAGCAAAATATACCTTTTGTGTTCTACAGACAAAAGAAATCTCACACAGGTCTAGAACATCATGGGTATGAGTAAATGACGACCGTATTTTCATTTTTGGGTGAACTGTCCCCTCACAGATTAATGAAACATTGTGAGTCACTGCAGTAGAAGGCCTTACCCGGTTCCAACTCGACCTTATCTCTCTGCCTTTTCAGGGACAGACACTTCTCGTGATTAATGTCAGCCTGTGTTTACGTTATGAGCGATGGTGTCTTTGTTCCCCATCCCCGTCAATCTTTCGCTGAGCTATGGCAGGCCCTGTGCTGATAGCGTCTGAGCTCTTTATTAAAGCAGTGCTGATGGCATCGAGCTCACGCATACAGGAGAGAACAGTTTCCACAAATGCTTTTGTCAGTGCAGTCAAATAAAAGGGTGTCGGGTCATGACTCATGGTTGAGCACGGTGCAGAATAGTGTGCGTCACCCACCTAATATTCAAATTAATCTAAATGTGATCCTGCAGATATGATTTGAAGTGTGTGCAGAATATACAGTCAAAATGTCTGCTTAATAGAGAGCTACTAACAAAAATAAACTTGATTCTAAATACATTCTCTAAAAAAAAAAAAAAATAAAGGAATAGTTTTTGTCATTAATTACTCGCTTTAGTTTCAAACCCATAAGACCTTCATTCATCTTTGGGACACAAATTAAGATATTTTTGATAAAATGCGAGAGCTTGACCTTGCAACGCAACATGTTCAAGGCTCAGAAAGGTAGTAAGGACATCATTAAAATAGTCCATGTGACAAGATTATGTAAATAAGTATTACTTCTGACAAGGAATTAAAAAAAAAAAAAAGTCTATTGTATGTTATATGTCAAAGACATTAAGATGTCCACGTCAAAAGAAATTTAAAAAAGTGTTTTAATGTCCATGGAAAGTACATTAAATGTAAGTGAAGTGTTGTTGGTTTTTTTAATGTAGAATTACAACTAATTAGTATCTGGGGTGAAAGTAATTTGTCTTTTAATATGTCATAAATTATTTTTTGTTGTGAATATGCCTGACATGATTGTTACACTGAATTATTTTTAGTGGGTATCTTCTGTAAATTAGGGAAAATGTATGATAAAAACAAAATGAACAAAAATGCAATAAAAAATGCAATTAAAATTAAACAGAAAACTTTTTAATATTTATTTTTGGAACAACAACAATTTAAATCAGTATTACACTTGTTGTTTTTACCCTTTTTCGTCTTTGACCCATGTATGTTATAGTAAGAAAGGGCACTTTCCATTCTACTTTTAGTAACTTCTCAGTCTCACAAATCTTACAAAAAATTAGTACACCCCTCACATTTCAGCAACCATTTTAGTATATCTTCTCAAAGGACAATACTATAGAAATGAAACTTGGATATATTTTAGATTAGTCAAAGTGCAGCTTGTATAGCAGTATGGATTTACTGTCCACTGAAAATAACTCAACATACAGCCATTATTGTCAAAATAATAGCTATTAGAATTGTTGCTCTTCACAAAGATAGCCAAGGCTATTAGAGGTTCAGTAACACTCTGAAACTGAGTTACACTATAGTGGTCAGGGTCATACAGAGGTTTTCCAAGATGGGTTCCATTCAGAACAGGCCTTGCAAGTGTTGATCAACGAAGTTGAGTACTCGTTCTGTATGTCAGGTGCAGAACCTGGCTTCAAAAAACATGCATGAGTGCTGCCAGCTTTGCTTTAAAGGTTGCAGAAGTAAAAGGTCAGCTTGTCAGTCCTCAGACCATACGCCACAAACTGCAACAAGTCGGTTTACACAGGCGTCATCCCAGAAGGAAGCCTCTTCTGAAGCTGGCTCACAAGAAAGCTCGCAAACAGTTTGCTGAAGACAACCTGTCCAAGAGCATGAATTACTGGAAGCATGTCCTGTAGTCTGATGAGACTAAGATAAACTTGTTTGGCTCAGATGGTGTCAAGAAAATTCTGTCTTGCCTGCAGTAAAGCATGGTGGTGGTAGCATCGTGGTCTGGGGCTGCATGAGTGCTTCTGGTACTGTGGAGCTGCAGTTCATTAAGGGAAACATGGATTCCATTATGTACTGTACAATCTGAAGCAGAAGATGATGCATTCCCTCTAGAAACAAGGCCAAACGGCAGTTTTCCAACATGATAACGACCTCAAACACACCACCAAGATGACAACTGCCTTGCTAAGGAAGCTGAAAGTGAAGGTGATGGGGTGGCCAAGTATGTCTCCAGACCTGAACCCTATTAAACAGCTGTGGGGCATCCTCAAGCAGAAGGTGGAGAAGCACCATGTGTCTAACATCCAGCAGCTCCGAGATGTCATTATAGAGAAGTGGAAGAGGATCCCAGCAACAACCTGTGCAGCTCTGGTCAATTACATGTCCAAGATGATTAGGGCAGTGCCATATAACAATGGTGCTAACACAAAACTTTGGGCAAGTTAACTTAGGGTGTACTCACTTTTGTTGCCAGCTATTTTGACAATAATGGCTGTATGTTGAGTCATTTCCAGGGAACAGTAAATCTATACTGCTATACAAGCTGCACATTGACTACTCTAAAATATATATGGTTGCTGAAATGTGAGGGGTTTACTCACTGTTGTGAGATACTGTATGTAATAAATTTCAAAACTATTCTTATTATAGAGAAAAAAAAAAAAAAATGAGTAAATGACTGTCATCATTTACTCACCCTTATGTTGTTCCAAAGCTAGTATATGACTTTTTCTTCTATGGAGCACAAAAGAATGTATTGTGAGAAAGTATAGGTCCTGTGGTGTTTTTTATAACACCCACTCACACCATTTTAGATAAAGACGGAGATTCACAACGGCTCACAAATGTGTCAAAAGGTTTGTTAAATATAGGCGTCTTCCTGCCCGTCTTTTCGCTGCTGTCTCTGTTCTGTACACACTCAGAACACTTGTGCTGATAGGAGGTGAGGAGAAAGTCATTACCGATAGAGGCCTGTGCAGGGCACCCGCGCGGGCGAGACCACTCAACCAGTACCTCGTTATCTGTCCTCCTCCACACACACACACACACACACACACACACACACACACACACACACAAACATACACGACATGCTCTCGGAGACAATGTGGCGTGTTGCTCAGCGTGCCAGTGGTAAATAGGATTTCTGAGGCTGGAGCTGTGCAGCGCTGTTCTGAGCATTTGGTATTCTTCATACATCACAGACATCTGTTTACATCCTCTTCTGGCTGATCTCTGAGCTTTGCTTCTGTGTTCTTAGCCTGATCTCTCACACACTCATTTCAACCTTTATTCCAGCACACATCTTTGAGGTTTTTTTCCCCCCTCACTCTCTTTACAACTGAGAATTTGGAGGTCCTCTTTTATGTACAAATAACATTCACTCTATCAAAAAATCAGTAGCGCCGCAAACACGTTCCCTGACAGTTTGATCCATTGCCTGTTTTTGTAGGCATTGGATGGTGAGACATAAAAATGCTCAGCACACAGAGACTGTGTTGACAGAGCTGATAAAAGCAGGACTGTGGACCAGCTATGATGAAGCGGTAAAGGCAATTACATTAGAGCTCCATTACAAAGCCCACGACAGCAACACGAGAGAGCCTTTGTGCAGCTATTGCCTTATCTCCACAAACCTCAATGAAGTGAAACCCAACACTGCGAGTTTGTTTTGATGAGGAAGGATTTATTGGGGTCCGCATGGAGAGGCCTTCTTCCTCTAACCCGGCTTCTGGCATTCGCTGTATTTATTTGCTGCTTATTTTGGATTTGATTAATGTGATGTAATTAGCCAGGAATGGATTGGGTGGGTACTGGCAGGTTTATTGCCAGGGTGAGTTGCTCTTCCAGTGGCTTGACTGGGAGAAAATGGTCAGAGAAGTTCATGGTGATTTAATTGGCCATTTAGTGAATGCTATGACAGGCCCTTTTCCCAGAAACTTATGATTAACGCTTCGGACTGGTGTGTAATAGTGGACGTTCAGCGTTCTCTTTGCACATCAGTGAAGGCTCAAAGGATTTATGTCTCTGTTTGCACTTTCAAGCCAGTGTAGAATTTTAATCAGATGACACATTGGAGTTTTAATTTCAGTTTAATATTGTAATATTCAGAAGTGATGGTACTTTATGTTAAAAATGATAGATTTTGGCTTTGTGGTGCCTTTCAAACATTGATCTGTTTGAGCAGCTGTTCAAAATTATAGGGCCCTATGAGTTCCACGATGCGGAAAACACACGGAATCATGGAATCAGGCCATAAAGATGGAATTTACTGTAATACACTGTAAAAAAAAAAATTGTTGAGTCAACTTAAAATAATTTGTTACCCTGCTGCCTTTAATTTTTAAGTTCAGTCAACTCAAGTTTATTCAAGTTGAAATGTTAAGTTGTACTAAGTGACAACTTAGATATTTGAGTTATAAAATAAAATAAAATAAAATAAAATGGATTTCATAGGGCCCTAAAATTATAATGGTTTGAATTTGGAACAGGACTACCAGTTTGTCCAGACAATGGAGGACAAGGTGTGCTTGTCGAACTGTTGGTAATGGTAATTAGTTTTGCATGATGAGTATAGTAGTGTCACTATTGATATTGGCCATAGTTGTTATTCTTCTTACGGCCAATCTTTCGTACATAACTCATCCTGCATCATTTGTGATGAATCTGAATGTTACACTCTAAAAAATGCTGGGATAAAAACAATATGGACAAACACAGCGATTGGATTGTTGTGACTCCGCGGTTGAGTTAAACGTTAAACCCAATCTTCTGAGTAGTTTTATTTAGCTAAACTATTGTTTAAAAATCACTATATTTCTTGCTTAAAATAAACCCAAAATAGGTTGGAAATTTTATTAATATAATATAATTTATTAATGTATTATTATATCAATTAATTGATTCATTTAAATTAATTAATTTGTTTATTTATTTATTAATGTTAATTTAATAATATATTTAAGAAATAAACATTATGAACCAAAAATAATAATAAAGATTTTAATATTACTTATTAATAAATGTTTACCTTTTGCTTTTTGCTGATGGCTCTAGTAATTATGTCTGATTTCTATTTTGGATTAATTTTAAGACAGCCTTCCAGTTTTTTTTTTTTTTTTTTAAGGGACAATGCATTAATTGACATTAGTCTACTATGTAAAATGTAAAATTTCATGTAATGTAATTTTTAACACAAAAAATAATCATCTAGAGATTCTGATAATGGCTGAATGATGGCTTAACAAAACCTTGTTTGCAATTGTTTACACATACATATTACATAAACAAAAAAATAAAATACTTAAAAAATATATTTTATTAGCATGGATGCATTGCTAAATCAAAGTGACAGTAAATATATATGCATGTATATATATATATATATATATATATATATATATGTATATAATCTGCTTGAAATCTATTTGAAATAAATTATTTCTTGATCATAAGAAATGTTTCTTTCAGTGTAACTTCCTTCGAATTCCATCTCATGAATTACAAGGGAGTTTTTTAATTTTGCCTAGCCCTGCAAGTAACCCTCATGAACAACCTAACAACCAACTAGCAATCACTTAGAAAAGCTTAGCAATGGCTATAAGCAACTGCAACATTATAGTGTTATGTTTTAAATTGGCCTTTATCTCTCACAATGTCTTCAGTAATTAAGTCTAAAATAATTAATCAAATTATTTTTTCCAGTTTTGGTCTACTAGTGATGCACAACCTGTACCCTTTAAAAAAAAATGTTTTTGAAGTGCAAGAGTCCTCAGAGATGCCTCAGCCATTTCTCACGTAAACTTGTTGCAACATGAACTGATTCCATGCACTCTGCTTTTTAGATGGGCTTGAATGAGTTTTGAACGTACTCCCATAAAGCAGAATAGTAACCGGCATATGGGGAGGAAAGGTAGAGCGTAGAGTGTGAAATGTGTGAGAAACGAAGGGTCTGTGGGGGTGTGATCTGTCATTTCTCATTAACACCGGCTGAAGGTGCCGGGACAGGTGTACCAGACTGCCCCTCCCACAAGACCTGGCATGCTGCACATTATCACCTGTCACCATCTCAGTGCATGTCACCCCTCCTCTCCTCACCTATTCCCCTGTATCTCAAAACACAAAGAGAGGTAATTTAACTCCCTTATTTTATGGGGTCACAGTGTGCTCCCTGGCTGATCCAGGTAAACAAAATCCTCTCTCTAAGTATTAGTTGACAGCCATTGTGCGTCAGTCTTGCAGGCAAAAAAGTAAAGCTAAACAGTTAAGAGAAGGCAATAAAAAGAGAGTGAGACAGAGGCATACCATATGACATTTACATACAGATGCCAAGAGCACCAGACATTTACTGCTGCCTTATTATTTTCGCAAAAGGTTACTCTTAAACTTCTAAAGCGGCTGCTTTCATATCTAATTTATAAAGGGGCTCTGACTCACTAATTTGACACTGTGATGTGGTTTAGAAAGCTCTTTTCCAGATCTGCAGTGCCATTTTGAGCATTCATTGAAATGTGATGCCTTTTGAAATTGTAGTTTATTTAAATCTTCTAATAGTTCTAATGTAAATTAAAAAAATAAAAACCTTTTGTTGTAAATCATTTTTATTTACAGTTGAGGTCAAAAGTTTACATCTCCCTTTCAGAATCTTTTAGATAATGCAAAACTTTTTTTAATTTGAAGATAAGGGTAAATTAAACTTATTTTGTCTTCTGGGAAACATGTAACTATCCTCTGTAGTCTCTGAAGGGCAGTACTAAATGAAAAAAAAAAAAAAATAAAAATAAAAAAAAAAATATATATATATATATATATATATATATATATATATGATATTTAAGCAAAATAAGACAAATGTACACATTTCCATTCTGTTCAAAAGTTTTCACCCCTGGCTCTTAATGCATCGTTTATCCTTCTGGAGCATCAGTGAGTGTTTGAACCTTCTGTAGTAGTTGCATATGAGTCCCTAAGTTGTCCTCAGTGTGAAAAGATGGATCTCAAAATCATACATAAAGGGTTCAAATACACAAAAATGCTCGGAAACCAAAGAATTTGTGGGACCTGAAGGATTTTTCTGAAGAACAGCGGGCAGTTTAACTGTTCAGAATGAACAAGGGAATTCTGCTAACAACACAGTATTAAGAATCAAGTGTATGTAAACTTTTGAACGGGGTCATTTTTATAAACCCAACTATTATTTTCTCTTGTGGACTATATGTAAACATCTTTTATATGAAATATCTTATTCAGGTCACTACTAAATAAAAAAACATGCATTTTGTATGCTCCCTCTTAATTTGATAAAATAATTAACATTTTGCATATTCTGAAAGGGGGGTGTAAACTTTTGACCTCAACTGTAATTTAACAACAAATTGTATAGATGCTACATTTATTTATTTATTTATTTATTTATTTTAAATAAGCTCCAATTTTACAACTTTTCTTCTTAAATTTCTTAAATATATGTGCTTATGTCTTTATCGCACCTTGTTGTAGAATGAGGTCTTAAACTCAAAGATGATAATAAATGAGAAAAAAAGACAAATTGAAGTCTTCCACCTTTCTGTCACCACTCTCTGTCTGAGAGGATTGTAGATATCTATCAGTCAACTGAAAGTAATGGACTGTATCAGAACGTGGCATTAACAGTAGCAGGAGGATCGTGGGAAAACTCAATAATCACATTCCAGCTCTGAGATGATGTGGGTGTTGGTAGAACCTTATATGAAGGGGGCAAGAAAATGGACAATCTTTAATTAATACCTCTGAGTTTTATTTATATGCACAGCTATTATGCATAATGTGGATATAATGAAATACTAAGGTTCCTAATAGGGCTCAAACATCCCAGATATCCCAGCATGTGATTATAAGGAAGTAAAAGTTTTAAAAGGACAGCGTACCTTTTCACATTCTTAAAGGTAGGGCTAGGTATCATTCAAAAATGTTTGATATCAATACTGATACCTCGACTCCGACACCGGCTCCTGAACAATACTTTTTTCAATATGAATTATATGAATTCTGTTTTAACAAAATTACATTACACATTACCTCAAAAAACTTTGGTTTTGTTTTGTTTTTTTCAAATTATTGATGTTTACAGACTCAAAATAAAAAATAAAAAAAAGAATCTTCTGAGCCACTGCACAAAGAAAAAAAACTGTAACCAACACAATAAATCAGTGCAAACAGTTTAAGTAAAGTTATTTTTTCCACTGATTTACTGATGAGCATTAGTTGCTTCCAGCGCTGTCTGCCTGTGTTTTCTCTTCCGTAAACGCTGTTCTGACTCATATGTCACTCATATTACTCATTCGTAACCTGACATGTCACCTATGATGGGATTTCCCATTACACTTCCGTGTTTAGTTCTGTACATAAGAAACCCAGAAATACATTTCTACAGATAAAACATTAAGCTAATAAACACATAATTACAACAGTATGTGATTTGTATGTGACTTTCATGAGATTCTGCCTATCTTCATAACAATACATGGTGTTAAATGTGAAATGCTAGAGATTAGTGGTGGTTTAAAGTGAGTTTTGAGTGCGTAATATAAATCTTATAAATTGTCTTATGTACACTCTAAAAAATGCTGGGTTATTTTTTTTACCCAAATGTTGGGTTCAGCCCGTTGGATAATTTTATTGGGTTGTTTTTTATATTTTTACCGAGGTGCTGGATAGTTTTTCTGTATTTATTTATTTATTTTTTTTTTTTACCTAAATGCTGGGTTCAGATTGTTGGGTCATTTTATGATGTTATTTGTAATATTTTTTACCCAGGTGCTGGGTTGTTTTTCTGTAACTAAGCTTCTGGGTAAATGTTTTTTTCTATTCAGCCACTGGGTTGAGGCTGTTTCCGATGAAACAACCCAGCTGAGTTACAGTGAGAGTGCTGGCTTTTTGTGTCCTCTGCAGGACAGAGCGGTTTTATTTCAGCTAAATAAAAGATTGTATACATTTAATTTAATTTATAAAGTCTTTACTGTGCTGTAAATTATATTATTTTATGCAACACAACATACAAGGACGAGATGTCAGTCAGCTGTGTCAGCAGAGGTTGTTTGTTTCGCATGATGGAAACGCCTTTTGCCTTGCATAACATAAACTGATTTTATTAATTATTTTCAAATTTAATTTAATTTGATGTTAAAATAATTTTCTAATCTCAGTACTGTTTGTTTATAGGCAGGTTATGGAGTCAGTAACAGCATCTTTCAGCTGCAAGTGAAATAGTCTGAGGTTCATACTTCCCCCGGCGAACAGCAGCCCATCACTGGCTCAGATTTCGGTGACACACCAGCACGAGAATTAGCACTGTTTCAGTCCATTCCAGCCCATTTTAAGCCAGCAATATAATCATTTTTGAACAGTAGTTGACTTAAATAAAATAACCCTGGTCTATCCAATATTAACCTAGTGCTGGTTTGCCAAATAACCTAAGCTTGGTTATTTTTAACCCAGCATTTTTTAGAGTGTAGCATGAATGGCATGAATGGCCATGTTACGTGCGTTTTTGGTCATGCAGTGTGGAGGGAGATCTTTTATGAAACACAGTGGAAATGCCAGTATGGACGAGGATTGTTCCCATTTTAAAATGCTAATGCACTAACCCTAACACACTAGGGTAAACGTACCCTTACATCTATGGGGGTTGGGATGCTTACACACTACAGCCTCACTTGTGAGCCACGTCTCTGGGCGTAACCAAATATTTTTCCTTGATGAAAAATGTTTCTTGATCCACCAGAGCCATTCATCAGCTTGATTTAGGCACATCAAGCATGCTGCATGCTCATTTGCTCACTGACGCTGATGAGATTAACCCCTTAGGTATCCAAATTTCATATCGAAGGATAAGACATTTTTCGATACTGGTATTTAGGCAATTCGGTCGTTGCCTAAAAAGTATTGATCTTGATACCCAGGCCTACTTAAAGGGATATTTCACCTAAAAATTAAAATTCATCATGTTACCCAGCAGGCACACAACGACACAAGACATATGATATTTGGTTAGATTTAGGTAGTGACATCGGGTGACCAAAATTCAATGTCAAACCAACGTCTAATGACAATGTTAATTTGTGGTCCAATACCGACGTCAGCTGACGTTGATATTTTGTTGTTTTTAGGTTGTGTTGCAAAGAAACCCAAATCCAAACGTCAAGCCAACGTCATACTGATGTCAAATACCTACATTTAGTCATCAGCTATGGCAACCAAAATCCAACGTTGGGTTCTGACGTCAACCCGATTTTCATTTTCAACCAAAATACAAGGTCTGCCCAACATTGGGATCCAGTGTCAATCTGACGTTATACTGACATTCGATGCCTGCTGGGTATTGTCCATAGACCAATTTAGAGTAGATGTTACACTTACATCACTTGCAGCTTCGTGTGCATTGTGGTGGCAAAAAAACACTGGTATCAAGTTAAGGGAAAACAGGTAAAGTTCATGGAATAAGAGAAAAAAAAAATATTGTTGTGCCTTTTGATGTCAGAATCGGAATGCAAATCATTTTTATAGAATACTGTCATCAAAGACTCCATTTGAAGCTAAACATAGACGTTTAAACGAACAGACTATGGATGAAACCTGCTATGATTAAAAGCATAAATTTGGTTAAAACAAAAAAAATATTCACATAAGCAGTTCATGGGGACGTATTGTATTAGCCATACAATTACAGAATGAAATACTGTTTAAACCTTACCTATTTTATCTCACAATTCTGACTTTTGCATACAAATTCAACTTGACTGAACTTGGGTGAACCGTTGCTTTCAGACCTGAATGTTTTAGAAATGTTTTTCATCAAGTTTTATATTTTTGTCAATATGGTATTATATTATTCTATATTTTTGGAATATTAACTTTGTCTTTAAACTTGTGTGATAGGCCACACAGGTGTCAGCAGAGCTGTGGAAGATGTAGCACTGGTAGATTTTTGACACTGAAGGCTTTTTCTAGGCTGGACCTGCTGTGGGCACAGATGTGTCACAGCAGGTCCAGCCTAGAAAAAGTCAGACGTCAGACGTCATAATCTGTTCCTCCACATGTGTCTGCTTACGTTTATGTCTGTCAGCCAGTCTGGGAATAGGAAAGCTCAGATGGATCTTTTTCTGCTAATTGACTGGAGTTTGTGAGTCCCAAAAAGATGGAAAGACACTGACAACGAAAGCAAAAGATTACAGTTGTTCTCAGTGGAGCAAAGAGATATACCTCTATTAAAGGTTACCAGGGGAAAAGCAATCTCAACCACTCTGACAGGCTAACTGAGTTGCTAAACTGTTCCCACTTTGCTTCGCTGGCCAAGTGCTGGCTTTGCGTTCTCATCATGAGCAATAAAACCTCATCAGACACTGTCCCATGTTCAAGTCCTTGAGTTGTCCATGGCAAGGTGCCCCTCTTATTACTTTGAGCTCCAAATATTCATCAGTCCTAGACGATCAATAGCTCTTTATTGTTATTTTTACCCCATTGGCCCCTTTCATTCCATGGCAGGAGTTCAAATGGAGATTTACTGCGACTGAGAGCCTGTTGTTATGCTTTTTCACAATTTTACTCCGTAAAACAAAATCCTGGAAAAAGGTAAATATCATATTTTAAACCAGAATGCCATTGTGTACATACCAGGTTGACTGAAGCAATGATCTACTTCCTTTTTTAGCAGCCGCCCTTTCCATGGCATATAACGCATACAAACGGTCCATTGACTCAGCCGAGTACAGCAAATACAAATAGCCTGTCAGAGTAAATACATATAGGTCACCAGAAGTACACTTCACATGCCCCAATTATTTCAGTACTCTGTGGTGTAAAACTGCCATGACAAAATGAAAAGGACACAGTGTGCAGGGTAAGTAATAGTAATTTATAATTTCATTCAACAGAACTGAGTGTGTACTTTAATAAGGACAGAATCCAGCTCTGCTACTAATGAATGAATGAATGAATGAATAAAATTTAGTTTAAGAGTGACATAATACACATAATTATAATTGTATTTAACATAATTTCATTATAATAACTATATAATAAAAAATCTTAAATTGTTTATTTGTCTTTGCCTATTTGTATAATAATAATGATTGTTATTATATTTCATTTATTATTATTATTGGTAATATTTATTTTAACAAAACTCTCAGCTCTGTTAAGAGGAAGTTCTTTCTTTAATTCATAGACAAATCTTATTCTCAAATAAGTATTTTGTCTGTTTTCCTAGTAAAATGTATGTACTTAAAACAAATTAATTTACATGAAGTCAAATTTAATAATTTATTCATTTCAATATAATATTCCACTTTAATATTATTTATTTATTTATTTTGAATAATTTAGTGTGGTTTATGCTTAAAAAATTTTGCAGCAAGAAGTATGTTTTAATATAGACTCATAAAATCCCATACATTAAACATTTACCAGCATTATAGCTTTTCCTGATTTGATAAGAAACCAGCAGGCATGTAATCATAACAGTTTCCCACAGACGGTATTACTGCTATTTGTCTTTGGTCTGGCTTGCACTAAATATTTTAAGACAGCCTCATGCTTCTGAAGAATCTAGTGGAATGAGTGCTAACGGGAAAAAAGTTGGTACAAGGTTTTCACTCCGAGACTCATATTAGAAAATCTTCTGAATTCAAAGATGATCAAATCCAGGGTATGTGAAGAATTTGATTAGTACCTATACCGTTGAATATAGATCATGCATCTTTCAAAGGCTGTGTGCATAAAGATGCTTCCTAAACACAGTGTAGGCACAGGCCTATTTCCCCTTTGATGGAACCTGCCTACAGTCTAATCAAAGGTAAAGAGACATTAAAAAAGGCTCTAATTGTTTATGTTTCTTCTCAGCATAAGTGATGTAAAATATCACTGCCACAAATTGTTTGTACAGACAATCTTCCTGGCTTAGGAACGGCACATTCTGGGGAGGAAAAGACAACAGCTTAGTATTTATATTGTCACATTATGTGTTGGATCATCTCATGCCATAGAAAGCATCAACACATAAACTGTAAAAAATAAAAAGCACAATTTGTTGAGCCAACTTTAAAATAATTGGTTACCCTGCTGCCTTAAAATGTTAAGTTAAATTATGGAATAATGCTTGCAAAGCAATCCAAATTAAATGACAGGGAAATTATCTGAAATGATTATCGCATTTAGATTATATTATCAGTTTTTATGTTCACCAAGGCTGCCTTTATTTGATCAAAAATACAGTTAAGCAGTAATATTATGAAATAACAATTAAAAAAAAAATGTTTTAGAATGTAATTTATTCCTGTAATGGCAAAGCTGAATTTTTTACTCCATTACTCCTGTCAGTGTCACATGATCCTTCAGAAATTATTCGAATTTGATGATTTGCATTTCTTATTATCAAACAATTCTGCTGTTCAATATTTTGTGGAAACCTTTATGTATTTCCTTATTCTTTTGTATAGAAACATTATTTGAATAGCAAGTTTAAATCAACAGCATTTATTTGAAATATAAATCTTTTGTAATAATATACATGCCTTCACTGTCACTTTTGATCAATTTAATGTATCTGTGCTGAATAAAAGACAAATCCTTGCTGAATAAAAATATATTATGTTATATTATATTATAAAACTGATGCAAAATACATTTGTTGCTTCATAATAGGTCACTTCAGGCCCAGAACTTTCAGTTCCATGTGCTGTTCTGCTTAGCTGCGAGGCTACAGTCAGAGGTGTTTTGTGGTGTTAGTGGCAAGTGGTGTTAGTCGCTTCTAATTTCCCTCCTCCCAACCATGAAGAACCCCCCTGGAGCAAGCGCCTGCATGCCCAGTTGTTTGCCCGTGTTTAAATGCCCTTACATCCACCTGAGTGAGTCAGAAGGCTAGCGAGGTGATATTTTAGATTTTAATCAAATCCTGCTGTGGATTATACCATACATCAGGCGTCTTAGCTGTCCTCCAGAGAGCAGATGCGCAAGAGAGAGTCAAGGTGGAGCTGTGTAGATGCGGTAGTATATTAAGTTCATGTTTCAGTCCATATCCACTCTCAAGTCCCTGTAGACTCCAAACACACTCACATATGTAATACCGACATGCGCATACATATTTCACTTAAGTTAGGGGCAGGGTTTAGAACTTCGTTGCCACTTTTGCATTCCCTTTGATCTAGTAAGCCCTTGGAAATGCTCTTTTATTTCCCAGGTGATGCCTCTGTTAAGTACTGCTTCTATATCTAGGAAAGACTACTGTCTCCTGGGCTTGTGGTGATAAATGTGGTTTGCATTATTAATGCAAAGTTACAACAGAAAGGGTGCAAAGGAAAGGAAAAAATATTTCAAGGCGGTGATAGAGGGGCACAGAGGTGGAGACACGTTACTCAGGCTTGTTGTGTGACCTGCTTTATGGCTGAAAGGGTCTACGTGCTTATGGCTGGGCTGTCCACAAACATGAGGAACTAGTCACAATCTTTGTGGGCTCATGTTCCATTTTTACGTCTTCAAGGTCCAACAAGGACGCTCAAGATTGTCTTTGGGCTGTGCGCAGGTCTTTTTTCGAATAAAGCTTTATTTGAGCACAGCCCTGCAGCCAGCTCAATGCCCATCTCTGATTGAAAACATAAAATAAATGAAATTGTTTGCATGTGACATTTATTGGAAGTAACTCATAAGGCAAGTGACTTTGAGGAAATGAATTTGATTTATTAGACTGACACGGCCCAAAATATACTATGGGTCAAAAGTTTGTGGATGGTAAGGTTTATTTATTTATTTTTTAAGGTCTTTTATATGCTCACCAAAGCTGCATTTATTTGATTAAAAATTATCAAAAAATATTACAATATATATATAGATATTTTTTTTTATTCATTCATGTGATGGCATAGCTGAATTTCCTATGGAAGCCTGTTTCCAAAAAAAAAAAAAAAGAAATATATATATATATATATATATATATATATATATATATACTTCTGTCTTACAATTTAGACAGTTTACAATATTTTTTTTATATATAATTGCGAGATATAACTTCTGACTTCTTGCAATTCTGAGTTTGTCTCACAATTCTGACTTTTAAACTGCAAGAAAAATAGAATTGTGAGATATAATCTCAAAATTGCAAGTAACATATTTTAAGCAGCCATTTCTCCAGTCTTCAGTGACACATGATACTTCAGAAATCATTCTAATATGCTGATTTAGTGCTCAAGAAACATTTTTTTTGTTATTATCAATGTTTTAAAGAGATAGTTCACTCCTAAAAATGCTCTGGTGAGAAAAGACAGATGCAGAAGTACACTGGAGAAAGCTAAATGAAACAACGGTCACAAATTAGAAGTACAAAACGAGGATTTGTAAAGAAAAATGTCAAAGGATTTCGAAATAAGCCAAGAGACGACTGGTTATTATTTTTTTTGTAAACAAAAGACTAACATATTCTCAGAGCTTACACTATGTCTACGTTCCTACGGTGTATCAGATTTTAAATATGGATATTTTTCTAACATAAACACATTGTTTAGCTTGAGAAGACCTTAATTAAGGAGGTGTGTGGAGTACATTTTATGATGGGAGCACTTTATTGGACTTCACAATCTCAACACTACTAGGACGACTTGAGGGTGAGTAAATCATGGGGAAATTTTAATTTTTGGGTGAACTATCCCTTTAAAATGCCACTGAAAAAACTAAAACTTCACTGAAGAGTAGTGTATTTACAGTAGTGTAAGTCAAAAAGCTATTCAGAAACACAGAGTGCTCTAAAAACTGTATTTAGTCAAATAGTCAATGGCGTTCAGAAACAATATAAGTCCAGGTGTATTTGTCTGAAAGAAGAAAGTCATATACACCTAGGGTGACTTGAGGGTGAGTAAATCATGGGGAAATTTTCATTTTTGGGTGAACTATCCCTTTAAAATGGCACTGAAAAAAAAAAAAAAACTAAAACTTTACTGAAGAGTAGTGTATTTCAAAAAGACTATTTACAAATACAGAGTGCTATAAAAACTGCATTTAGTCAAGTAGTCAATAGTGTTCAGAAACAAATTAGAGCCTATTGATTTACATTGTGTAAACAGAGAATTTTCAAATTATCTTTGTGCCTATGTGTGGACCACAGAAGAAGTAAAGTCATTGTATGTTTGGGATGATTTAAGGATGACTACATCATGACAGCACTTTCATCTTTGGATAAAGTATCACTTTAAATAAGTATGGACATTTATCATTTAAGTACATGAGAATCATTGTTATAAAGTCATTGTTATATTTCACATCTCCCAGGGCTGTTGTGAAAGTGTGACCTCGGGGTTTGTTGCCGTCTATCCAAATAAAGACTGCAGTAAATCATTCAGTCACAAAATTTAGAGAGTTAGCAGAAGTCTGCCACAAGTTTACGGAGTATGTTAAAATGTCACTATAAAAAGTAAATAAATAAATGAACTACTTCTGGGTAGTGCTAATGCAATGATTTCTGGGAAGTCTACTAAAAAGCTGGTCTTTAAAAGACTGGGCAAATTTATTGATACATTGTGGGATTTGTACAAACTGCACAGGGCAAAGAGCAGCCCCTAACTTGCATATTTTTAAAAATTATCATCTGATAAACCCAGAAGTAAGCTAGAATTAAGACCTGTCATCATTCTATCATTCATCACCTTCATAATGATTATTATAATCAGTAGCTCTCTTTCAGACTCTCTCATAGTGTGCTTCATTTTCTCGGGCCGGGCTGTAATGGCTGATGGAGTAACCTTTTGTATAACTTTTCACTCAGTGCTCTAACAATAGCATGAAAGATCGCTGATGGTGGCTCTGATGTGTACGGCTGAAGTGTGAGCCAGGATAAAATTACCTTCCTGTGAAATTGCCTCTCTCTTCCAACCAAATTTTCATCTGTAAGTAGCAATGGGCTTCATTTTTTTTCCAGGCGTCATTGTTACATGAAGTAGCCTGCTTTTTCAGTGTGGGCAGGAAGTACAGTATCAGCAGTGACCCTGCAAGAAACAAAGAGGCAAATTTCTACTGCTAATGATAACTGTAAAGAGTGTAAAACAGACAAAAATGAATGGTGTGCTTTAAATGTTTATATAATACCAGATGGAGGAGGCAAAATAACAGAGTCAATATAAAATAGAGGTAGTGGTTAGTGCAGTAGTGGTTCAACTGGGTTCAGTGGAGTTCAGTGAGCGGTAGTAAGGGGGAATAGGAGCAATCAACAGTTCTATCTCACCTTACTGAGCTACCAATGTTTCTTTTGGGACATCTTTTAAAAAGATGTTCTTGTGGAAACGGGTGGTGAAAACTTTTAGAATTTGAACATCAGTGTAAATATAACTTATTTTGTCTTCTGGGAAACATGTATCTTCTGTAGCTTCTGAAGGGCAGTATTAAATGAACAAAATACAATATTTACGCAAAGTAAGAAAAATGTACACATCTTCGTTCTGTTCAAAAATTTTCACCCCCGGCTCTTAATGCATTGTGTTGCCTTCTGAAGCATAAGTGAGTGTTTGAACCTTCTGTAATAGTTTCACATGAGTCCCTCAGTTGTCCTCGGTGTGAAAAGATGAATCTCAAAATCATACAGTCGTTGTTGGAAAGGGTTCAAATACACAAAAAATGCTGAAAAACCAAAGCATATAAGACCTGAAGGATTTTTCTGAAGAACAGTGGGCAATGTAACTGTTCAGAACAAACATGGGACTCATGAACAACTATCACTAAACAAAAAAAACAGCTGTGGATCATTTAGGTAATAACACAGTATTAAGAATCAAGTGTATGTAAACTTTTGAACAGGGTCATTTTTATAAATAATATTCTCTTGTGGACTATATGTAAACATCTTTTATGTGAAATATCTTACTCAGGTCAGTAGTAAATAAAAAATAACATGCATTTTGTATGATCGCTCTTATTTTGGTAAAATAATTTACATTTTGCAGATTCTGCAAGGTGTATGTAAACTTTTGACTTTAACTGTATATGTGTAGCCATTTATTTTGGAACAAAGCTTTTGCGGTCTACTTTCAGTAAAAGTATACTGACAGGCTCCAAGCACAGAAAACAGGCTTTTGAATAAGAAAATGGAACTCTGTTATTATAAATGGAGTATTTGATAAATCCATCATCCTAAACCCACTAAAAGAAAGTGAAAAGGAAGGAGTGAGAGGGGGCGAAAAGAATCACTGATCCTGGAAGGATATTGCCTTGACTGCCCTCTTTTCCAGCCTATAAGATTAGAGTTGTCTATTAAAAACAAGTCTCATGTCCTAGAATTCTAGGTATAACTGCTTTTATAATTTTAAAACCTGGGACTGACACATTGTTGTGTTCAAAATGTCTGAAACGCAGCAAAATGGAACACCAGACACATTTTTAAAAGCTAGAGTTTTTTTTAAAACTTAACATAGCATGGCTTGAGACAAGAATGTGATATCTATGTACAGCATTTCACATATTAAATATACATTTAAGAGATAGTTTACACAAAAATGAAAATTCTGTCATTATTCTAGACCTTCATTCGCCGCCTTGTTTTCTTTCTTTGCTGTCAAAAAGCTCTTGGATTTCATCCAAAATATCTTAAAGGCTTGTGTTCATCTTCAGAACACAAATTAAGTTGTGGAATGACACGATGGTAAGTAATTAATGAAATAATTTTCAATTTTGGATGAGCTATCCCTTTAACTTTGCAAAATAGAATTTAAATAAACACTCTTTACTTTCAGTGTGTGGTATGGTTTTTGGAAACGCAAAGACGAGGTGCACTAATGACGGACTTGACAGGTATGGTGCATGATGGATGTGAAGTTTTCTTGGAGACAGACAATGTGATCATATTGAGAGTATAAACATTTAGTGAAGAGGAACAATGTCATTCACTCGCTCTAAAGATAATTAAGCACCATATGCTTAGGGCGGTAATACCCATGGGCAGATATTGCAGCATAATGGCTTTTAATTAATCTCTCAAAATTCAATCAAGACTTTACCTCTGCGGCAGGTACCTTTCAAGATTTATTCGGGATAGTCTACCAACTGAAGAGCTGAAGATGGTGTCTTTGAATAAGTAGAGACGCATACAGATCGGAAGAGACACGCTGACTGAAAAGTAAGGACATTTGAGATGACAACGGCGGTTCATCCGCTCCTGACAGACATTAGGACAGAGATAAATATTTAGCGTACTGTCTAAGAGTGATGGAGACTGTCCTCACAGAGTTCAGTGCTTACATTATGACGTTTGGTTTATAGGAAGATGTTGTGGAAAAGTGTGCTACACTACTGCAGGAGTGTGCTGTTGATTTATCATACATCTCTCACCAGTTTTCTCATTTTAAGTTCCACGTATCCAAATAATCACAAACGTCATCTTAGCCAGACTCCATCTAGCGTCTCTATAATAATCTCTCCATTAATGCCAACAGCCAGGGTCGACGCAAGGGCAGTGTGAATGGAGTGGCGTCTATAAGGGACCTTGCACATGGTCTGCCTTGTTTTTTAAAAAGTTAGTTCACCCAAAAATTAAACTTCAGTCTTTTTTCACCTTCATGTCGGTCTAAACCCGTAAGACCTTCGTTCATCTTTGGAACACAAATTAAGGTATTTTTTGATGAAATCCCAGAGCTTTCTGACCTTGCATAGACAGCAGTGCAATTACCACATACAAGGCCCAGAAAAGCAGTAAGGAGTAGGGGTGTGCGATATTGACAAAAAATAATATCTCAATATTTCTGGGATTTTATCGATAACAATAATTAGACAATATTTTGCTGTGCGTGTTATTGTGCTTAAGGACTACAGTGCTAACTAAAGTTTTTGATATTCCTTATATTCTGTGTGTTCAGTTCACAGCAGTGATAAAAAATATTCTTATATTGATTTTTATCTTTTATGGGCATTTTTACCTTTATAAAGCCATTTTTTTCTTAAAGTGTGCATCTTTTAAGTCTAATTCTTACATTTAATCAGTCATTTATAAAAATAAAACATTTAGGCTGTTATTAAACAAATTAAATCAGTACCAACAAAATTAATCTTTGCAGAAATTGCATATATGGCATTTAGATGCATTTACATATGATAATGCAGCTATATTTGAAATTATTATAAAAGTGAAAAGACACTTTAAATGTGAAATAAAAACCGCCAGGAGGAGGCAGTAAGTCGCTGTTAATAAGTGAGTCCGTTCGATTGAACCGAATCATTTAAACGGTTGATTCATTCAGAACTGAAACACCTTCATGTTGCTCAGAGACGCAAAACGGTGCTGTGGCTGTGTTTGAAATGTTGGCGAAATTAAGCAAAAACAGAAAATATGCTGTCTAAAACGTAAGTCTTTGAATATTAACTTATTGTTTATTGAACTGTTGTATAAAATCAACATCACATTTTTAGTCATGTTGATTTTTGAAGGAAAAAACGGCACTCTTCGTGTGATATTGAAATTATATATAACGTACATTTTCTGCACCCATTTCTTGAATTCTGTGATCATTCTAAATGCATTTTAATAGACTGAATCATGCAGTGAAATAATGCACTCTATATGCGTTCTTACTAGATTTCTTCAAGTACTCTAACGTTATGCGGGCACTCTGTAGGTGCGTTTTTCGCATTATATTGGATAATGTCAAATTGCACATTGTTGAAACAACAATTACGATATTATCGCAGACGATATATATCGCATATCTCTAGTAAGGAGATGGTTAATATAGTCCATGTGATAAGTGTTTTAACCATAATTTTATGAAGCTACGATAATGCTTTTTTGTGCACAGAGAAAACAAATATAACTTCATTCAACAATTTCTTCTCTTCTGTGTCAGCCTTCGACACGTATACAGTATGTAGAGGTTAAATCACTACAATAAATGTGAACTGCATTTTCACCATGCTGTTAGGACTATAAATATACATAGATATAGAATGTACTGTAGAACATTTTTATCTATCCATGCATGCATGCATAAACCAGTAAGACCTAGCTGTTCTGCTTACATTTTTCCCCCCAGTCTTTGCTGTTATGAGAGTATTTTTAGATGATGATGGGTGGGATATGACATGAATGCATCCGGCTGATAACCTCTGCCCTCCCACATCCATTTGCACATAAAATGCTTTAAATCACTCCAGTGACTGAGTGCAAATGTCCTAGTCTCCAATGATGGGGTTCCTGGCCTTTCAAGTATCCGAAGTGCCTTGCAAATGTAGTGAAAACACACTGTTTCTATTGTACGTAATTATAGCTTGATGGTAACAGATTGCATGGAACTTTCATTTTATTTTTAAATTGCTTTCAGTATGAAATAGACTTATGTGGAAAAAGCAATACCTTTGGTGAACATTTTGTGCATTTCCAGCTGAATAATGTGTGGATCCTTTCATAGAGGTTAAAGAGCAGCAATTACAGATCAACAATATACCTAAGTGCCTCCGTTTTTCCATCCAAGAGGCAAACATAAGAACTTATTCCAGACCTCTCTCTGTGAAGGCACAAGCCCATTCAAATAATTTATAACGTACTGTAAAGATACAAAGCATTAAAGGGATAGTTCACCTTAAAATAAAGATTCTGTCATTATTAGGTTTTTGTTGTGTCATTCCAAACCTGTATGGCATAACATGAAGCACTAAAGGAGAAATTTATAGCCAGATGCTGCTAGCGAGTCCACCTATAAATTACGTTTTGATTTTGCTTTGTTTTGTTATTATTTAATTGATGTTTTTATTCTAGTGACTGCCTGAATTGAATTTGATTGACACATTTTGCAGCATCGACATCATTATTAAGTTGAATTTAATCTACACCAACTATATGAAATGTCTTGAGCTGATAAAACTGTTGTCTTCAGTAGAGCTGCGTATCATTAAATTGAACTTGTTTTACAGGGGTTGGACAATGAAACTGAAACACTGGCCAATATAGTGTTGGAGATTTCATGGCTATATTTGCGCAGCCTGGTGGCCAATCTTCACTTATTGCACAATCCACCAGTAAGAGCAAAGTGTAAAGGTTGACTATGTGCACCCAATGGTTCAGACATTGTACCCTAAAGGTGGAGCCATGTATAAGGATGATAATGCACTAATACACACAGCAATACTGGTGACAGAGAGGTTTGATGAACATGAAAGTAAAGTTGAACATCTCCCATGGCCTGCACAGTCACCAGATCTGAATATTATTGAAGCACTTTGGAATGTTTTGGAGGAGCGAGTCAGGAAACGTTTTCCTACACTAGAATCACATAGTGACCTGGCCACTGTTCTAGAAAAGGAATGGCTCAAAATCCCTCTGGCTACAGTGCATGACGTGTCAATCCCAAAAGGAAATGATGCTGTATTGGCCACAAAAGGAGGCCCAACACCGTACTAATTGTGGTCTAAAACCAAGTGTTTCAGTTTCATTGTCCAACCCCTGTATAATTCATGAACTTTTATACACAATTACTGAACTGAATCAACCCTGAATTGACTTTAGCTGCAAGACACTATTAGTTTTCAGAGCTGCTTTAAAGCAGAATTTGGGTTTGCTGTATATTTGATTAAATTTGCATCACTATTGATTCTGTTACTCCTCTGTTTAATACTGTGAAGATACTTTGAAACAAATATTGTGTAAAGAGCTATATAAATGAAAGTGACTAGTTTTAAACAGTATGACATAAGGTTTTTAAATCATAAAACATATGCGTGTATGGTAAATTTAGAAGAAGAAAAAAATCCCCAAATAATCCCCACATTTTTTTTTTCTGGGTTGAAGATCCAAATTGCATTTTCAATGCAGTTAAAAAAGTATATAAATGTAATTTTTTTTAAAGAAAATGACTGATCGTTTTGCTAGATAATACCTTTATTACTCATCTGGGATTGTGTAGAGCCCTTTGAAACTGCACTGAAACTGCAATTTGGACCTTTAACCCACTGACTTCCATTGAAGTCCACTATATGGAGAAAAATCCTGGAATGTTTTCCACAAAAACCTTCATTTCTTTTTGACTGAAGAAAAAAAAAAAAACATCTTGGATTACATGGGGGTGAGCAAATTATCAGGAACTCATAATATTTTGGGGTCCCATGCATTAAAACGTTTTCGTTTTTTTTCATAAAATGAATACTCAAGGTTTTCCATTTTTAGGTGAACTGTCCCTTTAAGAGCATATTATGAAGGCACTACCCTGCTGAACAAACTTTATTCTGTTGGAAGCAAGTGAACCCTTAATTTTCGGTCACAGTTAGAGCTCTGACTACCTGTAAGGAAACTTGTTTTCCCTCTTGAAGCGTTGATTAAAAAATGAACATAAAATAGATGTGGCAGCAGGTCCACAAATACCATGAGGTAAATAGCTCTCCTGCCTAGCGCTAGAATGATAACACACACCCCAGTGTGCACTTGCATATAGCGGCAGATAATAAGCGAACCCGCGATGCCCAGCATCTGTTTTAGCGATGGGTTCAGGGCTCAAACTTGCAGCCTGGTGGAGCGCCAAATCCTCTCTTGCCCTGTCTTGCTCAGAGCCTTGATTTTAATCAGAATATCTAATAGCTGAGAGGCAGGAGGTGTGCATTGTAAATTAATAGGATTTACTAGATGAGCTTGAGTCCATGCCATCTCGCTTCTGGTGTTACCCCCTCTTGTGTCGCAACGTTTTGCCTGTCAATTTCATTCTCGCCTGGCAAGAAATGGCAGTGACTTCATCAAGTGACAGCGCACGCCCACCGCTTTCTTATGGTGATGGTGACGTGCTTAAAATGTGCCGCATCAAAGTGACACCGGGTGTCCGTCAAGGCGGGTGGTATGAGAGGAGAAACGGGGGGCATAACGTTGATGAGAAAAAATTAATGTATTTGAGGCCTAAGGCCGTGAAAGTCTTGTTTCCGCGCTCGTTCACATAAATGAACACGTGTGCGAGCAAACTCATGTAGACAAATGCTCAGCGTGGCAAAACGCGTAATTTCAGGCATAGCTTTTTATGAAAATCTGATTTAGATGTGATGTGTGACAGTATAATGTCAGGGATGGCAGGGTTTCTACTTTGATATCTCTATCAAAGTCAAAAGACAGACGCTCAGGCGAATGGGATTGCCAGTGAGGCAGGGGGCAGGAGAGAGAGACAAAACACAATGAGACCTGACTTGTGTGTGAAATGCAAATACTTCCCTAACTTCAGTGCTACTTGTTTCTCACGACTTGACATGATGACTGTTTCCACAGAGATGTCAGAACAGACGAAAGTTTTTTTTGTTTCGCATGCTATTGTTCTTCTCGCAGGGACTAACTTTACAAACGACAATGTGTGTGTCTCTGGGCTGCTGAGACGCTGTAATTTAAAGAAGCTGACTATTTGTGCGCAAAATGACGTGGTGTCAATCAGCAGCATTTGTGGCATAATTTTAATTATCATAAAAATGTTTTTTTTTCTTACAGTTCCCCTGGGAACCACTTACAATGCAGGACTCTAGATTTTTCTGCAATGTGGAAAACGCGGAATGAATCATGGAATCCAGTATAAAAATAGATCATACTGTATTACCCGGAATGTCACGGAATTTGCAAAATTTTGAATGAATAAATCAAAACTAGGTCAGCACACTGAATTGACATGTCTGTGAATATTAAGCCGCAAAAATACTATCTAAAAATGAATCGTGAATGTGTGTGTCTCTGGGTTTCATTTATTACACACATGCTTTAGTGTGATATTCGCAATGTTTTCAGCCTCTCCTTCCTCAGTATGTGAGTACATAAACACATAAACATCTCTTAGTGCTCTAAGAGTCACTTCATGAGCATTTTACTGTTTATTGTGAGAAAAACTATTGTCATATCATATACAAACGGAAACTTAAAGGTCTTCGCAGCAACCCGTCAAAATAAAAGCTCAATTTAACTTGAAGAAACTGACAGAAAATAATTACTTAATGTAATGATAGTACTCCTACTACTACTAATAAAATGTATTATTAAAATATTATTTTTAAAAGAATATTTACCAGAAGAAATATTTTCTTTCTTCTTTTTAAATATAATTTATTTACCAGAAAAATGTAAATACATAACACAGTATTTAAATTTTTTTGTTCAAAAAAAAAAAAAAAAAAAAAAAAAAATATATATATATATATATATACACACACACATTATTTTGAAATTAAATCAATTAATTAAAGATTCTTTTGATTATTAAAAAATTATGAAACAATTAAAATGAAATCCGGAAAATGAATGGAAAACACAGAATTTGGTAACAATAAAATGGATTTTTTGCAAAAAATAAAACATATTTCTTTTGTTAAACTTTTAAAAACAATTTGTGTAAAAATGTTTCATGTTTTTTGATAAATGTTATTTAATTTAACCAATAAAGAAAAATTAAAACAGAATTTGGAAGAAAAATAAAATAAAGTCGATTTCATAGGGTCCTACCAATGACAAAAAAATACAAAGTACTATTTCTGGCTGTTTTAATAGCTTTGTTTTTCTTATGTTCAACCATCAAGTTTTTATTTGGGTTGAAAACCTCAGGAAGCCCTAAGAGTTTCTTCTTCTTCTTCTTCTTCTTCTTCTTCTTCTTCTTCTTCTTCGACAACAGCCTGAAAGTGTTTCTCATCAATTTTTTTGGAAGATGGTTGCCGTATGTTGCTTTTCCAAATGTGTCTTATATGTGACCCAAGTTAATGTGGAGCAGGAATTACTGTGATCTGAACTGCTCTGAGACACTGAAGGGAAAAAAAAGATTATGACCTGCACGTGTGTAAAATAACACAACCTTTGCGATTTGATCATTGTGATTTTTAAAAATTTTTTTATATGATTTGTGCAAATTTGATTATATGTGCACCATAAATGCTGAATCCAGGTTTTTTTTAAACGAGAGCTCAAACAACTCAAACACTGAGGACTATGACAGGGCAGGGAACTAAGTACAGTAATCATTCACTCACACTGCCACCATTTTTCAACCTTTTGTCTGTGATAGCCAAGAACCTGATTCTAAACCCTGTTTTTACATCTGTAACCCAGCCCTTCAGGTCAACGTTGAGGAAAATTACTTTTGCTGGTGCTGAGAGGCCATGCACTTCCGATACAAGAAAGCTTTTAGTGTAGTTTTATGTTTGCGACTGAAATCCTTTTCATGACAAGCTCTTCAACTCTCTGGTGGGTCTAGATGTTTGCATGCTCTTTAGTTGGCCAGCTGTGAGGTCAGAAGAGACTTCATCCCTTTTGTTATCCATGTTCTCCACTCTCGCTGCTACCATTTCGACTGATTTGTTTTGATTCAGCATTTTATATGAGTGCTGTGGGTGACCCTGAGTAGACAGCCTCTCCTGTAGCCTTTCAACATCTTGTCTGTACTTGACACATCTAGTGTCCAGTCAAGCCTGACTACATGCAACTGCTCCTCAGTTACACAACACACTTACTCAAGGACATAATAGGATGTTTCTTCAACTGTGTCCCAATGGGTTAATAAAAAAAAAAAAAATAAATAATAATAATAATAATAAATAAATTAGAGGAGAAGTTCATTTCCAGAACAAAAATGTACAAATATTTTACTCAACCCCTTGTCATCCAAGATGTTCATGTCTTTTTTCTTCAGTCGTAAACAAATAGTCTTTTAAGGATGGTGCCCGCGAGTTTGAACTTCCAAAATGCAGTTTAAATGCAGCTTCAAAGGGCTCTAAACGATCCCAGCCGAGGAAGAAGGGTCTTATCAAAATAATTGTTAATTTCTAAAAAAATATATAAAAAAAAAAGACAATTGATATACTTTTTAACCTTAAACGCTCATTTTGTCTACCTCTGCGTGAACTGTGTGACTATGTTGGTTATGTTGAAAAACTCCTGTCTCATTTTCTCATCCAACTTGAAAATCATCGCTGTTTTACCTTTTTTGTAAAGGGGGTTTGACGCTACTAGCGTGTTCACTTTGTAAACACTGGGTTAGTACTTCTGCAGCGATTTAGGTGATTTTGAAGTTAGAGCAGAAAATAAGATGAAAAATTTTTTGACATACCCTAACTGTATTGACCTGGAATGCAGAGTTCACACAGAAAAGAGCTAGAGAAGAAGAGCATTTTAGGTTAAAAAGTATACAAATTGTATTTTCACTTTCACTTCGCTAGATAAGACCTTCTTCCTCAGCTTCCTTTAGAGTCTTTTAAAGCTGCATTTAAACTGCATTTTGGAAGTTCAAACTTGCAGGCACCATTGAAGTCCACTATATGGAGAAAAATGAAATGTTTTCCTCAAAAAAAAAAAACATAATTTCTTTACGACTGAAGAAAAAAAGATATGAACATCTTGGATGACACCTGTAAATTTGTGTTCTGAAAGTGAACTTCTCCTTTAAAAATATGACATATCTGAATTGTGTGTTTTCAGGCCACATACAATTCTAGCAGTAAAATTTAGCCTTAGAAAGAAAATTAATAGGTGTTTAAATGTTTAAAATATCATTCTGACCATCATAAATTCAATAACCTTTGTAATCAATCTGCTGTTGAACAGCCCAATACAGTTTCACTGTTTCATAGAGAGACAGTCATATGTGTGGATCAACTGAGTTGTGTCCAAAAAGAAGAAGAAGAAGAAAAAAAAAAACCTAGATTGATTGACATAACATAGAAAGTTTTCTGAATGCCAGCTGCTGAAGTGTAGAGCTGGGGAGAGGTGAATGAGCAGAGAGGTTTGATTGAGACTGACATGTCAGGAGGTAATACAGCACTCAAGCTCTGCACCTGTTATCTGCGTGACTCTGGACTCAGATCACTGGAGCTGTAGATGGTGACCATGTGTTGGCCATCACCATATACCAAGGATACTGTAATCTACTGAAGCAAAAAGAGGTGAAGAGTAGAAGAGATAGCTGAAATATGTCTCTTAATGTTACTAAATTAAATTAAATATCAAACCGTAAAAGAACAGTGAGCAAGAGGTTCATGCAGTTCCAAATAAGGCATCAGGGTTTGACATCTTTTTTCAGTGATGGTTGTTTATAATTATCCCATGATTTAGACAGCCTTAAGCCAACCGAGGTGTATATGATTTTCTTTGTTCAGTCATATATATTTAGAGTTATATTACAAAATGCCCTGGTTCTTCCAAGCTTTGTACTAGCAGTGAATGGCTGTTAAGATTTTAAAGTCAAAGAAAGTGCATCCATCCATCATCAGAAGTACTCCACACAGTTCTGGGGGCTTAATAAAGGCCTTCTAAAGCGAACTGATGCATTTGTGTACAAGAAAATGTCCGTATTTAAAACTTTATAAACCCTAATCTATGGTTTATAAAGTTTATAAAGTTTTAAATATGGATATTTTTTCTTATACAAACACATCGATTCACCTCAGAAGGCCCTCCGGAGCCGTGTGGAATGCTTTGCCCACGGACCATTGTCTGAATGTCTGATGCATACAGCACACAACGTGGATCCACTTCTGGAGTTTTAAAGTTGAATCGGATTGGATGATCGGATTCGTTGTATTATACAGGATTTCCGGGAGACGTGTGTGTTGCGTTCTTTAATGTTCTGCCTGGAAACAAAGATGCTGTCATGCCAAACCTCATCATGAAAGAAGAAAATAGCCGTGGAAATGCTGGAATATTTCATATTTCAATAAAAAAAGAGTTTTACACACCGGCCTGTTCTTGTGGGTACATTTCCATGTTCCTATAGGGGTGTACGATATGACGATTTTTTTTAGTGGATGTCTCCACGATCTGCTTTTGAAAAAATATTGTAGTATCATGCTACAGCGTGCCTCCGTCTCAATATACTGTACAACACAACATACATTCACTCACGAGACATTGCAATCACAAAAGTACATTATTTACAAGTGCTTTAGCCTTGCGAGTTAAATAACGCTATTTCGAATGCGCGCTGTTCTGGCATGCGTTTCATGAGCGCGTACACCTGATGCGCGCGCGCTAAAAGCCTGTCAAACTGCGCCTGATTACTGGATTAAGCTATCTTTCGCGTCTGATCGCTAATACTGTCGAAAACACACAAGGATTACATATAAACACAGTTGGTTATGTCTGAAGTAAACAGCTGCGCGCCTGTATATTAGATGCATGCAGAACTAAACATGCTGCTGAATTGTCATATGTCATTAAAGGGATAGTTCACCAAAAAATGTGTTGTCCCAAACTTCTGTTATTTTTTTTTTTCTTCTGCTGAACACAAAAGAAGATATTTTGAGGAATGTGGATAACAGTAGCCGGTCCCCACCGACTTTGATAAGTAAATAAAATACTATGGAAGTAACTGGGGACCAGCAACTGTTTGGTTATCCACATTCTACAAAATAAGTCTATCAAGTCTAACAAGCCTATCTTTGTTCTTGTTTTTTAATAAGAAAAATAAAATAATGACAAAGATTAATATCTTTGCCCACTTTGGCCTAAACATCTGCCATTTTTTTATTTTTATTTTTTTTATTTTGTTACCTTGTAAGGCTTTGGTTTTAAAACAGAGAAATTAGCTTGGCTGTACTGCTCATACAACTTGCAAAATAGTAAAACCAGCATGACAAAGAATTGTGATAAAATCGTGAATTGTGATATTTTTGAAAAAATAAAAAATAAAAAATAATAATAATAATAAAAGATATGATTTTTTTTTTTTTGTGCCATATCACCCACCCCTACCTAAACATGACGGGTCACAACAGAAACATGATTGATCTCTTAGGCAGGCCTTGGCCATTCAAAGCGGTCAAGGTTCCCAGACATTCTGCTGTCAGTATGAATGGCTGGCTATACAAGAGCCAGAACATTTTTTTAGTATATGAAAATATATACACCTAGGATAGCTTGAGTTTGAGTAAATCATGAGGAAATTTACATTTTTGGGTGAGCTATCTCTTTAAATCACAAGTTCTCTAAGCTCTGCCTGCCACATCTTGTTGAAAATTAATTTTATCCCTGTGGCGTTGATTATAGACCTGTACAGCACCAGTAATGTTAATCAGGTAAATGAAATAGCAGATTGAAAGTAATTAAATATTCCCCCAATAGCTAGTTAATTGGAAATGTAATGTACATTAAATTGAAATAAATTAAACGGTTCACTCAGAGATTCTGTTATCATTTAGTTACCTTCATGTCAATCCAAATCTATAAGACTTGGGTTAATCTTCAAAAAACAAATGAAGATATTTTTAATGAACCGATTTTTATCCCTCCAATAAGTAGTCCAGGTTACCAAGACCGCCACAGAATGGTCATAAAGGCTTTGTAAAAAATAATGTGTATGTGTGTTTACATGTTAATAATCTCTTCAAGACTTTTGCTTGATTCATGTGGATTCATTTGGAATAACATTCTGGTGAGAAAAGTTGACAGAATTTTAATTTTTGGGTGAACTATCCCTGTAAACTTCACTTACGCGGTATACTGTAATCATGCAGTAATGTGTGATTTATATCTGCCTCAATTATATACATTTAAGATGTTTTAACTGTTTTTCCAGTGAAGATTAATTGATTAATTCTTAATACAATTCTTAATTATGTCTAAAAAATTTTTACATTATCTTAACAATGTACTCTATTAATTTTTAAAGCATGTACTTCAAAGAGATTTATGTTAATGACCCTACATTACAATTGCTAATATGCAAGGAATTGAAAAAATATTCATGGGGATGTGACAGCATTTCATAGCAACTGACCAAAATGCAAATACTGCAGAGAGCTGTGGGTTGACAGCACCATGCTCTACCTGTAGCGCCAGGTTTTGATGTGCTAAAGCCATATACTCAGCCCCACTGCATTTATTCTCCTTGCTTTTCTTGACAGCTTGAAATATGGGCATGTGGTGGGCACCTGGAGTTGTTGGACTCCTGTAAACACCAACTAAGATGAGAGGCTGCCAGCACATGCATCCATAGCGGAGGGACCAACAGCAACTTATTTTGATTGTTTTTGGAGTTTAAAAAATGATGAAACAGTTGAAAATTCCTCATGCACTTACATCATTGATGGAAATGTGATAAGAATCAATGTCCTACAAAGAAAAAGTTACCATTATTCTTTGGATGTTGTTTTTTTTGGAAATTTGTGAAGTTAGAAATGTGGATTTTTTGTGATGAAATGAAACAGGTGTTGGTATTAAAGCCTTTCTTTAGTTGCCAAAATCTCAAAAGCTTTTTTAGTTGAAGAAAAGCATTGAATTCATTTTAATGAATTCACTTCTTTCTTAAATTTTTAATACTCTACCTGTTCCAGGTTCATCATCATCTGCAGTAGTGTCTAAATTATTGACTTTAGCAATAAGTTGGCAAAACATACCAACTCTTAATAGTCGCAGATTGATCACAAGCACTAAAAATACCTTTACAGAACTTGCTTAATTTAGCTTTGCATTTAGTTTAATCTCCCTGCAAAATTGATAGGAAATCTCAGTCTGTTCTCCTGGCAGGGATGTGAAAAGGACATTTGGAGTTGCATTTGCTCACATTTAGCCTTGTAGACTATGACATACAAAATCAATAGCACTTCCATGAATTAACTGCTAAATTAAGCCGCTGACTGGTGGCGTTTCAAATCAATATAGTAAATGGTGAAAGACCCTTTACCCAATTAACAATAATCATCAATTCTGAAAAACTCAAACACATGGAGATGATGTTTATGACACAAAAATGAAGCGCTTTAACTGGACGTGAGCGCTGAAATATGTTTTGAGATTTATTGCTGTATGAGTAATCCTGTAAAGTACATAGTGGGGTCCAAAAAACTAAAATGATTTATTTCTAAATTGTTGTTTTATTTTAACCCTTTAACTGTCACTCCCATTTTTAATCATAAATGTGAAAATGCAGTATTGTAACACACACACACACACACACACACACACACATAAAAAAAAGTAAAATATCTATTTAGGAGTCTTAGACCTTAGCCAGAGTTCTGGCATGAAGTTCTGGCATGAAACTCTAGAATGCAGTCCGATGGGTCTAACTCAATCTGACAACATGACATCATAATCACATGGCACAGCTGATTGGTTCTCTCCTGTATCAGTAGCCTCCACCTTCCCCAGCTCCACCTGTATAGATCTGCTACGAGATTACTCATATATGCTATGGGGGTTATTCATATGTTATATGTGCAGCAGCAGTATTTCTTACATGCTTACAGCAGCATGTTGTGGATGTATTGACAGTAGCAAGTCTCTGTACTTGCTCTGCTGCAGCAGCAGCAGCAGCGTAGCAGATCTATTTCCGCCAAGACCAAATACATTAACACTGTCATGTACATTAACATGCCAATCCCTCTGAGAGTTATCATGGCAGAAATATGATTAAATTAGGATTTATTTGTAAAATGGAAGTAAACTTAGGCATCCCACAGAGGGGACGGGTGACAATTAAGGGGTTAAATCCTAAAAAAGAAAAAAACTATTTATAATACTGTTCGAAAAATGGGGTCAGTTTATTATTATTTTTTAAGAAAAAAATCACATAAAAGTTGCCATTAAAACTTAAAAGAAACTTCAAATAAATGCTGTTCTTTTTATATCACTATTTCCACAAAAAATCAGCATTGAGAATAATACAACGTTTTGCATTGTAATAATGGTTCACAATGTTACTTTGTTTTTTTTTTTTGGCTTAAATAAATGCAGCATTGGTGGGCATACGATGCTTATTTGAAAAGCATTAAACAATATTACCTTACATGAAATCTTGCTTGAATCAGTGTTTTGGGGGAGGAGATTCATTTACAGCATATTTGGCTATGTATTTTTTAGTAAATGGAATCATTGCATGATATTTGTGTCATTGTGTCAGATGCCTCAAGATGAACACCACAGGAGGCTGTTGTGTGCTATATGGTGATGTTGTGTTCCAGCTGATGAGAGCAGTGAGGTTAAAGCAACAACAGCACCTCGCTGACAACTTCTTTATCTGTCAAAGTACTATTATGCTGCTGTCTTCCCAGTTTTAATATCAAGTATCTAGGCTATATATGCATTTACACATGCATTTTGGCCTTTTTAAACTTCAGATTGTCCTGCAGTGTGACAAACTATTTTTTTTTCTGAGGTTATAAAATGCCTGCTTATTGATAAGCAAGGTCTTTCATATATTTGACTCTTCCTTCCACATATTATTATTGCACAAACATGCCAAGTCTTGTCTTGCTTTGTCTAGTCAGGCTTCTAGACTGGATGTGAATTATCTTAACTTTGGAAATGATATACAGTATTATTAACATCTCACGGGGTCGCTATGTGATCAAATATATCACAAGTAGGATGGATCAGCCCATAATTTACATAAAATTAGAATTTAATTAGTACTACTAGAGTACTCAGAGAAGAAAGTTTAGAAAAGAAAACTGAAAACCACAGGATTATCATATTAAGTGTTGGAGAACGCAGGGGTCTTAAAGCGTTTGTTAAAACTCTGTCATGCTCAATGCAATCAATGGGTGAACACCTAATAAATCATAATGAAAGAAATACTTGGATTTGTTTCATTAGCGTTTTTTAATATGCTTCCACAATCATTGCGATTGTAACAGTCATTCAGGAAGCCATTCCCAGATGTTCCATTCATGCCTTATTGACTCTCTAAAGCAAATCAATTTTTATGATATTAATTAAATGTGAAGTTGAGACAAGAACATGTTGCCTTTTATGGATACATATTCAAAGGGGGATGGGACACTAATCGAACATAATCTCTACGGCTTTGAGTGGCAGTAACAGAACATCCGTTATTGTAATCTCCTTTAGGAGTAACACTGGCCTACATGGCAATAGAAGAAAAAACAAAACAAAAAAAAACTAAAAATAAATAAATAAATAAATGTTTTAGAACAGAAGTTATACTGCAAATAATCATTAATGTCACTTTGATGGACTGGCTTGAACATTTTCTGTCATGCCGTCGTTTTTAATCTCCTAGAAATTTTTATAGATGTGATTCCATTTCCATTTTCATATGATTTCATCTTGACATACAGTACGCATTATTGCCATTTTGAGTAAATAAGCATGACATTTCATTGTAGACTATATGTACATAACCTCCTATGTTATTTAACCTGTGGATAATGTAGCTTAAAAAGTAATCATTCATATAATGTTATTTATACTACGGTTCAAATAGTTAAGGTTTTTGAAAGAGGTCTCTTATGCACACCAAGGCTGCATTAAGTTGATCAATAAATACACTGAAAACCCTACCAAGTTGACTCAACTCAAATTGTTGAGTAAACTCGTTCCCTCAGTTGAATTGAGTAATGGGTGTCCTAAAACTTATGCTTAAAGTGTACATAACATACACAGTTTCACCTAATCTCATGTTATTCCTGAGTACCTATACAGTAGTACTGTATCCTTATTATCTCCAAAAAGTCTTTAGTTTTATCATATTTATAAAAGAAAAATACAGCTTTCCGATTTTCTCCGGAAAAAGCTAGGTTCGACGATCGCTTGCTCTGGGATTGCCAATAAAACAGACATTTGATGGCGTTTCACTTATCATCTGCAGTTCTGAATCATGACGGATCTTTTATAGCTGGGGCCACTCAATCTTTCAGTATCAAACAATGTGCAAATCCAGCATCGAACTGTGCCTTGTATATGAAACGTTCGTCAACACACACACACTTGATAAACTCCATTGCTGCCCCGGAAAAGGAACTGCATCCACTGTTCACGTAACTCTGGGTTCTTCTGGAAGCTGAGCAAAGTTATCTTTGCCTTACAACCAAAACCACACTTCTTTAGAGACATTCTTCCCAAGTAAATCCCTTGCAGCAGTGCACTGAGTGCAGCCGAATGAATCGTGTTGATGTGCACGCTCTCTTTCTCACGGTCTAACCGACGTGCATGCGGGTGCCGCAGGCACGCTTTTCCGGGAGAAATGCTCATATAAGGAGTTCCACCATTGTCTACGGGGGGCAGCCGTGGCCTAATGGTTAGGGAGTCGGACTTGTGACTGAAAGGTTGCAGGTTCGAGTCCCAGGTCCGGCAGGGATTGACGGTGGGGGGAGTGAATATCCAGCGCCCTCTCCATTGTCAATACCACGACTGAGGTGAGACCCTTGAGCAAGGCACCGAACCCCCAACTGCTCCCCGGGCGCCGCAGCAATGCAATGGCTGCCCACTGCTCCGGGTGTGTGTTCACGGTGTGTGTGTGTTCACTACTGTGTGTGTGCACTTGGATGGGTTAAATGCAGAGCACAAATTCCTAGTATGAGTCACCATACTTGGCCTCACGTCTCGTCACTTTTTTTTTTTTTTTAAAGCCATGATCGAAAAAAATCAGCCGAAACTTCTACCAACCTGGAAGTAAGATTTTCGCCAAAGAAATTCTCCGTCATTCGTCTAAATTATTTTTTTACACTTTGGCCATGTTTAGCATGAGAATCCTACACTGTAAACAACTCTGAATATTTGAACCCCCCCCCACTCTGCTTAGATTTTTTTTTATCTTAATCACTAAACTTTCACTTTTCACTAAAACATTAACATCTAAACTTCTGTTAAGCCTCAACAAGAACTTTTGTATAAAATGAAGTCAAACTGGTATGTAAAGATGTTAAGATGTTGAGAGAGGTTGTAATTATCTACCAATCATTGCTCTTGTTGCCAGGCAGAACTGCTTGCACATCCAATCACCTTAAATAAAGACCAGAGTGAGTTGTATTAATAGATTGTTTTAATGGATTTTGAGTTGACATTTGAAGTCTTAAGTTTACATATTTTGTGGATAAACAAGTTACACAAATTTCGTTTTTTGATTTATGGGCCCAAAACGTAAAATTTGTATTAATGTTTAGTCAAGATAAGTATAGACAGCATTTGGGCTTACAGTGTACAGAAAAAACAGTATTGTGTAATATTTTTACAATTTAAAATAATTGTTTTCTATTTTATATTTATTGTAAAATGTAATTTATTTCTGTGATGCATAGCTGCATTTCCTGCAGTCATTTTTACAGTCACATGATACTTCAGAAATAATTGAAATATGCTGATTTGCTGCTCAGGAAATGTTTCTTATTATTATCAATGTTAAAAAATACTACCCTATACAGTATTTTATGGAAATCATGGTATGTCTTTTTCAGGATTCTTCAATGAATAGAAAGTTCAAAAGAATGGTGTTGATTTAAATTTATTGCAACATTATAAATGTAATTTCAGTTCAATTAACTTTGTAATAATAAACGTATTTATTTCTTAAATAATAATAATAAAAAAAAATAATAAAAAAAAAAAATCTTACTGACTCCAATCTTTTGACCAGTAGTGTATAATTACCAGGGTATGACAAAACATAAACTACAATGTAAATATTTTAATAACTAAAATGATAAACTGACAAGTGTAAGTTTGGTGGAATTGATATGTTACATTTATTCAGTCATGGACATTTTTTTTTTTTTTTCCTAAATACTGTATAAGACAGTTCATTCAGTGTAAGTCATAATGATGGGTAGGTGATGCCATTATTTACATTTCTGGGTAAACTATTACTTTCGTGTTACTTTTTCTCACTGTCAACTCACTGAGATTCTCGGAATAAATAAAATAAAAAAATAGGACTTAATGACATGCACAGTGCTTTCAGTGCTTTACCTAGGATATTTGACCTAACTATGAACACATTTCTTGGAACTTACATATAAAATGTTACCACCAACACTGGAGCTAATGTATGATGTACATTAAGGTAGATCTAGAGAGAGTGATAGAGAAACAATAGCTCTCATTTAAGCGGCCCCGGTCTTCGCAATCAGCAGCGACTCTTACATCCTGAGCGGCTGCCACACTGCAGCTCTCTCTGATTACAGATAAATGCACACAGGCAGGAGTCTAATTTGCCCTTATTATTCAAAATCTTTCCCCTTCTTGTTCTTGTTTTCCACTTCACTGCTTTTGTTTAAAAACGCACAATCGAGGCAAAAGGCACCGCGATGATGAGCAACACCGTTCGCGACACCAGACAGTTTTGCTGCTGTTGTCAGAACTGACACGGTTGTTAATAATTGTAATAATAAACACTATTCGCAAATATCGGTGTTTGTGTGTGCTTCTGTCATGTTTCCCGAGCCCTATATCTGTCATCGGATTCCTCTCTTAATTTAAGCATGATGCTCGGCCCAGACATCTGCGCCACATTTTATGCGCAGTTGCATAACACGTTCCCCTGCTTATGCCACAAATAAACACATCCATTACTAAAATGGCAGCTTCCCACGCACAAACACACATTGCACAATATGTTTGTTTCTTCTTCCTCATTAGATTTGTATCATTCGCCTCCTCGCAGTCAATTATGCCATTCAGAACATCCTGCTGTGCCTGTAAGTAGGAGATTTCATGTTTTTGAAGATAATATAGGGGAATGTATGCACCCCCTGACTCTTGTGTTAGGGAGCAACTAACTAAAAATAGCATTGCAGTAGTTCATCTAGTTTCAAAGTAGCATTTCCAGTAACAAGCTATTTTTTTATTGGGATACAAATGTTGTCACTTTGTTTCAACAAGTGCTATTCTAGAATGTACGTTTCTCACTAAAGATG